>CM060108.1:21790144-22990144 GCA_030522415.1 Channallabes apus | reverse complement strand
ACATTTGTTATTCGCAAATCTAAAAATGTTAAGGAAATTGTTTGCCTGAGTCATCGGAACCATGTACAATCGACCAAGCAAAAGAGCAAGACCCCGTCAGACCAAAGTAGGAAACGTCGGAAATATGAGGAAGAATTCATAAAGTGCAGCATCAGTATTCACTAAGTTGCGGTAGCAGCGAATACACGAGTTGTCCCGTGCAGCAATGGATGTACTGCTTCAATTTGGATCTACATATTTGTGTGAGCAGTCTGTTTCCACTTTTTCCACATATAAAAAAATAAATACAGCTCACGTCATGATGTCGAAGATGATATGCGGGTAGCTGTATCCACCATCAGGCCACGAATGAAGCTTTTGTGCTGCCAAAAACAAGTACACCCTTCCCATTGAAAGGTAAGCCAAAATTATTTTGATGTATAGTAAATGTAGTCAAAATACTGTGAACAGCTTGTTATGTTTATTGCTTGTTTTTGACAGTGGGGGTCGCAAGATCTTCTCGATCTTCAATTAGGGGTCGCTGGCTTGAAAGTTCGAGAGCCACTGCTATAACGGATGGGAATCACGAGAGATCACCCGATACGATATTATTGCGATACCTGTGTTACTGGATTGGATTTGGATTGCGATTCTATCACAATATTATAAATATCCTGATTTGGTCCTAGCACACAGGATGCTGTGCTGCCTTTGAACGTGTGAATACTTTAGAGTGCAATATTTTATTGTGGCAAAACATTATTATTTTTTTTTTTGCCCCATCTCTAAATCCTGTACTATATGTATTCTAGATGGTGGGATTGATTCAGTTATGTATTGCCATTCATTTGTGTGATTATTATTATAATTTATACAAGTTTGCATTGTAAAATGTTGCTGCTCCTCTATAATCCTACAGGTAGTGTGTTATAAACTATTTGTACACTGTCTGGCATCGCAGCCTCCTGTGTGATTGGAGTAAATTAGAGTAGGAGTAAATTGCAAACTAAAAATCTATCATATATAAGTAATAATAGAATCAGCACATAGGTACCGTGATAATATATTATCATCTGGTCCCTGGTGATTCCCCAATATGTATGCTTTGGTTTCCCCTTCTTTTCACAGGAGATCACAGTATCACGTGCAGCAACAAATTATACAAGTGTCCTATACTCCTAATATTAGTAGTATTCCCTTGAAAAAGAAAAAAGAAAAACACAAAATTGCATCCATTTTATCCTATAGGTCACTGCAGGAGCTCATTACATCAAATCTTTATCTAACGAGGTGAGAAAGGAAGCAGCATTCTTTCCTTCCTCTCTTGCATCTGCACCCTTTCAAGCCCTCACCCTGAGCAAAGCACTTTGTGCCATTGCACCCATTACTCTGATACTTTTTGCCACAATCTCGTGAAATATTTATAACGCAGGGTCCTTCCAAAGGCACTCCGAGCTATTTCGCTCGCGTCCACCGGCCAAACGGAGGAAATTGCTCTTCGCGGCAGCATCCTAACGAGACGCAGCCGAATGAACGAGAGTCAAAGACTTATCGGCTCTCTGAGGGCTTTCTTAAGAGAGCAATCAATTCATATCAGAAGGTTGCACTTATACAACAACCCATAACAAAGGAATGGTTCACAGCAGTGTTCGGAGTACTTGCCTGCAAGAAAGGCGGCAGACTTTGGTATTTAACTTGTCGGAACCAGTGTGCAAAGAGATTTTGAGGAAACTGGTCAGTGTCAGGTGCACAGAGCAGGTCATAAAAATGGGTTCCAGAAAGGAATAATCACACCTGTGATTGCACCTGTCAGATGCAAGAAGCTTAAATGGAGGAGTTCAAGGTTACATAATTATAGCTTTGAGTTAAATTATTTCTAAAATTCTTAACAGTGTTAGGGCGATCGCTAGTACCATCACTGATTATATAGTATACCCTTCATGAACTAGTCAGCACTTTCAAATGTATATACTCTACATTTTATACTATATGCACATGAGCTGAATTGTTTAGTTTTTTGCTTTTTTTTTTTTTTATTCCAACACCGGTGCTGTTACTCTTAATCAAAATGTTTCCATAGCAACCACATTTTAACAGTGTGAACAGCGAGTCATGTGTTCGACTCTCGGCTGTGTGTATGAGGAAGCAGGACAGGGAGGATCCGCCTGCGCTCCGGCTTGCAGCAAACTGCAAGTAGTCGAGTGCATCAAGGGAGGTGATCAGTGACCAGGGTAAATGGAAATAAATCTTAATCTTAACGACTCGTAGGGAGTGGGACGGTACCATCAGCGCAGAGACGTCTGTAATGCCTTGCTGATTTTATAATCAGGCAAATAGATTTGTTCCAAGAGTCTCTGTACATAGAGGAAAGTAAGACTAGTATGAGCCATATACGAATGACACTTCGTCAAAACACATGGAGTCATCTCTCCCACTCATGACCAAATTGCGTTAATCTGGGTTTATTCATGCGATTGCATTTCAAATGTGTCCGTATTTTCCTGGTAGACGCCAGGCTAAATTAAGTTAAGAACATTGCAGACTTTTATGACACCCTGTATTGTTGCTTTAGTATGCATGCATGTTTTGTATGGGGGGAGGGGATGCGTGTACGGATGGGGGGGAGGGGATGCGTGTACGGATGGGGGGGAGGGGATGCGTGTACGGATGGGGGGAGGGGATGCGTGTACGGATGGGGGGAGGGGATGCGTGTACGGATGGGGGAGGGGATGCGTGTACGGATGGGGGAGGGGATGCGTGTACGGATGGGGGAGGGGAATGCGTGTACGGATGGGGGGAGGGGATGCGTGTACGGATGGGGGAGGGGATGCGTGTACGGATGGGGGAGGGGATGCGTGTACGGATGGGGGAGGGGAATGCGTGTACGGATGGGGGGAGGGGATGCGTGTACGGATGGGGGAGGGGATGCGTGTACGGATGGGGGAGGGGAATGCGTGTACGGATGGGGGAGGGGATGCGTGTACGGATGGGGGAGGGGATGCGTGTATACATGTACAGTATGTATGGATGGACATATGGATGTATGTACAGGTGGATGCATGTAAGTAACGATGTATGTATGGGTGGACGTATGCATGTATGTATGTATGTATGTAGGTGGGTGGATGCATGCATGCATAGATGGATAAATAGATATTTTATTAATCCCAAAAGAAATTCGTAGCAATTAGTTGTGCAAAACATGGGCAAATTGTAGAAGACAGCATAAAGACACGGGAAAAATTAGAAGATGGCATAAAATTGCATGACAGAAATAAAAATAAAATAGCAACGAGTAATGGTTGGGAGCCGAAAGAACCGACTCCGAGTGAAATGATTCGACTCAGTGAAAAGAAGCGGAATTCCCATCACCACTGAGTGAGCGGACTAACGGCGTCAACTGAATAATCACCCAACACAGAGCGAATAAAACCCAGAACGACTGTGTCTTCCTGTGACCATGAGGACGGCCGAGGACACACGGGAAGGCGACGGGGTTTTCCTACACAAGCAGCAGCGACGAAATGAGTCTGTGCAAAATCGACATGTGAAAATCAACTATGCAGGCTCACAGCATAACAGAGCTATTGAGCAACACCTGGGTGTACTGCCTCCCTGTCTGCCTGCGTGTGTGTGTGTGTGTGTGTGTGTTCACACTTCACCGCGCGCTTCGCTAAAACAACGCCGTATGGCGCAAAAGTAAATACGCGGAAATATTAAACCCGGGACAGCAACACGTCGTGACAATCTGCCGAACGAATACAACGAGTGTACACACACCGCTACAGCAGAGAGGCGTTCTGCTAACTCGCTAATAACTACCTTTACTTCCTACTTTCACCACTCCAGCCGGCTAACACCCTTTCCCCCCCCCTCTTAAGCAGCCAACTGGTCTCTTTACCGAACCAAAACCCATTACGACCATTATTTTTTTTGCATACATTAAAATATACATATTTTTATTATTATTGTTTAATGCACAAAAAAATAACCCGTGTGCCATTTTAGCATGGCGCGCTTGATACTCACATTTAATAACTCTATCCGTCGTAGACAACTTCGGATCATCATTCGGTTTGTTTTCAGACATTTCCAGTCAAATGTGTGTGCTCGCCTCTCTCTCTCTCTGTCTGTCTCTCTCTCTTTCTCTGTTTTTTTTTTTTTTGTTTGTTGTTTTTGTAAACGATCCGTTGCTGTAGTCCTCGCTCAACAACTCTTCCCCAAAACGGGAGACTGCAGTGATATCGCTCGCTCGTATCACTCGCCAGAAATACTCGCAACAGGGTCAGAAATTTCAGTGCCGTTACTGTAGCTCCGTCTGATTTACAGCTCTACTGTAGCGAGCCTCCACCAACCGCATCTCCGCTCATCTCACAACCGAACGTGCTCCTCACTGGACACGCCTACTTATTGTCTACTTCTTCCTATTGGCCCCCGCGGTGCAGTCCTGGCATCAGATTGGCTCTACAACGTATTGATCTCTTTCTCGTGTGCAATTTAAGGTTAGCGTTCCAGAAAGCAGTATGGCCTTATATTATAATTTAGTTCAGTCAGGATTGTGCAGTATAGAATGACTTTTTTTTCCAGCACAACCTAGGCAATATGATGAATTTTATTTCATTTTAACCAATTATACAAACATGACTGAGCAAAAAAAAAAATAGGTCACACAAGCAAAGAAATAGCACAGATACTGTCACATTATCATGTCTTGTCCTGGTTGTTTTTTCAGTTGTTTTATTGACCAATAAAATTAATTATTAATAATAAGAAGAAGAATATGCTCATTTTGAGAGTTCTAAATTTTTTGTGATGACACACACAATTTAAAAAAATATATATATATTTCACACTTAAGCATGAATTTTCCCCCACAGTATTGTTGCCTTGCACCTTTAGGGTCATGGGTTCGATTCCTGCCTTGGGTCTGTGTGTATGGAGTTTGTATGTTCTCCCCATGCATGGTGGGTTCCCTCCAGATGCTCCATTTTTCCTCCCACATCCAAAAATATGCAGATTATGCTAACTGGCGTTCACAAATTGCCCCGTAGTGTGTGTATAAATGTGTGTGTGCCCTACGATGGACTGGCACCCCATCCTAACCCTAACCCTAACCTTGCCTTAACTCTTCTGGGATAGGGTCCAGGCCTTGTGTGACCCTGTATACAGGATAAAGCGGTAGACAATGACGACAAAACTAAAGCTGAAAATCTATAATTTCAATCCTGAACATGGCAAAGATTTCTTGTAAGACTGAGTGTAACTGTTTTTTTTTTTGTTTTGGTTTATTTTTAATTCTCCCAGTATTTTATTGTGTCCAGTGGATGCAAGTTGCAGGTCCACCAGAAGGCATGCTGGACTCCAATCCAATTGGGCAAGTTTTCATTCCCTTTCCCAGGGGCAGCTGGTATAAACGTAAAAATCTACCAGGGGTAAAACCTTAAAAATTAAATCATCCACATTGAGTTCGGCATCAAAATTAGATTATGTGCCGTAAATAAGTTTATTAAGCTGAATTGTTTTGAACTTCTGGTAAAAAATAAAAAGTCGCTTACGTTCCACTCATGCTGTTTTTATTGCTGTTTTTTTATATAACTTATATATACTGGAACAAAATGTAATTTCCTTAGGATTATCATGCAACTCATAATAAAGTAACACAGTACATAGGACTACATAAAGTGTAGCTGCATGACGGTGTAAGATTAGTGCAGGCAATATAATATATACGTACACCGCCTTGTCAACAACAACAAAAATCACTGACTCAGAGCAGCCTGCATCAAGCAAAGGAAAACAACTAAGAAGATTAGTTAAGACCTGTTCAATACATTTGTTTAACTGAAATATAGTGCTGAACATCAATTTCATAGCAGAAGTATGGTTGAAAAATGATAAGGAATGACTATAATTGAAGATCACTTCAACTCTTGGTGAAATTGCATTAAAAAGAATTGTAATCATAACTCTCACTCACTCACTTCCTCATGTTCTATACCGCTTTAACCTGTATTCAGAGTCGCAGGGCACAAGGCAGGGTACACCCTGGACAGGGTGCCAATTCATCACAGGGAACACACGCATACACACACTCACATACTTGTAATCATAACTATGCTGTAAAATTAAGAGCATGTTGTCACACAAAGAGATGAGAACTCATAGGATTAGGACTTAAAAGCTGTGTGGACATAAGAAAAACACTGGTTAGTAAGAGCATAGGAAAAAAACACTTAAATTGGCTAGTGAACATAAAAATTACACTTGTGGTCTGATGAGATCAGATTGACCCTATTCAGAGTGATGGGTGTAGCAGGGTAAGAAGAGAAGCACACACAGTATAGTGATACACACATCATGCATAGTGCCTGCTGTACAAGCCTTTGGAGGTAGTGGCCTGGGTTTGCTAAAATGGATCAGGTCTAATCTCTGTCTCAGCTGATGACTTAGGTTATAATATCTATGACCAGGTTATAATAGCAACGGATTTTTTTTTTTGATGGCACAGGCATATGTTAGGACTCATATTGTGAAAAAGTGGTTCTTTGAGCACAAGGAATCATTTTCCCAAATGAATTGGCCACCACACTGTGCACTGTAATCATACCTAAAGGCAGTCAGATGAAATATTACTGTTTGCCTTTTTTTTCTTTTGGCCGGGCAGCGTACCTTTTCTAGCCTAGAGAGTAGATATACTGTACACCCTTTCAGTGACAAGCTTTTCAGTCGTATTTAATGGAAGCACAACATGAACTCTGTGTGAGTTCCCCCTGGCCATTTGGATAATTAGTCAATAGGTCAATCCCATGTTGCTTGACTAAAGTGTAAAAATGTCACCAAGTAGGGAATAGTGCAAGTGAATGCACTAATAGAGGGCCCCTATGTGCAAATCACCCTTAAGAGAAAAGAGCATTTGCACAAAGAATAGACATTTTGCTTACCCCCCTGGGTACTGTACACAGAACACTAGGTTGTATTTTACCTTTCAGTGTTCTTAAACGTTTTATAGTCTGCAGTCTGTTAACCCTTGACTTTACTGAGGCTGTGAAGCTGTCACGAAGATGTATGAGATAGAGATTTCATGGAGACATGCAGAGTCTGCGCTGTCCCTGCGCTGATTGACGCGATATAAACGTGTGGGCTTAAATGCATCGAGAGGTGTGACCTTTAAACTCTTTAGTCTCTACTCTAAATGTAATATGAATGGAAAGCCTGGGGACATGTCCATCCATGAATAATCCATCAGAATATTAAATGGAATCCAGTTTGAGATTTAGGCATCATAAATCTTTTATATATATATATATATATATATATATATATATATATATATATATACAGTATATATATATATATATATATATATATATATATATATATATATATATATATATATATGGAAGCATGTGTATGACATGCAAGGCATTTCATTTATTATCTCCAGTCAGATAGTTAAAGGAGAAGAATTAACTGTTGGTCCTTTTCTGATGCAAACTAAGTAATCTAATTTCCTGATTTTTTTAATTATAAAAAACATACCATCCGTATAAAAAATGCTACATTAGGCCTGGGAAAAATCCTCAAACCCAGGGAGGACAGAAAAGGTGGATCCTGTCTTATTGCAGCCTTTCAGTTGAGCCCTGCTCAAACAGTACTCTAAAGTCACCACAGACCAAATTACTCACCTGACATTTTAGCAGGAATAAATATTTGCAAGTGAGCAGCAGGGCTGCATTATCACATGCTGCTTTTGGCACAGTGCGAGTTCTACTCTCTGTCAGATGTGCAGACAGATGCTTCGCACACAGTGGCTGGAGGCCTGGATGTTAGCCTGTCAAGCTTGTTGAAGTACAGCCACCCCGCAGACACAGAAGAACTTTGAAAAACATTGATAATGACATTTCTATTGCCATGCTGGAACTTGTTCTCTTTATGGGCCCTAATGTAATCCAGAGTGGCCTTGTTAC
Organism: Channallabes apus; assembly: GCA_030522415.1. Classification (NCBI taxonomy): domain Eukaryota; kingdom Metazoa; phylum Chordata; class Actinopteri; order Siluriformes; family Clariidae; genus Channallabes; species Channallabes apus. The sequence continues at coordinate 22,982,198 of CM060108.1, read as the reverse complement.
ACACAACTTTCTCATCCAGGTTTGGTGGAGACTTGGAATGAGTTTTTACAATATTGTGGAATTTAGAATTTAGGGAAACCCTACAGTTTTGATAAGTGCTAACAATCGATTTCTGTTTTATTACATACAGTATATGGATTTCACCATACTGTATCAACCTGCTTCTATTCTAAAGTAGTCAATAGTATTGACTAGACCATTTGTTTTAAGTATTTGTTGTTGTAACTTTAAAATAATGTCAAAATCTGTTGCGAATAATGCACATAATACACTAACATCTTTAAACTAGGCTTTAGAGTTGAAAACATGATCAAACATATAAACCGTATTGCCAATATTATGTGAACATACATACAAATTGCCAAAAAGTCAAATTGGAACTTATCATGAATGTATGTGTAAACAGATTGGCATGGTCTGGTGAAGAAACTCTTAGCCGCAATAAAATATTTCAATATTGCAAACGTTTTAAATGGATAAAGAAGGCTGTACTTCCATGACTGACGATCCCAGTTGAAGGTGGTTTAGAGCCCACTGCAATCATTCCCGTGATCTCATTCAGTGAGATTAATACCTGTTCTTTGAAAATCGGCAAATAACTTGTCACCAACTTGTGGAAGAGATACACCTGTCCATGGGAACGGTACGCACCCGTTCACACACACCACTTGTTCATTACAGGAACCCAACTGGGAGTTATTGCCACATCCGTTGTACAGTTCTGCCATTTTCTCATGTTTGGGTCATTCAAGGTGTTCCTGGGAGGCCAGTGTCTCAGACATGTAGCAGGCAGTCCAAACATGGCTCTGGTGTATTGAGAAAACTTCCTACCTTGATGGTATCCAAGCACTAGTGAAACGCTGGGATAAGTGTATTAGAATCACAGGGGATTAAGTTATACTTTTATAACATATTGTCCTACACATTGTACTATACTACAGTACAGTACTGTACATGTCTCATGTCTCAATGCATGTATAACAGTAGAACATGTACCATATTGCGGTGCATGCACTATATCAGTAAATACGTTCCATCCATGTGTTTTCTATTAATGTTGCACAGACAGTAAACTGTACAGGCTACATCCCTATGCATGTGTGTTTTTGATAGCTCAATTAACTGCCATCTTGCAACTAGAGAATTTCCATGAAAACCAAGCATTTCTTTTGGTCTGAGGATTAAGTCATTCAAGAGAGACAAGAATCCCGTGGAGATATTTTATTAGGATCTGCTGTGAGTTTACAGTGGAATTATAAATGATTTACTGAACTGCAGAATAGCATCTAATGAAAACAATAGATGCTAATACGTTGAGGTCTTTCTCTTCATTACTAATCAATACAGCAGTGATAACATCATTTCTCATGTTGTGCTACAAACCGCTAACTAACAATTACACTGATAATCACAGGGTAGCACAGGATGCCAGTGAGATCTGTAACTATTATGCGCTACTAATGACCACATATAATAAGGCTACCATTTGCCATTATCATTTCATCATAATCATAATGTATGCACAACAGGAGTATGGAAACGAATTCCTTTCATCCATTTCACACAGTGAAACAGCATTTAAGTTACTGCAGAAAAAAAAAATGATTGTGTCATGCAAATCCTAGTTTACTCCTTTTCCAATCTTGAATCAAATTCAAACAATTTTTCACCATGGTGTCATCTATTTCTCACCGGAGTTCTCGAATCCATCCAGTCACGGAAGCATAAATGTCTGGTCTTTGATAAAATGGCTGAGAGATTGATCTCCTGGTGAGTCAGCACTCCACAGCAAGAGTAAATATTTCAGCTGGATGTATTGAGCGCTGAGGCATGAGGTTACACCTGGTAATGCAGAGCCTGCTGAGATTCAAAGAACTAGTAAAGGAGAAATCCTGTGAAGTTCTGGAAGCAGAATTAAAAGCTGGTATGTGCAAAGGATGGCAGAGGCCTGGTGCTTGCCTTTTTGCTTTGTTTGGCAGAAGTTGTCCTTTCCACACACACATAGGAAAACTACTTTTCAAATATTTGCTTATTTCTACATTTCATTGTATTTAACTGATTATACAGAAAATGGCACAATTTGTCTAATATATCTGTGGAATACTACAGATACACATACAAATCATAGCACAAAAATGTAATATCCATACTGGTAATTTTTTTTTAGTTTTGTTTTTTGTTGGCTTATTTTCTGAAATAGTCTTAAGAATACACAACAGAGTATGTTTATAGAGTATGTGTAACACTGATAAATTGATGTGCACTGTATTTTAAATATCTAAATCAATATACAAGCTTTTATGATTTGCCTGTGTTGACCTCAAGAGGTTAAAAGGCAACATCTGCAATTCAGCTTATTGATCCCGATCCTGCTTGTGAAACGATCTATTATCCCACGTGTGTGCGAATATCACATGTCATATTAAATGTGTTTTCTCCGATGAAGTTATATAGCTACCTATTATTTCTGCTGTTTTATTGTAACAGGAAAATATAAATAACAGAAAAAAATAAAAATAATTTAAATTTCCTAAATTGCCCGTAGTGTGTGATTGGGTGTGTGAGTGTGTGTGTATGTGTGTGTGCCCTGCGATGGATTGGCACCCTGTCCAGGTTGTACCCCGCCTAGTGCCCGAAGTCTCCTGGGATAGGCTCCAGGCCCTCCGCGACCCTGAACACAGGATTAAGCGGTATAGAAAATGAATGAATGAATAAAATTTTTTTTTCACATACACAGCCATACCCAGTATGATATGAAGTAAAATGCTTATACAGTATGACTGCTGATGACCTAAAACTTTTAAAATAAGAAAATTCAAGTTTTCAATAGGAATATGTATAAATATATTAGAAATATAAACAAATATATAGAAAAAACCTTTAGTTTTAAAAAGAAATAAAACATTTACATTATGTAAAAATAATAAAAGAATAAAATAAAAATAAGAATAAAAAAATAAATATAATTAGCACTGTCGCCTTGCACCTCCAGTGTCTGTGTGCATGGAGTTTGCATGTTCTCCCCATGCTTGGTGGGTTTCCTCCGGGGACTCCGGTTCAACCAGTCCAAAGATATGCTGGTTAGGTTAATTGGTGTTCCCAAATTGCCCAAAGTGTGTGAGTGAGTGTGTGAATGTGTGTATGTGCCTTGTGATGGATTGACACCTTGTCCAGGGTGTAACCTGCCTCGTGCCCCAAGTCTCCTGGGATAGGCTTCATGCCCTCCAAAACACTGAATACAGGATTCAGCGGTATAGACAAAGAGTGAGTGTGTGAGATAAAAATTAATTGAAGTGGAATGTAGAAACCACGTCAGTCATGGGCAAAGCAATGTGCAGAATAATATGCAAAGTCACAGTTCAAAGTTTACAGATCCATGGTGTGCAAAATGTGCAACTGTGCCATATATAATGTGTGATGAGCATTGTGGTGGGTAGTGAGATTGTTTGAGAGTAAGCAGATCAGAGTGTTAAGTCCTGTGTGCTGTTGTGATTGAGAGTTCGTATAGTCTGCTGGAAGAAACTCCTCTTAAGTCTCTTTTTGTTGACCTTCAGGTAGTGGAATCGTTTCCTGACCGCAACAGACAGAACAGTCCATTGTCTGGTTGGCTGAGGTCCTTCACGATCTTCCTGGCCTTGGTCAAGCACCGCTTGCTTGCAGGGAGCTTGGTGTGGATGATGCGCTCAGCTGTTTGCGCCACCTCCTATAGAGCTCGTCTGTCCTGCATGATGCTGTTCCCAAACCAGGTTGTGATGTTTCCCGTCAGAATGCTCTCTATGGAGCAGGAGTGAAAGTTCCTAAGCACTTTCGAGGACAGTTTAAAGTCTGTCAAGCATCTAAGATGGTAGAGAAGCTGCCGGGCCTCGTTTGCCTAAATAACAATAATGCAATCACACTTTTGAGAGGCTTTTTTGAGCTTTTTTCCCAAACATGGTTCTGATGTTCTAAGGAAACTTTATAGCTTGATGTAGCATAAACTTGTATAACATATTTTGACGTATCTTGAAATGTGTTACGTTGTACTACAGCACATGTCTCATTGTACCAATGCATGTATGACAGTAGAACATACTGTATAGTGGTACACTACACTACATGCACTATATTAGCACATAATGTGTTTTTCATTAATGTTGCGCAGACACATGTGTTTTTGGTAGCATAATTAACTGCCATCTGCAACATACAGAAAGCCTTTAAGATTTATTTTGAGGAAACCAGAGTATCCGGGGGAAACCCACCAAGCACGAGGGGAACACGCAAACTCCACGCACACAGACCCGAGGTGGGATTCAAACCTGGATCCTGGACAGTGGTGTCAAAAGTATTCACATTCATTACTTGAGTAGAAGTATAGATACTAGTGTTTAAAAAGACTTCTTTAGAAGTTGAAGTATCAACTCAAGCTTTTTACTCAAGTAAAAGTGTAAAAGTACTGGTTTCAGAACTACTTAAAGTATAAAAGTAAAAGTAACATAAGGGGGGGAAAAGCATTAAGGATAAAAGCTTAGGCTGTGCCACGGGCCTATATACTGCACTAACACCTCATAAAAAAAAGAAAAATGAGTTTGTTTGTTTTTTTAACGGCCATAGTGATTTGGGATACTGTATATGAAAAAGAATTGAAAAAGAATGCATTTTTAGTACAATGCAAATACATTAAAGAACCATATATGTGTACTACTGAGCATTGACATGTTTTATGGAGAAGAAGATATAATAACTAGTTGCCTATAAGTATTTTAATGGTGCAAAAAGTCCAACTTCAGAGGCATGTCATCAGTAACCTTTATTGTAATGTAAATGTACATCCAAGCTTAGCTGCAGGAATCTGTGAAGGCAACATACAAGAACATTAGTGTACCCAGGGCAGGGTTAGTAACAATTACCCTTGTATAGTTGTCTACAATAAACATTAGTGCTGTCAGAATGAATGATTAATCCAAGTGATTAATCAAAAAATAAACATTTATCATTTATATATATATATATATATATATATATATATATATATATATATATATATATATATATATATATATATATATTCCTGTTACCTTCCTGGTGCAGTTACCTTCCTCGCTGGTGCTGGTTGTGACATTTTGCTCGAATCTTGAGTCTCTATCACGGACATCTTCGTCTACTTATCACAAAGCACCGAAAATGCTCATTTATTCAAACGTCCTTGCTGGAGTGTGTGACGTGACGTCATGTGCAGGTGCGATGGATCGCGTACCAACCAATAGGGTGTCGGAATGGTATGTTTATACTTCTCATCCAACCACAATCGAATTTGCTCCATCCGGATGGCGTGATTTATCCGGATGTTTTTTTGTTTGTTTGTTTTTTTAATGACATGCTGAAATAAAATAGGAGTAACGAGGCTATTTTTAAAATGTAAGGAGTAGAAAGTACAGATAATTGTGTGAAAATGTAAGGAGTAGAAGTAAAAAGTCGGCTGAAAAATAATTACTCCAGTAAAGTATAGATACCCAAAATTTCTACTTAAGTAAGGTAACGAAGTATTTGTACTTCGTTACTTGACACCTCTGATCCTGGAGGTGCAAAGAGACAGTGCTAACCACTAAGCCACCGTGCCACTCTCCACAAATCAGTTGTATAAAAATGATGTTGGTTGGTTGCGTCGTCACATGACATCACTGATAGCGATACTGAATTGACAATTATTGCACTGACCGTATAACAGTTGTGGATGGAGTTGTGGAGTGAAGATATTCAAATATAAAACCGCCTAATCAAAGTAGCTTACAGTACATTGCTTGTTCTCTGACTTGATTGAATCCCTATTACAAAATATAAACTGCCATGTTTTACCAAACTAAGTAAAAAATTTGCATCAGCTTGGATGGAAGGACTCCCAATGAGAGTAAGAGGCTTATTTTAAGTACGATGTGTCTTATTACTCAGCAGATTTGCAGTGCATCGTGGACATCTTGTGTACAGGGGTTTAAACCATGCGCTGTCCTCCTCCTCCTACTACTTGGCAAGCTTAGAGACAGCAGAGTGGAGGAAATTGCAGAGTGCAGTTGAAAAGGACTGCTCTAGCAGCTGATGAAAATGCAAATTGCTGGCACGCTGAAGAAGCGAAAAATAAAATGAAATAAAGATCTGCTGGGTTGTGCTGGGCGGTGTCCTCTAAGGCAATTATGAAACTGCGTTTTTTTCAAAATTTAGATGGAGAATAATGACATTAGCCCAAAACGCTTTTAAATTCTCAATTAGGTATTATCAGGTATTTTTCCTTCCATTCATTCTTCCATCTGCACAAAAAAAAATTTTTTTTGTTCATTGAAGCTTTTTATTCACATTTATATCACAGAGCTGTTGAGTTCTCAAATCTGATTGGTCAGTAGGAGATATATTTTCAACAACAGCAGTATTTTCTTTTTTTTTTTCTCTCCAAGGCAAACCACAGGCTTATCTTAATAGACTTCTAATAAAAGACGTCTTGTGGTTTTCTACAGCAGTCTAACATCTTACATACAGATCTGTAAAGTGCACACTAACACATTTTTTTCGGTGTAATTATGGACAGAGTTAAATGTCCTGTAAGGAAAAGAAGTTTTTGTTGAGGAATTATCCAGCATCACGGTTCAAGGTTTGAAGTGTGGGTGGGGTGTTATGGGGTATATACTGTACTGCAGTTACTCAGCATTTATTGCAGCACAATGCAAAAAGGAAGAATAGAAGATGCAGGCGAGGTAAGACCCGATTACAGAGACATGTTTGGTGAATTGTTGTGGTATTAGGGGTGTTAAACATTTTAAGATGTGCGGTTATTAAAAATTAATAAATTAGAGAATCAATGCTGATTATTTTTACATAACAGCACATCCTGCTCTGTTTTATTCATTAATTCATATGGAAGGAAATCAGTGCATTTAGGCATGTAGACATGGTCAGGACTAAATACTGTTCAAACCAAGCATCATAATGGGGAAGAAAGATTTGACTTTGAACATCACTTGGTTGTTGGTGCCAGACGGGTTGGTCTGAGTATTTCTGAACCTGCTGCTCTACTGGGATTTTCACATGTGAACATTTCCAGGATTTACAGAGAAGGATCTAAAAAGAGAAAAATGTTCAATGAGCAGCAGTTCTGTGGGTGAAAATGCCTTGTTGATGCAAGAGGTAAAGGGAGACTGGCCAGACTAGTTCGAGCTGATAAAGAGGTAACATTAACTCAAATAACATCTGAAGAAGACCAAACTGGGCACCACATCTCTCAGCCAAGAACAGGTAACTGAGACTACAGTTTACATGGGCTCACCAAAATTGAACAATAGATTACTGGAACAAACATTGCCTGGTCTGATGAGTCTCAATTTCTTCGGTGACATTTTGATAGTAGGATCAGAATTGGTGTAAATAAGCCCAAAATCCTGCCTTGTATCAACAGTTTATGTTGCTGTTGTTGGTGTAATGATGTGGAGGATATTTTCTTGTCACGCTTTGTGCCCCTTAGCACCAATTGAGCATTGTTTAAATGCCACAGCCTATATGATTATTGTTGCTAACGCTTTATGAGCACAGTGTCCAGCAGGATAATATGCCATTCAGTGGTGTCAAAAGTATTCACATTCATTACTTGAGTAGAAGCATAGATACTAGGGTTTAAGAAGACTTCTTTAGAAGCTGGAGTATCAACTCAAGCTTTTTACCCAAGTAAAAGTGTAAAAGTACTGATTTTAAAACTACTTAAAGTATAAAAGTAAAAGTAACGTAAGGGGGGGGGGGGGGGGGAAGAACGCATTAAGGATAAAAGCGTATAGACTGTGCCACGGGCTTATATACTAACATCACATTAAAAAAAAATGTGTTGGGTTTTTTTGTTGTATTTTTTAATGGCCATAGTGATTTGGGATACTGTATATGGCAATTGAAAAAGAATGCATTTTTAGTACAATGCAAATACATTAAAGAACCATATATGTGTACTACTGAGCATTAACATGTCTCATGGAGAAGAAGATATGATAACTAGTTGCCTATAAGTATTTTAATGGTGCAAAAAGTCAAACTTCAGAGGCATGTCATCAGTAACCTTTATTGGAATGTAAATGTACATCCAAGCTTAGCTGCAGGAATCTGTGAGGGCAACATACAAGAAAATTAGTGTACCCAGGGCAGGCTTAGTAACAATTACCCTTGTATAGTTGTCTACAATAAACATTAGTGCTGTCAGAATGAATGATTAATCCAAGTGATTAATCCAAAAAAAATTATATATATATACACACACACACACACACACACACACACACACATATATATATATATATATATATATATATATATATATATATATATATATATATATATATATATATATCATTCCTGTTACCTTCCTCGCTGGTGCTTGGTTGTGACATTTCGCTCGAATCTTGAGTCTCTGTCACGGACATCTTCGTCTACTTATCACAAAGCACCGAAAATGCTAATTTATTCAAACGTCCTTGCTGGAGTGTGTGACGTAACGTCATGTGCAGGTGCGATAGATCGCGTACCAACCAACAGGGTGTCAGAATGGTATGTTTATACTTCTCATCTGTAACGTCCTTTGGTATAGAAGAAAATAAAGATCACATAGACAAATGGAGTTGTTAGCGAATGTGCCGTTTACTTTTTTGTTCTCTCATGCGCATGCCCAGTGACAGATTACACACGCTTAGTTACCTCGTCCCGCTCGACGTGCTTACAGTACGTGCTTACGTTAGAGTCAGGATGCTGAACAGAAAACTTGGAACAGAACTACATGCACACATTACATCATCCAACTACAATCAAATTCGCTCCATCCGTATGGCCTGATTTATCCGGATGTTTTTTTTTTTGTTTGTTTTTTTGAATGACAAGCTGAAATAAAATAACGAGGCTATTTTTAAAATGTAAGGAGTAGAAAGTACAGATAATTGCATGAAAAGGTAAGGAGTAGAAGTAAAAAGTCGGCTGAAAAATTATTACTCCAGTAAAGTATAGATACCCAAAATTTCTACTTAAGTAAGGTAACGAAGTATTTGCACTTCGTTACTTGACACCTCTGATGCCATTTCACCAAGTTAAAATGATCCGAAAAAGGTTTCTTGAACATGACAATGAGTTCACTCTACTTAAATGGCCTTCATAGTCACCAGATGTCAATCAATAGAGCACCTTTGCAACACAGTGGAGCGAGAGATTCACATCATGAATCTCACACCTGACAAACCTTCAGCTACTGCATGATGCTATCAAACTGTAAGAAATGTCTCCAACACCTTGTTACGTCTGTGCCATTAAGAATTAAGGCAGTTCTGAAGGCAAAAGGAGGTCGAACCGAGTACTAACAAGGTCTAATCAAGTAGGTAGTGAGCATATTTTCAGTTCTGTTCCATGAACATGAAACAAAAGTAATTGAATGATTAAATTAATTCAAGACATCATCATGTTGGCTGCTTTGACCTACTGTATATCTTTTAGTACACACACACACACACATACAATTTGAGTTGAGTTAAGTGTATGTTCTAAAGCAGAGATAATGTGGAATTGCTAACCAAGGCACAGTAGTACCTTTAGAGGTACTGCAAACAAAACCCACACACACACACACATTGCTCACACAGCTGCAACAGGCTTTTCTACTGTATATAGATACTAGCCAGCACTAGAGCACCACAACGGCGTGTCACCCAAGGAGATAGAACAACACTTTCGGTGACCAGAATGGCCTTAAGCCAGAATGTGACAATAGAGACTGGGTGCTTTATTTTTATCCTAACTCTTCTGCAAGTGTCATGAAGCACTTTGATAAGGTCCCTCAGCTGCTATGCTTTTTATGATGAGTCTATTCTTCCGTTCTTTATGACAAGACAACAAGGTGACATGACAACAAAGAACATTAGGTGTTTCTGTTCAAAGACAGGTTTTTAGTTTAAAGCTATTTTGTAACATGCAAGTTGTCTGCCTAATGCACATTTTCCTAACCCTAGGTTAGGTCAGAGAGATTTATTTGCATTCCGTCAGTAATCTGAAACACCTCTATATGTAGTATATATACACTACAGTACATGGACATATACAGTATTTGGCCAAACCTGTAATGATATTGTATTCAAATACATACACTTCAATATAGAGCAGGCCCCTCATTTGCAACTAAAACAGCTTTCACTCTTCTTGGAAGGCTGTCAATAAGATTTTGGAGTGTTGTATGCAAAGTATGCTTCCAACTTTGAAGTTTGGGGCTTTTCCCAAAATGTTGCTTTGAAGCTGAAAGCATAACCTTGTCCAAGATGTCTTGGTATGCTGAGGGGTTAAGATTGCCCTTCACTGGGGGTAACGGTCCTGATTGGACACCTTAAGTCAATAATGAACAGGTTATATATGCCTATAATACGTCAGCTAGTGAGAGCTCCCGGTAAGCTAGAAATGTAAAATACAGCAACTAGGTTGTTGTAACCGTAAGCTAACGTAAGCTGGGAATGTAAGAAACAACAAGAGTGTTGTTAGATACCCAAGCCAAGATTGTAACACCTTTGTGTTATGTTACCCAATTATGGTGGGTTTTCATCCGGGTCCTCCAGTTTTCTCCCACAGTCCAAAGATATGCAGATTTGGCTAATTGGCGTTCCTTAAATTGGCTGTACTGTGTGAATAAGTTTTCTGAGCGTGTGTGTGTGCCCTGCGATGGATTGGCACCCAGTCCAGGGTGTACCCCGCCTTATGTTCAATGTTTCCAGATGTAAGCTTCAAAGCCCCCTGTGACCCTATATACAGCATAGACAATAAGAGTATCTGTATGATCAGCCTATCATGATACCTGCTGAAAAGTCCAATTTGATCTCACCAGGTAGCAGCTGCCAAAATACAAGTAGTGCTGGGCAAACTGGTTTACCATGGTTGCCAGTTATAAAGTTATTCTGTATTTCCTTAATTTTGCCTTAAGCTTATTTTTCCATTTAAAATACTTTATTAGTTAAAGATGTTATTGGGAAACATTGCCTTACCACAATTCTCAAACCAATTTCTTTTTTTTTTTTAATTGGTCCACAATTTTCCACCAATTGCCATTGGGTTTCCCCATCGTAACTGCAACCAACATCTTAGTATAAAGGCTACTGTAGCTCATGCTTTGAAGCCAACCAAGTTTCTTTCAGTTGGACCATCTCAGCCTTAGTATTTAGTATTTTAAGTAACTTTTTCAAACCTTGTTCACTTTCTGTAGCTGTTTTGTGTGAACTGAAGAGGATTTTTTAAAAATTATTATTTGAACACTGGAAAAGTGACATTTTATAACAAAGCGATATATTTATACACTTCTGTGTGTGCACTGTTCGTAAAGGTACTGAAGCAGTAGTTCACTAACCTCTGCTGCAAATAGGTCTAGTCATCTGAATTCCATAATAATTAGAGGATTCAACACTTATACAGTTTAACACATTACACAACCCCTGCTTTTGTGTTCTTGTATATAAGAGCCGTTATATGTAAGAGACTATAAGTAGAACTCAGCAGTGAAGCCCATTAGCCCATTAGTGTTGACAGAAACTGCAGCCATTTCCATGACAACACCATGAACTTACTGTGCAACTGCAATACAGTCGTTTATAATGTCTTGACAAAGCCACCTCATATTTTTTCTCCTTCGTCTTATATTTCACCTACATTAAAGAGTTTAACTAAAGTGTTACACTGCAGCGCTATTTCAACTGTACCACCAATTGTTCCTCGACATACAGTATCCTGGAATATCTACAGTAAGAGAAGCACATTGATTTGTTGCTGCTTGAGACAACAGTGAGAAGGAAAAGAAAACTCTTAATTCAAAGTAATGTACATGACTGCAATTCATACCAATAGCAAAAATAATGTTCTTAAATCCAGCCATCGTCTTATATAACCACATTGAGATCTGTATTCCATAGGTGTGTCATACAGAAGCACATTATCTTTAAATTTGTCATGCTCAATCAATAAAATCTGATGTCCAACTGCAGTGCATATCAGTAGAAGGTAACTTGCTGTTCTGTTAAAAAAAACATGCTAAAAAAAAAACAAGCCACTTTTTATCAAGTTTTAAAGAAAAAAGAAAAAATAGTAATATCAGCTACCTGATTGAATTACTGCATTATCATTCATTCTAATTTCTCGAGCCTTTACATGTTAAAGTTTCCTTTGACTATTACATTAGTCTATTTTATAGTCCTTTAAAAAAGTATTTGATTTGGAATTTTTTTGTATATTTATTTAATGTTTAAAATTAGACTATTACAAATTTGAATATTACACAAAGATAACCTGAGTAAACACAAAATGCAGTTTTTAACTTATGATTTTCATTTATTAACTGAAAAAAGATGCCCAAACCTGTGAAAAAGTAATTACCCTCCTCTTCAGAAAAGAAGAGTGGGCGAAAATTCCTCCACAGCGATGTGAAAGACTCATTGCCAATTATTGGAAATACTTTACTGCAGTTGTTGCCTCCAAGGGTGGCACAACCAGTTATTAGGTTTGGGGTCAATTACTTTTTCCACATACTGTAGGGCCAGGAAAGTTTGGACAGTTTGTTTACTTAAAATAAATGAAATCACCATTTACAAACTGAAGTTTGTATTTACTCTGGTTATCTTCATGTACATAATATTAAAGTTGGTTAATGATCTAAATCATTTAAGAGGGGAAAATATGCAAAAAATAAACTTAAAAATTCAAGAAGGGGACAAATAATTTTTCTGTACATTCCTAGTAAGCCAAGTAATTCTATATAAGAGTACATGTGGGGAGACTCAAAAATAAGTAGGTCTACAAAACATTTAAACAAATCTTTTAAATTACTGTTTTTTTGTTGTTGTTTTGTTTGGTGAATTTTCCCAGAAGTTTATGGCACAAATAAATCATAAAAATGTTACAATAAACATAAAACATATAAACAATAAGCAGCAACAATAATTGTACAAATTTAAATCAATAATAAAAGAATAATGAATTGATTGATTGATTGTATTATGTTCATGATGTAAATCTGTGGGTCTAAACAAGACAGTATGTGGAATTTATGTTACATTTATAGGTGTCCATGACTGCAAAAAGATTTCGAATATTAACCTAAAGAGAACTTTCAGTAGGAAACTGTCAACTGCGGAAACTGACAAGGGCTTGTGAGCATCAGAACTGGATCACGGATCAATGGAAAAGTTGGCCTGATGAAATGTTTCAGGAGGATGGCTGTGTGTGCTGCTTACCTACTGTATATTTGCATTTGTGTGGATGTTACTGCTGACACAGTTATGATGCTCACAAGTCCATGTCCATTTCATCAGCTGCTGATCAAGTCATGGCAACAGTATTCCCTTATAGCAGTGAATTATAATGTGGCTATAAATACTGCAAAATCTGTGATCAGTGTGGTGAATTTGACCCCCAAAGTCTGATTGACATCCAAAATATCCAATCCGCTTATGCTCCTTATGTCTTGGTACCAGATACCAGAACACATCTTCAGGGGTCTTGTGGAGTCTGGGCCGTAACAGATCAAAATTTTGCTGACACAATACACAATATAAGGAAGGCAGTTTTAATGTTGTTGTTGATCAATGTATCTAAAGCTGATTTCACATAAAGGACCAGGCATAGATCCAGCTACACTTGTCTGGTATGTTTGCTTAATGTGACACATTTAGGTAAAGGTAAGTGCTGCTGTCATATTTTTCACATGGATCTGGAAAACAATTTAATGGCATTATATATTATTATAATTTATATATAATTTATTTTTTTATATATATTTCAACAGCCTTCTCTGGAGATCTGGAGAGTTTTTATTTATTTATTTATTTAAGAACAATTTAATTTTTCTAATCGTGGACAATGCATAATTTCAACCCATCTGGCAAAAGATTTGCATGCTAGAACTTTTCCAACCTTTTGTTCTTTCCTAAATGGCAACCTTTCCTGCCTGCAGACTCAGCTTCCCACACACACACTCTCTCTAAGGGATGATAAGATTTTAGACAGAAAGGCAGACTAAACAGATGACTGCTACAATATACCTCAAAATAAGAACCTTTAGATCCTTATTTTGCCTTAAGAGATTTCTGGACTGCCTGCAGGCTCTTTGAAGTCCAAATGACCATATAAGTTGTGACAACATGAAAGGCTGATTTATGAGTCCAGGAACTCCTTATAGATGTCCCATGTGTTATGATTGCTCAGCTCGGTTATAACTAGTGTTCATTTAACAACAAAAGCTACAACACATGGTAACTTAAGCTACTAATTTGATCCACACAAACATAATGTTTGCAAAACACAGTCATCTGATGATCTACTACATTAGTACTGTTGCTATTTTACTCTACCAGTAGGATATGACACAAATATGAATTTTCACAGATATTAATATCAATTGATTAAATATAAATTTTCAAGTGTTTTTACATCTTTTTTTCAGATGTTACTAATGGTATACTGAAAAATAATCACAAGCATTCAAAATATGTTGAAGGATTTTATTGACAATTATATGAAGTTTATGCAAATAGGCAATTTTTGCAGTGTTGATCCTTCTTTTTCAAGAGCGCTGCACTTGGCCATGGCAGGCTGTCAGTCAACTTCTGTGTCACTATCTGACTGATTGCAGCATCTTACATAATAAATGCTTGGAGGCCCAAGAACCCAGGAAAAACACGACATACTGATATTCTGCAAAAGGTATAAGGATTGTACTGTTGAAGACTGCGGTAAAGTCATTTCCTTTGATTAATCCAATTGTTTTGGGCATCTGGAAAAAAGCTTCTAAAAATATGCAGAAGAAAAAGTGAGCGGTACCATCAGTCCTGTGTCATGCCACCAGTAAAGCACCCTGAGACCATTTATGTGGGGGGTTGCTTCTCAGCCAAGGGAGTGGGCTCACTTACAATTTTGCCTAAAGAACACAGCCATGAATAAAGAATGGTACACAAACATCCTCCGAGACTATCTTTACCTAACCATCCAAGAACAGTTTGGTGACAAACAATGCCTTTTCCAACATACTGTAATGGAGCACCTGATAGGAGCCCAATTGATAACTAAGTGGCTTGGGGAACCAAACACTGAAATTTTGGGTTCAGGGCCAGGAAATTCCACAGACCTTTTTTGCATTCAGAACTTGTGCTCAATCTTCAAGAGACAGTTGGACAAACAAAAACCCACAAATTCTGACTCCAAGCATTGATTATGCAACAATGGGCTCCTATCAGTCAGGATGTGGCTTAGAAGTAGATTGACAACATGCCAGGGTTAATTGCAGAGATTTTAAAAAAAGAGAAGGGTCAACACTGCAAATATTGACTGCATAAACTTAATGTAATTGTCTATAAATGCATTTGCCACTTATGAAATGCTTGCAACTATACTTCAGTATACCATAGTAACATCTGACAAAAAGATCTAACAACACTGAAGCAGCAGACTTTTCCCCGACAGTGTAAAGTGACAGTATTCTTATGGTTTGAATCCTTATGTTGCACAGGGATGCTATAATGGAAAAACCACAAACGTACAGTAATTGGGCACCCAGCCATGTGACTTGATAAGATGTAAATCAACATGCATAATTCAAGATAGCATTCAATGTCAAATGTGTTCTTATTTAATGGACTAGTGCAGTTTTCTTATATGGCATAAGATAGACATGCATTTTCACAGCATGTTTACACAACAACAAAAATGTATTTCCATAAAAATAAAACAATAAAACAATTATCACTACTTAAATGTTGATGAGGTAATATTAGCGGGACCCATAACACAGGTGGCTAAATAATGATACAGTACAGTCCTTAATATGTTAGTTATTATTTTTTAATTAAATACTTTGTTATTTATTATTTAGTCATTTGTACAGTATCTTTTAGTGTTTTATTTTGTATAAGCATAAGCAGAAAAAAATAATACTAATAATTATAATTATTAATAATACTAATAATGCTGATGATGATTTGTTATTTGTTATTATTAATAACAACAACAACAACAACAATAATAATAATAATAATAATAATAATAATAATAATAATAATTATAATAATAATAATAATAATAATAATACATTTAAGCCTAAAATTTTTTTGTCTTTTTTTTTGTTTGTTTTTGTCCGACTTTGGTTGACCTCTGTCCAGTGTACTCACAGATACCTGTTCTCGGGTGACAGGAGTGGAACTGAAAGTAGTCTTCTGCTGTTATAACCCCTCATTGTCTCATTGTGTAACGTGCTGTGTACTGAATTGCTATTCTGCTCATCATGGTTGTCAAGACATGTTATATAAGTTGCCAAAGACTTCCTATTACCTCAAACCTGTCAGGTGCTTCTCCTCTGACCTCTTTTAAAACTATGTATTTTCCTCTAGAAAACTGCAGCTCAACTGATTTTTGAAAATAATTTTGTAGTGTATAAACTGTAAACTGCATAAAAATTCAAGGATATCAGTAATTCTAAAATATTCAAACCAGCCCATCTGGCACCAACAATCACGCCACTGTCAAAAGCACTGAAATCACACTTCCCCCATGTGTTAATTAAGCTAACAGGATTATTCCTTCATAATTTAGGCACATTCATTTGGTTATTAAAATGATATTAAGAGCTATCACTAGCTAGTTGTATCCAGGACCCAGGTTGTGCATACAAATAAACTACAAAACTGAATATAACCACCACACAAAAGAGATAACAAATGAAGAATGCACACTCTTTTAAAGCTGTCTCAGCTTTTAAGACTGACAATTAAAGGTGGGCGCATAGCTAAAGAAAATACACATCCAGGAAGCATGGATGTGCATATATAATGAAGGGTAAATGCAGTCAGTGTAGTTGTGATTGATATAGAAAGATGTGCAGCTCTTAGTGCACATGTGCACATAACCTTCACCACATCATGTAAACGCTGTAAACTATTTGTGTATTATGTGTTATTTTTAACATAAAAACCCTGAAGGATACATAGTGTTCTCTTATACACACTGTTTTATTTACAGCTGCACAAACGTATAAGGTATTTCTTCCTTGCTCCATTAATTGTTGGTATTAACAGTAATTCCAATGTCACTAAATTTGGCTTTACTTAATATTGTAATTTGCTTTAATCTCATTTATTGAAGCAGCCAGTTGACACAAATCTTCTGTAAGATTCTTGTAAGGCGGAACACTCCTAGAAGCATACTCTTCTTTCTGATTGGTCAAGAGCATGCCCAAGAGCCTGAGCATTTGACACTCGTCAGTGGCAGGACATTGTATGGTAACCTGAAATAATGAGCTTGCCCTTAGGCTGCTATCTGACTCATGCTCATGACATCACCATCAGGTCACCCTTGTTACTACGGCAATCTCCTTTTTCTCCTGGACTTTCTCTTTCCTCCAGTGTTTGCCCTGTGACCTGTGCAAGACAAAAAAAAAAGCCTTTTCTGTAAACCTGGGTAAAAGATGACAAATACAATGCCGTAGTTTTTAAAACATGCTTCACTGATGGTTTACTGATGGCTTAATAATTAAAATGTTGTTTCATTTGCTGTGCTTTTCCGTCTGTTTTAAGCGTGGTTTTGTCAGTGCTGCAAATTGCTCTACATGTTGAAGACTGCAGAAGAACACATGGCTAATTAGTTTCGCTTGACTAATAGGCAGATACTTTAAATAGTGACACACAAGGTTGATTTTTTCCCCAGACTTATTCCTTGGTGGGTTACATAAATTGATAGGAACAGTGCACTAATAAGCAATTCAGAGTCTATTTGACATGCTCACCAAATCCTAATTAAAATGAACTAAATCAGTAGATAGGCATAAATAATGATGAAATACTAGCTCAGGCTCAGAGAGCTGGTAAAAACCCCATGTGAGTTTTCTCATCTGAAGCCTTTCCAGCACCACATGGTATGGAAAATAAATGAATGGATCCTTTCTATACTGTAGCTCACTCTAAGATGTTCAGGTTGGATATCGAAGGTTCATTAACAATAACATCAACATACATTTATCTTTCTTATGCTTCCATATGTTGTTTTAAAGTAATTCTTATGAGGTTCCACTTATGGATGATACTTTTCCTTGGAGAGCCATAGTGATCTGAAGCAACACTGCAGTTAATGAAGGAGATTTGCTTCTTATTTTGGAGCTATGGGCATTGACCGGGTCTTCAACTGACTTGCCTGGGACCACTTCACTCACTGTCAGGTCTACAGTCATAAAATTAAAGAGGCAGCACAGTTGAACTGATATCTCACTGTAATGAATTATTTGGTGTGTGGTACTGTAAGACTGCAAATACTCAGAGACCAGACTGTTTCTCTTTAGGCCTTCTAGAGGATCTACCTCAAAGCCAGTCCTCACCAATTGTACTAGCCAGATATGTCCACAATGAGATCATTTTGGCTTAATTTACATTCCGGTGGGTAAATGACTGCGAACGTTCTTAGTCCTTAATTCCTGGGGAAATGAGAGAAAGTGGTGACATGAAAAACCAAGCAATGTTCACAATTAGAGTGGTAGGTGTTCCTCTCTCTATGGATTTATCTAATGAGCAGAATGGATTGAGCCTGAGAAGGGTGCCTCTGTGAGAAGTGAAAGATGTAGGGGTAAAGATATGAGGATTCGTGCTCGGTTCACTAATTACAGGCCATTTGAAGCCATATGCATTTTTCTCTTTCCAGCCTACTGCTTTTCCTGGAATGATTAGACCCTTGCACTTTTAGTAGAACAAGTCATTTTATTCTATTCATGTATGTCGGTTACTTGGTGAGATTTTTGTACGAGTGAAAAATCTCATAGGCTTACAATTGATTAGTTTCTTTTGTTCAGTTGTTTAATTACCAGTTGCAGAAACAAATGAATAGGCATATTAAATATGTGGTCAGGAAAAAGAATAAAATGTTTAATTGAGTATAATATAATTATATAAAAACATACTAAATTATGTAAATAGGTAATACAACATTCAAGATTCATTCAATTCAAGATTCAAAGAACTTTATTAATCACAGAGGGAAATTGCTCATGTATAACATGATAACATACACATATTATCAAATAATATTAATTATTTTGTAAAAACAAATTAATATTTTAATTATATAAAATAATACTGTGATACCTATGAAATTTCTGCTGCCGTTCGATTGGCTAATTAGATAATTGCATCAAGTTAGTTTAATTTTCTTTAATAGTCTTATTTCTACAAATTAATAGATGGTGCATTGGTGTAGTGGTTAGCTCTGTGGGCTTGCACTTCCAAGACCTGGGGTTTGATTTCCAAATTGGCTTATTGTGCATGTTTGCATATTCTCCCTGTTCTTGGTGGGTTTCCTTTAGGTACTTTGGTCTCCTCCCATAGCTCAAAGACATAAATATTAATTAATTTGCTTTTCCAAATTGCCTACAGTGTGTGTATGTGTGTGTGTGTGTGTGTGTGTGTATGTGTGTGTGCCTTGCTATGGATTAGCAACTTGTTGAGAGTATACAATTCCTGGGTGATGCTGTTGCCTTCCGCAGCCCGGGGCCTAGAAAAAGCTGATTGGCCGAGCTCTTTCAGTGAGGTGGGATAAGAGGCACTTGCGGCTCTCACATAAATCACGGCTCTACAGCCAATCATGTGTGTCTGTCGAAAGAGGAAGGAGCAGAAAGCGGTGGTGCGCAAGCAAGCAGTTCAAAAAGAATCGCCACACAGTTCGCAGGAAACATGTGATCGTCTCTGGCTGGTAGTAGTAGCCTTAATATGGTATCCCCCTAGTGATGGGTGGGAATTGGATATCAATAAAATTAATTAGAAAATCATAGAAAAAAAAACAAAAAGAAATAAAAATATGAAAAAAAATACTTTGTGGTTTAATAATTTGCATTTTTGACTGACTATTGATTTTATAAATGTGTAGTTATTTAACAGCTGTAGGCCGGTTTCAATTATTTTTTTCTTTATTCTACTTATTGTTCAATCATCTCCATAGAGATATTAATGTATTTAGTGGTTAAAAATCATTTAAGTAGCAGCTGCAACAAATGATATACTATTGAGGCCTGAATCATGCTGCCCCATGCGCTGCTTGTGCCACTCAGAGTCCCCATACTCACCCTTTTCGACATTTTCATTGGTGGACGAGCAGCAGGACAGTCATGACTGCAGGGATTACGTTTTTTTTACACCAGGGGTTAGGGCTAGTTAAAAAAAAACTTAAAGTCATATAAAGGCAAATTGTGTATTTAAGTGTCCATAAAGTACAGAAATCCATACTATGCAAAATACTGTAAGTCAAACATGATACAATTTTGACACAAATGTGCTGTGATCTATGCCATTCTGCCCAAATCTATTTTTTATGATTTAGTTTTACACAAACGACTATAAATGATAACATGAACTAAAAAAAAAGCATTGCAACATAAAGGTTATTAATTAGTCAACAGTCTTTTTTTCCAGTCGTAGTGATATTTACTTATTAGAGGGAAAAAACAGTATATTTAGAATATAATTAGGTTAACTCAAAAGCAAATGTACTGTCTGATGGTAAGTGTTTCTAGATTTTAAATGTATGCTGTTATGGAGGTTAAGTGGTGCTTGTATGTGAAAAAGCCTAGACAGTAGGTCTACTTATGTACCTCAAGGTTACAGACAATGTAAATCTTTATCAAAGCCCTTTAACAATTATCCTGCTGTGAAGTTCAGAGAGCGCACCATGTGGAAACAATAGCCAGTTACATAGTGTTATGTCTGAGTTTTATATAGCAGTGCAAGCTAGTATTACAAAACATAGCTAATGCAAAAGGCAAAGCTGCATTTGACAGAATATTTGGTGTTTCTATGACTTTGTAACTTCAAGGGAAGTCAAAAGAGGACTAGAAATTCCTTGTGAATGAATGGGTAAAACAGCAACTGTAAGGCTCCAAGCACAATATGGTGATGAGACACTTAGCAGTAAAATATTTAAATGTGGCAAATGGTTTAAAGAAGGTTGTATGATAATCACAGCCCAGGTGGCTTGGAGCCCATCGCAGTCGTTCCCATAAGCATTCAGCAAGTGGAATGCCTGATTCTTGAAAATCATAAAATACAGACCTGTCTATAGGAACTGTACACACAATTACTCACAAACATCACTTGCTTGTACATTACAAGAACTCACCTGGGAGTTATTGACTCATCATACAGAACAGTCCTGACCTCTCTCCAAGCCATTTTCGGCATGTTTGGGCCGTTAAAGGAGTTCCTGGGAGGCCAGCATTTCAGACAAAAAGCAGGCAGTCCAATCATGGCTCCTGCATACTGAGAAACCTTTCTACCATGAAGGTATCCAAGAGCTAGTGAAACGTTGGAATATGTGCATTAGTGTAGCCGGGAATTACAGTATGTAGAAAAATAAAGGTAGTTTCAAACTCTGATAACGGTGGTGTTATTCTGCAGAATCAAGTCCCACTTTGACTTGAACACCTATTAGTTAAATAGTGCATTATTCATTATTTAGTTATATGTATTTTTTTACTGTTTAAGATCCTACAAATGAGATTCAAGTCTAAATATTATCTGGTCTCTGTCCAATTTTGGTGGACCTTTTCTCAGTGTAGTCTCAGGTACCTGTTCTTCTACCTGTTTAGGAGTGGAACCAAAAGGCTTTTCATCACAGTTGTAAAGAGTTGCTTTTTAACCGTTAATGGACATTGATGCATAGTTACATTTTATGTCATGAATTGAACAAATATAAAATATAAAACCATTATTGTGGCACTGTGCAAAAGTTTGGACACCCTACATAATCAGTACTTAGTAACACCTATTCTGGCAGATATCACAGCTTGCAAATGTTTTTTATAGCCAGCTAAAAGTCTTTCAATTCTTGTACTTGGGATTTTCTCCCATTCTTGCTTGCAAAAGACTTCTAGTTCTGTAATATTCTTTGGTCTTGCATGCAAAGCTTCTTTAAGACCTACCCACAAATCTCCAATGATGTTTAAATCAGAGGACTATGATGGTCGTTCCAAAACCTTCAGATTGCGTCTCTTGGATCTTTGTACTGTTGTAGAAACCATCCTCTTTTCAGCCTCAGCTTTTTTACAGATGGTGTGATGTTTGCTTTCAGAATTTGCTGGTATTTAGTGGAATCCATTCTTCCCTCCACCTGTACAATGTTTCCTGTGCCACTGTCTGCAACACAACCCCAAAGCATGATAGATCCACCCCCAGGCTTAACACATAGTTGGCAAGGTGTTCTTTTCATGAAATGTTCCTTTTTATCTCCAAACATCACTTTGCTGATTGTGGCCAAAGAGTTCTATTTTAACTTCATCAGTCCACAGCACTTGTTTTCAAAATGCACCAGGCTTCTGATGCGTAGATGTTCTGTTGCATACTTCTGCCATTGGATTTTATGATGGGGACGCAGGTAAGGTTTTCTTCTGCTGACTCTTCCATGAAGGTCTTGTGGAACCGTGCACCACCACTGCTGAGTCTGCTAAATCTTCCTGCAGGTTTTTTCCAGTCAAATGGGGGTCAAATTTGTCATTATGACCAGCAGCAGTTCTCTCCGAGAGTTTTCTTGGTCTTCCAGACCTCCACATTTCCCCTGACCTGCCATCTCTTAATTACATTTCTCACTGTGGAAACTGCAAGCTGACAATGCTTTGCTATCTTCTTGTAGCCTTCACCTGCACTGTGGACATCAATAACTTTCATTTTCAGAGTCTTACACAGCTGCTTAGAGGAACCCATGGTTGTTGAGTGTCTGCAAGTGTGTGCACAAGGTTTGAAGAGTCAGCGTGTTTGTAAAGCTTTGAAATTGGGATTTACTAATGACAGCTGTTGCCAGGCATCAGATCTAACGAGCTGATTAAGGCCTGAAACCTTGTAAAAAGAATCTGAGACACTGGAACTCTTAGGGTGCCCAAACCTTTGCATAGTGCCAAAATATATTTTTTTAATTTTTGTTCAATTTATGGCATAAGAAGTAATTATGCATCAATGTTTACTGAAAATATTGTGCATTTTTCCATTTGAGACTGTGTTAACATCTTTTCAATTAAAAAAAAATCACCAAAATTTGTTATTTATCGAGAGGTGCCAAAACGTTTTTTTTTGCTCATAGAAGAAACTGAAAACAACAATAAAATCTCATGATTATGTTTACAGTATCTGTGCTACTTTCTCGCCGACTTTTTTTCTTTGCTCATTTATGTATTGTTAGTTAAAATAAGCTCAAGCCCAGGTTATCATATTGCCTATTTTGTGCTGAAGAAAGGAATATGTCACTCCATACTGCATAATCCAATTTAAAAAAAAAAAAAAAAAAAGAACAAAACAAATAATGGCTGTGTTTCTTTGTGTTTGTAAAGTGTTTCTTTCTATAAAACTGCAGCTCAACTGATTTTTTAAGCTCAACTCATTCTTTTTTTTGGGGGGGGGGGGGGGGGTGTAGGGGGGGGGGTATAAATTGTCAACTGTATGAAAATACAAGACTATCAGATATTCTAAAATACTCAATCCAGCCCATCTGGCACCAACAATCACGCCGCAGTCAAAAAGCACTGAAATCACACTTCCTCAATGTGTTAATTAAGTTAACAGTATTATTCTTTCATAATTTAAGCACATACATTTTGTTATCAAAAATATATTAGGACAACTAGAACTACTATATCAATAGCTCTTGGCATGTAGACCCCAGGTGGTGCATCCAAATAAACTACAAAATGGAGAATAACCACAAGACAAAAAACTGTCTCAGCTTAGAAGACATAAAAAAGGCATGAAGAAGGCATAAAAACTGGGCACATAGGCACAAAGAAAATACGTAAGCATGCATGTGCATACAGTATATAATGCAGAGTAAATGAAGTCAGTGTATTTGTCACTGATATAGAATGATGTGCAGTTCTCTGTGCACCTTGTTGCACATTATTATATGAATTGCCTTCTTGGGTTCTCAAAATCTGGCTACTGTTTTACTACAGTCAATAAATGCTGCTTCAGATTCTAAAAGTAAATTTTGTTTCTATGCACATAACCATCTTCACATCATCTGAGCATTGTAAAACTATTTTTTCAAATACTGAACAGCTTTACTGTGTAAGATTCTCTTGTGAGAAATAAAGGTATTTTTCCTCTCACTACTGTGTTCTGTTATTCTGCACAATCAAAAGTCCCAGTTTGTTCTAGACTCGAATACAAATGTGAAATACAGACATACTGAAGGAGTTTTCTCTATATCAGAGTGGAATTAAAACAAATATGTAAAATGCATTAATTAAATATATAATATACTGTAATTTCTAGTATTCTTGAATTGTCCCTTTAATACCAGTAGATTTGTATTAAAAACATTCCATACTCATTATAAAAACATAACGCATGTTTTGGGGAATCCCCAATAAACTTAATTTATTACAATACATAATAAAATTCAAACGTAACAACAAACACCTGAGTGTAGTGATCATATCTTTAAACAGGAAAACTGTGGTCATAACCCGCCTTCACAGCTCACACATCCCTGTGACGCACCAACTCCCAGTAAGTTACCAGATATCAATACAAAGGAACCTGTGTGTGTTCAAACACACCTTCCTGTGTATAGTTGGAAAGTGCCGCTTGCATCTGCCCAGAAAGAAAGATGAGCAAAATAGGTGAGTTAGTGCATTCTTATAATGTTTATCTCTGTTAAACAGTGTGTTATATTAAGATAAAATAATATAATTAAATATAAACATAAATACAGTGTTAGAATTAGTTAATTACCAATAAATTAGGTTATAAAGTAAGATTGTATGAAGCCTTACCCTTACACGGTCTTAACACATTCTTTGATTGTTGTTACATGGCTAAGTTCAAGAGAAAATCTTGTCGATTTTGCCAATGACATGTTTAATGGAAATCTCTACCTATTATTATTTAAGATAAAAAAAAAGTACATATTCGTAAGTAATTCAAGCAGTATAGACTTTGACAATAGCCTATGGCTGCAAGCCACATTCAGTTCAGAACCTGTGATGCATAAAAGTTCCTGATAAACTAAATATTATAGACATTTTTTCAAATTGGGTATAAAATGATGATAGCAATCAAAATAACCAAACAACATTTACAGCAATTTAATATGTGGCTTGTGTTAAATCATGACCATAAACATATTACGATAATACCACTTCAATAGTGCAATAAAATATACTTTAAAATACATGCCAAACAGTATTGATATACTATAGTTATTTCCACAGCAAACATACCAATGCATACATTAAAGTGTAGTATTCTATCACAATGAATGCAATGAATACAATGTATACAATGAATTTCAATAAATTTTAATATCATGAAAAAGTGATATTGCTGTTACTTAATTTAAAAAGAGAAAGGAATATATTAGATTCATTACTAAAAAATACAAGCTTTCTGTTTTTAATTTTGATGACTGTGGTTTATACCTCTAATCAAAAACCCATTATCTTAAAATATTTAAATATTAAATATTTAAAGATCAAACAAAAATGATTTACAATAAATAAAAAAATTTTCAACTTCTGAAAAGTAACTTCATTCATGCACTCAGTACTTGGTTTGGGCTCCTTTCGCTTGAGATACTGCTTAAGTGTGGCATGGCATGAAAGCCATGGCACTGCTGAGGTGTTATTGAAGACCAGGTTGCTTTGATAGACGCTTTCAGCTCATCTCAATTGTTGTGTCTGTGTTTCTAATCTTCCTATTAACAATAGGGGTTCAGGTAAGGAGAGTTTGCTGGCCAATTGACCACAGTAATACCACAATCAGCAAACCATTTAGTGGTAGTTTTGGTAGTGTGGGCAGGTGCTAAGTCCTGCTGGAAAAGGAAACCAGCATCTCTATGAAGGAAGCATAAAGTGCTCTAAAATCTACCTGGTAGACAGCTGCATTGACTTTGGCCTTGATAAAACACAGTAGACTAGCAGATGACCTGGCACCCCAAATCATTGCCAACTGTGGAAACTCTCACAACCTGGATTCTTTGCCTCTCCACTCTTCCTCCAAACAGTGGCATCTTGTTGGCACTTGAACCCCAAATCCAATGTCCAGAGCCTTAATCCACTGAGCAACCAACACAGATTTAGAATTGAAAATTCTGAATTCTGAATTCAACATTCCTCTGGTACATAAATAAAGTTATTTCATGGCCAGCAGTTTGGGGACATCTAACCATCACACCCATTTTATGGACCTTCCCCAAAATTTCTCCCCAAATTCCCTTCCCTTCAACTAAAAGGCCCAAACCAGTTCCAGTATGCTACTGCACAAATAGTGTAAAATCTTTGATCATACATTGTGACCCTTATCTCCTGTACCTTCCAGGTAAAGAGTTGCTGATCATCTTCGAACAGGAGGCAGAGCAGTGGGCCTCGTACATGCACTCCATCCTTGCCAAATCTGTTCCGGAGACGGGGATCTGTTGCTACAACATTGCTATGACATCGAAACGCAGAGACGACTTCCTGGAACTGAAGGGCTACAAGTGCAAATTACTCATCCTGTCACGAGGTATGCTGGAAGGCCTGTGTCAGCTGCGTCGCTTCTTCTTAGCACGGGTGCTGAAGCCTGAGGCTTGTGTGGTGGTGCTGCTGTGTGGTGTCGAGAGCCTGGAACCCCTGCTAGAACTCATTCCTCTTAGGAGTGAAGAATGCCTGCAAATTTCAAGCGAGCAAGATGCGCAGGAGTACCGCTCAGCTGTGCTCAACATCATTCGCAGAAGTGAGTCTTGTACAAACAATGAGGAAAAAAGAGTTGAAACTTGATAATTTATAGAAAATCAGTAAGGGAGACTCTGGTCAATAATGGCACACACAAGTTTTACTGACATTATTAAAGGTGTGCATTGAAAAGTAGAGGTGGAATAGAGGTTGAAGAAGAAGTCATTGTGATTATTCACTATAACATTCTATATAACAGATCATATAGTATACAACAAGCATACCCAGGTATACAAATAACACACTGGTTCATGCAAAGAGAGGAAGTCACATTTGGTAAAAACAACAATAACAAAAAACTTAGAGAATTACTGAACCCCAAAGACCCCCAGTAAACCGCATTCTTTCCCAGCTGAAGCAACCATCAGCCTCCAGTGAAGAAGTCTGGCTGTGCTAAATAACTTGGCACAGCAGGTTAAGCAGTGCTAGAGGAACTTAATCAGGTTTACATTCTGCCAGCATGATCGGTGATCCTGAGGTCTGTAATTACGGAGTGTGAGTGGGGAGTGTAGCTGAGGGAGGGAGAAAGAAATTTTCCACATGTTTGAATCTTCATTATCCACACTGAGCTCTGACAAGCCAATTACCATCCTTCAGCAATATATCATTCACATGAAAAAAAATACCAGAAATGAGTGATAAGCAGTACCTGATTACGTATGTGCAGAAGAGCAAGAATGAAAAACATTTTCGAAAACTATAATAGAAACTGCACGTTATTCTACCAGGTTGTGCGAATGCAGTAAATATGGCATTACCACACTGTTCCAAACCTTTAATGAGCATACTTTATCACTTTCATATGCACCCAACGTGAGTACATTGCCAGTACAACTGTACTACAGTCCACATGTGAGCATATATTAATACTTAAATAATGTTTTTTTCATAATGATCAATTGACTGTGAAGAAATAATGAATCATTATCAGATCAACCATATATGGATAGAGATTAATAATGGTAATATTTAAGCATTACCATCTTGTACTTATACCTTATGCAATATTAACTGAGATTAATTTTCAGTCAAGGTGTATTTGGAAACACTGTAGGCTCCCAATGATTAAACTGCTCCTTTTATTTCCTCTACACACAACCCTGAATTAGTTCTTAATACCTACTCTAATTAGCATATGGTATGCCTCATTCTTTCTGTATGCTTGAATAGATCAAGCTCCTGCTGGATAATCTTACATTCTCAGAGAAATCCTTAGTGATGCTAAAGTTTTTGGTAAATTATCTGAAGTTACTTAAATAGCCTAAAACTTGAGTTAAACTTAACTATGTTCCAAATAATGGAAATTATCTTCAGATGGAGGTCAATCAAAGCATTATTGATACAGCTTGCAGACAGACCTAAAGTATGAGACAACAACAAAGTCAGAGAACAGCCAATGGCCAGAAGACATGTAAACAGCATGAACTAGAATAGGCAATGAGCAATGACAAGAAAACCAGATTTTTTTTATGTATTAAAAAACAAAAATGGTTATTTGTATATATCTACTGTATGTATGCATCATTATTTCCTGATTCGTGCATATATGAATGTATCATTATACAATATTCTACCAGTGTAGTTTTTGAACATGAATTTTTTGAAGCGAACATGAATGTTCAGGGTACTCAATCACTTATTACAGTTTCTATAGTAACCAGTTACATAGGCATTCTATGGTTCGTGTTTGACATAAATTGAACAAAAATTGTACAATCTTTGATAAAAATATACAGTACTGTATGGCAATATATTGTACAAAATAATGCACTATAATAAATAATACATTTCCATATATAGCAAACTAGTTCTAATATTTATTAATATATTTCAGTGAAGACAAAAACATTATATTTATACTTAATTCTATACAATGCCAACATGATTTTAAACCATAGTTACTTTAAATCTTCTCTTCTAATATCCTAAGATATTTAACATACCAGGGTAATAGATGAGGACAATTTTAAATAAAAATTTTGTGTGTGTGTTTGTGTTAGGGTGTACATGGCATGGTAAATCGATAAAAGATAAAAGTATATGGTCAATACACATGGAATGAAAACATTCTTGATACCCTTTCATGCACAGCAGGTTTACCTCTCAGGAAAAGTTAGGACATTGTCATTGACATTTCCATTATCTCCATGCTTTGTTATGGTTTCACACAATCATTTGGCTGCAACACACATCACCTCTCCTCTCACTCGCTCTTCTTCTCCCACACATACTACACACCTCTTATACACCCACAACTAGTATATGTTCAGGCAATACACACAATACCGGAGCGCGGAAGTAAAACTCAAAGACAAAAATCTATATGAAACATGGATATGGTCTTTGTCTTTACTCGGTTTGTTTGGATGAATAAATCATATTAATTATGTAGATTGAGATCGAGGAAAATGTTGCTTGTTCAAGACTGACCCAGACAACCTACTGAAACAATAACATGTACTGTATTTACATGAATAACATGAATTATTCCTATGAAAGTAGAGCAGGTAACTTCCATAAAGATGACAAAATAACACAAATAATTAAAACATACATTATATATAAAAAACAAAACAATGGGACAGTTAACAGTAACAGTACATAGAATACTTTTTATTTATTTATTTATTTATTTATTTATTTATGTTTGCACCAGGTATGCTGATTTGGTGTTATTCTATGCACTCATTCAACAGACAGACAGCTCCATTTTACATTATAAAACCTGCTTAGTCTGTCTGCTGTCTCCATGAGAACACTATGTGCTGCTCTGATGCCTGTTGAGGTTGAATGTGACAGTATTTATTTAAAAAAAAAACTGTTTTGCTGCTGCTTCCTTAAAGATTTGGAGGAACAATGTTAAATGAATGATAACTGTTTTTTATTTCCATGCAATAGAAAAAAATAACAGTATAAAAAGCCCTTATCTTAGTTTCAGATTTGATTAATGTAACTAATGCAAATGATGTCTTAAGCTAATTTACATATTTTCATTTTTATTATTATTCTGTTTACTTTGCTTAAACTCCTACTGGTCTTTTTTATGACTGATACATATGACTATGAATGCTATGATATTAATAATTGCATTTTGATTATAAATATTGTATATGATGATCAGTAGAGATATAGTGTTTATTCAATTAAATTAAATTAACTTTTATTTGTATAGCAATTTAACAACTGTCATTGTTGTGAAGCAGCTTTACACAATCAAAAGAAATTATGGAAGTTTGTATGAAATATGAATGTGTATGAATCAAAATGATCAGATGATCCCTGATGAGCAAGCTAAGGGCAACAGTGACAAGGGAAAACTCTCTGAACCAGATTCAACAGGGAATCCAACCTCATTTTGGTGATAACGGACGGCAGGGATTGATCTGCGGTCATACTGTGTGTTTATATAAATAGGTTTTTAGACTAGACTTAAACACTGAGACTGTGTCGGAGTCCCAAACATTAATTGGAAGACTATTCCATAACTATGGCGTTTTGTAGTTTTCATAATACGTGGTACTGACAAACAGCCTGCATCCTTTGATCGATTGAAGTTGGCATGGCGTATCATAAGACACAATCAATTCACTCAGATACTGTGACGCAGGACAATTTAAATACTACTTTTGATGTATAACTTTTAATACATCAAAAGTAGTATTTTAAAATGTATGCGAAATTTTACAGGAAGCCAATGCAGTGAGGATAAACCAGGGGTGATGTGCTCGTATCGTCTGGTTTTTAGTGAGCTTTATTTACCTAGTTGACATCCAGACAGTAAGCTGTTACAATAGTCTAACCTAGAGGTGATAAAAGCATGAACAATTTTTTCTGCATTGCTTAGTGACAATATACTCCTTATCTTATTTAGATGCAATATTAATATTATTTTATGAGGCAATATTTAGATGAAAGAATGCTATCCTGGTACTATTATCTACATATGCTTCAAATGAAAGACCAGAATCTATAATCACCCTGAGGTCTTTTACTGTTGCACATGATGGAACAGAAAGGCCATCTAAAGTTACAGTGTGATCAAAAAGCTTGCTTCTAGCTGCATGTGGTCCTATGACTAGAACTTCTGTTATATCAGGATTAAGCAGAGAAGGAAGTTAATTAACATCCAGTCTCTTATGTCCCTCTCACATTGTTCAACTTTATTAAGCTGGTTAATAAATGAAGCTATTTTAGTTTCTAATGATGCAGCCTATACTGTATATCATTGGTATGGATTCAGAAAGATATGACCAGAAGCTGCTCTGTGTATGTTTGATGCAGTGGCAAATCATATGCAAATTCATAGCCTTCCTCATACTTCAGAACCGCCTTTATCACTCATTATGCAAATCCCAATCTCCTGATCTCTTCCTGCAGGAGAAAAATGACTGCTCATCAAAATAGGATTGGAAAAAAAGTTACAATAATTACTGTTAATATCAAGATGCTATTTAAAGATGCAAATTCACTTTTCCTTATTTGCTGGAAGGAACAGCTATAATCACCACCTAAAGTTTTTGTCATATCTATTTGACCTCAGGCGGACAGATATCAGCAGGGGACACGAAAATTTCTCAGGAACCAAAACTGGACAGAAGGCACTCTGCTAGTCCTGCACTGGCAAAATCCTCTTTGATAGTCCTGCCTTGTCGTGTTCCTTGTGAGGTGGGCATCAACATTTTACCACATTTCATTAAACAAACTGCATATACTGTAAGTATATCGTGATTTTAAACACAACAGATACAACACTACACAAGCATGATTGTTAATGAGGTGTAAATGTTGATTCATAAATGACCTTGTTATTAACTGCAATATAGAATATATGAAGTATTATAAAGTGTGATATTAGAAAGTTTTAATATCAATTGTGTTTTTAGTTCTGTCAAAAAAACAAGTACTATATTGTGTTTTTGCAAATGCATTTTTTTTTGCATTTCCAGCATTATGGTAACCTTCAAAAAAATTTCACTTAAAACTACACTTAAACTGGAAATAATTGAGAGTTACATTTATTTACTCATTTATGCATTCATTTTTTAAATGCATTAGCAGCCAACCCCACGGCTTCCAAAAATGTCCATATAGTTTACTGTAGCTGATGGAATTTCCTAACTAAATGTGTCTAGCCTGTGCATTTTTGATATCAGAGACTTTCAAATGTCTAAGTTAAGGTGCTTTTTCTCCAGCACTGCAGGACTCTGGAATTTCTTCTCAGAGTGACATTTAGGTCATTTAGGTTATAACAAACACCATGCTGGTGAATTCTCACAAGGTGTTGATTAATTTTCCATGACAGTAGCACTGACAGAGGTCTACACTTGGTTTATAGACATTCCTTAACATCATTTATGGAATTAGACTGTATACAGGATGAGCCACAAGTTTCCATACATAGGAAAAAAAATATACATATTTTTAATGAGAAACAATTTATTCATATAATATGCTCTACATGGTTACCATTGTTTTGAAAACGCACTGTATTAAATTTCACCCACTATTAATGAACATTCATTAGCACATCTGGAGATACAATATGTGTGCAGTGGTGTAGTTTGATGTGGTCCTTCAAATGATTTATGTTTCTTATCTTTTCCTGATACACCAGGCCAAGCACATCTTGTTAGGGTATTTGAAGCATTTTCTTTTTTAAATATTTCAATTTTAATCTTTTTATACTGCAAGGTTACAGGTGTGGTGGCATGGTGGTGTAAGCTTTTCGATTCCCTGCCAGGCCTGATTCCCGTCTCTGTGTGCATAGAGTTTGCATGTTCTCCCTGTGCTTGGTGGGTTTCCTTCAGGTACTCCGGATTCCTCCCACAGTTCAAAGACTTGCAGATTATGCTAATTGGCATGGAGACGTTTTCTCTGGAGTGACAAATCACACTTCTCTGTCTGGCAAACTGATAGATGAGTCTGGGTTTGCTGGTTGCATGAAGAATTACTTGGGGTGTGGGTTTTTTTTTTTCAGAAGTTGAGCTCAGCCCCTTAGTCCAGTGAGAGGAACTTTGAATGCATATCAAGTCATTTTGGACAATTTCATGCTCCCAATTGTTTGGAGATGGCCTCTTCCAGTTCCAACATGACTGAGCACCAGTGCATGAAGAAAGGTTCATAAAGGCATGGATAAGTGAGTTTGGTGTGGAGGAACTTGACTGGCCTGGACAGAATCATGACCCAAGCCCCATAGAACACTTTTGAGATGACTTTAGTGGAGACAGGACTACATCCAACATCAGTGTCACAAATGTGTTTTTGGAAGAATGGCCAAAAACTCCCATAAACACACTCCTAAACCTTGTGGAACCCTTTACAGATATATACTATTATATTAAACCCTATGGACTAAGAATTAGGTGTCATTCAAGTTCAAATGCATGTGGAGGCAGACAAGTGAATACTTTTGACAATATAGTGTATGTATTTTCTTCATGATGTTTGATGAGTTTTGCAAATGCAATTGACAATCCTTGCAAGAACTATTACAGAACAACTGACCTTTATGTTTTAAAATAAAACTGATAAACAATAAAATTGTTGCTGTTACTTAATTACCCATTGCCGTAGGTGTTATCTCACTGTTTAAAAAAAATCCAGCACTGTTTTAGAATATGCAAAATAAACCC
Organism: Channallabes apus; assembly: GCA_030522415.1. Lineage (NCBI taxonomy): Eukaryota > Metazoa > Chordata > Actinopteri > Siluriformes > Clariidae > Channallabes > Channallabes apus. Next base: position 22,948,835 of record CM060108.1, on the reverse strand, counting down.
AAACTTGTGGCAAAACTGGACACTAATTGTCCCATAATAGCCCTGTCTGAATAAAAAATGCATAATGTCAGCACCTCATCTGAACTTCAAATGTTTTGAGCATATAATAGCACATCTTATCAGATCAGCATGAATTTAAACATCTATGTTGTAATGTTTCATCAGAATAATTTCAATCAGATTCAATCAAGTGGAGTAGGCATACAGTACACATAACCATGGGCATATTGCTGTTCTAAAAGGAACAGAACACTTTGGGGCATGGGGTATTGATGGAAAATAATATTTGTGCTAATAAATTTCAGAGTGAAAATGACATGTTTAATGGTGTTCCCAAATTGCTAGCTTGTAATGGTTATTTTTTTCTACAGTAACCGTAAATGTATTCTACATTGTATAACTCATGCAGCTTGATCTCCATTTTCACAGAACCCTGGGGAGGTGTTCCTTCTCCTGAAGCAGGCCATGGCCAGTAAAGACTTGGAGGTGGAGTTCAGTGGGAGCAAGCAGAAAGTAAGAGTAAAACCAGTGAACTGGAATGAGAGCACTCTCAGTGTGACAGCTGCAGGTAAAGATTTATCTTAAACCTTCCCACATTTTCTCTGGAGAAGGTAGGCATGTTTCTGTTGTGGGGTTATGGATACAATAAAACAAAAAATATATATTTATAGTAAAGTCCATTGACTTATCGACAAGCAAAATAATAGGTAGATAAAACATATAGTTGTTCTTATACTGTTTATCCTGCAAAATCAGTATTCAGTGTTGAAGGAAAGTTTTCTGACCATTACAAGTTTTCTGTTTTGTTAAGTTTCATGTTCATCGTAAAATGGACTCAAATCCTTTATCCCTTATTATTGTACACACAATACTCCACAACAACAAAGTAAAAACAGGTGTTTGGAAAAATAAAAACTAAATTACCACATTTGTAAGTAAGCTTGGCATATCAGTCTCTTGGGAGTTTCTTCCATTCTTCTTGGCACGATTGTTCAAGCTCAACCAGGTTGGATGGGCAGCATCAGTGCACAGCCATTTCCTGAGACGCTCTACTGAACGATGCATAGTGCCTGATTTCCTGGGAATTGTGAGGATTTTGTTTCTCATGCACTGAGAATCCTTCAGGGGATTCTTAGCAAACTGTCATGCGCCTTTAAGTAAGAAATGGTTTCTGTCTGGCCTCTCTACCATAGAGGACTGATTGCTTGTGTTGGAGTGATGGTTGGCTTTCTGTATACTTCTGTAAAGATGAACACAGATTAGCCACAACACTACGAATAACATTGATTAATAATAATATACCAGTAAACTGGTGACAGGATCATGGGTACCCAAGGCTCATTGATGCATGCGGCGTCCAAAGGTCAGCCTGTTCAGCCCAATCCCACAGCAAAGCTAATGCAGCACAAATTGCTGAAAAGTAGGTAATGCTGGCTATGGTGGAAATGTAACAGAACACTCGGTTCAGCACAGCTTGCCATGTACTGTAGTATGGGGCTTAGCAGGCAAAAGGTTCAGGGTTGTTGATTTAGTCTCCAAATTCCATCAAATCTCAATCTGATAGAACAAACAAGTCTAATCCATGGAGGTGATGGAATCCACTGAATCAGTTTAATGTTTATGGAAAAAAGATGCTTCTCATTCGAAACACTAGGAAAAAGAAAACAAGTGTATGTGCTGTTAGCCTTATTAGCAGAGAAATTTCAAGATGCACTATATTTGTTTTGGTCAGTATTGTGGTAATTGCATGTTATAGAATTTCCTGCTGGGAGCGTAGTGGTAACGCTCTACTGTGAAGGTGTAATAAAGGGCAGCACACACCTACACTACTACAACACCATGGGAGAGATTTCCCGCCTACTGAAGCAAGCTGCAGAACCGATGAACTTCATGTGTCAGGTACACAAAGAGCATGAAACACAATTAACGAAACAGGTACATGATTAGTGCCGGGTCAAATACATATTGCTAACAAACCTTCCCATCAAGCCATCTTCACTTCAAATGGGTCATTATGTTAATAGTGTGTTCAGGCTTATGGCATATTTATTATAATGATTGTGTATGTTTATGTTGAGCATATGACATTTCAATCGTTATTTATCTGCCTGAAAAAGACTATTATGCCATTTGTTTTACACTTCAAATTTCTGCTTTAAGTCCTATTAATATGTATTTCTAGAATGAAAAGATTGCAGCATCCTAGCTCTTTCAATAATCGTAATAATTTATGATATTTCTGTCATTTATGAAAAAGCTTTTTTTCTGCACATATTTTTAAATATACTATTTTCGATTCAGGCTTTTCAGTTATCGTCCTCGGAGAAGCTGGATCCTATTCTAGCTGCATGCATGTTGAAGATGATGCCTACTGGAGGTTTTCAAGGACTGCAGAATGATCAGACTCTGACTGGAGGTAAATGAGTCTCTGCATTTGGTTTACTCCTAAAAGCAGATTGCAGTTCAATTTAACAGAACTGAATTTTAGCTCTTACTGTCTGTGACCTCCATGTACAAATAGCTAATTTTTCTTTCAGTTAATAAATAAATGTTAAAGAAATGCCATCCTACATTAACTTGTGTACCACTGGTGTTTTTTTTCCAGAGAAAACATTAATATTGTCACTAATGAAACATTTCTTATTCTCACACAGTATTACACCAGAATATAATAAATACTTCATAAGTGATTCTGTATAGACCATTGTTTCAGACATGTCCGGGTTCGATTTCCGGCCAGGCTCGATTCCCGTCTCTGTGTGCATGGAGTTTGCATGTTCTCCCCGTGCTTGGTGGGTTTCCTCCGGGTACTCCGGTTTCCTCCCACAGTCCAAAGACATGCAGATTAGGCTAATTGGCATTCCCAAATTGACCATAGTGTGTGAATGAGTGTGTGTGTGTGTGTGTGTGTGTGTGTGTGTGTGTGTGTGTGTGTGTGTGTGTGTGTGTGTGTGTGTGTGTGTGTGTGTGTGCTCTGCGATGGATTGGCACGCTGTCCAGGGTGTACCCTGCCTCGTGCCCAGAGTCTCCTGGGATAGGCTCCAGGTAAAGCGGTATAGAAGATGAATGAATGAATAAATGTTTCAGACATATAATAAGGTCAAACATCAAGCCAAACTGGAAATGCAGGTTTAAGATTCAAAATACATGCCACACAGGACAACATCTCATCTCTTCCGAGTAGAATGGAAAGCATTTTTTGGCAATGGTGAAAATGACAAGTCAATCTTTACACAGATCATCATTTCTTAAGAAAAATCAAGATGAATTGAGTTTTACAGAATATTAACTTCACCTGGTCTTTTATCTCGCACCAGCTGGCAAGACAGAAGATGAAAGAGTAGATAAACTGCATCTTAAAATTATAATTACAGACACTCCTAAAAATCATTTCTCAGTTTGCTGAGAAGAAATTATTGCTGGAGTGTCTGGTGTCTATCAGCCTAAATTAATACACATTGCTCCTCAGTCATTCATTCACCTGTGTCGGATCTATTCCCAGAGACAGGGCACAAGACTTGGCTGACCGAACACGGCCTGCATCACTCATTCCTCTATTGTCAAACTTTATTCTTTCCGATTAAAGATTGTTCATTCGCCATCCGTAGCACTTGCTCTGAGTACCTTTCTCGTTCATTCGTTCAAGCCACTTTTTCAGTTTCACATTTGCACACATACCCACTCACCAGCTTGATGAATAGCAAATTTGTGCCGCTTTCCCAACATGGTGTCTGAAAGCCATAACAGTCTCCTTAGGGAATGTTTGTCATTAAAGTTGACCTTTGGTTCTGCTTCACTGATGTTTGTAATGTAAATCTCTCTAAGATCTTCCACTCAAATCAAAGCAGCTCAAGATGTGATATTTGTTGTTTTTCTTAGGCTTGTGTTACAGTTATAACTTACTGTATATGGCAAGATGTAACGTCATACTGTATGTTGTCAAAAAAAATGAACAATGAACACCATTCACAAGAAATGTTTAAGCTAATAAACAAGATATTATAAGCTAATATCTTAAAATATAATCTTAATCCATAAGAGGCCTGACCCATTTCTCTTTTGGATATTTTAAGAAATGCAACCAGAACAGGTTAAATATACAGTACATTTTTAAATGTGATGAAACGTAATATCTGTAGCAAAAAACAAGCTTTTTAAAATTCACAAACTCTGCCATATGTGCTACCCATGCACATCACCATTTTGGAAATGATGTCATGAGTACACAAACATGACTGCCCCAGGATGTTCATTAGATGCCACTTAGGCATGCCATGAGTTAAAGTCAAGGATAAAGTTGAATAAAGAACTTATCAGAACATTTAGAGTGCTTGTCACCATGAGTTTTTTATTGGCTGCAATCCATTTTGATGCCACACAAGAAAAGTGTAAACGATTTATGATTTTTACAAAGATTTTTATATAAAAGTTTTATTATATTTTAGGAATTATTATTTTTTATATTTTTATATGAAAGCATTCATAAAATTCATAAATACAGTCAGTTAGAGAATGATGGTGAAACACATTTTCGATTGACCAATAATTAAAAAAAATCTAAAAACTTTATTTGACAGATATAAACCAATGTTATCTAATCACTTCTAATCACTTTACTACATGAGCACCCATAGAGTCATCAAGTGATCAAAAAATGGAACTACAACAAGCACTTATACACCGATCAGCCATAACATTAACACCACAAACCACTCTCACTCATTCTGGAGCCTATCCCAGGAGACTTAGGGCACAAAGTGAGGTACACACTGGACGGATTGCCAATCCATCACATGCTCATTCACACACTACAGGCAATTTGGGAATGCGAATTTGTCGACTTTACATGTCTTTGGACTGTTGGACAAGACGGAACCCACCAAGCCCGGAGAGAACATGCAAACTTCATGCACACAGACCTGTCAAACCCGGAGGTGCAAAGCGACAGTGCTAACCACTAAGCCGCCGTGCCATATCACCACAAAACATTAACGCATTAATATTGGTTATTAATAACATACTAGTGTTAGCAGGATCATGGGCACCTGAGGCTGATTTATGACACACAGGAATCGACGGCCAGCTATGATCTAACAGAAAAGCCAATACAGCACAACTCACCAAAAAAGTCAAAGCTGGCCATGACAAAAAATATATCAGAACGGGCACTGCACTGCAGCTCAGCTTACACAGGAACATGCAGGCAAAGAGCCCAAGGCTGCTGCTCTGGCCTCCAAACTCCCCAGATTCCAAGCTAAGCACCCATGGAATGCACCAAACAAACAATTTTAATAAATGGAGGTCCCACCCTCCAGCCCACATAGGATCTGCTGCCAATGACCTGGTGCCAGACACCACAGCACAGTCCCAGAGGTCTTATTGCGTCATGCCCCAGGAGGCAGAGCTGCCCCTGCGGCACAAGGGGAACCTACACAGTACAGGACATTTCACATTTTTTGCGCCAAGTTAAAAATAAATCCTCCAAAAAACAGTCCATGGCTGTTAAGATCTTGCTTGGCAAACAACTAACATTAAAGGCACACATAGTGAGCAGGCAAAGTTTTTGTTAGATACAGAACCATTCATATTTTTAAGATGCATTATATTGCAAAGAGTGGGATAAAAAGGAGGAATTATGGGTTGGAATCGTCTACATACATCAGAAATGTGTCTATACCACAGCGACCTTGCTTCCTACACAAAAGCTGAGAAAAAGAAATACAGTATGTGTTAATTTTCCAGTACCTAAATTTTTGGCATGAATAGTTTCAGGCATGGTTTTTGAAATATACTGTACTGTAGATGGGGTGGAATTTTTTGCTAAACCCTGAGAAGCCTGTGTAATGATAATAGCTCTAATGGGTGTCTTGCAGGTGAAGGGAAGCACACACACACACACACACACACACACACACACACCACACACACACACACACACACACACACACACACACACACACACACACACACACACACACACACACACACACACACACACTCACTCCTGCTGATTAAAACAGAGCTCTCAAAACAAGCTCTTATCCTGTATGCTGGATGATTGTACAATTTCAGCTTATTACAGATTAATCCTAAACATTCACTAGATAGCAGTATATAGTAGAATACAGCTTTATTTAAGTTTATAGCCTTATGGTATTATTAATGTTGCACTACATTATAAACCTATGGTCTTGAGCTGCTACTTCTGATCTTCAGTGAGTGCAGAAACAGAAAATTGGTTTTAAATAACCTGGAGCGGTTTGGAAGTAAGGTTCAGATTGATGGAGTAATCAGTTCATCAGTAGTCAGTATTGATCCTGTGACCAACAAATGATTTTCAATATCTGCCCCTGAGCTGTATTCTGCCATCAGGGCCGGCCATCACTCACGGTACAAGCTGACCACAGCTGAGATTAAATTAATTGTCCTGCTGTTCTGAAAGTATCTTATAAAACACAGAGAACAAAACATTAGAGAGAATAATCTTTATAGAATAATGTAACCTCTTAAAATCTGAATATGAAGCGGTACAAAGCCTGATAAATAATGCACCAGCTTTGACTTTGAAACACCTACACACTGAGTTATTGTTTGGACTGGGAGCTAAAACCATGGTGTAAAGCAGTGGTTCTCAAACTTTTTCTGTCATTCCCCACTTAAGGGTGTGAGCGAATTTTCGAGCCCCACTTGTCGAAATACGAAATACTGTTTATTGAAATATCAATTTCTAAACCAATAAGATCAAACAACACCAAGTTAAAAACAGATAAAATACACGTGCAATTGTTATAAAAGGCTTACGTTGTCACTTATCTTTGCATAATTGACCCCATGTTTATTAGCTGCTCAGTAGTCGTTTGTAGTTTTTTTGCACTGGCCAATTCTGTATGCAACTTTGAATGAAGCCATTTGTGCTTTGCTGTCCACTGATTCAGATGTTACCGTGCGATTCTCCTGCTGTCTGTATTCTGCCAGCTTTCTTTCAAAGAAGTCAAGTGGTTTATTAACGTGACTGGAGTGTGTTGTCTCTAATTTGTTGGGTCTCATGCGATCTGCTGCCAGCGGTATAGGACACAAAACACACACGGGTCTCTCTTCTGCCCCCACCATCCCCACCATGAATCCAAGCTCAAGTTAGGCTTCATTAGGGGTGGCCGATATAACCAAAAACCAAAATCTTCTATCACGGTAGAAGCTATTTTCTACATCGATAACGATATATATCACAATATAGCAATTTGTATCTGAAAATGCATAAATAAAAATTCAAACACAAAGAAACTGTTTTACATAATGTAATATTATTTAAACTGTGAATTGCTGGGGTTTGCCACATTTTTTTTTTTTTTACTTTGGCCATATTCGTTTGGATATTTGGATTTCAGATGATAGAAAAGGTTTGACATGTTTCCACCACTTGTTAAAACAGTGCACTGCAAATCACGTTCATCTCCTTCGTATCACTTTTCTTATATCCAAACCAATTCCACAACACAGACGAGGCACCTTTTTTCTTTACAATCTCCTCGTTGTTGGTTTTGTCACATGTAAGTAAACTCACTGCTGCTGCACCGTCTTCTTCCATTGTCGAAGTGTATGTGAAGCCAAACACATCAAAAGTGGGACGAAACCGCGGCACCCGATTGAACCAAATATCTGCGCAAATACAGCGCAGCGCGACTATCTGGATAGCGCAGTGATGATCTGGTTTATTTGCGCAGCCCGGTGGATCGCGCAACGCGGATTAACTTCAGCAGCGCTGCTCGAATCACAAACCTGCGCGACCCACTGTGTTTTTATTTAAAATGTCAGGACTGTTTATTATTGTTTCCGCCATGCCTGGTTTGTACGTGCGCATCCCAGCGGGGTAAAATGTACTTTGATGGTCGGCGCGGTCTATTTCTGTCAGAGTCGCGCAGCGCTGCCCAGTGGGTCGAGCAGGTTTCAATGCAATTTACTTGTATCCATTTATATGTGTGTGATTGTTTTGAGCGTACGCTCTTGATTATCAATAAAGAAAAGCATGAATTAGAATAGGTACTTTACTATTATTTTCCACTAATTTCCTCCCGTTCATTGCGCGCCCCACACTTTGAGAACCACTGGTGTAAAGTAACCCTTCATATAGCTTCCAAAGCAGCAAAGGTCTATCAATTTTGTGTTTTATTTTTGCTTCTGTGTTTGATACGGCTACCACAGGTTTTCACATAGAGATGGATCTCTACAGTTACAGTTATTATAAGATGTTTATTTCTGTGGGTGCTCACAATTTAGATGTTTTTCATGATGTCTATGTTTTTTCATTTATATACTTATAGAAACATTTCTAGATCGTACAGAGGATGCAAAGCTCTTCAGTCATCCATTGTATGGTTTAACGGCATTAAAACTGGTGTTGTCATCTGCAGTATCCCACTCAGAGGACATCCCAACTCTCCTGCACTTTGCAGCGCAGTATGGCTTGAAAGATCTAACCAGTGTTCTGCTGCAGTGTCCTGGAGCTCAGCAAGCCATGACAATCACCGACCATTCTGGACACACACCACTTGCCCTGGCACACAAAAATGGACATTCACAGCTCCATATTCTTCTGAAGGAATCACTGGTGAGTTCTTTTTCAGAAATTGTTGTTGTTGGAAGATTTAAAAATAGTAGTAGCTTTTTTAATGTATTAATTAATTTTTTAATGCCCACAGACAGATGGACAGACAGATACAGTAGCTACAGTAGATAGGTTTGGTAGAAGTTCAATATTGTACGATATTTAATCAAAAAAATGCCGTTCGTCCGTTGTGTAAGCCAAGAGCTTCTGAGGCTGTAGGAGAGGAAACCATGAACATCTAGTAGTTATTATTTATTATTATTATTTTTGAAATTATTTTTTGGGTTTTTCTAATTTTCTCCCCAATATTAGTCGTAGCCAATTCCTCCGGATGATAGAGCGAGCGCTTTACCACTGTGCCACTCGGAGGCTGTAGTTATTATTTATTAGTAATACAAATATAATTGAAGGAAACAGAAAAATACCCACTGGCATGTGTTAGAATCTTTCCTTATAGGGATGTGTGTGTGGGGTCTAGAAAGGAAAATCCTTCTCTTGCAGGTTCCTAAAGACACTGAAAAATACTGAGAAACCCAGTGCAGCTAACAGTCTAACAATATAAGATAAGATAAGATAAGATAAGAGGAACTTTATTTATCCCGAGGGAAATTCTTTTGTCACTAACATGCTCAATGCAGCCAAGGAACAAGAAAAAAATATATACAGTAAGTAATGATGATAATAAAAATAAAGACAGTAATGAATATAACATGAATGAATAAATCTACCAATAAACAGAAATTTGTAGGATATAAATTTGCTCAGCTCCTGAAGTTGCTGAAGTTCCTTGGCTGAGCAAACTGGGGATCTTTAAACACAAACTTTTCTTTTCCCAATTCAGGAAACTTTAGATGACAAAAGCAACCTATCTGACTTTTGTTGTCTGTTATTTTCCAGTATGACCAGAAAACCTTGTGGCCCATGCTATCCAAAAAAAAAGTGCAAAAACAGGAAAACAAATCCTGTGTATAGTGCAGTTTCTATTAGAATCTGTATTTGTACATGCCTAACCCTAGAATATAGTGTACATACTGTATTATCTGTTCATTCTGAATATTGGATTCATTACATTCTTAGTCCTTATTTATACATTTTAACCTTTGATTTCATTTTATTACTCATCAAAACGACTTCATAAATCTTCTCTGGAACAGTATGACAAAATGACGGGAATGAGAACTTGATTCTAACAAGCAAACCCAGCTGACCTTAGGCCCGAGGGGTTTATAGCTGCCTGCTCACAGGCAAGCCTACTAATGTTCAAACCATTATTTATGGACTTCCTCCCCCATCCTTCAGGCCCCTCAGTGGTTGTAAATACCCAGCTCAGGTGGATTGGGGTCAGCTAGCAACTGCTGTCAAGTCACTGATTTGTTTTTGGATATTTGCAGCCAAAGGGATGTTAATGGGGCTCGGGAAGGTGTCTCTTTTTAATGTTACCCTTGAGGATGAGGTGAAGAAAGGAACTGTGTTGGATTTATGTCTTTAAATGTTGTTGTGTCTAGGATTGGACTTGTGATATACTTGGAGCTCAACATGCCAGTAAACCTAGCCTTATACCGTATACTGGAACATTACACTCTGAGGAGAACATTTTGTTCTTTAAGAAACTCCAATCCCATTTATGAATTAAAGCACTGGCTAGGCCGATGCAACAATGATGAAACCTCACTGATGTTATTCCAACCCTTGTGCTCTGTTTAAGTCCTTATGAACCATTTTAATTGCTTGCTCGATGTAGGCGAATATTAAAAACACCAACTCAAAGGTTGAAAAAACAAATAAACATATAAAGCAATATGTGGCTCTTTTCTTATTCACAGCGGTGCATTATACTGTAGTAAGGGTCTGAGAAAGCGGTTTGGAAAATGTTAATTACAGGATTATACAATTTTTTTCTTATTTGAATGGATGAATGCCTGTGTGAATTAAGATCCCTAATAGAACCCATATGAAAGCAAAGAGGAGGCTTCAGTATGCTACACTTATTCACTAATGGTAAGCAGTTAACAAGTATCAATCCTAATGAATCCCAACAGGTACAGTATCCTAATCCTAAATGTATAATCCCTGATATGGTGAAGTTTTTTGCAAGATGTTTGTTTAACATTTATGTAAGATTTTTTTATAGAGCAGGTAATAAATTGTCTCACAGACATTCCACGAGATTACTGTAAATCCACATAAAAAATTTAACGTTTCATAAAAAATTTCATCTTTGGTAATCTGCTGTAGTAAACAATAAACCTGCAGTTATGGCAAAGTAATTGAAACTGGTAATACATTTTGCTTGACAACCCATGTTTAGGTAATACAATATTTTGCTCTCAAATAGAAGCAAATACTACATTATCCAGGAGGTAATCCTCATGTTCATTTATAAGAATAATTTATAATAATAGTTAATTATTGATCTATTTAATATTTGATAATTGGGGATGGGAAACACCAGAGACTAGCTGATACTCTAGTATCACAATGTCTAAGTTTCAATTTGATTTGTATTTTGATTTTTTTAGTATCACAATTTTACAAAAATCTTGATTTAATACTTTTTGTTTGTTTGTTTGTTGTATACTTTGTTACATTCGTAAATGGAATTAGCAAATAATTTGCTCCTACCACACAGGTGCTGTACCACCTGCCAATGTATGTATAAATAGTTTAGAGTGTGTCATCTGTAGGATTATAAAGCAATGGCAACATTTTACCACCTATTATATTAAGCAGATTCAAATAAAAACAAATTTTAAAAAGCTATTTTTAATTACATGATATAAAAAACAAGATAAATAAGTGCATTGATTTGTCCACCATCTCCCTATATAATATTTTTAGTTTTCAACTAGATTTCTGGCTATAAAAATCCCTAGTAAAACACTATGGGTCACCACAGATTTGAACCTAGAGAAATATCTATATTTGTCAGATAGCACTGCGATGTCTGTGTGTGTGTGTGTGTGTGTGTGTGGGTGGGTGTGTGTGTGTGTGTGCGTGCGTGTGTGTGTGTGTTTCTGCTCCTCAATGCACAACAGGGCAGAATTTGTTCCAGACGAACTGTACTGACTAAGGCTTGATTACAAGATGTTGCAGATGAGGAGTAATTTCGTTTGATTTCTCAGGTGCTTGACTCACAGCATTCCACTTTTAACTCTTTTGCTGAGCATTGTTTAAAATGCACAATCTGAAATGTACTGTCAGCAGGAGTGCATGGAATTCATGGAAGTCCTGTTAGTCACCTTTTATTTAAAAGTCTATTGATGGATATAAGAATGTAAAAAATATAAAAGCTTTAAAGCTGATGTAGCTTGCTTTCATCAATAACAATTAAAATACAATCTTTTAATACATTTTGCCTTATATCTTATATCTAATTTATTTATTTATTATTTTTTTAACAATAAAATCATGAGCTAAGAAAAATATGCTAGAATATGTTTTGTTAACATATAAACTTCACCCAAGTCAGACTCTTATTATGTAACTCAACCTTCCATTATTCAATATGTGATTTATGCCCTTAAGGCAGCCATCTCCATTGAGCTTAATTAGGAAAAACACATGCCACTCCTTTTTTCATTCGAAGAAATGGATTTAGCACAAACCTCCTACAGGTGCACTTCATCTCCAACACTAACAAGCTTTCAGTCCTCCCAGGGAATTCCCAACCTCAGGGGAATGAAAATGAGAGGACTTAACCTAATCCCCTCTCTGCTCTGTTTGTTATGTGATGGCTGTAATCATGCCTGTACAATTGGATTAAAAGTGACTGATAGGGCGTGCCTAGCTCTGCCATACATCTCATAAATACTGTACAGGGGGAAATATAAAATAATGAAGGAATCGCCTTATTGGATTAAATTCCTTAGGTAGGGATGACAAAAGATTGATATCCTCAAAAGCTTAATCATGAAAGTGCAAAATCTGACTTAGATTTAAAACATTTAAATGTTATAAAGTGTTATTCAGAAAAGATAAATGATCACTTCATACTGGATCAAAGTTTATTTTGTGTTTGTAAGCATGTGTGTACAGCGCACATGTACTGTTTCTTATAACACACGTACAGTATGTGCGCACGTGTAAAGCAAAAGAAAGTCTTATTAGAGAGGTTAAAGATCCATTTTCTCCCTCTCTGTTTCAGCCTATGTGAGCTTATGTGTGTGCACGTGCATAATTTGACACCATGCCCCTTCACACCAACATTCTCGTCCTCATGAACCCACCCACCACCACCCCCTCACAGCTTCAGACACACACTCTCTCTGCTCTACACAAAAACACTGCTCTGTCACAATTCTTTTCAAAGGCAAAGTTCAGGTTTATTTGTTTATTTGTTTTACTCTTCAGCAGTGATTCCGTTAGTATGCGCTTACGTGAGTGTCATTAGCAATGTTCCTTGCTAATTTTTCAGACAAAACAGTCTTTCTGTTAATGTGTGTGTGTGTATGTGTGTGTGTGTGTGTGTGTGTGTGTGTGTGTGTGTTTGTGTGAAATTCAAATAAGGGAGGAGAAAGGTTTACTGTGTAAGATGAGAAGGGGGAGACGGGAAGGGCTGATTCCTCCTGTCTTCTTACTTTAGATTCACACACATACACACACACACAGCGCCTGCCCGCATAAACAGAAACACTTAATTGTCGGGATTTATTTTTAACTTTTTTAAACGTAAAGTGCAGGTAAATTTTTTTTATTTATTTATTATTATTTTTATTAATTATTTTTATGTATTAATTTTCTTGGACTGTGGAATTAATAATTTGAGTTTCCATTATTTCTTATGGGAAAATTTGCTTTGATTTACGAGTGTTTTGGAATACGAACCCACTTCCAAATTCGATTCCACTGTACCTCAGTTTATATACCCTCAGTTCCCAAACACATCAATTATTTGGTGTCATATATTATTTACAACAATTATATGCTTAAAAGCAATCAATATTTGATGAATGCATCAGTACTGTGTGTGTTGATCATGTACTGTAACTGCATACAAAAACTTTCCAGCTGCATGTGATTAGAGCAAAGTGGCTTCTACAGGAGGAAAAAAACGTACTTGCTGGCATAGCCTAGAATGTATTCTCGGGGAATAAATAATTGTTGAGGTTTTATACATACATGATGACATAACTTCTGAAACATAAATCAAAGCTTCTTTATCACATAAAAGATAGCTACAGTACTACTGACATCATTATAAAATGGTATTAGATGCCAATTAATGACCTAAAAGCAACTACTTAGCCATTCTCATGCATAACTAACATTTTTCTATTTCTCTCTGAGTATCAATTATTCATAATGATAATTCTGCTCAAATCCATTCCGGGTTTACCCAGCTGCTGGATGATGCATGTAGTTTTAGAACCATATATTCTGATCCTTTCCAAATGAAAAATTCTCCTAACTAATACACTATTCCACCAAAAATATGTGGACACCTGACCATGGCAGCCATATGTCTTTGTTGAACATTCTATTCTGAAGGCATGGCAATTACACCCTCCTCTTGTTCGTGACTGTGGGGATTTGCTCATTCAGATCATTAGTGTGGTCAGACTCTGGTGCCAAGCAACAATGTGTGGGTTGCAGCAATTATTCCAGTTCACTGCAAAGGTTTTTATGGGATTGAGATGCATGACACTGATGATATTCCACTCCAATCTTGGCAAGCTATGTCTTCATAGAGCTGCAAGGGAACTGTCATGCTGGAACATGTTAAAGCATTTTAGTTTCAGTAAGGAGAAATATTAATGCTACAGCACATGAAAAACATTCTACACAATCAGGCACTTACTGTATAAGTTTGTGGCAACCGTTTGAGGAAGAAACGCATATAGGGGGACTCTGCAGGAAGAAAAAGGTGATTTCTACTGGTTTATCCTGTTTATCACCATAACAGCTGATTAAACAAAGTAGACATACAGAACATCTGTCTGCTGGCATTTACCATCAAATTAAGTACATATGCTTTACAAGCAACAGTGTAGTGGAAGAAAAAAAAAATGATAAAAAGCTCCTACTTTACTTGTTTGCTACAGTACATTATCATCTCCTGCCCTCATATTCCCTGTGTTATACTACTCTGTTGGCATTATGTAACACTGTACTGATTTGAGCAACATACTGTAATGTTGTGGTTAGGACCAGTGGATTTGCTAATAATAAAGTCATTAGGTTTTGTAGAACTGATTGTTAGATTGTTTAACTGCTTCAATGAATGCAACAATCCTAAATGGGAATCTGATTAGAAGTTATGTTGCTAGTATATAGTATCACGGAGGACCATGTAGTGGTAATGACCTTGTCTGAATATACTCCTGCATGATACAGTAAATTATTCTGTTTACCAATATAGAATTCCAATTATTAATTAAGCAATATTACAGAACATGAGAGGCAGTGCTGTTGTATGGAATAGCAGCATAGGCTGTGATGCGGTCATGCACAAAAGGCTGATATTCCTCACCTTGAGTGGAATAATATTTTTATACAACAATGCCACAAACATCATTTATTAATTATTATTCCACCAGCATACACCCTTCCGCGATTGGCAGAACTGTCTAACCATGACTTGCATAGCTGGCTAAGTAATTAACAGGGGTGACAGTCTCAAACTTACAGACAGAAACTTAAGAAGATTGAATTTATATTTGCACTTATATATACTTAAAAAATAAATAAATACATAAATATATATACTGTATATAGGCTATATATATTATAGCCTTATATCAGTGCAGCCTTGTGTTAGATGCTTATTAGCATTAACTCATGTTAACTGTAAAAAAATTTTTTTTTTTTTTTTTTTTTGTGATGTACTGTATGTTGTGATGTACTGTACCACAACTATGGACTGATTAAAAAAGTATCTCCATCCGTCCATCGAGGAACCTCTGTAGTCCAACTAGGAACAGTGGAGGCCAGTAGCACTGCGATTATTCCCATTTTAACGACCGTGGTTGGACCTCCGGTCAACGTTTACACATGCATTCACACACTATGGACAATTTGGGGGTGCGAATTAGCCTAATCTACTGGCTTTGGACTGTGGGAGGAAACCGGAGTACCCAGAGAAAACCCACCAAGCATGGAAAGCCTCATAATGTGGCTATGTTGCCTGAACGCTGTTCTTTATGTTCCTGCGAACATACGAGACAAATCAAGACATCCACTTACTGTAAAAGGTCAATGCTTAATAGGGTAATACTATTGTGAGCACGATACATTTGGTCTGGGGTCTTATTTCAGCTTATGCTCATAAACATGTCCTCTCTTCTTTTGATGAGGCTGCTGGAATGATATTGGAGCAACCTTCAAACACCATAAAAATGTTCAGAAAAAACAACAACAAGTTGTAAGTAAATGTTAAAAAAATTGAAGTGCCATTACATGGACCAGAATTTATTCTAATAGTTAATTTTTGTATTTTGCATTTTATTTATTTATTTATTTTTGCCATTTGAGATACTGACTTTCTTTTCTTCTGTGATGTCTGGATCATTCATTTAGTTTCATCATGTTGCTGATGGCAGAGCACAAGTGGCAGCACTGCCGAATGCATGGTGTGATCAATCACTGGGTTTATAAATAGGTTAACTCAGGCATCGGGAGTTAGTTTACCCAGCCAAATTGCTATCCATAGGCACCCTCGTTCCAGTGCTAGAGCTCTAAACATCTCCTTGGCAATAGCAACTCAGAGTCTGATGAAACTAGGTGCAACCGCAATCAAGCACGGTAGCCGTTCTGCACCTCCCACAGCCCCCAACCCTTCCCGTTACTGTGATTACAGTACACTAAAAGGTTATGGTTTGATGATATTTGACATCGACCTACATTAGATGTCATAAAACTAAACAACTTGCACTACAGCTAAATCCTTCAGCATCCTGGTACTGTTTAAAACATGTTGTTCCACCTTTTGTTGAAGTCATGGTAGTGCATGCCTTATACTGTATAATTCATAATGACCTTTGAGTATGACACTCAGTTTATCTTCCAAGACTTTAATACTCTCTGCATTTATTCTACGTTTTATGTCAGTAAGTGGTTCTTGTCTTATACCTTCATCCCAGGCCCCAAACAAATAAGAGTTGGTCATCAAAGCATCCCCAGTCCAAGCTTTTCGATGTTTTGCTCTTCTCTAAATGATTTTGATCCACTCCTCATCACTCTCTTGGCTGGCAGAAGACTGTAACCACAGCAACCTTGACTCAGAATGTGTAGTACAAAGCTTGAGTTCTGGATGAGAGCAGATTAAGTGTTCCACCCAGAGATCTTTTTCTCCATTTTCTTCCAGTGCAAAGCTGAGTTTCCCCACTGGATGTCTCGAAGGTTCTCTGGTTATTTGCTTCCCTGGTGAAAGGTTCACTGCTTTTTTTTTTCTGCTTTGTGTTTCTTAGTGCTGAAATTCAAAATGCTCGTGTTCCAAGCCATTGAACAATTCATGAATAACATGATTACATGCTATGTAATATACTGTAAGGTCATTTTTACACTTTGGTTGTTTTTTTTTCTGGACTCAAGGATTTTTCCCAGAGTTCTACCTTAGTGGAGCATAAAAGCTGTTTTTGAAAAGACCAGAGATCAAATAATTGGCTTGCCATCTGGGCCCATGTGATGTACTCATCATGTACATTAGTCGTGACTGGTCCTGTCTGTTTTGTAATGGTAGAGGTGGAATGACTTATTGATAAATAAAACAAGACTTTTATACAAGTGAAGCAAGTCTTGAGCCACCCCACATTTTTTCATATTTTGTTTCTAAAGAGCAAGTCTGTCTTGTATTTTTAATGTAGTCGTGAGGAATAGTTCTCCAGGCTTCCTGGAGGACTTTTTTGACTCTCATTTCAGTCCAGTCTCTGCACCAGGTTCAGATGAACGTTTTTTTTTTTTTTTTTTTTTTTTGCCTGAACCATGAACATATAACGTGATTCATGAACCCGTGAGAAACAGGTACAGATGAGGACGGATGATTTGGCCAGTGATTAGTATCCTGGCGAATGTCGACGAGAAGGGAAATGAGGTTGCTGCTGACAGTTTTATATGAACAAACAATTGCATGTTTAGGAACTTCGCAGCCTGTCACAGTAAAACATTTTTTCCTATTTTTTTATTATAATATAGTTCATTTTTCATGAGGACGGTCCATCATATGCAGCTCCTCCTGGCTGATGACATGTCCTGCATCTAGAAAGAAGCACAGTTCTCTTCTTCTTGAGTGTGTTTAACAAAGGAAAACAACTATAAAACAATGAACCAAATTAATTCAGTGCTTTCCATATCGCAAACCTGCACAAGAGTGAAGGATGGAATCAATCGAAGGTTAGGGGTGAATTCTTCTGCAGGGTTAGACTTTCAGATCAATTCGGGTCAATTGTGAATGCTTCTTAAGTTGGGTTTAGCTTGTTAAAATGTCTTCAGCTTGTCATCTATATCTCCAAAAGAATGATAAGAATAGCCTTTATAGCAACATGTTTGGTAACAACTTACTGTTCCTAAATGCAATATTCACAAGGCTACTGTACATAACAAATGTTATGTATATGTACATGTACTGTATATATAATAACGGACATACTGTAGTGTGGTATCTATTAACTTATTATTTTTTAAGCCTTCTGGCAATGACACGATACAATAAGCAATAACTAAATAAGCACAATTATGTGTAATTTCCTGAAATTTCAGAAATGAGTTTCTTCACATTTTACACATTAATCCATCAACAAACACTTCAAAGCTTAGAAAATAACGAATGATAGGTAACAATGACTGACTAATTAGACACGCTGGCAACTAAAGCATGTAAAAAGAAAATTACGTTAAGCAATTTTGATAATTACACCAGAAGAACTCTTTTGGTTCTTTGGTTGCTTGAAGTTAAATAGGCTCAGAAAGTGTTGTACCGCAATCTTATACACTTGAAAAAAAATTGACTGATGTTATACAACATTACAATGAACACAGGGCGTTTTTAAAAATAAATATATATTATCAGTAATAGCTAATAACTAATCAGCTGTCATACATAAATTATGCAGGTGTTATTTAGATTTATGAATGTTCTACTCTTAAGCTAATTTTATTCTAGTGTACACTAAAATTATATGATGATGTAGTCGTACAACAAGTAGAGCTCCATTAAACATGTGAGTGCATAAGTATTCATCACCATTAATGTAAAACCCCTTTTATTAGCTCTGGTGCCACCGATGCCACATAAGTAAATGGAGTACACCTGTGTGCATTTACAGCCTCATGGTATACAGTAAATGCAACTGTAAATATATTTGCATCAAGAACAATGATGGGTTTGTTTTTTTGAAAGTACAGTTTTGTGGGTTTAATGCAGGGTTCATGAGATAGGCGGCATGGTGGTGTAGTGATTAGCACTGTGACCTCGCACTTTCAGGGTCAAGCGTTTGATGCATATTCAACTTGCAAGAGTTTCTTCCAGGTTCTCCAATTTTCTTCCATACTTCAAAGTCATGCAGATTAGGCTGATTGGTACTACCAATTGCCTGTAGGGTGTTAACAAGTGTGTGCGAATGCATGCTTGTGTGTCTTGCCGTGTGCCCAAAGTTTCCTGGGATAGGCATAAGGGATTTCCCGAACCTGTACAGGATAAACAGTACAAATGAATGTGTTTAGGCAATATGTATTATTTACTCACTCACTCATCATCTGTACCGCTTCAACCTGCATTCAGGGCTGGGGAGGCCTAGAGCCTTCCCCAGGAGACCCAGGTGTACACCCTAGATGGGGCGCTAATCCTTCGCAGGGCATACGCACACTCTTTAACATACTAAGGACAATTTGGGAATGCCAGTTAGCCTAATCTGCAGGTCTTTGGACGGTGGGAGAAAATAAGAGTACCTGGAGGAAACCCACCAAGCACAGGGAGAACAGGCAAACTAAATGCACACAGACCCCGAGGTAGGAATCGAACGTGGTCCTTGGAGGCGCAAGGCAACAATGTTAGCTACTAAGCCACCGTGCCATCGAAAAATGTTCTATACAAATATAAATTAATTGATTAAGTTATTATATTAGCAGTCTTCATCAGTATTTGAGTAGATATGAGCTTTAATTTGAGGGTATTTACTGTACAGTACATTAAAAGCAGGTGATAAAAACAGAAAGTACAACATGGTCTATACAGTATGTTGCTATATTGGATCTACTTTCCAATGGACCAAAAGTAACTGAACAAACAGTTTTAATTGAATTTATTAAACTGACATTTTAATACTTGGTTTCAGTCAATGAATGTCTGAAATCTGGAGGCCACAAGACATCACTAGATGCCAAGTTTCTTTCCAGGTCATGCTCTTCAACACTTTTATCACACTGCCCTTCAGTTCCTGCTTGTTGTTTGGGTGCTTTGACTTTGGTTTTACCTTTGGCAAATGAAACACATGCTCAGTTAGATTCAGGACAGGTAATTGACTTTATTAGTCATTACACAATGTTGTTCTTCTTGGCCTGTCTTCCATCTGCAGTGTGAATCCATGCAGATAATATAATCCTCCACAATCATCCTTGCAGCTTTTGTTAGCAGTTACATCATGAATAAACACAAAGGAACCGGTTGTGTGATGGGCAGCCTTTCATGCCCAATGCATAAGACGAGGTTGTATGCTTTAAATAATAAGCAATTCCTCCACTAAATCAATCTTTGTCTCTTTAGTTTATAGGATGTTTTTTTCCTTTGCTTCCGCTTTTTTTTTTTTAGATGTTTGTGGTAAACTCTGTTCTTTTTGTTTTCGAGGCTTACCAATAATTTACATCTTGTGGTAAACCCTCTGTGTTTACTCTGACAAAGGTTTCTCTTGATTGTTAACTCTGGCACAGATACACCTACTAGGGAAAGAAAAAATTCATCTGTCATCCACCACGGTTATTTTTCACAGTCCTCTGGGCATGTTTCTGACCTTACCAGTGCATTATTACTTTTTATAAATTTGCAAAGTAATACATTTACAATACCTAATGTTTTTGATGGGTTGCTTGACTGACAGTGGCAGCTCTTGCAACGGTTTCCCCCATGCAAATGCCTCACCAGAAATCAACTCCAACCTCATATATGTTTACTTGTAGGTTAAATCATGAGGAAATCCTGAACACCTGGCCATAGGAGAGCTGCAAACTGTCCAATTACTTAACTGTCCCTTTAAAGAAGGGAACCAAATTTACTGAAAAAATCCAATAGAACTCACCGTAGGCTCTTGATTATGAAAAGAAAGTCCTTCTTGAACTAGTTGAAATCCTAGAGTAATTCTGTTAATTACGTAAACATATGTTTATTCTTATGATTAAACATGTTTTTGCAATATCTCAAAAAAATATATAAAGCTTTCTGCAGGTTTTAAACTGGTTTTGAGGTAGTTTTAAGTCAATGTAAACAAGACTACATAAAAAATGATGCATGAAAAATGATGCAGGCTTTAAACATGCTTACTAATACTAATATTAAACCAGATCCATTAACAATGAACTCTTTCACAATGGCTCTATAAAGTTAGAGTTCATCGGTACGAGACCGGTCTTGCTCTGGGATTTGCTTGAAATTTGAATGCTAACATCCACCCCAGTAAAGCATTACACTGATCTCTTTCAGTTACAGCATGCTAGTCAAATACAGTACACGGTGAACTAACAGCAACATCTGAGCAGAAGCTTCTTGATGATATAAAGTAGCATTGTTCCAACACGGTGTTCTAAATGACACATTCAAAGCATGAACTCTCAGTGAACTGTCATAATGCAACTGTCTGTTTTAAAGCCTTGCATTTGTGAGTAACACGCTTTCTATATGCTAATTAGTGTCAGTGCATATTAAACATCAAAATGCATTTGCACAGTGGTGGGCTTATCTATATGCTGTGAAACACGGTGTCTGAGAAATTACATTTGTTCCAGTTCATTTAAGCCCTCATGAAATCCACACGCTTGATAGCCAGTTTCCAAAATATATTATAAGCTATAGTTGCTCATATGCAGCTCCGCCAGCGTTCTCTAGATTTATTAAGGTAGACAAACAACAGACATTGTAAACACGGGAACAAGGAGCAAATATTATGGTATGACATAGTTCCAAGAGTGGGTAGTGCTGCCTTTTGTTTATTCTGAAGTCAGAAAGTACTTGGAAGAGTTCCTATTCAGTAAGGTACAACAAGGCCATGTGTGCGAATCAGGATGTTTCCAGTTTTAGTCCATCCGTAAATCCATTCAAGCACATTTAAGCAAATTTATTTACAATTCAATAAAAAATAAGTATTTGATTCCCAAGTAGAACCTGACTTAGTACTTGGTGGAGAAACCCTTGCTGCAGAGCACAAAGGCAAGACATTGTTTGGAGTTGGTTTCTTACCAGGTTTGCAAAACATCTCAGGAGGGATTTTGGTCCAGTGTTCTTGCCAGATCTTCTCAAACTCCTTAAGGTTTCTTGCCCGTTGCTTGGCAACTTGTTTGGCAACAAGTTTTTGTTCCCTCCATAAATTTTCTATAGGTTTAAGGTCAGGAGACTGACTAGGCCACTCCATGACCTTAATGTGTTTCTTCTTGAGGTACTCCTTTGTTTTTCTTGACGCTATGTTTTTATTGCCACGCTGGAAGACCCATCCAGGACCATTCTTCAGGAAGTTCTCATCCAAACTTTTACAATACATGGGCCCATCCATTGCCCGTCTCTCAATGCAGCAAAGTCAGCCTGTACTTTTAGCACAGAAACAGCCCTACTGTAAATCATGATCTTCCCCACCTCTGTGCTTGACTGTAGGGATGGTGGTCATAGTCATTTTTCTTCCTTCAAACACACAAGTCAAGTTGATGCCAAAGAGCTCAATATTGTTCTCATTTGATCACAGCACTTTCTCCCACAGCACTTTTCATCCTGTACATGTGCCTTTTTGAGGGGGGGAAGTTGAAGCGCTGAAGAATTTCGATCCATAGTGGTGTATCGTGTAACGAACGGTTTATCTGGTAACTGTGGTCCCAACTGCCTCATCCCGTGTAGTTCTGGACTGATCCCTCACTTTTCTCATGATTATCCTTCCCCCATGAGGTGAAATTGTGCTTGGAGCTCCAGACCGAGGGTGATTGATGTTTTTTCATATTTGTTCTATTGGTTAATAATTGCTCCAACAGTTGTCTCCTTCTCACCAAGCGTCTTGTTGATGGTCTTGTTGCCCATTCCAGCCTTGCGCAGGTCTACAATCTTGACCCTGATGTTCTTTAACAGCTCTTTAGGCATGCCAATGGTGGTGAGGTTTAAATGAAAGATCAAAAAGGTCGAAAGGTGGCATATATATATATATATATATATATATATATATATATATATATATATATATATATAAAACGAGTTGTTGTTAGGATCACCTTCTTAAATTAATCTGTGTACCACATGAGCACATAACCTGTCTGTGGGAGCCAGATTTATTGTTGGTTGGTAGGGGATCATACAGTATACTTCTGTTACTCACTGAAATGCAACTCAATTTATGACACAGTATTATGTGTTTTTTTCTGGATTCCTGATTGATATACTGTATCTATTCTTTAAAATAAAGTTATGATAAAAATATAGACCCTTAATTTCTTTGTCAAATAATGATTCATAATTATTTTCCCCACTGTATATCACATGAGATGAAGTGCTGTTGGGTTTGTTATATCATCACATCTGTGATGCCTTTGGCACTCGGGCTGTGTCTTCTCGCCTATGTCCTCATCACAGGATGCTGATATTCAACACAA
This sequence comes from Channallabes apus, assembly GCA_030522415.1. NCBI lineage: Eukaryota > Metazoa > Chordata > Actinopteri > Siluriformes > Clariidae > Channallabes > Channallabes apus. The sequence continues at coordinate 22,925,467 of CM060108.1, read as the reverse complement.
CAGCACAACTTGGAGTGTGATATTGTGTTTATATAACAGTACCACAAACACAATTTTATTACCAAAAGATTTTGATATGGGTTTACAGTCCTGTAAATCTCATAAGTTTCTCTTTATATTTCCACTTATTCTGCTTTAGAATATCATCTCCATTAACTTCCAAGTTCCAGGTTTAAACCTCAAATAGGATTAAATGGACAGGTAGTGTGCTAGGGTGTACAATCATCTGTTCAACACACCAAGTATTTGAACAAATGACAGAAACTTAGGAGATAAGATAACTTAGGAGTAAATAAAACAACACAGAGGCAATTCAGAATGACATAGAAGCAATTAGAAAAAGTGTTGTTTAAAATGATATAACGTTATCAGATGTGTTATCTTGCTAAAAGTGTATACCAACCTACTTTCACCCATGCTGCGACTGACATTTAGCATAATTAATGATTATAGAACACCTGTGACGTGGCATGATACATATAGTTAAACAAGCCAGGGGTATTACTATCCATTATCACCACTCATGCAAAGCCTCTCTTCTAATCAGGTTAGTTATTCGGATACTCACTCACTGACTCACTATCTCACTTATCTATACCGCATACCTTGTACAGGGTGATGGGACGCATGGACAGAGTGCCAGTCCATTAACTCACTCACTCACTTACACACTATCGGCAATTTGGAAACACCATTTAACGTAATCTGCATAACTGTAGGAGGAAACCAGAGCACCCTAAGGAAACCCACCAAGCATGTGGAAAACATGCAAAAAAAAACAACAACAATGCACACAGTTTGAGTTTTGAGGTTCGGGTGAAGTGATGAAAGGTTTTAGCTGAGATGTGTGAAATACGGGGTGGATCCGGAGCGCTGCAGGCAGCTGGAGCCGGTAGGTGACAGGGTTAATTCGTAGAGTGATGCGGTATGGTCCGATGAATCTGGGTGATAGTTTTCGTGATTCGGTGTGCAGATGAAGGTTTCTGGTGGAAAGCCATACCTTGTCACCTACGTGGTACAAACGTCCCGGGGGGTGTCGACGGCGATGTTGGGTGGCGTAGCTGATGTTAGCCCGTTGAATGGCGAGATTGGCCTGGTGCCACAGCCGCCGACACCTACGGACCAACTGTTGGGCCGATGGTACGTCAACCTCCGGTTCCTGGTGATTGAACATCGGAGGTTGGAAACCATGACAAACCTCAAATGGGCTTAGGTTGGTGGCTGAGGAGACGTGGAGGTTGTGGGAGAGTTCGGCCCATTTGAGGTAGCGGGCCCAGGAGCGCTGGCGATCCGAAACAAAGCACCTCAGGTAGCGCTCCAGTTGTTGGTTGGTCCGTTCCGTCTGACCATTAGTCTGGGGATGGTACCCTGATGAGAGACTACAGGTGGAATTGATCAGACGGCAGAAAGCCTTCCAGAACCGGGCGGTGAACTGGGGCCCCCTGTCCGAGACGATGTCCTTTGGGAACCCATGCAGTCGGACTACGTGTTCCAGTATCAGCTCGGCGGTGTTTTTTGCTGATGGGAGTCCGGTTAGGGCCACCAGGTGCACGGCTTTGGAGAACCGATCTACGATGGTTAGTATGGTGTTCTTTCCTTCTGATGCCGGCAGGCCCATGATGAAATCCAGGGCGATGTGCGTCCAGGGCCGACGGGGAACTGGGAGTGGTTGGAGCTCTCCGGGTGCAGGTTGGTTTGTGTCCTTGGCCCTGGCGCACACCGGGCACGCCTGAACGAACTCTATGGTGTCCTTGCGGATGGAGGGCCATCAGAAGGCCCGTCGGATGAACGAGAGAGTTCGTAGTGTTCCTGGGTGTCCGGCGATGGTGGATGAGTGGCCCCACTGGAGAACCTCCGTCCTTAGACATTGTGGCATGTAGAGTCGCCCAGGCGGCACGCCTGCCGGTTCGGTCTCCGTAGCCTGTGCCTGGCGGACCCTGGTTTCCAAATCCCAGTGGAGGGGTGCGATGATGCGAGATGGGGGAATGACGCCCTATCACGTCCTCATGTTGACGTGATAGGGCGTCGGCCTTGATGTTCTTCGACCCCGGGCGGTATGACAGATGGAAGTTATACTGTTCGAAAAACAGAGCCCACCGTGCCTGTCGTGGATTGAGCTGCTTCAGGTTCTTGATGGTGATTAGGTTTTGGTGATCGGTCCAGACGATGAACGGCTCACTGACGCCCTGGAGCCAGTGACGCCATTCCTCCAAAGACCACTTTATGCCAAACAGCTCGCGGTCCCCTACCCCGTATCGCTGCTGAGTGGGATCAAATTTTTTGGAGAAGAAACTGCAGGGGTGCAGTTTCTGGTCTGGACCTCGCTGAGAGAGAACGGCGCCGGCGCCCACATCCGACGCGTCCACCTCTACAACGAAGGGTTTGTTGGCATCCGGGTGTAGAAGGATGGGAGCGGTGGTGAATCGGTGACATAGTTCTTTGAAGGCGGCGATGGCAGATGGGGTGAGTAGAAACTGATGAGATGGGAGCCTGGTCAATGTGGTTAATGGAGCGGCAACTGTACTGTAGCCCCGGATAAAGCGACGACAGAAATTCGCAAACCCGAGAAACCGTTGAAGTTGCTTGAGTGTCCTGGGTAGGGGCCAGTGACGTACAACCTCTAGCTTCTGCGGGTCCATGGCCACACCCTGGGACGAGATGATAAAACCCAGGAACGTGGTGGAGTGCTCGTGAAAAGCACATTTTTCCAGCTTGCAGTACAGTTGGTGAGCGAGCAATCTCTTTAAAACGGCACGTACATGTTGGATATGTTCTTCGGTGTTGTGGGAGTAAATCAGGATGTCGTCCAGGTAGACGAACACCCATCGGCCCAGCATGTCCCGGAGGACGTCATTTATGAACTGCTGGAAGGCCGAGGGTGCATTGCAGAGTCCAAATGGTATGACCAGGCTCTCGTAATGTCCGGTAGGTTTAATGAAAGCAGTCTTCCACTCATCACCCTCTCTGATGCGCACCAAGTTGTAGGCGCTCCGGAGGTCCAACTTCGTAAACATGGTGGCACCAGAGAGGGCGAAAGGGGCAGACCGTCGACTGATGTGATGCGAATCGGCTGGGATAACGCCTCGATTTTTACCCCCACTTCTTTGGCATAGGTAGAGTCAATGAAGTTACCTGCGGCACTGGAATCGATAAATGCGGTACTTCTGACCCGTTTGTGGCCAATTTGGAGGATTACCTGAACCGTTAGTCGCGAGATGGTGGAGTTGGTGGTGGTGGAGAGTTGGATCTGGCCCGGTGAATCTCTCCTCCGGTTCACCGGGGCTGGGCGTTTCCCGGACGCAGTGGGCAGATCGCCCGGTGATGTGACGCCGACCCACAATAGGCACACAGCCCTTCTCGGAACCGGCGTTCGCGTTCGGCTACGGTCAGGGAGGCGCGTCCTAATTGCATGGGTTCCCCGGCTCCCGTGTCAACCACGGCAGGAGGTGGAGATCCGACTGGTTCCATACTGGTGTTAACGAAGACAGCAGGTGGTCGTGGGGTGGTGTAGGAGAAGGTGGGTGCAGGCGGCAGGGTCCTTGGGGCTGGCTTCGGGCGAGAGAGGAGGCGCTGATCGATTCGCAGAGCTAGCTGGATCAGTCCTTCGAGGGTGGCGGGGAGTTCTCGCCCGGCGAGCTCATCCTTGATACGTGAAGCCAGTCCCTCGTAGAAGGATGTCCGGAGCGCGGCGTCTCCCCAGCTGGTCTGCACGGCGAGGGTTCGGAACTCCGCGGTATACCGGCTCACGGACGATCCTCCCTGCCGCAGATGGTAGAGTTTGGAGTCGGTCTCCACCTCGCCCGCTGGGTGTTCAAAAGTCAATCGGAGTTGGCGGGTGAATTCATTATAAGAGTGGGCGGTATCAGAATCCGATTTGAGAACTGCCGTGGCCCACTCAGCTGCCTGCCCTGTTAACAAGGAGATCAGGAGAGCGATGCGTAGCCGATCGGTGGAGTACTTGGTGGAATTAAACTCGAACACCAGATCGAGCACTTTCAGGAATACATCACGTCTCCCGTCTATGCCATTCCATTTGTCTGGTAGAGAGATAAACACATCAGAAGAAGGGGGGGGGGGGTGCGGAGCCGCGGCCGCCGCGACGGGAGTCCTGCTAGCCGCGCTAGCGACAGCCGCGCGGAGATCCGCGTTCTCCTGCCGGAGCTCCGCCACCTCGCGGCGCAAGGCCGCGAGGTCTTGGAGGCCCCGGCTCAGATTAGCGATCTCTCCGGTTAGCTTATCGATAAGCACGGCATGCTGATCTACCACATCGCAGAGGTGCGCATGATCCGCTGGGTTTACCGCGGAAGGCTCAGTCATTCTGTCACGAACTAACCTGAGATGACCAGAAGACGTAGCTTAGCGGTTAGCCCTTTGTTGCGTGAATGGTAAACCCAAACGCGGAAGAACACGAGTAGGCAGGATAATCACGCTGTTTGTTTTAAGGACTCTCATAAAAGGAGAGCAAGGGAAAGACACAATCTAACCCGCGTCCTATAAACACACTCAATCAGAAAGTAATACCAAGATAGTGAGTACTCACGGTTTGGTGAACGATTCCGAAACGACATCGGGCGAACTCAATGACTGAGCGTTGTACTATCGTTTGTTTACCTCTTTTATAATTCCTGGTTTGACGCCCGCCTTACTTCCGGGTCCTAGTGCCGGGCGCAGGTTGAGTGTGCATGACAGCAGACCTGTGTCCAAAAAATAAAACAAATGACATACTGTATCTACAGATGTATCAGGTATTTACGCAACTATTTTTCACTGTGAGGGTTGCCCACTAGAGGGCAGTGTTTTTAGTTTGGTTCCTAGACTCAGTTTCCCAGAAGGCTCCTCAGTCAGGTGACGTGGATGCTCACCTGAACTGAGGAGGCTCATTAGCATTGTTATAAATACCTGTTTGTTCTGGGAAACTGGGTTGAGCATTAATTTCTGTTATGTGGGTTTTGTTTCCTTGTTTTAGTTTGGTTTGATTATAGTTGGCATTTAGTTTTTGGAGCTCTTTAAGTTTGTATTTGCTTTGATTTAGTTTGTCTCTTTGTCTCCTAGCAGGATTAGCCTGTAGGAGAATTAGCCTTTTGTGTTTACCCTTTTGTGTAAGTAACCCCCATTGCATGTTTACCTAGTAGTCTGTTTCAATACTAATGAGGGTTATACTAACATGTTTAGATCTTAGTCTGTCTAGTCTTCGTGTCTGTCTAGTCTCCTTGTCTGCTTAGCTCTTAGTCTGTTTAGGTACTAACATCTTTAGCTACTAACCTTTAGAGTTCTTAGTCTGTTTCATACCTAGTCTGCTGTGCACCTTGTCTGTTCATTCCCTTGGGTCTCCGGCTACTGGCCTATTGAGCCATTAGTCTGATTAGCTATGAGCTAGCTTAGCAGCTAATGCGCAGAACAGGTGGTAGACCTAGCCAAGCCTGTCTTGTTTGTTTATCCCTTGCATGCATACAGTAGTCCCTTGTGTTTAGTCCTCTAGGCTGTTTAGTATGTCTTGTCTCGTCCAGTTTGTAGCCCCATGTCTGTACTGTTTTAGATCGCGTAATCCTGAGTCTGTGTTTGTGTTTTGAGTTCCCGTTTGATAGCATGCTCCATGTTTTTAGCCAACTTCCTTAGTTCATGTTTTGTTCATGTTTGGATTTTATTAAAGACTCTTTCTGTTTCACTGCATCCCCTCTGCATCTATGCCTCAACACCAAGCCCACAGTCCAACATCATAGCAGAACGTGACATTCACATGCATACAGCAACTGCAAATATTTTCTAGAACAAATCTATTTCCATAAGATTAAATAATACCTTAACATAAAACCATAAATATATTATATAGTTGTTATAAAGATCCAACATAAAACATAGTCACAGTAAAACTAATTGCCCCTAAATGACCCTTTGTTTCCTTCCAGTTCTATAACATCTGTCATTCTGTTGACACATCATTAAATTTTTTCTATGGGGAAAAAAAAATCTTTTAAATTATTCATCAGAAGGGCACTTGTGGAAAACCTGTTGTTCCACTTCTGCCAGACATCAAAGTCGCCATCGTTCGCATCTTCCTCGACTTGTGATGCGTAATTAGCTAGTCTTGTATATCTGTTAATCCTCGCTTTCTACTCTAATGAATATATTCATATCACAGAATGCTAATGTGCATTATCAATACTAAAGGGGAAGAGTGTGGGCTATTATTCGGAGTGAATGGAGGAGGTTGCTAAGGAACAGCGCGCAGAGAATGGTAGCTGCAGGCTGAAACATGCGCCGTGCTAAAGTGCATACTTTCAATGGTCCCCACTCATCAATTCACCACGCGCTTCTCTGCGTTGCGAGCCGAATGAATTTTCTGTAGCTGTGGTCAGTATGTGTACGAGTGGCATGAATAGTCTCATTGTTCATCTCTCATTGTGTTGAACAACTGACACATAATCTGCTCAGAGGAAAATTGAGTTGTCTGCTGTTTCCACAGTGACCAGGGCCTCGCTTCGCACATTACTGGTGTGCTTGACGAACTGATTCAGCGAGGTTGGCAAAACTGACAGGACCTTGAGATATAGAGAAAAAAAGAGCGTTGCATAATACTTACGGTTCATTTTAAATATCTTTTCTTTAATGACAAAGGCAGTTGTAACACTTGGCGAAGATAGAATGAAATCTCTGGCTCGGAATTACAGGCTAAATTACATGTTTGAGCAGCCTGAATTACATGTTTGAATGGACTGTGTTTGCAAGCTGTGATTGATGAATTAGACACATTCTCTTCTGGTTCAAACCCTATCGTTGGCAGAGTTGGATTTGTTAGCACTTGGTTTTTATTTCTCCTTGTTAAAGGGACAGATTTTGTTCATTTCCTGTTGTTTTTTACCTCTTAAACCAAGTGTTATGCCAATGGATGTTAGAAAGGATAAAGTGCAGTATTTCAGTTTAAAAAAAGAAGAAGAAAAAAACTGAATTCCTGGACATTAGGTCTGAGTAACCAAATTCATTTAAAAACATTTCATTTCACTGTGTACTAAATTGTATATGGTTGAAATGACAATAAAAGCTTACTTGACTTGACCATACAGTATAAGGACTCGAGGGATACACCCTAGATGGGGTGCCAATCCATCGCATGTATACACCAATAACTCACTCACATTTGCCTAATCTGCATGTCTTTGGACTGTGGGAGAAAACCAGAGCACTTGGAAGAAACCAACCAATCACAGGAAGAACATGCAAACTCCACACACAGCCCACTATGCCACCATCACGAGAGCAGTAGATTAATAATAGCACCAACCTTTCAACATATTCATGCAACTAATTACTGTATTAATTATGCTTAGGTCAAGCAATTAGTTTTGACTACATTACAGCTTATTTCTTAATCATGGCTGACACACATGAACCTAAAATTGCACCATTAATTAAAGGAAAAAATCCATCCTGAACTACTTGCATAGTAACCTTCATAAATAACATGTGATCTTTAATGGAGTGGCGTTTTTTTAACAGTAGGTTAAAGTTATTTCATTGACAAGTGAAAGTTATTCGCTGAAGTGGGAATTCACCAGCACCTCATTTCTGCCAAAATACAGTGATGCAGCAAAGTTGTATTGTCATTGGCTAGTCATCTCATACTCATAGCATTCCCTCCACTACTTCTCTCTTTGATTTCTCCTTAAATTGTTCTTGAATATTGCTGAAAAATAATGAGTAACAATATATTTTTGTGGGTTTTTTTGCTCTTGGATTTTACAAGTCTACCACCCTGAAACAGCTTCAAACAATGAATTCACATCATTATTCCTAAAGAAAATCACAAATATTTCATTATAATCTCGTTTACTATCCTGCAGGATTTAAACTTCCCTTTAAGCCCCTAATGAATCGATAGTCAAACTTTTTGTGTTTGTACAGGCCAAAAGCAGCGATGATGACACAAATGATGACACAAGTGTGTACGAGTTGATGGACAGTACCGGTAAGTCACTGAAATACACTTACTGTATATATCTGTTTATTGTACATTCTTGCAAGAGACAGTGCAGTATACACTAAAGCAGGGAGAAATCATTACACCAAGTCAGTGTGTGCTGTTTTGATCCTGCAGTGAATCGGCGGGTTGCCGACAGCCGTGATCAGCCTCAAACAGGGGGAGCCAGAGATGCTAAAGTGCAGGCGGAGATAGATGACGATCCCTATACACTCGAAGTGAACGATGATGAATATGACTCGATCCTGGCCTCCAGCAGCGGCTCAGTAATGATGACCAACCGCCCCCCTGCACCTGCCCCCCGACCTGAGAGTCTCCCCGGCAAGGAGGAGAATGTACCTTATATCGCGCAGGGTAATAATAATCACACACGCTAGTGAATTCAACCTACTGTCATTGATTAGTTAATCATTTGGACATCACTCACTCACTCACTCACTCACTCACTCATCGTCTATACCACTTCATTCTGTATACAGGGTCGCGGGGGAGCTGAAGCCTATCCCAGGAGACTTAGGGCACAAGGACCAGGGTGAACAGGGTTCCAATACATCGCAGGGCACCCACATACTATACACACACTCAAACACTCATTCACACACTACAGGCAATTAGGGAACACTGTTTAGCCTAATCTGCATGTCTTTGGACTGTGGGAGGAAACCGGCACAGGTGCACACAGGATTGGGAATCGAACCCAGGCCATTGAGGTAAAAGGCGGCAGTGTTAACCAATAAGCCACCGTGCCGGTGATATTTGGACATGTACTTCTTCAAGAAGCATCATACTAGGGTTAGAATAACAGGATGATTATCAGCCATGAAAATTGTCCACAAGGTCCATATTTTTTTTAAATATGTATTTTAGGAAGACAGCGTCATCTCTCATTATATCAAGTTGCTGCTCTCTTAGGCAGGCGAATCAGTAATGTTTATAAATACTTTTACATTTTTTTTTCTTTCTTGTCCGTGCTTCTATAACTGATGACAGGGGAAAGTGAGAACCGAATTTGCATCGTTCATCACAGCCAGCAAGTTCTTAAATGTTCAATTTCAGCTGCATTAATAATTCAACAAGTTGAAGGTGCCAACTGACTTGTATTGTTAGAGCTTAATAAATCATTTAGACTCTCCTGATCTGTAGCCTGTAAGCGGGAGAGAGAGAGAGAGAGAGAGAGAGACCTAGTGATGCTTTAGCATGAGAACAAGACTCTGACCAAATTCTCCTCTGAATTGCTCAGTTGTACTGTAATGTTGAGGACAGATACTTCATGAATTCATAGTTTTCCTTTCCACAGATTCAACGAATAATAAAATATGATTTTGAAAAAAAAAAAATAGCAGTCCTCTAAAGATAAAATTTGAGCTGAAAAGAAGTAAAAGTAATCAGTTATTAATTGTTTTTAACAGTTCGTAGTCCTTGAGAGTGGCTGAGTGTGCACAAGTCAGTTATTCGGATCGTGCAGTGAGATATATCGCAGTGATATCAGATGCTGTTTTGTAAGAAACAGATGGTAACTAGCGTGTGTTTCTAGAGCTGTTTTGTGAAAAACTCATTTTTCATATATTAATACAGAAGGGGGAATAAAAACATGAGCAATGCCATGGCTGTTGTTCAACAAATCCAGCTCTGGCCCTCTCCCTTCCGTGCTCATTTCTTCATCTCCTCCATGAAAATATTTCTCCTTTTCATCACTGATGAAAAGATTATCATTTCTTTTTTTTTTTTTTTTACCATTTTTTTTATTGTGCCATCCAAAAATGAGCTGAGACGTAGACTCGGTTAGAGTGATTGCTTTCCTATTGACACGGTTCAACCCGTGTCATCTCGTTCATGCAGAATGATGGCGGGAAATGAAACTATTCATTAAACATGGGTGATGGACGGAGACGATTTCGACTATGGCGGATATTCCTGAAATCCATCCTTACCGTCAGTTTGTCTTTCCCACCAGACCACCGTTTCTGGCTAGCTCATGTAAAGCTGGTTTGCACTTTAAATAACAAAAAGGATTTTTAAAAAGGAAAATCTAAGTTCATACAGGAGATAGCACACAGCTGACTGCTGACTTTGGCACGCATTAATGGACTGAAAAGACTTGGTGGGTGTGCTGCTACTGTTTTAGGGTCAAATTTCTCCTACATATGCTCTGTGTTAGGTTTTAGTGTTATGCTGAGTTCAGTGTGGCATTATTATGAGCAAGACAAAGTGTGTGTGTGTGTGTGTGTGTGTGTGTGTGTGTGTGTATGTGTGTGTGTGCATGCACCAGCATCACCACTGGGTCCAATATGTGTTATGATGAATTACTCTTCATCAGACAATATTAAGCATTATACTTGTATTAATTTAGTGCGCAAGTTGGTCCCAGGCGAATCGCTTTTATCCTGTTTAATAAGACCTTGTTGTGCTGATCAACAAATTCTCAGCAGGCTTAAAGGACGATGCCAATAAGATTTGAGTTTTATTAGTGCCAAGGGACTTTGGTTAGAGAATTGAATAGTTGCTTTCAAGCACAATGAGTCTCTGAATATAATATTTAAAAAAAACTTCGCTCTCAAAGACACGGAGAGAAGCACAGAGAGGGAAGCATACTGCTTCATGCATCTGCAACCAATCAGAACAGCACAAGGGGGCCAAGTAGAGCCGACATCATGCATTACACATGTTTTCCACCTCTCCCATCCCACAACATGAAATGACCGGGTGGTGGAAGAAGGAGGAGGAGGGGGGGGGGGGTTCAGCACAAAGAGAAAGACTTTTCCATCCACTTCAACATTGTGATCTCTCACCCACGCGCTGATCAGATTTCTGGACCCGCTCAGTGTTTAGTTGCACTGGGAGGGACCAGAGCTCGTCTGAACTGCTTAAGTTGAAATTCCAGCTATTGTTAAAGCCGTAATGCTGCTGGATTATTATATCAGGATAAAAGGTTACTAAACAATACCTTTCCTTGCAACTGCCATGACACCTTCTGTATCTTTATAGTAGTAATGCTCTAAAAGTAATGCTCTAAAAGCTCATTAAAGGTACAAGAGTGGTCCTTAGGGTAAACTGCAGTACTTTCACAACACAGGATAAATTATATTGTAGTGTTGTATTGGACTGCGGATTAAAAGGTCCCCATTTTGAGCCCCAGCACTGCCAAGCTGCCACTTTTGGGCCTCAGCTGCTCAGAAACAACGACTCGACCCAGTGAAAAAACTGCCACTGAATCGACGGCTTTCTCTCCAGAAGAGTGTTTGCTGACTCATGGCACATGGATGTTCCTGCAAGTCACAAAATGGTGCAAATGACGAAATGCTAGAAAAGAATCCATCAGAGGAGAATGGCACAGTGTGGTGCTGAAATAACCGAGCGCACCAGCAGCCTCTCATTTAAAGCCCTTACAAACAATCAATAGTATCACCAAGTGTGTCCTCCACTTTAATTAAATTTTCCTCTTTTCATCGATCGCAGCGAGTCTTATTTGTGTTTATCTTTTGTTACAGCAAAAGCAGAAAAAGAGGTTCCTTCCAGTCTACTTATGTTATTATGACCATGCATTATCAGCCTGTGTTATTTTAGTAATACCCATTATACGTAGTGATAAGACAAGTTACTATGGGGAATTCTTGTCTTTTTCATCTGTCCGGTGTACAAACAGCATCTTTTTTGTTATGTGATGCCACCTAGTGGATCAGTAGCATTCCTAGCGCTAAGGCACATGACAGTTTCGAGCTGCTCCTATGAAAATACCAGGCCAGTGATTTTTTGCTGCTTGTCTTTGATTTCATCCTAGTCTTCCAGAAGAAAATGTCCCAGGGAGATACTGAAACTCTCTACTCTTTTCCTGCTAATCAAAGTAAGACATACTACATGACACAAAGCAGTGTGCTGTTGTCAAATGTCATTGTTAAGATTTAACACTGATGCAACTCACATTTATTACAAAAAAATTATGCAATAAAAAATTTTTCTGTGCAAAATTGTATTGCAGTGCTATGAAAATGTGGCATATTTGATTTGTATGTGTCCAAGTATAGCTGCCCTACTTTACCTCTCTTTAACTTTGTATGTAACACTAACTGCTGGGTGCATGCCATAGCCAGCAGTCAAGACTCATGCACATACGACACCTTTATGCCGGGTCCAGTGCCTGGACTGGATGAGCTCATTAAACTGCAGGAGCAGGTGAAGAAAGGATCACTCAGCGTGGACGAGGCCCTGGAGAGATTCAGTGACTGGCAGAGGGTTCAGAAAGGGTTAGATGGCATCCAGCAGGTGACCAACCACATTAGATATGCAGACAAAACAAACAAATAAACAAACAAACAAGGTATTATTTATATTAGAAATGTGAAAAGAATGTAAAAAATGACAAATGTAAGAATGTAAAAACAATTTTTCAATAAAATCTTATATATGCAGACAAAATAATCAAATAAACAAACAAGGCCTTATTTCTATTAGGGCATCATCTAAAAACACTGCAGTAAAATGTTGCGAATAGAAACACACACACACACACACACACACACACACTATATATATATATACTGTATATACTGTATATTCTCAAGATTTGATTGCAAATTATTGTATTTTTATATTTCTTATTGAAATGAATATAGAAATCAATCAAAATATATATAGAAATCAATTAGTCTCGTAATCTCACACACTATCAAGTGCTTTTACACAGCTGTTTGGTCCCAATCCTGTGAACTATCATCACACCTCCACTATTAAACATAGTGATTTCTACTGTCCATTTTTATGATGCAACTTCATTTCATTTTATCATGCAACTTTTTTGATTGATGCAGCTCAATAATTTTAGATTTTGATTTTTTTTTGTTGCCCAGGCAGTGTATATATGGTGGTTGGTTATGGTTGAATTATAAGTGTGATCTTACTCAGGCTTAGGGTTTTCTCAGGCCACCACACGTACAGGATAAGCAACATTAGTTTAGAGGATGTTTGATGAATTAAAAGGAACAGTGCAGTGAGTTCTAATCCTGAATAGTTAACTATTAGACTGAAAAAGCAATGAGAGATGTATTAATCCTGTACTTTTTGTGCAATTATCCCATTTATGCTACATTAAAATTTCACTGGCATTGAAATCAGTATATTTCTTACATGTCATTGAAATAACAAAACTAAGATATTTATATTGAAGTTGAATATTTGTACTGCAATTACTGTGCATTCGTCTTGCTTTGTCTAATCGTCGTGCTGAAATGAGAGCGCTGTTAGATCTGTGACTAAATGCTCATTAGACCTGACTGATATCAATATCACTTATCATTATTGTCAGCAGATAATATCCAGATGGGATGCTTCCAGTAAGGATCCTGAGTGGCTGCAGAAGTAAAATAAACACAGAGTGCGAACAGATCAACATTAAATTCATCTGAATTTGTAGAGCAGTGCTGCACCAATAAAACATACCCCTACAGCTGTGGCCATATTAGGAGCTCATACAATATACAATATAAACATATTCCACATTACTGCAGTGAATCAAGCAACATACAGTAGGAAGGTTTGCAAAGAAGGCAAAATAAACACACTTCTCATGCTGATCCAGTGCAGTGGTAATTACTTGACCACAAGATGTTCGGAAAGCCCATTTCTGTTCTTTTTCCTGACACTCCCTCTGCTCACTATGTAGTGTTCACTTGTTCTACAGCATTCGGTCCACCCATCCGGTTTGTGCTTCTTGGTTGAGACTTGCAGTTTACGTTAATCTGCCTGACATGTGGCTTGTGACTCATGCAGCACTAAACGCTAACATTTTTACATGAATTGAATCCATAAGCAAATCAAATAAGCAGCTGTGGTTAAAAGGTATCTTCTGAACAATTTGACAAAAGCAAGAGATTTGGTTAGTATAATTTGGTAATGCGTTTTATGCAGGCGCATGAGCAGAAACTGAATAAATCAATAAGTAGAATGAGTGGTAAAGGTTACACTGTACACTGTTTTTGTAACTGCTTGAACATAAGCTAATACAACATGCTGCTTTATTTAAAATTCTTTTGATGCTCTCAAAACTATTACTAATTGTAATTGCAGAATAATAATTAAAGTTCTTTGTTTTGTAGGAGAAACTGCGGCAGTTGCGGGCAAGCATTATGAATAACAAAGAGGACAGTGATGACAGTGTCTACGGTCAGTACATAGGAGAAAAAATTCTCAAAAATCACTCGGTGGCGCCAAGTATGCTACTGTATATGTTTGAACATTTGTATTTTATCAAAGAATAGGAATTATAGCATTTTATACACTATGTTTCTACAATGTTTCCTAAACAATAAAAATATAGCACTGGAATTAAACCAAACTACGTACAAACATAAAAAGGATATCTTTAATACTTTGTGTGAAATGTACTGCCAATGGAGGGAGTAGATTTATGACGCATTTATAAGCATGACATAACAATTAAAAACATAACAGTATTTTTAATAATACTGTATTATAAAGCATTAACAGACATTTGATTAGAAGAAACTGTAACTGTCAGTGTAATTTATCCTTATCTTGTTATCTTTTGTCTTAACTAGCAGCACATTTAGGACACATTGACATGAACATAAATGTTTTTAAGGTATATATAGTGCTTCATAACAGTTTTATAACTGCAGTACTAAATATACCATTTTAAATATAAAAGTAGCATTATCATTGTAGTTAAAGTGTACCCAATTCCATTATCTAATAATAATAATAATAATAATAATAGTGTGAATGAGTGTGTGTATGTGTGTGTGCCCTGTGATGGATTGGCACCCTGTCCAGGGTGTACCCCGCCTTGTGCCCTAAGGTTCCTGGGATAGGCTTCAGGGCTTCATGACCCTGTATATAAGGATAAAGCGGTACAGAAAATGAATGAATGAATGAATAATAATAATAGATACACTAAATAAACCTTGGTAATTAAGATCTACCAAGTGAACACATAGATTTTTCTCTTTCTTTTCTCTTCTAATGCAATTTTTAGTCATCCCCTCACTAGAAAGTTAATTTCATACATAGGCTTTGATATAAACTTCACCTGTGTGAGGGAATGTGTTCTGAGGGTCTTATGAAAGTCTAAAGTGACTTACCAACATTTCTCCTGTTTCTGCTAGAATAGTGTACTTATGAATTTATAGCTTTAATCATAAGTTGTGTCTGTGTAAATATTTCATGGTGTTTCCAGAGTACAAGAAAGCATGTCAAGATTCTTGTCAAAGGAAATAGCACATAGTATACTGATGCAGGAAAAAGGTATTAAACACTAGAGAGTTCCTAATAATATGGTTAGAAGGAGTTTTAACCATATTATTAGGAAATCTCTAGTGTTTAATACCTTTGCAGATTAACTGTTTAAGCTGTATACTTATTTGCTTGGGGCAGCATGGTGGTATAATGGTTTTGTACAGTATATGGCCTCGCACCTCCATGATTAAGGGTTTGTGTCCCGCCTTGGGTCTGTGTGCGTGGAGCATGTTCTTCCTGTGCTAGGTGGGTTTCCTCTGGGCACTCGGGGTTCCTCCTACGGTCCATGGATAGACACCCATGGAGTGAGTGAGTGAGTGAGAGAGAGAGAGAGAGAGAGAGAATGAGTGAGTATTATCACAAAGGAAAGATTTTAATACAACAACAGAAAGTGGTTATGAGTTATCAAAAGACAAACTAAAATGTTGCCTGTGTTCGAAATGGTGCTCAATCCTGAGTCTGTTCCAAAACAGATCCCTAATTTGGAAAAACATTCAGTGTCGATTTGACAGATTCCTCAAAAGCACCAGTAGAGAGGGAATAATAAAAGAGTTAAGAGTAACTGACCCTGTATGATTAAAAGAAATTCTGCAAAAACATCAGTTTGCCAAATTCATGATCCATGCAGGTTAACCATCTTCTTCTCTGTCCAACAGATAAAATCAACATCGTTCATCACACGCCATGTAAGTGCTTCACTTCTACTTTTCAGCATTTGAGAGAGCTGGTAATATTACCATGGGAGATTATTATTATTATTATTATTATTATTATTATTATTATTATTTGATCTTGCACCAAGCCTCCTTCATATCTCTAACATTTGGGTCTCGCAGGAAGCAGTTAGCAAGCAGGATCACACGCAAGGATAGAATCTTTTTATAGTGTGTAGAGGATGAATAGAAGAGAGAACACACAAATATCAAACACACTCTTTGAGGTGCCATTTGTCAGTGTCAATGGAATCTGCCTTTTAATAGCTGTGTGGTTTTGGGAGCATCAATTTTAATGAGCGGTACAACTGTTCAACAGCAGTAAGGATGCTTAGTGACACTCCCTAAGTGGATCTTTTACTGTCAGACTAATAAATGTTTTCACCCTGGTCAGCTGTGCCTACTAAAGAATGCAGAAAAGGAAGCCAGCAAGCAGAGGGGAACTACAGCAAACCCGTGAGTTTTAATGTGAAAAGTTCTTACTTGAATTTCATTAATCACCCTGCAGATATTAGTTGGCTCTCTTCCATGACATAATTGTTTTTATAATAATCTCTAATTAATATCTCTAAGAATAAAAATAGCCCATATCTATGTTTAAATTTGGCATTTTATTTCCAGACAAATTTTTTTCGGAAAGCAGATAAGCGATGAAAAGTAAGTATGATCAATTCTGCTTGCTTTAGTAAACTGTTTAGTATTAATTAAAGAAGGAAAATAAAGTACATTTTAAACACTCGGAAAAATACTACACTATACTATATTATACTATACTATACTAAACTATATTATACTATACTGTTCCTTGCTGCTAAGGCATTCTAATGATCTTTTTATATATTTAATATATATTTGTTATACTGTTAGAACATACCCTTACAAATTAGGGTAATACAGTACCATAACTATTTTTCAAAGGAAAACTCCACCTACAAAGTATTAATCATAAAACAAGAAATATTGTATGATTAGGGGTAACACCCCCCCTCCCCCATTTATTTAGCCTTTATTTTAATTTCTATTATTATTATTATTATTATTATTATTATTATTCAGGATAGCTGCATATAGCTGCACATAACTTCAACAATATTGCATGTTATAAGGGGATTATGATGCAATTTTTTTTTCTCAGAAATATAACATCTATACAGTTTTAAGCTTCTTTTACTGGAGGGATACAAGGACCATAACCAGAATGTGGAACTGTGGTAGATCATCATAACTTAACATTGTTTTTTTTTTAACGTAATTTAATGTTTTTTCTTCTTCTCTCTTTTTCCTTTTACATTTGTTTAAATTATCATAAATAAACATTATGGTATTATGTAAAATGAACATTTCATCCATTAAAAAAAAAGTACTTAAATTATATATATTTAAAAATCTACAGTATACACTCCAAATTCCTTGCTTTATTTTCAATGTTCCACAAGGGGGTGCTATCTCACCAGACATGCTGATAAAAATAAAAAAAAAAGGCCTGTCTTTATTAATTCACATCCTTTGATAGACAAACAAGGCCCTTGCACGTCCCTTTTCCCCCAGCACACTTTTCTAGTTCTATATGGATCACTAACTGCATGAGAGGACGCAAACAATCGTCTCGGAAAGAAAATCATACGATGCCTTGCAAGTGAGGTCTTGTCTGTTATAATGGTGTCGGGGGATTTGGGAGAGCTAAAGTGGCTCGACGATGCAAGGCATGCTGCTAACTTGCTTTGCCTGCCAAAAGCAAGCAGCTGGACACGTTTGCATGATCAATCATGCTCTTTGTGAATAATATGTATTAAAGCCCCCACACTCATGGCGTGTTTGGAAGCAGCAGTTTTGCCTTTGGAGATGATCCGGCTCCAGCAGCCCCGGTGGCATTTGAGGAGCGGGTTTTGCCTGTCACCTGCTGCTCTGGGAAGGAGCCGAGCTTCGTGATCCTGGGCTGGAGGCAGCTTCGCCATTCCTTTTTCACCTCCGTGTGTATTCTTCAGCTCAGTGAGTGGGAACAGGCTGTATCAGAATCCTCCTTGTACGCCGTTCCAGATCTAAATCAGGACATTTCCAATATGACAGTTGTCTCTTGCCAAAATCAGCTCACTTGACGTGTGTTGGTGAAATGAACCTAATTAATGAAACTGCTTGTCCATTAGGCTCTTATGGAAAGATGCCACAGGAGTTCTTACTTTTCTCAAGCTGGGACAGAGTTGATAAACCCTTCATGAAAGATTAAGGCTTCCCTGAAGTATAGAGCTTTATCTGTGAGAGAGCAGAGGGCAGGATTAGAATGCAGATGCATCAACAATGCTGTCATAAAACCGCAAACTGATAAAGATCCAGTGCAGCTGAGGCTCGTACTCAACCCCGACCCGTTATTTCAGCTCATCTCTCCATCTGACATAAAAAAAATAAAAAAAGCGCCTTGATTTCTTCAGAAGCCTGCTGGAAATCTACCATTGTAAATGGACACATGGGTATTTGGGTTGAGTTTGGGAAAATGTCCATTGAATCCAGTTCAAGTCCAAACACATATATACTCACACACACTTCGAACATTATCATTCTCTACATTAAGAACCAGAATTATGCACAACTCTTCCTTTTTCTGCACTCTGATAAAAATCAGGCAATTTCACAGTCAGTGGCATTCTTTCATCCCCTAATCCCTTGGCATGTGTACAGTATACGTGACCCTCCTCTGGAAGGGGCCGAGGCCACGGTTGTGGAACCTCAGATCATGGACGGGAGCTTCTTATCCACAGCAACCCTAGTTACAATAAATAAATAAAGAGTACGGTTCAGGAGAAAATGTGGCAAGACGACCCAGTGTCACGTGCAATTATAGCAATTTTAGTCACTGAAAGAGATATATTTGAATTCAACGTGAGAAAAGGTCTAAATTCTAAAATTCTGTCCATCGCATTAAAATAAGTCACCTCCAACTGTCCAAAATTTATCAAAGTTTGACTTGTTTTTTTAAACATGCTTTCATCAAAGTTTCCATCAAGTTTTCCTTTTAATCTTTTCCTACAGCACTAAAACATTCACATGGAAGGCAATCACCATGTTTCTCACCAATGTGGAGAGAACAGTGTGGTATAGAACAATCTATCGAGAGATTCAGAACTCATTTTGTTTCATTTCATGCTTTTAATAAAAAGGCACCCTGAGATATACAGTATCAGTCGATTGAGAGACAGCTTCAACATTCAAACGCCACTTTAAATCCTGGAGATGTTTGTTTGAACCAGGCTTAGCACGGAAATTGACTCAAATTAACCAGAAGAGCAAACTACTTACATTATAGACGCTATGCATCTCTAGGGTTTTGAAAACATCTTGATTAGTAAGTTGCTAATGTTGTGGGATCTCTGTTGTGAGTATTTGTAGTGCAGATGACTAGAGCTGGAGTGATTGCTAATCAGCGCATACAAGAGCCAGGTGTTTGCTTGAGCTGTGACTATAAATTCCAGGATCCTTATTCTAATGCTTATCGGTGTTCTTTGGTAAAGCTTAAACACTAAACAGCATTGCAGTATTTTAGTGAAACAAAACTGATCTTTGTGAAAATGTGCAATCAGAGTTAGGGTTTACTTTTGAGTCGCATTGCACAGTCTGGTTTTGGACTGCTTAATGCAAATATGACTTTGGACTTTTAGTTTTGGGAATTTCACAAAAAAATCTGAAATAAAACTGAAATATTGAAAAAATGTCAAGTAATTCATTCGTGACTACCACATTAACCAAAACAAGAGACAGGAAACTACTTTGGAAATAATATTCAGTTTAGTCTTCTCTCTTTTCTTTTTTTAGCTTTGTATCTTTGTATCTTTTTTTGGCTTTGTCAGAAATAAAAATCCTCAATTTCTACAGGACCTGCTTTCAAGGTATTTTACCCATTCAACCCATTTACCCAATTGTCAACATTGAAATATTTTGATAGAGCTTATATTGAAAATGGCATTTCATTTTTCATATATTAGAATCATTATTAAAGATTTTTGTAACACCACACATTGTTTTCTTGTTTGTCTCTCTCTTTATACTGCACTCACAGTGAAATAAGCATTTTAATCTATTAGTTCCCAAGATTAGATTTTAGGTTCATAAAGTATGCATAAATTATTATGAGCAAACATTTAACTGATGCCTCTTTTAAATAAGAGACTAAATACAAATAGTTAAAAACGTCTGTGTCATCTTAAACGTTTTTGGCAATTTTCTCTTAACTCTACCTTTTACAACTCAATGTCTATATAAAATACACACTATGGGTAAATAAATTCTAATAAAATACAATGAACAAGATTTTAATATATTATGCGGTAAAGGAAATAGGACATAGAGGCTGGATACCTGCTTTTAATATTAATCATGGAGAACAGGCTTGGACGTCATTATTGGGAAGGAGGCATGGTGTAGGACGGTGTCCAATGCTGGATGGCCAGTCAGGTAAACTGGTAAAGGAGACAAGATGTTGGAAATCTGGAAATACCGTGTTCTCTTTTCTACATTACATCTTATATGGCATTGCCTACCTGTTTTTCCTTCTTTCTTTTTTTTTACCTTCTTTGGAACCACATTATTAAAAAAAAAAAAAAATTGGCTGGCCACACCACTACCAGAGTCTCCCCAACTCTGTCTATTAGGAAAATTTTCCCATTAGGGCTGTCTAAAACAGAGTCTGCCCTGGCATTATCTGGGTTCATTATCGCAATGAGAATAATTCTTAGACATTGGAAAAAACAAGTAAAGCCTAGCTTCATTAACTGGTTAAAGTTAATTACAGGCACAACCTCCTACGAAGGGCTTATCGCAAGATCTAATGAAGGCAGAGGAAAGTATTACCAGGTTTGGTTCAACATTTTATACAATTTGGACTACACATTGTCTTGTAACCTTATTTAGTATGTTATACAGTATTTGTATCCTGCTACCCCTAAACCCTCCACAAATGCATTCCCTTCCTTTAATGTCTTTATATGAGATTTAAGGATTTTTTGCTTGTAGTGTATTGTTTCTATTGGAATGTACTGTAGGTTGGTTAATGAGTTTAACACAAATTTTAATATAAGATGGAGTTTGGTTCAATATAGTTTTTTTTTTGCCTATCACATACTGTATAACAATATTGTCAATTAAGCTTTACATAAATTTGTATGTAGATTTATATTTATATTCCTAATGAGTATGCAAGAGCTCTGTGAGATAAAATGAGGACGAATGCAAAACAAACAAAACAACTTTAGTGCAAATCTTTAGTGAGATTATAGACCATAAATCAATCACAAGTTAAAGACATAAGAAAATATTGAGATAATGTACAGTGGTGTGCTTTAGAGCAACAGAGCTCTGTAATAATTGAGCCTCATATTTCTCTGCCTTTGTGTGGTATGTAAGCCTGGTGTGAGTATGCAGCTACCCTTTGGAATGTACTTCTTAAGCCTTCACCGGCACCCAAACACCCCCAGAGGTGTAGCTATTCAAGCATAATAACTCTGTCCCAAGCTTTCCTGCTATGTTGATGCTACTCCCCCCTGAGAAACTCAATCCCTGAAGGGCGAAGTAGCATCTGCCAAGAGGGCAAGGGTACATGGGGCACTGTGGCACCATGGGCCCCTGCCGACCCTTCATCCATCTGATCAGGGGCCAAATGAGGCCCCTAGGGTGAGGCTGTGCCCCTTCGCCTGCAGCTCACAGGCAGATTAGCAGTTCTATTCAGCTCGGGGCTTTTGTTCGGCAGCGCCCAGGCGAGGTCCAGCTGTCTGCGGTCACAGGGATGCACTAATTCCACTGCAGGTCAGCAGCTCTGCATTTTCAAGCGCCTCCTAAAAGGTCACATCCGCTCAGGAGAATCCAGACGACCAGAATTGCCGTCCTCGCACAATCCCAGTGACCCGTGTCTTCGCCCCGCCCTTCGCAAAGCCGGCACTTGGGCTGAATCAAAGGCTGAGTTGATATACAGGGAAGGCTTAAGGCTTTATCTTTTATCATCACTTCAATCCTTCCAAGAGGGAGTTGAGCCTTTGAAGCTGACGGTTATGTTTTCATAAGGATGTTTTGACTGCTCGATGTGTCTTAGTAAAAGCCCGTCGTGCATTCGGTGTAAATTGGGGCATTTGATTTAGTGTATTTTCACAAGAGTCTTTGTATTTGAACAAACACTGTAAAGCATATAGAGGTCAATAGCGGTGAAAATTTATCATTAATGAATGGCTGGCTTTATTTCAAATCTCATAGATGCTCTCTGTCTTAAGGCACATTTCATAATGAAAACAGTGCCAGAGTTAAGGAATAGCTGATAAGTTCTCAGGGCTCTGTCTTTATGTTCTTGCCAAGAGAGGTTTTTCAGGGTAAACGTCAGGATTCGTAAGAATAATCTCATTATTGCTATTATATACAACACAATGAAAGAGAAAAGGCAGTAAAAGGCAAGAACTGTTATTCTGTAGCCATAGCATTTTAAACAAAACCTGTAAAGACGAAAATACCACACGTTATTCATGAGAATAATCCTGGCCATGACTTTTGAAAATGAATTCCAAAGCATTTAAATATGCTAGTATGGCATGTACTATCATTAAGAGCCAGAAAACAAACAACGAGTTAGTCGCACTCGCTGTACTGATGCAAAGCAAATAGCTATTACGGTATAACACACTCAGCTTGCATACCTTATGAAATGACATCGCGAGACTGAAAACTAGTACATGATAATCATGGTGACAAAATAAAAGGAGCAGAAATATGGTGTGACAGCAACAATCTTAGTCTTGAAAGCACTTCTCACCTAAACAAGCCTTAGCACAAAAGAGATTAATTGTTCCAACACATGTGCAATAATTGCTTGAGTCTATGCCCGACCAATAGGGTGTGAAATGCCAGTCCATAGAGTAATCAAGGTGATCTGGCAGGCGTTGCTCTGCATACATCGTACCGTAAAGTCATCATCCTATGCTGCACAAGAGCTGCCCACATAGTGCCTTGAGGGCCTTCCTGTGCCAGAGTTAGGATGTAAATGGGAACCAGGGGCACTGAGTAATCAAATAGAAGTGTGTCTGAATGCTCTTTGTCAGCACTATGACTGAGGATGGGATATTCACTGTGCTGTGATGTGGGCCATAATAAGCACCACTGCCTCTCAGGGATAGGAGTGTATATAGGAAACAAAGTTTTAGTAAATTTCCTATATGAAATTCCAATATCCTTTGCAAGTTTTCTTTTTCTTTACTCGTAACCTCATATATATATATGTTCATCTCAAGTGTCTCTCTTTTAATCTCCCCTTTTTCTGCTATAGTGTGATGAACATGCTGTCAATACAGGCTTATAAAATCCTGACAAAATATGAAACTTCAAACATTAATTCTTGAAAATGTAAAAAAATAAATAAACCGAGAAGAATAAAACGATTGGGCTGTTTTCCCATTTCCTCTCAGCCCGAGGCAGCTTTAATGGCTTTTCTCCACTCGGATGCAGGTGAGGAGAGTCTGATTCCAGCTGAATCACGCTCGATCCCCTTCCTCCTCCTCCTTAACCACAGTCTCAACCAATCACTGAGCTTGCTGCTGCTGGATGGCAGCCATATTGTTATTAAAACCTGCAGGCGTGCTGAACACAGCCTCTACGCATCGCCCTCCAGTGCCGCAAGGAATTAGGAAAAAAAACACCAGATACCCTGAAAGAGAAGTGGAATCATGAAAAAAAAAAAAAGCAAAACAAGGGAGGAAAGAAACTGATGGGTTTAGTATGAAGATAGAGAACGGCGAGCACGGGGCATTGCGCCTTCACCTAATCACTACCGCTAATGTGGTCGAACATTAAAAGTGATGTGTGAAGTTGTAAAGAGTTGAATTGGACTGGCTTGATAACAACCAAATGTGAAAAAAAACCTTCAATTTCTTTGACAACATGCTTTACCACATTCTGTTTATGTTTGTAGGGGCTTTTATGAAAATTTTTTTGTCTCTCTTTTTCACTAATGGCTTCATGCTAATGCACCCTTGGTGCCAGGTATCCTGCATTAGCTTTGATAACGCGGAGTTTTTCTCACCTGCAGCCAACATCACTGCACGCTTCCACCAGGCACCATATGCAAATTATTATTAATGGCGATTCATTTACATTGTGTTCTGTGCCAATCTTTAATGGTAAAAAAAAAAAAAGTAGCACGACAAAAGCAAAAAACAGATCCATGTTGGGGGGTTTAAACTCTTCTCTGCATATCATCCAGCTTCAAGGTTGCTGAGGCAACATCCAATCAAAAGCCGCAGTGCCGGTGTGGTTGGCGCTGTCTTCGTTGGGCGCAGGTGGAACACATATGAAACAATCGCCCATCTGGGTGTGCCAGCGGCGCCCATTTTAATCACACCATTGCCATGGTACTGGCTAATGGAGACGTTGAGTGGCCTGCTGGGAGGTGGCCAGGCTCGGTCTATGCCAAGCAGAAGAGAGGGACAGGAGACACTAATGTCCAGAATGAAGGACGAGAGACTTACAATTAAACCCATCACTCATTGATTCGTTCCCTCAGCACTTTGAGATGAATATGAAATCAAACTACCATACCATGAGATCAGTATCGTAAGAGTATGTACATGCATACACGCTGCTTCAACTCCTCCATACATTGCTGCCTAATACTAAAGCTAAGGTTAGCATTAATGCTATGTAAATTGGAAGCACGTGCGCCGAATGAATCAATCAACCAAGGCACCTTATCAACTGAAGCACATTTAGCACGAGCAGGCCCAGCACAGGTTAATTAAAACACAAAAGCCAAAGGGGGGGAGAGGCCTGGCATCCATCCCTGCCCAGTCTAAGCCTGTTTATGCCATGCTGGGGGAAGAGGATTTAGGGCTGCGAGTGTAATTTTAAGCCCCCCCCCCCCCCTCCCTAAAACCCACCAACCCCCTACCATGCTCCCACACATACAAAAATAAATCAAGTCTTTGCCTCTTTCCGCACCTGCCCCATTTCAAATGATGTTTGTCAACTCAACTGCTTGTGAGACTTTAAACCGAAACCGATTCCCAGGAAGCTTTAGATATGCATTTAGGAAAAAAGTAGTTATACATCTGGTTTCAAACATGCAAAGCAGTCATGTTACAAAAGATTAGCCCTATTTTAAATTCAGAATCATAAAAAAAAAAATCACCACAAAAATCAGTCATAGTAAAGCTTTCACAGGTGGCCTCAAAATGTTGAATGCTTGTAAGTGAGCACTTTGTAAGTAGGGCAAAGGCAATAAGGATGGACACCATTTATATACGTACTAAGCAGTATTATGAGTTGATACCATGCCAACACTTTGTAAAAAGCCATACATTTTCCTTATAGGTCCAAGTGATTTAGGAGCTCAATATAGAAAGCGATTTAGCAGGAAATACACTGTGATTTAGATGAGCTCACCGCATACTCCGTCTATAGCTTTTTAGTCCTAATCAGCATCCGTTGCGGAGATATCTGCAAATCACTTCCAGAACTTTCTATCCGGGATGAGGGGCTTCAGTTAAGCATAAAGAATGGCTGTCATTAGCTTTACTGCAAATCACTTGACTAAAAGTCATTTTTCAAACTATTAGGCATCAGATAAATTACAGGTTTAGGACACCGACGTGGGGGGGTGGGGGTGGGGAGGGGGAACCTTAAGCACTCACTTAAACAGACTCGCATGCAAAAAAAGACATTAAGTGAAGTGTGCACGTACAGTACTATTGTGAAGACTTAAGACTTTCCATTATTGTTAATTAAGGTAATTTAGGTTATACATGCACAAAAATCATAGCCTGACCTTAACCTCAATGTCAAAAAGGAAATAATTTGGCATTTTCCAACATTTCTATACAGTATGTACTGTAAACTGCTCTTTGGTTGGAAAAAAAATCTTCTGAAGACATTTGGTCCTAAAAACATGCCACCCACACATCCATATTTGCACTACCAACCCCCATCAATCCCACATACATACAAACAAGCAACGCCACTTATGTACAGTATGTAACCACACATAAATGAAATAGTTGTGTACTATGGAACGTTTAATTAAGACCCCACTGATGGCACAATGTGCCACACCTACCAGCTTGATGAGCTCCATTACACATGAACTTTTACAATTACATAGACAAACCAATGACCTGTGACAAGTGCGAAAATCACGACAGGACCAGCTTTATATTCCACACGAATGTCTCAAAATATGCAGGAACTCGTTCAGAATAAAAACGGGATGAAAAAGATAACTTTTTTCACTCTTACATCTACAGTACACGTTTCGGAGTAGTTTTTATGGATGTGAAAACGCTGGCCTCGAGAGGTGTATCATAATGATGGATACTGTTACGATGTTACTTTCTCATGCCGCCATAATCTCAGTATGCATGTTCCTCTAGCCCTTTCACCATCTGCAGCCAGAGCCGGAGGGGAGAGCGAGCAGCAGTACAGTGAAGGCATTGTGTGCCCTGACACAGGAGGGGGATGAATTTCTCCAAGGTGGAGACGCATGAGATCGATTAAAAGCACAGGAAAAACATATGGCTTTTTCGAAAAATGAAGTTCATGTTGATTATGTATAAATATGTACATTTTTGAGATGGTCCGGTTATAGGGCCAAAGGGAACAGCTATTGGGAATTAATACAAGTTCAAATACAAATAATGAACATTGTAATTATTTATCTTTCTTTGTACGCACAGCGAAAAAATATAATTACTCCATTAGGGACTTCTTCATTTCAGTTTTTAGTTGTGTACCGTAAGTAATTACTATCCATCTATAAATGTCACATGTATGGGAATGTATCAGAAACATGAGAGTAAAAAATGCAGACATTAAAGGTCTGACAATGATATTTGTTTTCAGGTCTCATCCACATACCAGACATAACACCCCCCCCCCCCCCCCCCATACCCCCCAGAAAAAAAAACACACTGCAGATTCTCCTTTTAAGTACACTCCCCCGAACATGTACAGTCCCTTCGTCTGACTCTTGTTGATATACTGTAAATTCAACATACCGTAAATGTGACTGATACATTTAATATAG
The DNA here is from genome assembly GCA_030522415.1 of Channallabes apus. NCBI lineage: Eukaryota > Metazoa > Chordata > Actinopteri > Siluriformes > Clariidae > Channallabes > Channallabes apus. Next base: position 22,898,493 of record CM060108.1, on the reverse strand, counting down.
TCCTGTGTTCACTAACAGCTCAAATAATTAATCTAGACCCACAGCCCACAAATTCTCAGCATGAATAGTTTGGTATAAAATGCTTGCTTTTGGCCAGCACTAAGCTTTTGCCGCCATTTTCTGCAAACAGTGTCCATCACTGCTCTCCATTTTGCACCACTCACTCTGTCAGCCATTATTTATCATATAATATTGTGTTGGGCAGCAGACCAAAACCCAGAGCAGTCACAGGGAGAGAGAAAAGGGAAGAGAATAAACATTCGACTCTTCATCTTTTTTTTTTTTACGATTTTTATGCAAAGGATGAAGATTCTTTAAGTTTGTTCCATTTTTAGTGATTTTTCGTTCTATTGTGTCATACTTGAAACTTTATATGTGCTTAAGATTCTGAAAACTACATGAAAAATCATGCAAAAGCTTGTTAACTCATTATTACCAATATTAATGGTAATAATATGGAGATTAATTTTTCATACAGATTATTATGCATTGCTTAAACACTAAGCTATAGCATCCTGAATAGTTTTCTCTCTGAAATGCTCCAGGCACTTTCCAAGCTCTGCTCAAGCTTTTACCTCCATAGCCAAGTGGTAGTGTTTGGGCCTCTGGGGCTCCGCTAGGGAGCCGAGCGGTGGGGTAGAGGAGCGATTGGGATTGATGGTGATTGCTTTAGCATGTGAGCATGCAGGGGGAGGACAGGCACAGCTTCACACAGCCTGCCTGGACTGAGGTTAGCTAAGGTGAGAGTCAGAGAGGCAAGACGGTTTTGCTGGCTCAATGCCCAGCTGCAAATAAAGTCATACCTGCAGAGAACTCTTAGCCTCATCCCGTGGTTATTGTTAGGTGCTGTAGTAAGTGTCCTGGCTGCAACTTGACTGCTTTTTCAAATGAAGGAATACAATCAGCTATTGGTTTATCACACAAACGTGCGTTTAAATCTTGTCAGTATTTTTTATACGCCTGTTTTTAATATCTTTGCTATCCCTATGCTGAAAGTTTGGATGTCTACCTTTTCAGAGCTTAGGAAACACACATAAACACACAAACACACACACACACACACACACACACACACACACACACACACCATTAGACTCGATTATCTATGACTGAACCAATGCCAGTGGGTCCATTCATATAATTGACACCTCAAGCTAGTCCAAATTATGTTTCCCACAATGCACTGGACTTGATTATTCATAATTAGCCTCATATTTCGCAGATGTAGTAGATGATGATGTTGATGATGACAATCATTTGTAGTTTTTTTTTTTTTTTTTTGAAAATCACTGCCAGCATTTACAAGTTTTCATTTTCTGATTACATCTGATTCATAGAATCTGCTTTGATCTAAAACATTGAGAATTTTTACCACAACATTTTGACAAGGTGCGATGTAAACCACTGAAAACTGAACACCATTTACATTAGGTAAGAGAGTGACTTAAAATCCAAACAGCTTAGACGCAGTAATAAAAAATACCTAGATACTCTACAAGAGTGAGGACATCCAGCCGAAACAAAACCCAACACATAAAGAGAAGTTAACATCCAAGGACATAACCAATGTTACAAATAATTTCAGACAACCGGACGGCAAAATTCCTACTGATGATTTAACACGTTCTAAATTAATTTAAGTCCAATTGGGTCTATATAAACAGTGTAGGTGTTAATTCAACACGCTGGGTGTTAATTCCACACTTTGGAAGAAAAAAAAATGTCTTCTCAAATTCGCATGGATTATTAAGTTTTAGATATGCAAGTCCAGAAAACCAAGAAGAACCATAAGGCCATGTTGCAAGGTCAGCAAAAAACATGCCATGTGCTTTAAAGTCGATGAACAAGTGTACTGAGCTAAATAAAGATATGGACTATGGAAAGTCCTTTGAAGCCTGGAATTCAAATCCAAGAGTTAGAATTTAATTTATGATGCAACTGGAAGCAAGAGTGACCAAACTTGCCTGAATCACTCCAAACCTCCAAACTCCAATCAAGTGTGTTGATTACAGCAATGTAGACAATACTAGGTGTTATTCTAAACGATACTCGAAAACAAGTCCGTTTAACTGTGGAGCATCAAGTTATGTGGCTGCTTCATTTCAGTCGGGACTACAGCTCGATGTTACAGTGAATCATGTGTATCTATTTTGGCACAAAATCTGCAGTCCTCTGTTAGTCGGATGAAGATGATTTCCTTTTGAATATGACCCAAAGTCAACAAAAAATGGCGTTAGAGGAATAAAATTCTATTTAATTAAATTTAATACAATTCAGTTAAATGCAATTTGTAATGATTGGTATTTTTCAAATGCATATTTAAATAAATAAATAAATTAATTAATTAATATTTGCCAACATATGGAAATACATTTGAAACAAGTATAAATCTAAACAAATTAAATAAATAAAATAATATATTTATTGTAAACAGGCCACTTATTCTGGTTAGATGCTAACTGCATTTGGCTCTGTACAGATAGTTTGGACAATGACAATAAAGTTCCATCTAATCTAATCTAATATAATCCAATCTAAATTACAATTAAGATGACAATAGGAAGAAACCTTGGGAAGAACCAAACTCAACAGGGAACCTATCCACATCTTGGTAAGACCAGATACTGTGGTATGTCCATACATTGAAAGTCAATATAACAGGAAAGATGTTTAAGGTACATACTGTAATATAAAGTCCACCTTCAGGAATCAAACATGGCAGGGAATTGAACCTGAACCCTGGAGGTGCAAGCTGACAGTACTAACCATTAAGCCACTGTACCGCCTCAGGTACAAAACTGTTTGTGGCAAATTAAACTCTAAATCTATTAAGTCACATGCCATCACAGGAAAAAACTGCCTGCATCAGCCCAGTCCACGGCCATCTTCATGGACATCGAGTGGAACCATCCTAAAAAAAAATCAATGGTACAGTATATAATGGTTCAGTGAGGGCCTAAATCTAAATCCTACTGGAAACCTGTGAATTGACCTGAAGAGGGCTGTGCACAGAGGATCCCCATGAAATTGAATAGATTAGGATCTTCTTTAGCTTTTTTATTTTTTTGTTAATGAAAAGTGGAATAATCTAACTAAACAAAGATGTTGTAGCCTAATTTAGTAGAGCGCTGATTTTTAAGCAAAAAGTCCTTTAACAAGCTATACTCTAATTTGTGTGTTAATCTTCTTTTTCATTTTTTTTCTAAAATGTTGCCTGCATGTTTCACAGAATAGAAGAAAGAAATGAGGCATGCTATATATATTTTTTACCATTATTATTATTAGACAATAAAAACCTGCATTAAAACAGCTGTGTAAACCTGTTTTGTATGGTATGGTATGGTATGGTATGGTATGGTATGGTATGGTATGTGATGTGATGTGATGGGATGTGATGGGATGTGATGGGATGGGATGAACCTTCTCAGTTTTCTTCTATACTTAAACAGGACCCAATGTGCCTTAAATTATTTATTTTACACATAATCATTAATGAATCAATTGCTGAATTACTGGGGAAAAAAGACTTTTCAAAGTATCAGGATAATAGTTTTAAAAAATAGAAATAAAAGCATCTGTATATTGCTGTGAAGATGAAGAGTGTTTTTTTTTGTCATGGTTTTGTCATGGAAGACACTGCCATACATAACAATCTCTATAAATAATCAAACTATTACTAACTTAACATTAAAGGGAATTAGGAAATTAATTAAGTATCCCACCACAGGCTAATGAACGATATTTCACATCATAGATCAAAGGTAAAAATCCACCTTTAAAAAAATCTAATTTCACAAATACATTTACCTCATAATCCACCTGCCAGAACCGAACCAGATTGACACTACAATGAAGATCAGCACGAGAGGGGGGTTTGGGGTTGGTGGTGGTGGTGGTGGGGGGGGGGGCATGGTGGGGGGGTGCAGCCAACGGAAGACACCACTTGGGGTTTGGCGCTAATCTGAATATGCAAGATGAGAGACAGAGAGTGGTACTGCTGCCAATTTGACAGATGGACAATTAATACGAGCTAAGATGGCATCTTGGCCTGAATACGAATCGCAGGATACCGAGCTGGACCTGAAGAGAACGAACAATCATTTTTCTCGCTGTAATGTGGCCCAGCTTCCACAAAATGAATCAGACTGATGGGAGGCCATGACTGTTCATCCGTATGGGTAACCTCAATCATTACTTGGAATAGGAAGAGTAATAAATGCACATTATCACCAAATCATAGCAAAAACAAGTTGTTTAGCCTATTTGCATCCTTCTAAGATATAGAAATGTCTATTAGGCATTCATAGATTAATTTGATCAACACACAACAACAAATTTCTTAAAATATGTTGGGGTTTGAGATAATATGCAAAGCAAAAAAAAAACTACAGAGGCTTGATCATTAAATTGGACTATAAAACTGTTCATTAAAGTTAACTATTCTGCAGGCTTTAAAGGAAACGAGTGGTACAAATAAAACAGCGTAAAAACTTGGCAAAGACATTTGCATTTAATCGGTGCACGTCATCTCAACAGCACTAAAAGCCTTCGTTTAGACGAAGACATAATGTCCCAATTATACCTATAATTCCTATTAATCATTAGGAAAATGTGTATTTAAACAAGGTGGATTTTCCTCACTTTCTCCAAATAGTGGAAAATTATTAGCAATTTTGGGAAAACTTGATACTGGGAAACGCATGAACAAAACTTGCTTTCGAATGGAAGTGGATGAGACGAATCCTTCCCGCGAAAATTGCCAAAGTCAAAGGGATATATGAATGCTTCATCTGAAATAAAGTGCCATAAATGGTTGAGTGTCTCTTATCCAGCACTCGTATGTACTCGCTGTACTGGCTCTTCTCCACAGGTGTTCTCTGAGTGTATTGCTAGTTATGAAGGCTCCTGCCTAATTAGCCTGTTTATGTTCAGTCATTCATCATAGCCATAATACACAATGCCTAAAGGCACAAATAAATCTCATCTAATCTTAGCTTTTGATGCCAAATGCAGTGCAATAAGACTAAACCATTAGCATTTTTGGTGTTTTATATGTTTTATTGTTAATGTTAATTTTACTATAAATTATTCTCATTGACTACAGTAAAGAAAAACCTAATATTTGTTCACCACACAGAGAATATGTCCATTATAAAGCATACTATACATATGAAGGCTTTCCTATGTTCATTTATTTAACTGTGTTATGCACCCAGCCACAAGGGGGCAGAAGCCAAATTACTGGTAACCTCAAATAACTGAGTTTATCTATTTGATTCAGACATTTAGAATAAAAACATATTAACTCCACTAAAAACTTTGTTGAACATATGGCTTTAAGTGTACATACAGTGATTTAATACATACAGTATTTCTATATTTCCAGTATATCAAGTGTTTCAGTTCTGTTCTTGTGCACACCTTAAACATACTGTAATTACTGGAACATACACATGTATTCCACTTTTTAAAACTAACCTGAAAACATTTGTGGGGAAAAAGCATAATTGTTGGTGTACATAAACATTTCCAATAAACATTGCAAACAATTAGTGACTGGTCCAGCAATTAAATGATCGGAAAACTGTAAACGCAGGTGTTTGTGTTCAATCTCAACCAAATTCTCACAATTATTATTATTAATTTTTTTTTAACTAATTAGTGATTTGTTCTTTGGATTTGACAAAAGGATTATTCTCACTTGCCCTGCTGTTAAACAAAAATTTCAAAGCATATTTTCACTCCATATTCTAGTTATTTTTCAAAACCCTAATCTTGCCATCCAGATGGTCTAAGTCTCTTTCTAATATAATTGGCTATGAATATGGTGTGAGTTACAGCCTAACACATTGCAAAGACAGGTGCACATTTCCTTTCTTTTTTTTTCAGAGTGGCCTACGCTTTCTGACAAGCTCCTATCATCCCACATGTCCATTGCGAAAAAAAGAAAAACGTAGAAGAAGAAACCAACAACAAAATTTGTTTTCCTCCCTCGGCATACCTCATTTCAGTAAAGGCCTGACCTTGAATTAGGGAATTCTCAAAAAAGCTTGTGTTGCATCTTGTACATGTGTGCCTGTCTGTTTCACATCAGCGCGTTTTATCATATCTGATAACATATGTGAAGATGGTGAAGATGGGGACGGCGGGAAAAGGATGTTGATGCTTTTGAAGTTTTGGTCAGGTTTGGAGAAAAGAACTAGGTGGAAAAAAAGAAGGAAGACAGCTGAGACCCATGGACCTAGCTGTGCAAAGAGAAGGAAGAGAAAAATGGCTCAGGGGAACGATGAACATCAAGTCCCGACCCTGGGACTGAGTCTCTCTACTTGCTTCTTGCTGTGTGTGATTCCCTGTTGGAGCCATCTGTCTCTCTCTCTCTCTCTCTCTCTCCCATTCCCACTCAACATATTGTTGTTCCATCCTCCCCCATCCCACTCTGCTCTCGCCAATCTGTCCCCTACCTATGCCAGCCGGGCATGAGTGTGCTTGTGTATATGTGTGAGAGACAGTAAAATAGATAGAGAATGCTACGTCACACAAGCACGCCATTACATGCTCCCAGTTGTCCTCGCCCATTTTTAATCCCAAGGATCTGGAACTCCGAGAGGTGAATGAAGGAAAAGGATCAGGTCTGCAGAGGGACGCCGTGATCCTTAATAGTTCATCCTGCTGGTGATTTGCATCCTGTCTGTTTTGAGGTCACGTGTACTGAGATTGTGTAAGATGCTCAGAAGTGTATGTGTGTGTGCTTCTTTAGTCAACTGGCTTGATCTTTGCCCAGGCAAGTGGGACCTCAGATCCAAGTTGCTCATTACAGCTGAGATGTTTAAAATTGATTTGATTTGGGGATTAAACCTTCCCAGGCTTGAATGTTGACCTTTTGAGCGGATTTTTGATACACGACAGCAATGCTTGAATCATTAAACAGATTTAAGTTTTTTTGTTCCCCCTTACACAATGTCATGGTCACCCTTCAGGTCAGACATGTTCCTGGCCAAAGTGTCCTTCATTATTCAAATCTCAATCCAAAGTCTCATTAAATGCTGTCACAGGCAGCCAGAGATTGACCTGAGCAACGAGTGAATAAGAGTGTGTTCTGTGGGGGGGCGCTATGAATGGACCAGAGCGCAAGGGTGAACTGTCCCGCTATTCATTTCTTCCCTTTTCCTATCACTCAATCCCATCCATTCCACCCTTCCATCCATCCCCCTGGCTCTTACTTGAGAGAAATCAGTGTGTAATGAATGGCCAATCAAAACCGACAGGGACACTGGTGGAGTGGAAAATAACCAATCAAGTGTAAGTGTTTCATCTAGCCCCCTGCACCAGGTCATCCATATGGGCACACCATGCCACCTTCTGCTCATCTGCGTGCATATGAGAAAGAGAGCGAGAGAAAGGGAGAGAGAGAAAGAGAGAGAGAGAGAGAGAGAGAGACCAGCTAGCAGCTGTTGTGAGATGAAAGCAACACACAACAGAGAGCTTATGCCAGGCAGAGTGGTGGGAATCAGTAACATGCAGATTTTTTTTTCCTCAGAGGCAGGTGCTCAGATAAAATAAATAAAGGAATAAATATATAAATAAACAAATAAAGAGGGGATCTTAATATTCATTCTTTGAACTACAGTAGTGTCGTGTGTGTTAACCATGCAGTGTTGTGCTGGTATCACTGCTTACACAGTTCATATAACACCACAATTATGTAATGTAAAATTAAACATTTATAAAAATGTAATCTGTCTTAGAATATAATTTAAAAGTTAATAAGAGCTAAAATTGATGTTCGCGGAAAGGAGGACTGGAGGGTTGGGGTTGGGATGATCTCATTGACTGTGACGTGCTTACTGCTACCAGAATGACAGGTTGAAGTATTTCAGAAACTGCTCAGAGTATTGTCAAAAACTTTCTGTAGAGTTTATACAGAATGGTAAATAGCTAAAAAAAAAAATTAAAAAATTTAAAAAAAGAAAAAAAGAAAAATATATATACTGTATATACAGTATATATAAATCTAGTTCTGTGAGTGAAAACACCTTGATAATGAGAGTGGTTAGAGGAGAATGGCCTGACTTGATTAAATGGACAAGAACTCTACAATAAAAAATAAATAAATAAAAAGGAAATTCTTAGCTCATCAGGAAAACATTTCAGAATGTACAACACACCAAAAACACAGCAGAAGATCACTAACAACTGGAAGCTGAGGCTAAAGGGGACAAAACTGGGCAGCTGAATACTGGAAAAAGGCTGGTTCTTCATCTGTCCAGTTTTGGTGATCTTCAGGTGTAACTCCATCCTGAGGTGCAGTCTGTGTTCTGGTTTATGCTAAACATGTTCAGGAGGGTTGAGGTCAGAGCTCTGTGCAGGACACTCATGTTTGTCCATATTACCCTTGGTAAACTATGTCTTCAAGGGCTTATAATCATGCTGCAACAGGTTTAGGGTCTTAGTATCCTCAAAGTGAAACTGCTACAGATGTTACACACAAACACATTTTATAAAACTGTTTGCAAAAGTTTGGAGAAGACCAGCATCTGGGTGACGTTCAAGTGGCCAAATACTTTTGGACTCATGGCATGCACTACTGGCTCACTTTTTTTATCACTGTATTTTTTTTTTTCCTAGACACTTCCTGTTTTCCTTACCATTTTGGACCAGACTAAAGTGTGTGTACAGTACCAAACATCTAGAAGTACTGTAGTTGGACAGACGTTAGTCACAAGGGAATTTATTGTTTATTATCCATCCCAAACACACACACCACTGCTTTAAATAAAATAATTTAGTGTCCTTTTTTTACCATAAAATACTGTATGTGTATTGTGTAATTGTATTGTATTAGTATATTGTACTCTATGAATACTGTGCATACAATATAGCCGAGGTGGGTCAGAGCCCACTGTTGTCATTTCCATGAACATTCAACAAGTGGAAAGCCTGATTTTAAAAAATCGATGGATCACTTGTCGCCAACTTCAGACGCCTCTGGCTGTGGGAACTGTACACACTATCCTTCACGAACTCCACTTGCACATTACAGGAACTCGGCTGGGAGTTCGGCTGCCACATCCCCCTACAGTCCTGACCTCGCTCTACAATATGTTTAGGTCATTAAAGGAATTCCTGGGAGGCCAGCATTTCAGATGAGAAGCAGTCATGTGCAGTCATGAGTAATAACTTTCTACCATAATGGTATTAAAGCACTAGTGAAACAATTCTGTGTTCTGCACAATCAAAAGTGCCAGTTTGAGTTGTACAGTTCATGTTTAAAATTTTTTTTGTAAAATACAGTATGATTTGCGGCAATGACCGTTGTTACCAGCATTCTACAAATAAAACTGGATTACATTGAGTTGAGTTGCTAAAAATATTTATTTCCAGAGCCTATCCTTTTGTAAATGCTTATTAAATGATACATATTTAGTGTCATTTTTTGGTGTTAAAACACTTTCTATAACACATTCCACATTCCACTCTGTGTCTAATCTTTGTTTAAAGTGTAACTCCACACATTTTCAATAATATAATCCCACTTCTTGAATTAGCATAGCTACAATACTTAATGCATCTTCATTCCATTCACACACACACACACACACACACACACACACACACACACACACACACACACACACACACACTCCTTCCAGACACACACTCACATCCTCTCAACCCTCCCCTCTGTGTGAACGCACTCTTGTCTTAATGAGTGTAGAATTGGAAATCAGGCCTGATTATTTTTCAAGCACTCGCCTGAAGGCATGTTAGCGCTGAACATAGGAGCCAGGCCCTGAGAAGTCATACGTTTTTCTTTCCTTTCATTGTGAGGACATCAGGCTTCCACAAAGACCTCGTTAGCTGATGTGTGTCCCCCCTTTCCCCTCCATCTTACCTCTTTACCAAGTGGCAGCTGATTATGAAAGGAGAGGTGGGGGGTGAGAGGACGGGGGAGGGGGGGGTTTGGGGGCAGTAATTCAAGAGATCATTGAAGAAGAGACGTGGTACAGGAGGCTTTGGAGATGTGGCGAGTTCGCTGTTGTAGTGCTTCCAATGCTGAGAGCATCTGCTGTGGCCTGGCAACACATGCCACTCTGCATAACATGTAAACTGGTATAAAGCACCAGGATATTGTTCAACGTGTTAAGTGAAATGGTCCAGAAATGCATTATATTAGCATATTTGGTTGGAGGGAGACCATCTGTATCCCATCACAAACATGCATAAATGCTGGAATGGAAATGTGCAATGATAAGGGGATCGCACTACTGTGCGTAGAAATAGAGAACGATTCATAGAGAGGGAGAGAGAGAGAGAGAGAGAGAGAGAGAGGTGGACAGATTTATGCCTTGACTGGGTTGTCCTACTGTTCCTGAGAAGTATCACACTGTGCTGTCCGGTATTCAGGCATCAGCGTGCCAGAATATGAGCTCATATTGTCAATCTCACCACTTCAGTGTAGGAAGAACCATGTAAAGTGGCAGTTAAACAGCAAAACGTGTGCGTCAGAAAGAAAGAAAGGAAAAAGAAACGTGAAATCTTGAAATGTAACAGTGAATTCAAAATAATTATCCTCGACACCATAATAGAATAAGTATCACTGTACTTTAAAATAGTGTTCATAGGTCTACATGGCATCTTTCTAATATGGAATAATAACAGATAGAATAAAATACAAAATTGTAGACATAACAGATAGAATAAACCGTAAAAAAAATAATTAATAAACATGAGCTACATAATCATTTGTTATGACATTCTAACCTATCAGACACTGAGCTGCCACTGTTGGGCCCTCGAGCAAAGTCCTTCACCCTCAACTGCTCAGATACAATCGGGCATCGAGCTGGCAGCCTGACCGTGTAAATTAACTGCCATTGAAATGGTGGATATCTTTCTATTCATCACCTGATGGCCCACGGATGGACCCTTACCCCTTGTAAGCTTATTATTATGAGCCAAGCCACAAACTTACGACAAGATTAAACTACAAATATTACATTACAAAAATTTACTTTAACAAACTTTGCTGCTTCAGTGTTGTTAGATCTTTTTGTCATATGTTACTATAGTATACTGAAGTATAATTACAAGCATTGCTTGTCAAAGGGTTTTTATTAACAATTACATTAAGCTTTTGCAAAGGGTTTTGATCCTTCTTTTCTTCAATTCGCCCTGGCATGCTGTCAATCAACTTTTGGGCCACATTGTGACTGATGGCAGACCATCCTTACATAATCAATGCTTGACGTTTGTCAGAATTTGTGGGGTTTTGTTTGTCATCCCGCCTCTCGAGGATTGACCACTTGTTCTCAATGGGATTAAGGTCTGGGGAGTTTCCTGTACATGGAACCAAAATTTCCATGTTTTGTCCCTGAGTCAATTACTGCCTTGAGGCAGGGTGCTCCATCAGGCATTGTTCATCAAGCCAAACTGTTCTTGCATGGTTGGGAGAAGTTGCTCTTGGAGAATGTTTTTGTATGATTCTTTATTCATGACTGTGTTCTTAGGTAAAATTGTGAGTGAGCCCACTCCCTTGGCTGAGAGGCTTTACTGTTGGCATGACACGACTGATGGGAGCACTCTCCTTCATAAAAGGTGTACCATTTCCATGGATGGAAGAACCATTAACTAACATTAGACTACTATATATTATCATTAATAATTATGCTTGAGGTGCATTTCAAAGCCAAAAGTAATGTATGATAAAACATTTACTTGATAATTACTTGATTACCTGTTGAGTAACCTAGCAATTGATAGCTTATGTTCTGCTGATTATTTTCATATGCAATATGTTGTGGTGGACTTCACAACTTCAAGCTTTACATTTAGTAGTTTTATTTGTACCAATATATGATTTGATGCCAACTATATAGAAGGTGTACTATACAGTATGATTCCTCCTGCATTGGGTGGCATCGGCAAGTGTTATCGTTACCTCATTCAGTGCTTCTGTTGAAAACGATGACGATGCTATGAAATACACTGTGCTTTGCACTATATAAAATGTTGTGCAGGTAACTACAGTAATACTGACATTTCAAGTACTAAACAGTAATAACTAACTAATTGTTCTGGGGTGAATCACAAATAGCATAAACAGAAATCTAGTGCACTGTGTAGGATGTAGAGTCCCTTGTTGCAAGCACCAAGTAGTCTAACCAACCTTAATCAGGGGTTAGAGAGAAATTTGGGATTCAGCCTTGTGTTAGGAGATAATTAGTTTTAAATGTTGCATAATACAACACAGCACGGACTGCTTAGAGGCAATTTGGAATGACTTGGAAGAAATTACCAAGGAGACAATGTGCTGTTTAAGATGCGCTGTTTAAGATGACTTAACGTTATCGGATGTCTCGTCTTGCTGAAAGTTCTCCTGTGACTAGTTTTGAATGTGGGTTTTGGCACTGGCATCTTGTAAGCAATGTCCCTCTTTCTGTACAGAAGTGGGCGGGACCATGGCGGCCAGGCATTCTTCGTCTTCCTCTTTGTTGTTGTTTAATGGCGGTTGGAATCCAGTGGGTTACATTACCGCCAACTGTCTGCCTCAATCTCCCTCATCTTTCTAAAAAATGTCTAATACTTCCTTCCCTGATCTTATCTTGACTTGTGTCTTGACTTCTTCATTTCTATTGTGACGTCATGTGCAAAAGGTCTCTAAGAAAGTGTGCAGAAGTCATAAATACGTCTGACCAAATAATAGCAATGAATTAGATGAACAAGAACGGTGGATTCAAAAAAGTCTAAGTATACATGAAATGACACTAATACCTTTTAAATAAATTCCTAAAACAGAATCAATATATATACATATTTTTATACAATATGACAAGCAGTACCCATGCTCTGCCGTTGTTGTATTACATATATATTTACATTATATTTATATTTCATAGATATTTGTTACTATATTATAGGCAGGCTGCTATTTAAAAACCTCTGACCTGGTGCCTAGTGTTCGATATCAAGCGATATCAAGAGCAGTCCAGAAGAGGGCAGTGCCCATCTCTACAATCTCTCATATATGCCCACAATTTCACTGCAGACAAATAAAGCTGATTACGTGCTGTATTCCTGCTCTAAACTTTATAGCCAGGTCCCCATGATTTCAGCAGAACTGGTGTGAGCAGCTGTTTAAATCTCTTGATTTATTTGGTGAGAATGTTATGAAGCCATCATGGCTTCCCCCCCAGAAGATGGTATTTATTGAAACCAGTGATGGTCTGAGAATAAAATGCAATAAATACTGCAATAAATGTTGGAAAGCTACAGTGAACAGCTCTGAGTGTTTACTGAAATCAGATTCAACTGAAGGTCTTATATAAAATCATTAATTGTTCTCGCTAAGTTTAGGAATTTTATTGGCACATGCACAATTTAAAGATTCATCATTTTAAACAAATTGTAGTGTACACCTTTTCTAATCAAAGATTAGAAAGCTTTACATTTAGTAGTTTTATTTGTTCGTTTGTTCAGTTTAATTTCCAGAATATATTTATAAGATGTATTACAGTATAAACATTGATGATGATATTTATAAGTTATACTTAAGATATTATTAGCTGATTTTTTAGCTAAGCACAATTGTGTTTTTTGTGACAATTTTAGTGTTTACATTCATATTTATACATTATTTTATATTTCATCCAGCAGAAATAAGACTTTAATTGACATCTAATAGTAAGTAAAATATTAATTTCAGCACATTCATTCATTCATTCATTTTCTATACCGCTTAATCCTGTGTTCAGGGTCGCGGGGGACCTGGAGCCTATCCCAGGAGACTTCGGGCACTAGGCGGGGTACAACCTGGACAGGGTGCCAATCCATCGCAGGGCACACACACATACACACACTCACACACCCAATCACATACTACGGGCAATTTAGGAACGCCAATTAGCCTAACCTGCATATCTTTGGACTGTGGGAGGAAACCGGAGTACCCGGAGGAAACCCACCAAGCACGGGGAGAACATGCAAACTCCATGCACACAGAGACGGGAATCGAGCCTAATTTCAGCACATACAGTATCATATGTATAACAGAAGGTTTCAGCAGTTTAATAAAATAGCTATTTTGCCATCATTTTTGTGCATAAAGTAAATATTCAACCCTAAAGTGTACAAACTTATAAAAACAACAGTCCTGCTTATTATATAGCTAAATGCAATAGTTTGCACAACCCAAGCCATAATGAAAATACATTTTAGTTTCATCAACAAGACATTTAGGCCAGATGTACTGTACGTACAAAAGGAGGTCTGGTGCAAAATATAACTTGAAAATGCTCTTGACTAAATTTAACATTCAGTTTTGGCTGAATCTAATCACACAATTTGCGCCAGAGACCGCCTACTACACACTCTCAGTGTGAGGCACAAATTGTAATTTAAAAGACACTATGAAATGTTGGACACGTTCACCAACAGAACCTTCACAAAGTTCAGGATTAAAGACGACACACAAGCTTAGCATGAAAGCAATGTGTTCATCAAAACTTCTTGTTAAATAAAAACTCTCATGTCAGAACAAATAAATAGTTAGGCAATAATATGCCTATATATTTTTACTTTTTCAAATGTGAGTCAAACTTTTTACATGGCAGGAAGCTTTTTACCGGCTTCATGTCTGTCATTATGTACATGTCCAAAATGCAGTACAAAACCCAAACCAATACGAACAATGATTAAAATCTTTCAGCACATTGCATGTTGGTTCAGAGGTGAGAGTTATTCCATCACAGCTTCAGGGTCTCAGGTTTGATCCTGAGCTTAGGTGGAGTTCCACCTGTCTTCCCTACGGTCACATTAGTTTCCTCTGGTGTCTTTTTAGTTTCTGCCCTGTTTTTTGTTACTAGAAAGTTAGACTAAGCTAAAATACCACTAGGTGTGGTCTGCTCTCCCAGGAGTCCGACTTCACCACAGCACTAACCAGGATTTCACCATTTAAATTTTCCCATTTTATCCTACAAAAGTGATCCAAAAACATTTAATAAAACACTTTGTAATGTACAGACTGATTCAGGATTATATAAGTTGACATTCTTGCATGCATGGTGCTGTTGTTACACCACTGGCGCTTTTCTCGCTGTCTCTTTAATCATTTTTAGTGTTTTACTTGCATCTCAATAGTGTATTTGTTCTGAAACATTTAAATAAACATTTGTAAACCCTTTCGTTCTGCTGTGCAATATTTGCTTGTTCAAATTCAAGTTCAACTTGTTCAACTTCAGATTGTTATACAGCAGTGCATGGTCTAAGCTGCTTCATAGTGTATATACTGTATGAAATTATATATTGAATGTGCGGCCAATAAAGTTGAGCTTTTTATTTGACTCACCGTCACTGGTGTGCAGTTAAAGTGTATTTACCATGAAAAATTTTAAGCTCAATTTTGTGTGGTTTCCCCTTGTGGAACCAAAACTGATCTGAATCCTCTTAGGCATGACTCCACAAGACCTCTGAAGGTGTGCTGTGGTGTTTGACCCCAGGATGTTAGCAGCAGATCCTTTAAGTGCTTTAAATTGCAAAGCGGGCCATCAGACTTGTATGTCTGATGCATCCCATGGTTGCTTGATCAGATGGAGATCTGGGCCTGGTTTCTCGAAAGCTTCTTATCGCTAAGTAGTTCTTAAGTTGTACCTTAACCTCTCTCTTAACGTTATGGCGCATTTCCCGAAACGTTCTTACGCTAAGTATCTCTTAGCTAAGTCACACGTTCGTAAGGTTGGTCTGGACTCTGGACCAACCTTAACTCATACTTAGCGTAGTTTCAGCTCTAGACGCTAGTGGCCGCCACTGAGCAGCAGTCTTTATAAATCAGCGGTGTATGCAAACACATTATGGCACGTTATCAAAGTCGTATTAATGATGGAATATACTGTAGGCCTGTTTAAGAATGTTATTTTATTTGATATCAGAACTAATAGAGTGACGTTTAATTAGCCTATTTCATAATGTGACTAATGCATTAAAATTGGCAATAACTTTTAATATTAAACAGGTGGCGAACAATTAGGCAGCGATACAGCGTGGTGTTGTGTTAAACTGAAGACGGCGCGGTCCGTGGAGCCGTGTGGCTCATTAAAACTTTTCCTTTAGACAAAACTTCAGCCCTTTCCATATTTTCCCTGTGGTCGCTATAAAAAAAAAAAAAAGTTTTGCGGAAGGCAACAGATTATGGAGCTTCTTGAGCTGCCCAGACCTGCGCGTGCCAGACCAACACGTCATACTTACACTCCCCGTCCCGATGTCCAGCTGCTCGCTGCTTTCTGTTTAAAATATGTTTCATTGATCATTAGCCATTATCCATAACTTTATGGACTTTTCTTTTGACACGTTTTATTTTTATGAAATTCGATTTAGTTAAATGAGAAAATAACCATGGGAGTTTCAAACCCCGCATCCATTCATGTTTCTGAGTGATTGTAATGTTTAATACCCCTACAGTATTCACTTATGCGGTTTGACTCGCTGTGAGATGCGGTGTGTTATACCCCTATCTCACCTGCGCGGTCTCGCGCTGTGGTCGTAAGTAGGGTTCATCATGATTCACCCCGAGTTTTTGCGCTGTGATTACGTTTCCATCTTTCCGCGTGAAAAATTAAAGTCCTCGCGGAAGCTTGCAGACCTTGCAGAACTTCATGGAACGTTAAACGGAGATGAGTCAGGCCACACAGGTGAGATTGGGGTATTAGGCACCGCGATCCGCCTCGAGTGGCCGCGAAGGTCTGCAAGGTCCGCGAGCTTCCACATGTTAAACATGTTTCATTTTTTTGCGTGGTAAAATGGAAACGTAATAACGGCACCAAAACTCGCGCTGAATCATAATGAACCGCATTTACGGCCCCGCGTGAAACCGCGTAGGTGAGATACAGTAGGGGTATTAAACCTCCACTCTGTCATCTCATCATATTCATTCCATAAGTGCGCTATACAACCCCAACAACTGACACTTCACATTGTTTCTGAAGCTGGTGAAGAGTGTATCAGCTGATTGTCCATCAACTATGATTGGATACCCGGTTCGTTTCACCGCCACAGGCTACATGAAAATATTAGCGACAGTTTGGTGATTTAATTTATATATTTGTCTATTATGGCATGTTATTGTTAAGTCAACCCATGTCGAAATAAACGCTATTAAAAGAATTTAGTGCCATGTTTAATTTGCATAGAAAGTGCCGTCTTTCTTAACGCTGTCATGAAAAAGGAGTGAAAAATCGATTCCAGAGCCACCGATGTCCGCTAATTCAGGACCTTCACTGTAGACAGCGCCGCGTAACGTGGGACGTAAGAGGCAGCGACTTAAGAAGACTCCTCAGAGACAGTTCGAGAAATACACTTAGAAGAGTTATCACTTAACGTAAGATATATCTTAAGAGTCTTCTTAGCGCGCGAATAGTGTGCGTTATCGAGAAACCGGGCTCTGGAGAATTTTGAGGCCGGATCAACAACCTTGAACTCTTGGCCTGCTCCATACACAGTGCATTAACATTTTCCAGCAATTTGTGCTACATTAGCTTTTTTGTGGGACTGGACCAGGCTGGGTGGCCTTTCATTCCCACAGACGTAAATCAGCCTTGGGTGCCCATGATCCTGTCACCAGTATATATAGTTTAAAATCAGTGTTAATGTTAAGTAGTGTTAGTGATATGTCTGATTCATGTCACAAAAGTCTAATCTCTTGAATGTCTTTCTTAGATGTGAGGAAACGGATCTATAGGGGAGTTCTACATAGCCCATGTCTGCATGCTCAATCATCTCCTGGCTTGTATAGGACATGCTACTGTAGGTGTTTGTTTATTTTATTTATTTATTTTAGTATTTTAAAGTGCATCGGTGCCACCAACACACTGAGACTAAGGTATGATGTGTTGATCTTACATAAGCAAGGCAGCTGTCATTTTTCTGATTCAGACACTGCAGTTTCTCTGCACCACATGCTCTTCAGAATGCTCATGCCTGATTAACTGAAAACTTCACCTTCAGCTATCAGTAATAAAGCTGTATAGAATGTATTTCATGTGTGATAAAGTATGAAAATAATTACACACTGTGCAATTACATACTGATACTGACTAAGAACCAGACAGTGGTGATAATCTGGTATTTGTTAAAAAAAAAAAACCACTACCAATCTTTATTATTACTGTGATTATAAATATTTTTTAAATAAATCTATTAATATATAATGTGATATTTCATACAAAAATCACAGACAGTTAAAAATTAATAACCTAATTGCAAAATAATGCATTTACAGTATGATTTAAATACAATTCAAATATTTGCCTTTTTTTTTTTTTTTTTACAGATTGGTGCTATCTCTATTAATGATATATATATATATATATATATATATATATAAAGTACTATAGCAATCAGGGAAAGTCAGAGTGAAGCACAGGTGAACAATTTTTAAAATTATTATTTGAGCAATGTTTGGGTGCATTCAGTTCACCTCCACACTCTTCCTGATAGCTCTGTCATAACTCTGCTTTTCCTTACAAATCTGTTAAGACATAAGAATTAACACTCCTTCAAACCAGCTCTGGGGGATACGACATCATCAGACATCAAGAAGACATCGTGGGTGGGTGGGTCCTCATGGGGCATGTGCACATTTTCTAAATTTTTGTATTTTAAAAAACATTTACAGTGCAACTGTACAAAAGTCTTTATTCCCCTGCCACTGCCCCTACATATTTTCTACATATTTTGCTTCCAAAGAGACAGACTTTATTGTATGTTTAATGCAGTCATGAGGAATTGTTCTCCAGGCTTCTTTAAAATGTTTTTGGTTCTCATTTTTAGTCCTTGGCGCCCTTGTGCCAGTTTAAAATTTTTTATTATTTTTTTTATTTAAACCACACAGGAACCTCACTCACTCACTCACTCACTCACTCACTCACTCACACACTCATCGTCTATACCGCTTTATCCTGTATTTAGGGTCGCGGGGACCAGGAGCCTATCCCAGCAGACTTAGGGCACGAGGCAGGGTACAACCTGGACAGGGTGCCAGACCATTGCAGGCACACAAAACACACTACCATGTTCATTCACACACAACAGGCAATTTGGGAACGTCAATTAACCTAACCTACATATCTTTGGACTGTGGGAGGAAACATGAGTACCCGGAGGAAACCCACCAAGCACAGGGCGAACATGCAAACTCCATGCACACAGAGACGGGACTCAAGTCTGGCCGGGAATCAAACCCAGACCATGGAGGTGTAAGGCGACAATGCTACACAGGAACCTACTGTATGAGGCATAAAAACATTTTTTTTTATCTTAGGCATGAACCATTGAGAAACCAATGTAGATGATGACATATGATAAGATGATTTCTTTCTTTGTTTGTTTTTTCTTTTTTCCAGCTCTATAACACTTACATCAGGTCAGAAAAGGCTGTTGATTAACTGATTAATTATATCAGGTCTGCTGAGATTTGAAAAAAGAGTAAAAGGTGCAAGGCCAGAGGGTCAACTATAGGATCAGAGCCTGCTGCTTTAAATGCTGCTGATAATGTTGCTTTATGTTTTGAATTGTTACCTAACTTTTCTCCTACTCAAACTTTTCTTTACAGTTCTCAAACAGATGTTTTTTTTCACAAATCTATAAGGGATGGAAATTTTTTCACTCCACGGTATTGTGTCAACCCTTTTTCTATCCAAAATTGGAAAAAAAAAAAATCCCCTGCAACAATTTATTGTACCATGTTCTGACTAAACTGCTTTTCTCAGAGCAAAGCTAACTGCTGTTGAGATTTATTTTGCGTGTGTGTGTGTGTGTGTGTGTGTGTGTCTGTTTGTGTGTGATATTTTGGATATGCTTCTTCTTAGCACTGAATGAAGGCACTCGGGTTGAAATGTGCTCATGATCATGAGCCACTCGGGCATGAGCCATGGACTAAAATCACCTGAACACACATGTTCCTACAGCTGCAGTCTGTTAAGGTTGAACAATGCACCCAATGTGCTACTTCCCAGGACATCGTTTGTCCTCCCAGTACTGAAAAAAAGAGAAAATAAAATCTGCTGCGCTTCCTCGAGAGCCTTGGTTTTCAAGTCTGTGAATCCTTTATAATCATCTTTCTCAGATCCTTTACAGGTCTGGGAGTGCTGGGTGACTGTTTAAAAACCAAGCAAATTCTTTTGTTTATGATCATAGCTATAAAGAACACTACTGGAATTAGATTTGAAGTCAGCTGTATCCTAGGAAAATCCCTTTGCTTTCTGCGGTAAGCCATATCTTCTACAAAATGTAGGCAATTACCATATATTATTAAGATGAACACACTGATTTCCTTCTCAGCAATTTCCTAGGAGGCCACTAAACAGT
Organism: Channallabes apus; assembly: GCA_030522415.1. Taxonomy (NCBI): domain Eukaryota; kingdom Metazoa; phylum Chordata; class Actinopteri; order Siluriformes; family Clariidae; genus Channallabes; species Channallabes apus. The sequence continues at coordinate 22,878,138 of CM060108.1, read as the reverse complement.
CTTGTGTCACTATGCTTCAGCCTCCCATGTGCAAAAAAAAAGGGGGCTTAGGTCAGTATGATGTACTGCTGGCAGCCTCCCTCACGCAGTAATGAATTCCCCAGGTCAGGATCATGGGCTTTCCTGTTAAGCTAAGCAGTGATTACACCTGAAGGGTGTGTGTGTGTGCTTGTGTGTGTGTACAGTATGTGTGTGTGTCTGTGTGAGAATCAGTGGCAGGTGCAGCAGCAGATCAGCCCTCATTAGCAGCACCTTCTGCCACTACCGGCCAACAGCAGATGGAGGGTCCGCCCTCATACGTTACCTCATCTCATATGGCATAGAGTGTGTATGCGTGTATATACAGTATATGTTTATATGTTTTTATGTGTGAGGGAGAGAAAGAGAGATTCCGAGCGAGCACAAAGGGAGCCTCTCAATCGAGACAGTATGTCAGCTTGTGGTAAAGATTGTCTGAGGTTTTTGGCTTGTGTTCAACCGCTATGGCATTTGAGCATAATGTTGTGACATAATAGAAAAAAGGAACACTAGAAATGACATCTTTATGTGTCACATAGACACTACTTCACATTTCTCAGTTTATTAGGAACCTAGGGTCAGTGTGTAAAGTCAGCCATGATACAGCACTCAGGAGCAGACACAGACCCAATTGTGAAAGCTTGGTGGAGTTGATGCTTGAACCTTCTAATCAGTAACCAAGAGCATTAACCCTCAGAGCTATCATTGATTAAGCAAGGGATTTAACATACATGACAGAACCACGAAACATCTGATTAACTTGAATCTTTAATGCTAGCTACATACTGTAACACTGCTGAAAACACCCACCTGCCCTGGTGGGTGTGGTGTGAGTGACTATATGTGCCTGTGTGTGTGAGATCCAAGAATGTGTATTTGGGTATAATGGGCTGGTGACTGGCATCTCGATGTAGCCACCCCCACATGCTAACACAATCCATGGCTCCCTTTATGCCCACGCATGATGCATTTTGAAGCTTCATCAACCTATGTTAGATTTAACACCTATTCGCAATCGCATATTTCCTAAATACAGATTTCTGTCACATTTTTCTAACACTTAATTTGCTAAATTATGGAAAAATAAGTTGCTATTAGTTTTTTTCCTGAGGTGTATAACACAACAACTAGAACTATGGAATCTGGGGCAGACAAAGTGAATTAGAAGAAAAAATAAATGGGAATGTAGCTGTAAAGCCAAGAGAACTTTCCAGAAGAAAAAAAAAACAGTTAATCCTTGTTCACCACATATTTCTGTCTTTTCCAAATACAATTGCTCGTATATAGAATCATGATTTCATGATTATCGCTCTTCAAAACAGAAGAAAAAAAGGCGAGAAGTGAACATGACTAGGGGGCAATCCATCAATCAGCGGTGTGGATTTCAGCATCATGTCATGACCACTGTCATTATCAAACCACAAACCAAGTGCTTGGCCTATTTAGGAACTTTTGAAAAGAAGCTTTGTGAGTAAGGCGGCACGGTGGCTTAGTGGTTAGCACTGTCGCTTTGCCCAGCCCTCCAGGTTCAGAGTTCGATTCTTGCCACGGGTCTGTTTGCATGCTTGGTGGTGCTCTGTTTCCCTCCCAAAGACATGCAGATTAGGCTGCTTGGTGTTTCCAAAGTACATGTAGTACTGTACATGTGTGTCTTTCCCTAAGTTTCCTGGAAGAGGCCCCAGGCCCCACACGTGCTGTACCTGTATACAATGCGGTATAGACGATTATTGAGTGAGTGAAACTCCCTCATGAAGCTGGTTGAGAAAATGGCAAAAGTTTGCAATGATTCATTTTGGAAACGGTTTAGGATTTATTCTTCATGCTAACACATGTCATTCTATTTGTTCTGTACAATAGGATTTAATTAATTATCGTTTCATTTCTACTTCCCGATAAAGCATTCTTCTTACTGCAATGTAAAGTACAGTTAACAGATTATAGCCTTTGTTTTTGACTTGTACAAAATGACGGTTGGAAGACATTTTGTACTCACATGTTCATCTTAGTTCTCTACTGCTCATATCTGTTTTACGATTATTGCGACGTTAATGTTTCTAATTGAGGTATTGTTTCCTGTAGTTGTCATTCGATAGGTGTCAGCCATTTGCCTTCTTTGTTAATTATACTGTAGTTTTTGTTGTATTCCAGCTTAAGCTACTTTCACATTGCCTGTCTTTATTTTGACCCCTGCTAAGGACATTGACAGCAACTCTGGAAATCCCCTTAATAAAGCTCTGGGTATGGATCCACAACTCTCCTGAGGTGTCAGTATGATACAATGTGCCGACGAACTGTGCATAGTTGACTTATAAACTGCCACATTTGATGAGTCATGGGAAACGCCCTAAAGCTCAGCCTAATACAAGAGCTAAGGATGTAAGTTGCATCGCAGAAAAGCGCTATCATGACTAGTTACACCAATCCTATGACGCATAAGAGGTTAATCTATTTTTAATCACCACTTTGCAGATGTGGTCCGGGTTCTGCTTTTAATATCGCCTTGCTCTGAGCTCAGATGTGTCTGTGTGAGATTCAGTGCCACAGAATCACTCTTTAATGGATTAGCTCTCCTTGGCTCAAATCATTTATTTTGGCATGGATGCCGTTCCAGTTCTTGGCTGGAGTGAGGCATCCTTGGTTGAGCGCGGACCTCGGCCAGGGTGAGATGAGACGATGTTAGTATAAGAGAGTTTGTGTGTAAGTGACGAGCCTGGGTTTCCCTTTAATCAAAGCCAACTGAATGTTTCTAAATCAGCCTTCCTTCAGCCACAATTACAGTGAGTCTAGCCTGCAGTTCTGGCAGGAGGTTTAAATATTGTTTTGTTTTTCGAATCTCTTTCAAAAGCAAAACATAATCATAGCACACAATTCGATTAGACCTATGTGGTTAGATCTTGAACAAGGATTATACCATGTACTTAACTTAAAAAAGAAGAAAGACTCTGAAACAAATTGAACGTGAGTCTGAGAAATTTGTTCATAATGGTTAGAGTAGACATGTTTTGTACTCTCTCATCACGCCTGGGTTTCTTGACAAGCTGGTACCCAGTGAACTCAACCCCTGCCATGTTTTATCCATTTACTGCTTTTTATTGGCACACCACATCCAGGCACCACTCCAGTCTAATTTAGTTGCGTTGTGGGGAGGTTTATCCACAAGCTAATGCTAGAAAGTAAAAACAATTCAACTGCAACAGTGGGCACAAAAGAAAATGAACACGTTCTTTTTACTTTCCATTTCTCTGAATACACCCAAGATGGTCTGATCTTAAAGGATCCATGGATAACCAGCAGGTCTCACACTTATACAGCTACTGTTGTTCAAACTCGGCGTTCCAGATCATGACTAACAGACAAAACATTTTTTACCTCAGCCGTGAGATTAGTTAAGTATGATACACAAGACGGAATCGCCATTGGCACTTTAGTGGCTCCACTTGAGTTTTGACACGTTTGGAGCAGATTTACAACCAACCCGACCACAGAGTCCTTTACCTAAGTGTGCGGTGACAGATTGAACAGCGGCTTTTGTCCTCAGCATCTGCTGTGTGGTTTTTAAAGGCTCCCTATAGAATTCTTTCAGTGTGGTTTAAAGATTTGTGAAAGTATTACATTCAATTTGTGCATTTATGGCCCAGTTTAGTGTAGAATAGATTAAGCTGGTTTCAGTTACTAGGTGTAAAGGAATACAATGTATTATGTTTACACTAAACTAAATGCATAATCCTCAATTCTTGAGAGTGCACCTGAATTGTGTTATAGCTACACTACTGTATGTGCAATTCCTGAGGAAGTCCGCTTTGCGCTATAATAAAAAAAATGTTTGGCGGGTGGGTGTTTTCTCTTCTATGTGCAATCAGAAGTTGAGTCAATCAGTTGTTTAAATTTTCTACTACTTACATCATGTGAATCTTGTGAGTCTTGATTAGTTGCTAAAATAAAGAAGCATGTTAATAGTTAATGGTGTAACATAATACACAGCATGGCCAAAAAAGTCACCACCTGGATTTAACTAAGCAAATTAGAAGAGCCTATTAGATACTGTAGGTCTGCAGTGATTAATAGCAACAAGTGGCAACAAGTTATTTAACCCTAACTGATATCATGAGGAGATTCTCATTTCCTACACAACTGTGACAGAATAATGATTGAGATACCATCATCTTCAAAGGAAGAAGTGTTGTCAGAAGAGCATCTTGTTCATCAAGGTAAGAAGAGAGGAAGTGAAGTGATGCACCCATCAAAATGAGGTTAGCTGACCACCTGAATATACAGAATATTTTCCATTACTTGATTTCATCAGGCTCAATTTGTGAAAGAATGGTTCAGGTACTTTAGCATGAGCATTATCACACATACTGTAGATTGGCCACCATATAGTCCAGACATCACTGAGAACCTTTGATATGTTCGAAAGAAGGCTTTACACAACACTTTGTCTCTGCCATCATCAATATAAGGTCTTGGAGAGAAATAAATGCAACTTTGGATGAAAATAAATGTTGTAACATTGCATAAGCTTATGGAAACAATGACCATAACCATAATCAAAACAAAAGGCGGTCCAATGAAATATTAGAGAGAGAGGTTTTTTTTGTGTGTTTATATATAAAACAAAGTATATAGTAATAGTATATAATTAAATAGCTTATTACAAATATTTGTTATTGAAATATTTATTGGGGTAGCTTTGGCTCTGGGTTGAAGGTTGGGGTTTGAAATGTTTAAGGTTGAGATCCTATACCTATATACTGTACCATAAGCGTTGCAAGGGGAAGCAAGAACCCCTGACGATGAGAGCAGTGTAAAGTGGACAGTGAAAGGGTGGACCAAGATCAGGATACCTGGAAGGCTGATCCTTTGAAGTACTAAAATACTGTAAGTATAAATGAATGATGATTGAGATAGCCTTAACATAACAAAGTATTTATGTTTTTTGGAACAACTAATGCCTGACAGTTATATAATATTTTCATACATTTGAATCATTAATTATATTTTAAATACTTCAGTGAAATATACATTAACAGCTAATTTATTCTTCACCACTGAGATTATTAAGACTTAGTTTCTGTTCTCATCCTTTAAGCTGTACAAAGTCTCAATACAACTATTTTAGTTATGTATTGGGAATTTTGCCATGGCTCACTAAGAGTTTTGGCTATTCAGTATGATGCCACACTAGTATTATCAAACCTGGCTCCATCCTTGTGAAGCTAATAAAGTACGCGGCACACCCGTCTCTCTTTATCTTAATTATTGTTGGCATTATATTGGCATCATCTTTCCTTCCATGAGTTAATGTTTTTGTCTGTGCATATAGATGATCTCAGATATGTTCATTTCACACGAGAATGTTAAAGCCTTTACTGTATATTCGTTTCTGTATGGCTAATTCACTGTTAAAAGGGTTGGTGCCTTTGCCAGTGGTTATAAGGTTTGGATTTCTAGCCAGGTTTGAAACCTCATAAAACACACTGTTTTTACTGTTTTTAGAGGAGGGAGGGAGGATACGCCTTGAAAATGATCAGAAGAAGGTAAAAAAAAAAAAAAAGATGAAACATCAGAGACACAAGAACTTATTGTGCTGTTTATAAGCATGCAAATGTATCTAAAATGGGATTAATTCCTAAATGACTGAAAGTAATTAGCTATAGAGTTTGTAATAGTTAGAGCAGTATATCCAATGTGTGCAACAAAATATGCAAGCAGTTCATTATATAATTTTGTCTATTTGTGCTGTGCTACATTTTATTCGAACAATGGAACAGAAAAGTGTAATTTCTAAAGTATATACAGTATTTTTATATTATTAGTGAACATATGAAAAAAATTCAACATTACATAAAATAACACACCTGTTGTTTCCCAAAAAGCATAATGAAATGCATCTTACAATATTATTTTGAACAGTACTGATCTAAACCAAAAAAGGATCACCTTATTGGCATTTTTTGTCTCAAAATGTTCACAAAACTACTATATATACACTAGACATATATTCACTATATATACTTTATATGATTAAATGCTATTTCTCAAAGGCATTGAACACAATAAAGTATAGCTTAATTGACCTAACAGATCCCATAAAGCTACAGTAGGACATGTTTGTGTCTTTCTCAATTCCACTAATCCTTATGCAAATGTGGAGCACATTTCTGGACACCACATACAAGATGTAAAATGTCATTAAATCTGCTGAGGATGGGCTTCTGTTAGGTTTGGGAGCTAATGAAAAGAAACAAGCACACATATGGGATGATTTTTTAAGCTCCCAAGCACGAGCTGAGGCCACATTCACACACCATATGGGAGTGGGTGAGAGTGTGGAAGCTCCTAATGTATGTTCGACTCTTCATCCAAGAACTTCACAAGCGAGCCAAGTTCTCACCAGGCACTCTCTCTCTCTCCCTCTCTCTCTCTCTCTATCTCTCTCTTTCTCAGCTCTAGTTCTACCGTCAGCTCATGAAAACCAAGGTTACATTAAACCACTGCCTCAAAGCACCTCAATCGTGTTTCATGTTTTTATTTTGGAGACTCTCCGGGGAGCCGTACTTTCTCAATTCTCACCAAGGAATAAGGACCGCTTGCTCATGATGTTTCATAACAGCATTTTTATTAAACGTTTTTAATATACTGTAGAGTACTGTTGAACATGGCAAAACATTCCTGGCTTTGAGAGAAGTAGCTTGGCCCTTAGATTTCAGTAAAATTATAACATAAATACTTATTTTATTGCCATTAAGTAGGGGGCTTATGAATTGTTTCATTTGTTATATAGCACAGTGATGATTGTGTAAATATACTATAGTACAGTCCTCAAATGACAAGTTGTCATTTCTTACGTGCATTTAGAAAGAATCTGTAATGTCACTTTTTTCACCTGAGTGTGCCCTTGTTCCTTTTGCACTTTTCTTACTGTAAGGAGCAGTACATATGAAGGATTCATCCAAATGAAGGGAGGACCCGTTCTCCCTCAATCACTGTGATGCAGAGCAGCTATGTGGAGAGTGTGCCAGCAATCTGGAACCAATTACCGGCCAAGGAAAGGGGAGGTGGATTAGGTTTAACAGGAGAGAGTTGGTTTAAGGTAAACCGTAATGGATGGGAAGGGTTGGAAGGCAGAAAAGATGAGGGGAGTCATATTATGCCCCATTAGCGTTGAGGAGACAACGCCTCTGTTCTCTGATTGGTTAACTGTTACAAACAGGGTAGAAGTATGTACAGTAGAAATATGAGAAATTCAAGAAAGTTTGCTTAATAGAGAAAGGAAGAGGAAGTTCACATATGCTTGACATGGGTATATGATCCTCAGTAAATTAGATTTTGGAAACACAGAAACACACATGAATGGGGTATGTGTAAAAGGAGATTTTAAATTTGCTGACCTCAATGTGTGGTTGTGTAGCAAGCCTCATACCTCCACGCCTCATGCTATAATATTAATACCACATGCGCTGAGGCCATATTGAACCTCCACCTCCCTTTCCTCTCTCTCTCTCTCTCTCTCTCTCTCTCTGTCTCTCTCTGTGGAAATTTAGACCATCCTGTGAACCTCACAACCTGACAACCTCAATATGGAAGCCTCCAGGGGATAATCCAACATGTGGCTGCATATGATGTTACCTACAAGGAGCAAGGGGCTTTGCTGTATGGGATTTGCTGGGATATCCTGAATGAAAATTGGGGAAGTGGGGAGATGTGTAGCACCCTAATAACTGGGATAAACTGAAAATAGATGGACTCAGAGGGGTAATCAGGTACTGCAGGCAATTGCAGAAATGTTAGACATACTGTAACCAACATTTTCTCAGGAATGGATCAACTTTGGATCTGTTTTCTGGAATGCAAATGTCTTTTAAATTGTATTATAAACGGTGCTAAGAGGTAAGAATGTAGAAAATGCAGTTATATTAAAAATGCAAGTGTCATATTATGACCATTATAATCCTAGTGGCTATGTAATATACTGTATATTGTATGAGACAGTATTTAAAATACTTCACTGTACAGTAAAATACAACAAACTGGAACACAGTTCAGTGGCCATTATGTGCTATTCTAAAAACTATGTCAGCAACATACAAAAATATTTGTATAATATCCTCTTGAGATCTTAATGTCCTCTCCCAACTTCATTGTCTATACAGTATACATACTGATACCATCCAAGTATGATGGGGCATGGGTGGCTTGGTGGTTAAGGTGTTGGACTGTTGACCAGGAGAACAGAGGTTTGAGCCCCTATGCAGCCGGGTTGTCACTGTTGGACCCTTGAGCCAGGTCAGTCCTCTATATATAATATAAAATATAATTGAGAGTCAAATTGGCAACCCAATATGACAGGCAGCACATAGATGGAGCCACACCCACCAACCACATATGAGGGCTGTTAGGTATAATTCTTTTGCCAAATGTCTTCCTGGTGGAATACATTGATTAAATGTATAATTATCAGCTATAAATAAAGACAAATAGCTATTAGAAATTGTAAATCTGAGAACAAATATGAGACACATAATTTGTAACAAAAAGAACAAAAGAAGTATCTTTTTTCTATGGCATTGGACCTGATGGACTTGGCTTTCTTCCCATACTGTATGCATCAATGATCCTTGGGTGCCAATGACACTGATTCACCGTTTTTGCTTTCTATTTTGGTACAGTAGGTACTTGCCATTGCATACGGGAGACACCACACAGGATCTGATGTTTGGGTGTTGCACTGATCTAGTCATCTTGCCTTCACAAAGTTGCTTAAACCCTTACGCTTGCTCATTTTTCCTTCTTCCAAAATATCAACTTTGAGAACTTTGGGATCCTACCCACTGGCCGGTCACATTGTAATAATTGCAATTTCACATTGCAATTCTTTTTTTTTCTTTTCTTTTTTTTTTCTCTTGTAATATCACTGGGGAAAACAGTTTAACTAAATATGCATTGTATTCATCATGCTACGTTTATATAATCAGATAGATGCTGGCTTATCTCCGTCTCATTATGTGTTTAGAAGATTTGCGGCCAAGGAGCATTAGGAGTTTCATACAGTGTTTAAACCGAGCAACATCCGCTCAAGGACTTTTGCTCCTTTATTCTCACACTGATCAGCCGTCATGCGATATCAAGCAATCAACTAGCTTGCACAATCATTAACTGATTTCAGATTTAAAAAAAATAAGATGCTCTGTTATTCTTTAGTCTAATGTCACAAGTGGACGGACAGGAAAGGATTTGTTTTTGCATTTCATAATTGCACTGTTTACAATGTTAATGGTGCAGTTGGATTAAATTGTGAGCCCGGGACTACTTTTGTTTGAGTAAATTGCAGTGGTTGGAAAAATGTACATGCCTTTGAAAATTGTGAGGAAAAGACAATTATATATAAACGTCTTGCAGAGCAGAGTCTCAAAGCACAGATACAGCATGCAGATATTTAAACAAAAGAGGGGAAAACGTGGTGGTTCTGCTACAGTATGGTTAAGGACGTTTGGCATGGTTTGTGTCTATTTGCCCTTGTTAAAGAGTACTGCAAATATGAACAAACGGACTGATCACCTTTATTCTTTGATTTCTTCTTGTCCCAGTTCTATTTTGATGTGTCTCTTCTAAGATGACCCTCAGTCTCAGAGCACAAGGGCTAACTGAATGGTTTGAATTTTAATTTAATTCAGTTTCATTTTATTTGTATAGTGCTTTAAACAATGGTCATTGTTGTAAAGCAGCTTTACAGACTTAAAAAGAGTATGGACAAAGAAAAAAAGCACAGACTATAAGTATGACCTTCACAGTCACCAGATCTCAGTTTAACCGCGATGATTGTGGCAGCAGTTTGGACATTATAGACAGCACTTTCCACCATCAGCAAAAATACCAGTTGGAAGAACGGTGTGCATCTCTCAAGTGCAGTTCCAGAAACTTGTTGAATCATTTCCAAGACATATTGAAGCTGTTCTGGAGGCTTGTGATGGCCCAATACCTTACTGCGATAATTTACTTTTGTTTACTTGTTTGTTTTTTCTTTTAATTTGACACCTGTCTGACCATGTTACATGTGTGGTTCACCCAGGCTCCCCTTCACAAACAGGAAGGACAGCTGAAAAGCCACTTGTGACAGCACTCTCGGCCTGAAGTCTGTGTGGCAGCAGGCCCATGGTGTGATGCAAGCGGACAGAAAACACTAGAGGCAGGCAGCAAGGGCCAACCACTGGGCTAACACACTTACTGTCTCTGCCATGTGTTTCCTAGCTCAGCTCCCGGCCCTGCTTCCAATTACAACACAGACAAAACAAACATGGAACAAATGTCATTTCTCACAGTAGATTGAAGGCCACAATACTTGGCACTATGCTTTCTCTTTCGCTCATATGCTATGAGTTTGTTTGGATTTTCTTCTTCCAAGATTATTATTACAACCTTGCATGTTAATGATTATAAGGAGAATGTCAAATAGGCAACAGCTACAGTAATGGGCCTTAAAACAGAGCATTTAGTGAATGGCTGGAATAAGACATAACATTTACTCCTACACCATAACAGCATAAATGGTATTATTCAATTGATTGATTGATTGATTGATTGATTGATTGATTGATTTATATTTTTGTGGGTAGAGGAGAGTTCGACCCTCAAGAGATAATTGGCAGAATTGTCTAGGGACTTGGTTTTAAAGCATAATTAAATCTATACTTTTTTAAGTCAGTGGAAGATCCAGGTATAAAGTGACTTTAACTTTTTGTTGCTAGCCCTATTACAGACAGGAGAGTTTAGCTTATTGCAAGCTGGAACTCCAACTTGACAGCATGTAGTTTTGATGTTTGAATGTTCCGTATCCTAAATATAGAAAAGTATTAGCACTATTTATGAGAATTGTCTTTATTTCTTGGGATGACGTTGTGAGTGAGTATTAAAATCTCTTGGAATGACTTTATAATTTTCCAGTTTGACTGAATGACTTGGAAGTCCAGAATGTAAAACAGATGGTTAACTACTATGTACAGTGTAACTATGCGCCTATGACAACGTCAGGACACATTGGTTGACTGGAATGGCCTGAAGATGAATTCGCCTTGGCAGGGATCTGTTATAAGTTACTCATGTGAGATCAAGGTCATAAGGTAATGATTTGGTTATTTGTACTCAACAAGAAAATGAAGAAACATGCAGTGTCTGTCCTCCACTTAGTCACTGAACCATGGTTATATACATAACCTTCAAATTCTTTAGCTCAATTTCCATAGCTTTACATACTCTATTTAAAAACCTGTTGCACTCAAGGACAAAACTTGGTTTGGATAGCAAATCCTTGAATAACTTTGCATGTATACATGCAAAGATATTCCGGTAATGATGGCTATTATGAGCCAGAAAGTTACCAACAGCATTTTTGTCCAACTAAATCAAACTAGTATTGCTGTATCCTAATTATCATATGTGCCCATACAGTACAGACTGACTAATTTCATTTACCAATATGGAATCAGAGCTTATACGAAATAATAAATAAAACAGACTAAACATTCAAAGCACAGAATGGTTTGCAGTCCATTGCAAGATGGAGTCACTTTTCCTGCCACATCATTTACTATTAAATCAAACAAACAGAAATGGTGAAAACTTAATCCTGCTGTTTTAGTTGAATATTCTTTCAGAATTTTTTTTTTGTAAAGAACAAAAGAAAGCAAGCGAACATTTTTTTTAGCCAAGTTAAAAGAAAAAAACTTTTTCCCCATATAATAAATACCCATATATTACCATTGGTTCATATTTTGCCCCACATTAGTGACTGTGTTGCTTGATTTGGTGACTGTTTAAAATCCCTGCACTTACTCCATCTCTGATCACAGCTACTGGTTGTATGAGTTGAGAAGTGTGTAAAACCTGACTGACTTTTATTATCTAGCGTAGGTTCCCAGTGACAGATTCTTCGCTGCATTTACAAGTAATAAATGTGAGTGTGAGTATTATATACATAATGTTCAATCATTCTTTTATGTGCATTTCTAAATGTCTACAATCACTGCTTTATTGTCTATTGTGTTGCTGATAAATTTTTACAAATGTAAAAGTAATTAGTTTGACTGTATTTTGTAAACACGTTTGTAAACGTTTAGTTTGGGAAAATGTATTGACAATTAATCTACTATTAATGTTGTATTTTTTTGGATACAATTTTATTTTATTCTGTTTTATTCTTAATGTAACACCTTTTGATATGTGCTCTATGACAGTATATGGCATCATCGAGACATTACTGTATTACAGCATATGACATCATTTGGCAATGTCTAGTTTGATCATGGACTTTTTTATGCATGCATTAGTTACTTTCCCTGAAAAGTCCTGACTGCACTGGTTTTGACATTGTGCCCTGACTGATAAAGCTTTCTCTTTTTTCTCATAAAAATATCACTGCTATTTTGTGGGGATTTTTTTTTTATAGAATTGGTAGTGAATCATGCTTCAAGCCAAAAAAAACAAAACAAAAAATAACTAGAAAGAAATAGAGAGAGAATACAGTATTTGGAGTCTTTTATAATGGAAATTATAATGAAATGGTGCTTTATATAAATAGTTACTACTATAAAATAAACTAGTACACCTTGTAGTAAGAAAACTTGTGCTTGCATTTGGAACCCAAAATGTAAAATGACTTTTAGCACTGTCGCCTTACACCTCTAGGGTGCGGGTTCGATTCCCGCCTCGGGTCTGTGTGCATGGAGTTTGCATGTTCTCCCTGTGCTTGGTGGTTTTCCTCCAGGTGCTCTGGTTTCCTCCCACAGTCCAAAGACATGCAGGTTAAGCTAATTCCCATTTCCAAATTGACCATAGTCTGAAAATGACTGTGTGTGACCTACGATGGATTTTGCACACGATCCAGGATGTATCATGGACCAAATCTTCTGGGATAGGTTCCAAGCCCCCGCCACATCTCTGTACACAGGATAAAGTGGTGTAGACAATGAGTGAGTGAGTGAAATAGTACATTTGGGATTAGCTATTTCAGTAACAACAACAACAATCAGTTGTTATTTTAAGAGCTCCAATGTTCTTCAAATTATATATAGAGAGAAATTATGTGATTGTTTCTAGGTTTTTATTTGATGCCGCTAGGTTTTGACAAAAAGCTAGGGGGTGGTTACCTGCTGATGATAATGACACTTGCTGTTATGACCATGTCAAATTAAGCGTTCAGATGTTTCATCAGTTTTGACCACCATCATCATCAATTTGATCCTTTAATCTTCTTTGGTACAGGCATGACCAGATGAGCGCGTACACACCAGTCTCTCTCTTACACACACAAACATACACATGGTGTATCAGTGCCTCTGATCTGACCACAGATGTAATCTAGCTTTTTGCAACCTGCCATGAAATTGCCCCATTATAAACATGACACATGCTAAAACATGTGTGCTGACATTACGGGAGGGTTTTTTTTTTCACATCCCCGTTAGCCATATTTACCTGTCACATGATTGATTTCATTTTGAGATGCACGTGCCATCTTTACTCACGTCAGGTTGCATATTTATGAAGCCGACTGCATAAATTTAGCCATATACCCTTTTGATTTATTGTGTGTATTGTTATTGAACGTGCCTAATTGAAATATTAAAAATCAGGTTGAGACACTAACAAATTGCCCAGTACAATTGGTTATGACCAGCTGTTGAAGATTTAGTTAAAGGTAATCAATCCAATTGAGTTTTAGTTATGTGAGAACATCCCAGACCCCCTCTGGTAAAAAAAAAAAAAAAAAAAAAAAAATTACCATAATTAATCATTTTATTAGCCAAATATGTGGCAAGACCAGCACTTATTGCTTCCCATTATATCAGACCCCACCATGACAATGTTAGTCGACAGATAGAGATTGATTATAGGTGTGTGTGCGCATGTGTGTGCGTGCATGAGTGGGTGTGTACACGGTATGTATGTGTGTGTGGTGTAAGCACATGTGCAAATCAATGGACCTGACATCTGGCACTGTGTTGTGTTATTAGAGCCAGAGGGGTGTCTGCATACGTCAGGGACACAGGAGCCGCTATCGTGTGCCGACTTCTCATCAGAAAGAGATTTATAGATTAATGGGGAAAATGGCAAATGTTTCCACATGGGCTTCTGTGTGGATCAACTTGACTGTGGACAATCTTCTCCAGGTCCCCCCTGAATTTCCTATTTAAGTGAGTGAAAATTAGATTAAGAAATGTATTCTATGGTAAACACACACACACATACAGTATATATACTATATGCACACAAACTATTTTATGTGTTTCTTTTTATAAAAAATATATACATTTATATACTGTTCAGTACTTTTTTCTGAATGTGTTCTTGTATTATCAGGTTTTTAAGTTAATCGCATGAGAGGGTAAATTCAATATATCAGGTCTAGTACATTTAGTATATACATTTACGGTGCTTTATGAGATGGTATTGTACAGTCATGTAGACTGAGTTATTAAGTGAACCATTAGGAAGTTATGACAGACACTTTTCATCCCTAACAAATGGACAAAGAGGCCCTTAAATGAATAATTCATAACCTTTGTGGTTCTCTAACAAAACTCAGCTACACACTAGCAGCTCTGTTCCGGCTGTGATTTTCTGTTCCGGAAATTCTGTGCCAGAAATTTTGACATACAGTTAAAAACAAAGAAACTTTCGCTCAGTCTGACTCGTTCTCTATACCGTAAACAGGGTTGTGGAAACCTTTGAGCTTATTCCAGGGGACTAGGCGAGGTACACCTTGGACTCACAGACTGTGGGCAATTTCAAAACACCAGATAGGCTAATCTGCTTGTCTTTGGATTGTGGGAGGAAACCGGTGAACCCAGAGGAAACCCACCAAGCATGAGGCGAACATGCAAACTCTGGTCCTGGAGGACACAGTGCTGACCATGATGTCACCATGCTGCCTCGAAGAAATAAAATTAAATAATAAACTCTAGGTTTTTAAGTACAACCTTGCAGCCCAACTTTTCCATCATCACAGATGCTAATGTATTGACAAAAACTTTACAACAATACATAATAATTAGGTTACGCTTCAGAGATGGGAAGAAAAGAAAGCGTATAATGGAGAGAGGAAAACAGTGTTTTGTGTTTTGTGAAGTCATTTTATGAAGCACCATTTCACACTAGGAAATGGCATGGAAGGGCAGGTTTGGAGCGAAAAGTGGACTAGCTACTGAAAAGGCACATTAAAATGGTGCTCGCTGATGCCAACAAACAAACAAACAGCAGGTGACCTGAGCGCACCTGCAGCTCGTTATTCCACCGCATCAGCTGCTTAACACAGTGCAGGTGCAGAAAGTCTGAACATTTAACGCAACACACAATTAAATTAAACACAAAACACGCACTAACTTATATGCATATACAGTACTGTATTAACTGAAATGATTTGAAGGTAATAAAACGAAGAATGAGTATGTTCTCTATGGTTAACGCTTTTAAAACTAATTTCGAATGGGTGGATTTACACTGTATAGTGAGAGAGAAAGAAAAAGAAATCTTGCTACAAGACCATACACCAGCGATGTAACACGATTTGAAAACATCCTCCTCCTACACATACTTCACCTTTTTGTGCTTGTGAGCTATGCGGTTCTTGTTTTTAATTAATGTCGGGCCAGAGTGGTCCTCTTAGCAAATGATGACAAATCACGCATCCTCTTAACTTTAGCCAAATGCTTTCTGGCAAAGATACAATCACTCATCAACCATTACTGAGAAGTTTGGCCTTTTTCTCGCTCTTCACTTGGGCAAAGGTTAAGCGGGTACTGTGTGAGGCTGCGCTCAGCATAAACAACATCAGTGTACTTACAGTGGCCTACCATTACTCGACTATAACATAAGCAAATAAGACTTATTTAAAGACTAGCTTAAATGGACACTCACAGAAAGAGTAAGACAATGTGATATCTGTCGCAAATTGTAAAACAAATAAAGCTCAACTTTTTAGAACTTCTTTCGATTCTATTATGGCATTTATTTCTTGGGTAGACTTGGTTACATTTTTTGCATTACTACCCAAAACTGGTAATATAAAACAAGCTATTGTTCAGAGACAATATATATACAGCATATATTCATTTTATATTCTACAATAATTGATTGTAAATTTGTCAGGATGGTCTTCATATCAAAGCCACTTAATTATTTCCTGTGCTCTAAATAGGACTGGAGTGAAACGTTTAAAAAGATAACAATGGGTAGGTCATATTCATATTTATTTGCAGAGAAAGTACATTCACATGATATTACAGTACAGTATATTCTAACAAAATGTAATAAATAACTGTTTTCATAGTCGACAGATAATATGTCCCAAATACATAAAAATACTAAAACCCATGCCATACTCGATAGATAGATAGACAGACAGAACTTCAAAATCCAAAACATTATGCCCAATATTGTAGTGGTTCTCATTGTGCACCAAAACCACTCAGACCACTTTAAGGCATGACTCCATTATACATCTAGCGGGGACTGGGCTGTAGTGTCTGGTAGAAGGAGGTTAGCAGCAGATCCTTTAAGTCCTTTAAGTAAGTGGGGCCTCCATGGATCAGACTTGATTATCCAGCACATCCCATGGATGCTTGATCAGACTGGTCAGATCTAGGAGGTTTGGAGGCCAAGTCACCGACCTTGCACAGCAGACTGGGATGCACTGAATGTTCTGATACCTTTCTGTCATATCTAGCACTGACTTTCCTTCAGCAATTTGTGCTACATTGGCTTTTCTGTGAGATCAGACAGGACGGGCTGGCCTTCACTCCCCACATGCGTAGAGGCGCCATTGGTGCCCATGATCCTGTCATCAATTTGTTTGTAATCAGTATTATTCAGTCCACCTGGTGGTGGTTTTAATGTTATGGCTGATTAGTGTATATTATATAAAGGAAAAAAAAATTTAATCATTAGAAAGCTTGGCGGAAAGCCTCGAATGGCGAGTGACTGAGACTTGAGGTGTGCAATGGGGGATCTTGCAGAACAACAAAAAAGTCACAGTGATCAGTCAGACATGAAGAGCACATTCGTTAGAATGAACTTGCAGCAGTCTTTAGTAATGGTGGTTTCAATTAGGCTTAAAATGTGCTTACATTTTGTTCAAATAGTACCAAAATATTAATTAGAATATATCCCAGGCTAATGCAAACAACATTATATAACTGTGTATAAAAAAAAATCCTGTGCACATCTCTCAAGAGACATGAGGTAGAGGAACTGTCAGAATCAAATTCACAGACAGTCCTGAGTCTGCTGGCATTTCTACCGCTGAGGTTCTTCCAGTGTTTCCACATGTACAGAGGTATGGTTCATATTTCATAAAACAGCACCAAAAAAACCCTCCACCATGTCCACTTCTATTTTATGTCCAAATACAGCACTAGTCACATACTGATGGCATTGTGTTATATTCTTATAACACAATGTATAATATATATGTATAAGTTTTTTAGTAGACATCAGCGATCGCAGCAATGCATCTTTAATTTCAAGGGCAATAGGCATTATTAGTTATGATTATGTACATGGTTGCATGTTGGAGACATTTTCCATATTTCAAATAATGTGCAGAGTCGACATGACCATACTGTACATGTCCTTTGATACTTTAAGATTTTTATTGCTCTGTAATGGGGTTTTAACTTGGACAGGCTAATAGCTGAGGATATTTTTTGATGTGGGCTACAAATCAATCAAATCAGACCACAAATTCTTTAAGTCACTCTGGATACGACGATCTGCCAAAGATAAGGTAAATGCAAATGTTTACCAGCTTATTACTGTCTTCCTGATACAAATTTGCCCAGCTTATCCAGTTTATGAAGATATGGCTCTTTGGTGTTTGATGTACCACAGTACATAATGAATGCTTTTGGTATTCAGGGCTTAGTGTAGGCAAAAACCAAGTCGAGATGGAGGATATGGCAGCATGGAGATCCTGCAAGTACAGCAAGACAAAAAAAAAAAGATGAAAAGATAAGTCAGGAAAGAAGTCCGGGAGGAAAATACGAGATGAAAAGAGGAAGAGAGCGTGCGTATTGGACTCTGATATATAGACAGGCTGAGATAGTAAAAATCAAATGTTACAAATGTATGTGTCAGAGCGAAAAACTTCACCATGTGGTTTCTATGTGCATCAGGTTTTATATCGCAACGTCTCATCGCTTCCAATATTGTGTCCTATAGGCTGAAGGGAACCTTAAGAGTTCCAAGAGCACAACAGACCCGCTAGACACACACTGCTCTTAAACACTATAATAACAGTCTTTGTGGTGACATCTGCTTTGACTTAGCCCAAACACTCTGGCAGTTAATAAAGCATATAATCAAACTGCTGTATTTAAGACAAGCGAACAAATGTCTGGTGAGAGGAGCGGGAGAAGAATTCTTAAAGAGCGTCTCGCTTTACCCTGAGAATGATGTTCCTCAGACACTTTCCTCAAACATGGTGCACAGACACCATTTTAATCTCAGCACATGAATGGATGAGAACCTCAAACATTACACCCTCCCCCATAACACACACCCTCTTGTGCACTCCGTAACTTTCTTCAGTCTCGACATTTTTATGCATCGTTATGGCTCAGACTCTAGCAGCACTTGGGAAGCGCTCAGAATACTGTTTAGAGTCTAGACTATGATCGGCATTACTAATCCAGTAAACAGATCATTGACCAGTTAAGAACATCTCCACTTTTAGCTCCACCAAGGCCTAATTTGCTTTACTCTTTATTGTCAGTTTATTTACTGCTCTCATAACTGGATAAATTTGTTCAGCATGCATTGCACTAAGAAATGTCAGTATCTAGATGATTCGCGAGCATCTTCACTATGCTCTTTATTCTGGTAAGGGCATTTCACATACACATTTTGAATTTATTTTTGTAAGGTGGGAGGAAACTTGATAGCCATAAAGAAACACTTTTAGACACAGAAAGAACATAAGGATCAAACCAGGCATCCTGGAGCTAAACACCACATCTCCATTCTTGAGCTTTATTTGTGATATATTTTCTATTTTCGTTTTTTTTGCAAACACAGTATAGGCAAAGCGTTTCAATACTCAGTTTGGAAAGAAAAAGAACACAAAAAAAAAAAAACATTCACAAATGCAATATGCACAAAGAGTGAGCACTGGTACAGCAATTCCAGTGATGCTTCAAAAAAGTCTCAGTGCTTCCTCTAGCTGTGAGAGACTTAATCCTGCTGTGCTGAAAGATAAAGCCTGAGAAGCTCCCCTTGACTCTCTATTTAAGTCCTCATTCTGACTCCCACCCCAGGAACATGATCCCCAGTCATTTGCCCGGCACATCCCCGGTGCCTGTTCTCTCCCCATCAGCATCACCACAGTGCTGAACTCAATCGTGATCTATTTAGAGTGGGTGTAAGTTACAAACCAATCTCACCTTTGATTGCAGTCCAATGTCAGCCCTAAAGTCCATCCAGAGATGGAAATAAGCATCTGAAATGAGCTGAAATCGTTGCTACAGTAGGTGCCATAAAGGAAGAACAAATCAGGGTTGTTTTTTTTTTTTTTTTTGACTACAAGCTTCACTTCTCGAGGTCTACGAGTCAGCACATTAAGGAGGTTTTCCCCGGTTTAATCCACCTGCAAGCAATCTTGCCACATTTTTGCGGAAAAGATGCGGTTTTTCACGAGATTAAAAGCAGCATGTCAATGGGACCCAAAAAAAAAAAAAAAAAGGTGGTTCGTGACCCAGTGAGCACTTTCTTGACAGCCAGATTACAGTGTACTGCATTTTTCGTGGTTGTTATCTGACAGTTTACGACAAGGTAGTCAGTCCACCCATAGCTGAAATGTTTTCACCTGGGCGAACAACGCAATCTGATACCATTCTTAAAATTCACTTCATTTATTTCCCTCCTCCCTCCATCAAGTGCTTATTGCTTCACAATGACCAAGCTAAAAGTTCAAGTTATAAATATTTATTGATGAAAATGCTCATGTTGTTGAGATGATTTTCCCTCGCATTTAATTTTTTTACAATTATTATTATTATTATTTATTATTATTACAGTTTAATTTTGCTTACTGGAACTGTGGAATGTACTGTAGGAAGCATAAATCAAAGCTCTGAAGGGAAGTTGGCAGTCAAAGTAGAACAGCTAGAACTGTACAAAGATGTTGTAAGGCTAACGTTACTGCTGGATTAAAAAGTATAGCTCAACCAAAGAAAAGATAAGGAGACATCTTGGATTTAATTTCCTGAACAAAAACAAACAAACAAAAAAAACAGTACATTGCATCCGTGTTCCCGAAAGTCTTTGAGATGCACAAGTTCATTGGTGTCCATGTCTCCTTGCATTCGTATTGTATATCTGCTCTTCTGTTGTCTGAGGACACCCTAACATACAGACACACACCACACACACATGTTATCCCAAGGCTGGAGGCATCCTAGATTGTATACAAGAGGCAAGGGTGTATGAGAACGGAGCCTCGGAGGGGTGTGTGTCTGCGAGTCCCCTTTGAATAGCCAGGCAGCACTCAATATCAAGTTTGTTTGTTGCATCCCTCCTTGTCTGTAGAGTATGCAAATTGGCCGTGTGTGTGTGTTTTTGAAGCGGTGGGGAAAGGACGGGGGGGTCTGTGGGAAAGTGAGGGAGCTAATCCTGAGAGTTTCATCAGGGTGGAGAAGACCATTCAGTCGCTTACCCCCTCCATCACCCCCCACCACTACAACTCACCACACGCCACTTCGCAAGACAAGGACGTGGTGTTTTCTCTTTGTGTCGAAGTCACCCCCCCCCCCCCCCGCGTACACACACAAACACTTTAATGCTGAACACCTGTTTCTCCACACACACACACACACACACACCAGTGATGCGCAGACATCCCACGCTCCCGTCTACTGGGGGCCACACAAAGAGCTTTATTATGGATGTAGTACAAAACGTTATACACTATATCATTGAGCATGACTGTATACTCTTACATTTTTTGTCTTTAAATTCGAACAAATGAAACCGTCACTTCATGACCACTTGGAAGATGTAATAAATCTGCGAACCGGTTCCTAACAGCTATGTGTGTATGTCTCTCTTCTCTCCAGCCTGCTTTTCTTCTGATTTCTCCAAGGGCAGGCAGCTCTGTGTAGCGACTCATGTTTCACAAGCAGACCCCGCTTCCAGCATTCCCTATTTAAAACAAAAGCAAACACACACACACACATACAGACACACAACACACGCATCTCATCCTCTCGTGCTGCCCTGCAAAACATAATCGGCCCATACAGCAGTTAACTTCATCAAATCGCCAAGAATTGGCCTTGATAGAAAACAAAACATCCTTGAGTAAGTATGCAGGATGCATTAAGAGCCAAAACCCTTTTTTTTTATTGAAGACAGATGTTTATTTAACTAGGCATTTTTGTTCATAAATGGCATAATGATGACCATTATGTATTTGAGATAATTTTATATCAGTGTAGCACCATATTGTTCGCTTTTATAGCCAAGGAAAGTGTTCACAGCCAGGTGCTGATTTCAGCCTAATTGCGAGGGTTCAGGAGAACTTCGGCTTTCATGTTAATCCAGCATGGCACTCATTGAGGCCCGAATCTCATTCTCAGCCCTGAGCATGCTGGATTATAAAGGCATGTCCTGTGGCACCAAGTACAGCCTGCAGTGCTGATGGCTTCTCTCTCTCTCTCTCTCTCTCTCACACACACACACAAACCTCACACACACTCCTTACTATTCTTCCGGGGCTCTTCCACTTGATAGACTTATTAATGCATGTAATTTATGCACTACACAACACATCAAACTAACCCTAACCCTAACTAAAACCTTAACATTAATAAAACAAGGTCATTTCTATACAAGATATACAGTTTTCCCCCCATTTTTTTCTTTTAAATAAGTACTTGTCCTCATAGGGATCGTCAAAATGTCCCCACAAGGCAAAACCTGTCAGATGTTCATGTCCTTTCATAAAGAGACGTACTACTTATACTTAGACTTGTGATCCTTCCCACTTATTCAATAACAATTTGCTAAACAAAGTGTATACTGATGATAGGGGAAAATATTTTTTGATCATGCACCAATATGAAGTTCGGCCTTTTCCCGTAATGAGCTGCGTACCCCGTGCGTCCGTTGTGCCTCGTTAACTATCTGCAATGCTTTGCATGCAACCTTTTCCCAACATTTGAAAGGCTGTGTCAGGCACATTGCAGCCATGATTGATGTTTTAGTTACTCAAAGTAAGTTATCTTTGGGGCGGTCAGTACGCAAAATTACACAAATGAACGCCAGCCATATAATTTCTTCTGTTGTCAGCAAAACTGATTCCCTTAAATCGAAACTGTGATTGTTTTTTATTGAAATTCAAGCATCACAGACACACAAAAAAGAAGAAGAAACAATCGGTTTTGTAGCATAGCTCGTTTTATTGTTTAAACAGTTTTGCATAGGAAATATATCCACTTCCAGTAATTGACTGCAGTAAAAACAGCTGCTAGCAGTATAGGCTGGATATAACAGTAACAATCACAAAAAAGTCAAGCATTATTTACACTCATTTTTAATCTTGTGGCAATTTTATACCCTACATCAAATGCAGCTAGCTTAAAGGCAATGCCTACTGTTTAGCTGTGAAAACTGCAAAAAAAAAAAAAAAAAAATTTAACCAAATCAAGAAAGAAAAACAAGACCTTCACTGTACAGTCTCTTGAAGGATACCTGCATTTCCCGAACGGTGAATAAAACAAGTCTGTAAAGTCTTCTATGATGTACATTCAGGAATATACATTGCCTTTTGCATACATCTGTGGTGTTACTACATTCACTAAAGGCTGATACAACCTTCAAACATTTGTTAGTGTAGTTGATGTTCATGTTAAAAATGCATGGCTCAAATAAATGCCATTTTGAAAAGGGTGTAAAAGTGCCACAAGACCTGAAAGAAATCAACCCTGCTGTGGAGCTGGCAAGCATCTTTTTTGTTTTTTTTTGTTCTTTTCATTTTTTTTTTCATCTACTGTAGTTCTAAGTGTAGCATTGAACAATCTAAAGAAACACACTGCCCAACTATTTACTTAATCTCATCAAAGAAATATCGAGAGACCAGGGCACTCCATTCAATAGGACTAAAATATTCAAAAATGAACAGAGCACAAAAACACTTAAAAAGAGGACACGTCACATAAAACCTGGGGGGAAAATAAAACATATTGTAAGATTAAAAATACAGGAAGAAGCAACCCACACATTCTGTTTTGACTGCTTTTTTTTTCTACATTTCTATTTTTTTTCCCCCAAAGAAATTCAATCAGCGTTGTTTTGTTTTTCGTTTTTTATGTACAACGTGAAGTCCACTGAGACTGTGAGCTGGAACAGGCACTGCTTAACATATATATACTGTATATATTTTTTTGTCTTTTTTTGTGTTTTTTGGTAAACATCTCAAAATATGCTGGTTTTTAATATGTTCCTGTTTATGTCTACCTGATGTTCATTCATGCCATTGGAAATGCCCTTGGAAAACAGAAATGAAGAAATGGACTGAAAGATTCTCCTGTGGTCAATCCATATTCAGGTGAACTAAATAAAGATATTGCGTGAGTGCCACTAGCGTCTCCTTGCATAAGGAAAATACTTGTGGCCTTCTCGGTGTCCATGAGCATGGCTTTCATAACTAACTCTACATGTAATACTTAACTTTAACCAGGCCATCGTCTCATATCATGTAATACATGTAATGCTATGAAAATCTAATTTCTTGACAACAAACTGAACAAAAAATTATAATAATAATATTAATAATAATCAGCCCTTTGAAAAGGAATGAACAACAAATCTAAAAATCATTACTGAGACACAAAAAAAGTAGAAATTGACCAAAAAAATCCTCTCAGAAGCCTCATAACACTGTGTGCTGTGGTGAGCGACACTGTGACACGATCACAAAAAATAAACAGATGGAAGTGTTCAGGCCCGAAATCTGATGGTACACGCAAACCAAACAACAACGTGCCAATGAGAGGGCTAGTGGGAACTGCGGAAAGTGCAAATGCTCAGCTGTTTGCCAAACTCTCCTCTGTGCCGACGTCTTAAACAGATACCTGTAGGGCTGCGCGAAGGCTCTCGGGAGTTAGAGTCCTCCCAGTACTGACCTTATCCTTACTACATGATGAAGGTGATGAACATTACTCAACATGGCTATCACAGCCTACAGTGAACGCGTAAATACTGTGAAATGAACATGCTTCGATTTCAGCTTCAGCTCGATGTGCGGTAGAAAAGTTCCAAGGTCTCGTCAGAAACCAGACGAGCCACTGTACTGTAGCGAAATTAGCTCTCTTTTGCCGGAGACAGCAGAATAACATGTCGCTAATAACATTACCCTGGTAATCACTGACGACAGGATCGAATCACGTGCCTTTTCAAAAGGGAAGACTATTTTCCCCTTTCTGCCCGAATCAGCAAAACTTATTCCCATTTCTGCAAATCGCATAATCAAGTCACACAGCCAAGGTCGACGCTAACAGAAACAACACAACAGGTTAATCTACATGAAGCACAACAAATGACCTTCATCATTTACTTTTTAACATTTACACACTGACGTAGGAATTTACCTCCACAACAAAGTACAACGAATTCAAATGTAAAATCTGATTTGTATGGGCAGCTGGAGTTGTACCCCGAGTTCAGGTTCAAAACAGGTTGTTTTTTAACATAAAAAAAAATCATATTAAGCAAATTCCTTAAATTTATAAATTTTGCTTTTTTTTTTTTTTTTTTTACAAATAAGGGTAAAGAAAAAAAAAAGTACAGTGTACAAACTTTTGTCTACAAGGCAGGCATTTGAACAGAGAAACCCTCATTTTTCCTTACTGTGTGGAGTCAGAGTTAGCCAGGTATATACTCTGGCACACTCATATCAACACTAACCACCCAAGCTAGCAGAGCAAAATTTACCCACTATAAGACTAACAGACTATTGCTATGACTAGTGCTGATAACGAACTTGAATCAGGGGCCTTATTCTTAATTCTACAAAAAAAAAAAAAAACATAAAAAAAAGCAATATGTCACTCTTCGAACTTCAAAACGAAATTCATCTTTTCCTATTTTTATGACACACATTCACATCACAGACTCTAGGTCTCACATTAACCAAAGGAAAAACCAACCAAGCAAACAAAAACTTTTTTTTTTTTGTTACTTTTACATCGCAACTTTAGAAGTCTTAAAAAGTTCATTTTTAAAATGATGTGGCCTATTTTGTTTTACAATTACACCAAAAAGGGGCAAGTAAATTCATTTCATGTTTAAAAAGCTTGCTCTTTCCAAGCAAGAGTAAAGGAAAAAAAAATTACAGTGTACAAACTTTTGTCCAGAAGGCAGGCAGTTGAATAAAAGCAGAGGCTCATTTGCTCGTCCCATGTAGTGTCAGTGTCCCACACGGTCTGCAGACGTTCGTAATGACGAACATGTCTTCACAGAGCTGCCAGAGCAGATTCTATCCCATAAGGACTACCAGAGACTAATCCCATCAGTATGGCCAACGCAGTCACCCGTACCTACAGCCATGTTCACAAGCACCACAGCGATCCTCTGACCCTGACACTACCATCAGTCTGCGGGAAATGCACTTCAGTGGCACGGCTAATGGCCGAAAAGGCTGCAAAGCACTTCAACGTTCTCAAATCCAATAACAATAAGGAAAAAATATATATAATAACATTAACAGGGACAGCAGTGCACATAAAATGGGGTGCTTCCTTTCGGTCAGTTTTTCTTTAACAATAAGAAAAAGCATATTTGTGAAGGAGGAAAGATTGAGATTGACTTGAGTTTTTCCATCTAGGCTTTTTAATTTATTTTTTATTTAAAAATGTTTTTTTTTTTTGAGGACATGGATAAACAAGAGCGACAGGTCTGATGTAATTGAAGAAACCAGTAATTGAATGGACCAGTTATAAACAACAGAAATGTTGAAAGATATATTGAATGTCTTTGCACAATACAGTACAAAGATGAAATCCAATCACTGATATCGATATGATGCTCTGTGATAAATCATGCCTGAGTTACTGTTGTATTGTTTTTATAAAATCGTTCATTTCAAAGGGCACTGGAGGTGGATGATTGCCTACATGCTGTATAAGTGCTCAGCGTTTAAACCGCAGGAAAAAAAAAAAAAAAGACTGCATAAGGCCCTTCCTCTGAAGTCCGAAATTTACCACACGTAGAATATACGACAGATCAGGAGCTCGAATGTCGTCTCCGGACCTGACTGATATCCTGATAAGGCTAAACCTGCAATGATCTCCAAGATAAGAAACAATAAAAAGATAGAATTTCTTTTTTCTGATTGTAAGAACTTTAAACACGCAACTATAGCGTGGTGATTGTAATGCATTTCATAGCAAGTCACTTTTTTTCCCCCCATAAAAATTTAAGGCATCTACTTTTGTACTTGCATATCATTACTGATAATATGCACAACGGATGCTGAAGATTCGTCTTCACAGCTTTCATGATACAGTACCGACAGTTAAATGTGTTTTGAAATGATGCTGTGTGTGGACAGAGCGAATTCACAGGCGATATGCAGAGTGTTGGATAACATAGTCCATAGTCCTCGTTGTATCAATAATCTGAGACGGAGATGAATTGGATTCCGCTCAGCGGCGTATACTGTAATGCCGTACTCCGAAACGTGTTCGCTTTAGCGCTAATTCTTAAATTTCCATACTGATTGTCAGTCTCAAGTCAAGCTTTTCCTCTGGAAATGAGCCACTTTTGTTCCAGGACTCATGCTAGCACCCCAGTGTGAAGTAAAAAAAAAAAAGTTGGTTAGTCACAGTAGGCAGACCAGTGACTTTGCAGCCATGTTAGACCAAACGAAGCATGCTACAAATTTTAGAAGGAAAAAAAAAACACACACACACACACACACACACACACACAGAGAGAAAACAAAACAAAACTATCCTTGCATGCATCTCTCCATCTTTCAGTACACTCAAGGAAAAAAAATTAAAATAAAATAAAAATTAGACCTTGTCACACACTGCATAGAAAGCAGTTCCCACTTTGGTCAATAAAAAAAAAAAAAGAAAGAAAGAACAAAAAAAAAGGGAAAATTACAACATCAACAGCAACATTAACATTGACAACATCAACAAAATAAATGTATACACTATTTGTATCTCCGTACTAGCTTCTAATCGACATAGCTAAAAGCACTACCTACATAGGCAAAACGTGGTATTGCATAATTCTTATAATTCTCGACCCCTCCCTCCCCTCGATAATGACTGGAAGATGAAAAAACAAAACAAAAACAAAAAAACACCAAAAATACTGAAAAATAATGCTGTTTGATTATAAACTTTAGAACAGCAACTATACACAGCCTTGATATGCACTGTAAATGTGAGATAAAGTAGTAAATGAAGCTAAAAATCAACAATGACAATTTCATCCAGAGTACAAAATATTTCTTATCATAAAAATGTTATTTCTTTTTCTTTTTTTTCTAAAACGGTAATAAATGCAGCAAAAACAAGTGTAGTGATGATTTCTATATTCAAAGGCAAGGCACGTAATGTGGACTATATATATCCGTGCAAATTAAGATTATTGGAAAGATTAGTTATATAAATACATCTGATTGGAGAGGCGATGGCATTGGGACTGCCGTGAACAATCGGAGATTAACGGGACTACAACTTTCAAGATTCATCAAAATGGGCGTAAAAGAAGCACCATGAGACCTAGCCTCACCCTGCAGGTTAGTGTTTAACTGAGTGCAGATTTAACACATAACACACACGCACACATGCACACACACACACACACTCACACACATATTCGTGCACACACATTTACTCTTAAATTACTTCACCAGCCTGCGTTTCTTGTGTTTCTTGTAATATCACAATGTAAACAGTAGCTTTATAAGCTAATGGCCCAAATGAAAATGCACACTGGATAGGTAGGGATTATACTTAAAAAAAATTTAATTTAAAAAAAAGGGGGAAAAAGCAATTTTATACACGCTGTGTGTTTGTGTCATTTCACCTTTTTACGTTTCTGTAGGTCATTTTACAGAATAAATTAATTTAAAAAAATAATAAAATAAAATGAAAAACTACCCGAGTGCTTGGGTACGGCTCAAGATAAGTGCTGTTTTGTTCGTGTTCAGTTCTGCTCAGGTAAACGTTTACTGTCAATCATACTTCCCCACTCTCACCTTGCCACCATGTTCATATTAGAGGATGCAATTAATTTTTTTCTTATTTAAAAGTGAACTTAAAACAGTTACTCCCCCTTCCTTTAGAGTCCTAGGGCAGACAGACTATGATAGCTTCCCTTCAGAAAAAAAAATCATTTGAATTGCACTTGCCTCATATGAGATATTTCCTTTTTTTTCTATTATCCCAAATCCTTTGTAAAGGATACATCAAGAAGATTCACTGGGGTTTGTTTTCTAAACTAGTAATACAGGTCGTTTTTTTTTTTTTTTTACTATAAAAATTCAGAGTTCTTAACTCTTAAGAGTAGATTATTAACCTTTAGCTCTAAAGGAAATACAAATCCAAAATTGACAAGATTACAGATACCAAAAGGTGCCTTTTCATCATGGAAAAAATTTTTTGAAGGCAAACAAACAAACAAACAAATAAAAATCTGAATTGCTGAATTTTGTTCCTATAGACATGTAATGATGTGGGTTGAGCCTTCTTGGATAAGTCAGAATTAGAGCCTGCATTTCAAACAAAAAAAAAAAGAAAGGAAAAAAAATGAAAGTCCAGCCAGCCAGCCCTTGTGTGCCTCTTCTTCTACACCTGCTCAAAAACCAAACCTAGTAATTGTGACATAAGAAGAAAAAAAAAGAAGAAAAAAAAGACACTACAAGAGACTAGCATGTCATGCAAAACATTAAGGCATCTAATTAGTTTTTTTTTTTTTGTATGGAAAATATCACAGTATGTCAGTTGAGGGGGCCTTCTTACACAACGACTGACTGGCATGGAGAGGCTCGTGCCAGCTTTGACCCACTCTCCTGTTCTAGGGCAAAGTCCTTCAGTGGGAGGGACAAAAGTCAGTGGAGATTGTGTAAGTGCTGCTTGCTGGTTTGTCCACGGACCTGTCACTCCAGAGTCAAGGCTCGCCTCCCCTGTTTACACCCCTCAGTTACTTGTCTCTGCCTGAAGAAGGGGCTCACCAATGATGTTTATGCTGTAATTCTGGACATTTGTTGGCAGAATCTGAGTCCCGTTCGACACTTGGAATGGAATTAAGCTCGCCCAGGTACCAGGACTGTGGACACACAGGAGAGAGAGAGGAGAGAAGGGGGGAGAGAGAGGAAAACAAACATAAAGCAGACATTTCAGATAATAGACTTGCCTAAAAAACAAGATAATAATAATAATAATAATAATAATAATAGTTCCAAAAATTATTTTAGAAAACAGAGCCAAGAATATTTTCTTAGATTTTGCATTTTGCCTGAAAGACCTTGAAACCTCGCAAACAGTCAAGCTGATATTTGTTTAAAAATATTTATTTGTTAAATTAAATAAAGCTAGTTATATTCTGCATACTATATACTTTACATATTCGTTATGTACTACATATAATTAATTACTTCATAAATGTGAATTATTGCATTGCAAATAAATAAATAAATAAATAAATAAATAGATTTTTTTTTTATTACATTGAGAATGCGTCACCAGGTTTAACAAAGGACGATATGAAACGATTTTAAATCGGGTCTATGATATGTATCAATGTCTATTAGCAGTACAGGTCTCAATTATTTCCCACAGTCTGAAGGGCTTCATCCCTCCTTCAGCACTGACAGCACAGGAAACTCCGAGGAACAAAGGCGCCTCAGTAAGTGGATATTGCAAAAGAGGAGTCCCACAGAGAGCTGACACCCTCCCTCTGATCAATAGGGTTAAGTCAGAGGCTGATTGTGTACCGCACTTTCCCATCCGCATTCAGCACATGCTAGCCGCACAACAACACAAGACTGTTAATTGCGAGCCACGGCGCAGGCCTTGAATGCGAGAGACGCCGCGATGCACAAACAGCATGTTGTTCCCTGGAGGGAGGACAGCGGGGGTCTGAATGGTATGTACATGTGTCGAATAATTAGCTAGGCCAGAAACCAGTCCACCCTCCTCCTTTCCCGTCTCCTTCTTAAATACCTGTCTCACACAATCGCTGCTTTCTGTTTGCAGATTACAGAGCGTGCTCCTGCTCTTTCAACACCACCCGGCGCACACAACCACCGCTTTGTTATTTTCTCCCTTTTACTTTTTCCCCCCTAGCAAAAAAAAAAAAAAAAGAAAAGAAAAAGAAAGGGAGGACAGGGCAAGCCGGGGGTGGGCGAGGGCGTACTGGGGTGTTTGACGGAAGGCAACAGTAAAGAGAAGAAAGTGAGCGACTTTTCCCTAGGATCTCCGGCTGCAGGTGCATAGCTTCAGTGGATCAGCTTTAGTTGTGAGGACGGGGGGGGGGGGGGGGGGGGGGAGCAGTGAGGGGGGTTTTAGGGGGTTTTCTTTGGCAGTTTGTTTGTTTTTCCAAAGGGGACACGAGGGCTCAGGCTGATGCCTGGGGAAGACAACAGGGTCTTGGCGGACCTAGAACACTGACTTTATTTTTCCCATGGCTGCCTGCAGTGATACGGCTGACTGTGGCCATGAATGTGGCTAATGACTTAGTCTGCATTTTATACAAATCCCCTGCAGCTTGAGGCCTAGACGTCACTTAAAACAATGGAGGCAAAGTTCATGATTCAATGGCCAGAAACATGGTCAGAATTTACAAAGCATGGGATATGAAGGAAGAAAAAGAAAAAGGAAGGAAACGCGATGCTACACAAGTGAACAAAACTATCTCAACATTTTTGTATTTTTTTTTTTTTATTTCCTCCATAGCTTCTTTCTCCTGCTTCTGCCATCCCCCTCCCTTTCCTTCTCCCCTTTCTGGTCTGCTAAAAATCATCTGACAGGAAACGAGAGATTAAGTTTTTCCTACCTTGCTGAACAAAGAGAGCACAGAGGAGGGAAAAACTCAGATTTTGGCTTTGTATTTTTCTTTTTCTTTTAGTTAAGATATCTTTTTATCCCTTTCTTTTTTAAGTTCCGCTCTCCCTTTGTAACATACTACTCACTCTATAGGAACAGAGGAGACCTCAGCAGCAGGGGATTACTTAGTAAGCTCAGTGCACATGGTCCTCAACCCTTCTGTCCTCCCATGACTCCTTGCTCCAACCCCAGTCTCAGCTTTTGCAGACTGCCCGGCCGTAGCTCATGGGGTGCCACCCCCTTATTTAACAATTTCAACTTCAGCCTGGCATTACCTAATGTCTGGTTTCCCTTGGATACCAGATGGCTTAATACATGACAGCTCCCCGTCCACAGGAACCCGAGGAGGGGGGCGGGAGAGGGGAACAAACAACTTTCCCCTCATGCGTGCTTGACCTGATCAGATTCTACACAGTGCTCATGGCTACTCCATGCTCATGACTTGCCCATCCACATGCATTTTTGTCCCACCAAAATCCTCCTGCCTGTAGTGGTATTCATACAGCATGCTTCGCTTAGGGATGAGACCCTAAGTAGATTATCTAATGGCATCTTAATGGATAGCTGACCCTATTTCCTACAGGATGGCAATGCTCAAGGCAGGATCCAATTCAATTTGTCTTGAACCATGGAGCTCCATGCATGACACTGTGCCAATGCAGCCACATCCACATGTGAGCCACATATTACATTTACATATATTACCTGTCAAATACGTGGAGATTTTTCAAAATATTAGCATTAAATAAAAAAGAATTCTTTCAGTTAACCATGGTCAAGAAAATTACATGTAAAATGTTTTATGTATTTATAACACTGAACAAAAAAATAAAAATAAAATCACATTACAGTACATGCTCAGAAAAAAAACTCGCTTAGCAGATGTAACCGATGCGCACACGTTCTTCAAATAAGGAATTACTTTAAATATTCCCACAGATGCGCGTATGCCTCTTGGAGGACTTTCATGTGGTTTGTGGAGCTGTTTGGACATGTGTCTCTCTCTATCACTTTGTTTTATTCAACTCCTTCCAGAGCATCTTGATTGGGTTAAAATCAACTGAATGGAGAGATCTTTCTGTTATAGACAGCTCTGCTTTCTCTTCCTTTCACTTATCACTTAATCAGCATTGAGTTGTATATTTTTTTGAAAACACTGTATAGTGAATGTCGACTACAGCTAACCGCACTATCCAAAATCTTTCTATTAATACAAACTGGCTATATAAAATTATTTGACATTTCCTCTGTCATGGAAATCCTTTTGGTCACAACCTATCCAACTGCAAAATTGGCCACGATTATGTTATAATATCTGAAACTAAACAGGGAAGTGTCTCCTCTTTTATTACTTTGTATCAATGAGAAAATCTACAGAAAGAGGCTCTGCAACCTTACTGACTACAGAGGAAGTCTAAGCGTGATGCTTCTCTACCTGACTGCAGAATAAGAGCCAACAGGAAATGCTGAGCAAGGCTTTGTCCAGCCACGCCACAGGAAGGGATTGAGAGGAAGAGAGAGAGAAAAGGAGAAAGAGAGAGAGACAGACTCTAAAAAAAAAAAAAAAAAAAAATCGAAAGACATAGAGGCTGAGGAATGTAAATTTTCTAAAGAAACAGCCAGACAGATATATATACTCAGAGAGAAAGAGGTTGGTTTGTCATTTTCAAGGGCAAAATCCAGCTTTCTACATTTACAGTAAGGCCCAGAATTTATAAACCTACCCTGTATGGTAGGTCCTGCTCATTACAATCTCTCCTCTTGTCTGTTTCTATAGACCTACAGAGGATAGAAATGATTTCTCGGTCTTTTAAGCATATAAATTTTAATTCAAAGTAACAATTTTATCTGTGAGACTGAAAACAACTTGTGATGTCAGATGATATATATGAATATGGTATGATGGGATGAAAATGAAAAAGACAGAAAAAAAATTAATGATAGGCCAATTTACGAAAGTTTAAAGTCGTTTCTTAATATTTGTCCATTACAGATATTAAGAAAACACTGATTTGGATTGATGCACTGTTATTGATATTTAATATGTGGTTTTATAGATTCAAAACAAAATGTCTCTATGAGAATCCAATCAAACTAAGAATTTGGTATCTAAAAGCTTACCTGAGGAAAAAAAATATATGAAGAATATAGGCAGACAATATCATTATTATTTACAGTACCATATTTACTTGTAAGTCTATTATTATATGCATTGTACTGTTTGATGAACAGATCGAATCTTATAACAGAATGTCATGAAGCAAAAGAGGAGTACGAAATACGATCCTGGTTTCGCCTGCTGTTTCAAGGCATATGAGTGACATAGGAATTTTACTAAAAGCTACTTTTTATTTGCTGTTTCAGTGCCTGCTTCCATGGAAAAAAACATTGATCGCAAGACTTGAGGTTTAGAAGAAGGCACAGTCAGGAAAAAAAAATCTGTTACATATTCTGACACACAATCTTTAAAGGCTCCTCCGATGCATTTGGCACATTCTCGTATGTTAAATTGGGCAAACATTCATATGGATGTAATCTGAAGTTCCAGAAAAGGTGTAAAGACTCAAGTCATGTCTGTCATCCACTTCCTGGAATTAAAAACGGACTCTATTCCGCACCAAGTTGCTGAATCATGCTGCCTTCTTCCCCCATTCTCATTCTCCCTCAATAAAAGCTACAAAAAAAGTGAATGTCCACAGCACTGTTAAGTTTTTATCAAAGTCTTATCGATCCTGCTCTACATGTAATAGCCTATTATCTTATACACTCGGTAACCACTTTAATAGGAACACCTGTACCACTCCTTATTCACATACTTATTCACAAATCAAACACAAGGCAGCTACTCAAGAGCTTCGAATGAGGGGAAAAGTGGCTTGACTATGGCATGGCTGCTGGTGCCAGGCAGGCTGGTTTGAGTGTTTCAGAAACTGATGAGATTTCCACACACATCAAGCAGTTCTCTGTGTGGAAATGCCTTATTGATGAGCGAGAGGTCAAAGGAAAATGACCAGTTTCGTTCAAACAGAAAGGAAGGTTTTGGTCATTTTAATAGTCTTTCTATTCATGGTGAGCAGAAAAGTTCTCAGACTGCACAAAACAATGATCTATGGGCTGGAGGACCATGTGGAGTTGCCAAAAACAGGAATCTGAGGCTACAGTTTACTGAAACTCCACAGTTGGCTACTGGAATATCTTCAGCTATTCAGTTTCAGCCAGTGTGTGCATGCTGTAGCCACAGATTACCACATTTCCCCATTCTGATGTCTGATGTAAACAGTTATCAGACCATCCCATAAAAATGTTAACATAGTATACAGTAGATACCATGGTAGTCCGATGGTATCTGTACCAAAGGATATAGTATGATGGTATCATTCACAGTTCAGTGATACTCACTTGCAGCTATAGTACATGTACAGTACCACACTATGGTACATGGTTCTTCTCCTCCATGGTACATAGTTTGGTACATGGTTCTATCATGTACTGTATTATTATCTGGTACTATGGATCACGTACCAAGATACTGGATCAAAAATATGTTATTCATAATTATGTACCATGTGGTAATATTTATACCTCTGTAGTGCCGTTTTACTTGTTATGGTACCGCAGTGGCTACCAAAGTTCAGTAGTATTCATGTAACAGGAGTAACGTATCTAAGATGGTACAGCATGTACAAACATACCATATTATATACCTGTTGGTAGCTACTGTGGAACCCAATTACTTCACCAAAGTACAGTTATAAACACTATAGTATTCCCATGGTACCCAGTGCAACAGTACCCACCCTGGTACTCTATGATGTCCAATTGGTGCCATGGTGATACTATGGTGTATTATGGTGTGTACTACAGGTTACCATGGTAATATAGTAAAATGTCTTATGGGATATACATATAGCTGAATAAATAACCACATCAAGGAGCAGATCTCAGATGTTCCTAATAAAGTGCATTCTAAATAATTTTTTTTTTAACTGTGAAATTTATTGAAGATGTTCTGTTCAGTGGAAACTGTTTATTACAGAATGCAGGTTTGACAAAAAAAATCAACAAGGTGAAGTTTAAAAAGTATGTATTTGCAAAAATGATGCATGGTTGCGATAAAGGCAAAAGGCAAAAAAAAAAAACAAGAAAACAAGAACACAGGAGAAACTTGATGGAGAGGTGGGTTGAAAATAAAGGAAACGTTTACCTTTGCCAAGAAATCCCCAAAGCCTCCTCTGAGCCATAAGACCTGATGTTTTGATTCACGGGCCAGTCACAAATCCTCAGCTGTCAATCAAACACCTCTCAGTCAGACAACGGGGCCAGCACAACGGTACTAACACACACACATGTAGCATGCAACAAGGCCAGGAGCAGACTGTGCCAAAACTACAGACACATGATTAACTTGCTCTTTTTTTATGTTGTATTATAATATATTATTTGGTCTTCTAACATCTGATTATATGTCTAAATTATAATATTTTAATTACAAGTTCCTGGACCAAAGGTTAGAATGAAATTAGCCTAATTTCCTATTTCAGCTACTTTGATTCAAACATTATATTTAAAAATTGGAAAAATGGTGCCTGAAAAAATGTAAAATGTACAAACAGCAAATGTTATATGTAGCATGCAACATTAATGGGGTAACCATTAACTTTCCTGGAAGCAAAAGAAGAGGTTAGTTTACAAAACTAAGGACTGGGTTACATGGATATCATTCATCTGTGCCAAAATGCTCCTGTATGGGAACAGGGACGTGCATTCCATCTGGCGCATGCACCTCGTCATGTAAGCTGCTGTTAGACATGTTCAAGCAGATGGGTTGACTGAAGTATGGCCATGCTGTGTGCTGTCAAATATGTTCTATATATATTTTTGCCTTTTCGTGCTGACCTGTAATAGTCAGCATGTGCATGAAGGAGAAGAGATCATACAAAAACGCGTTTCTATTAAACACTCGTACACACAAGGACTGACAATGTATGAATGAGACTGCAACTGGGACAAATGTAAAGTCTATCAAATACACACAAATTTTTCCCTAAAGCCTGGCGAAATATATTGCCATCCTTCTCCGCCCACCTGCGATGCTGTCGGTTATCAGATGCACAGGCTCTTTACGAGCTTTAATCAGGTCCGTTCAATCCTTGAATATTCAGTGGCGCTTATTCTCAGTCAATAAAGCTAGCCATTTCTGGAACAGTGCCTTCCCCATTCCCAACATAAATCCATTTCCACTGCAATGAATCTAAGAAGGCAAATAATTGATTTTCTATATTTACTCCACAGATGCTTTAGCGCTGACCCAAAGAGGCTTGGCTGGATAAAATATCCATTTCCCAGAGTGAAAGCCACATGAATTAGCAGATTGAGCACAAGCATTAACGCTGAACAGGAAATTATTGGAAATTTCACTGCTCGTACAGAAGCCCGGTCTTGGCAGGTGCCAGTTTGAATGATAAATACGATTTCCACTGAAAAGCTTGTGGAGGAAAGATATGATGTAGAAGAAATTCTGGAAAGGAAAAAAAAATGTTTCCAGAGAAAAGAGTTTCGAGCTTAGTATGGATACAATAGGAACGTTAATTTGCACTGAAACTGAACTGAATTACATGTACGCAGTTGAGCTTGTAATACAACGTACTGTATGATGGGATATAGGAAAGGTTTTTTTGTTTTTTTCAGAACTCGAGTGACTCAGTTTCACACTGTTAGTGTGCGGATATCCACCTCCATCAGTACAGCTGCCAAATTTACTTCCCCAGACTAGTATGTGTGTGCATGTATGTATGTGTATGTGTGTGTGCTAAAGTCAGAAAACAATGGCTTTTTGGGCGAAGTCGAGGTCAGCTATCAGACAGTTACAGTGGCAGGCATTCCTTCGTCCTGTTTTGGTAAACCCCCCCCCCCACCACCACCACACATAGACATTAAAAAAAAAAACAGAATCACAATATGTGCTGAAAAGGAAGCACAAGTGCAGTAATTAGTGTGAACGCATAAACTCAAGTTCAAGGACGTTTGTCCTGGAAAAGAGTTCACATCAGGACTTTTGGTTCGGATTTTAAACTGCACCTCAACAACTAAACAAAAACATGGAGAAAAAGACCAAGGAGATTGTAACTGTCATCACTAACCTTCTAAAACTTATTTGTTAGCAATATAAGATCTACACTGATCTGTACAAGTTTCCATTGAAACAACAAAACCCTTCATTTTTTTTTTTATTCCGAGGCTTATTATTACAAAATTTAATTATATGCCTGCAAAGGTACTCATGCTGAACTGACACCGAAGCTTATCTTACTCACAGAGGTGCAGCGTGATCAAATATCACCTGATATGTCAGTGTCAAGTAAATAACAACAGCGCGGCCCAAACATGCAGACTCGGGTCATCAATTAGGAGCTGGTAAGATTCTCGAGAATGCTTCTGCAGTTGTAGGTGCCATCTGGCCATAGCGGCGCCAGATCATAGAGGTACATCTCAGCCAAGTTAGCGCTAATGAACAGCTGTGTGTGGGGACTGGATAAGCGTGCTAACATTAGATAAAACCAAACAATTTTGATCAGCGATCAGTCCCAGAAGTGAGACTACGGCTTTCTCTTGGGATCGGAAAGAGAGCGGGAGCAGCTAAAAGCGAGTAAGACGCCCTTAGGGAGAACGGATAATGAAATCTTTCCCTCGCTGGTGTTTTGATGAGCACTTTACACAGGGGCTTCAGTCAGTATGTGTGCTGCTACTTACATATGTGAATTCACCTGTTATTTTCCCCAAGTGTACATGGGTGAGAAAATCGAGATCCAAACGGGCCTATGGAACAACAATGCCATTGTAACACACACACTGTGACCATCTGCCTTGTATGTCTGTCAGAGATTTTACTAAACCTATTTTGTCTGTGTGCGTACAGTTAATTATCCACACAAACTCTAATCCAACTCTGAATCCTGGTTAGATTCGGAGCACTACTTGATAAATCTGTGATCAATTTAAGTTTATTTATAACGTAGGAAAGCTGTGCAAGGAAACATGAATTCCTCTTACAGTATCAATGTATCAGGGTCATGACCTTTGCTTTTCACTCTGGATAGATTACGCAAGTAGTGTTTAAGGGTTTCTCTGAAGTCTGGACTTATCACGAGAAAGTGGCAATTAGTCCTAATAGCTGCACTCTAACCCCATTTAAAATCTGTTCTTAATCCTCTGGATCTTTGTCATATGTTAAATACGTACAGCATTCATGACCTAAACCTTACGGCATACACATATACACACATGGATTAAACCCAGAATAAAAAGAGTTGTTTTATGCGATGGAGCACAATACAACTTAATATGATCATTTTTATGACCAGACCTTTTCAACCATTAACCTAAATATTAAAAAAAGATGACTCGGTCAGAGCTCTATAGAAAGCGTGTAGGTGAAAAATGTTGAAATGTTGATAAAAGGGATATACAGTATAGCCATTAGTTACATGTATAATATTTAAATAAAAAATAAAATAACTATGACAGTTTGTATTCTACAGACGTTGTGTTTTCAGTCAGTCTGTGCATTGCGTGGCAAAATGCAATCCAGAAGCGTGGGCATCTTCGGAAAATATTTTCTCTGATGGAGCAAAAATAATAATTTAAAAAATGGTCATATTGTGTTTAAAATGTTAGTTGACAGTAATTTCTTCTTTCTTTCTTTAAAGCGCAGCTACATACAGGCTTCAAATCCATTAGATTAAACTTTTATAAAAACAGTGTTTGATGCATAATGAAAGGGTTATGTTTGATGCCTGAAATCTAAAATAATAGAATGTTTACTATTGGTTAAACTACCATGAACCATTAGTTCTATACTTAAGATCACTTGAGATTCATTTAACATGGTAAGAATGCATCATGAATGTGTAATAAATGGAAAACGCTCAATCACTTTAGTTTAAGGGCATCAAATGTTGGAATAAAACATCTACATAAAAAAAACATATAATGCCACCTGATGAGTTTTGACACAAGTTATTTATAAAGCATCTAACACTGTTTTATACTGTAAAGGTTTAAAGAAATATTTCTGAATATGAAAATAATCTATCTGATAAAAGCAATATCACTCGGGAAAGACTGCTGCTGCTTGTTGTAACGATGTACTCCTTATTGTACCAAATATCAGCATGGCTGTGAGTCACACAGGTCATTTATTTTCTACGTGATTGTATGCGTCATTTTGATAAAGTTGCTCATTTCCAGTTACTGTTGATTAGCACTTTGTAACCACATGGATTTTAAAAGTGCTGAGTCATAAGGAGCTTAAATTTAATAACTAATTGAACAACTCTGTCGTTTTAACAATTGTAAACAAGAATTAAACATATTTTTTAAAATGTTCTTGTTTTTTTTTAAAGACCCGTAGGTTGTGCCACAGGCGTGTGCAAGGAGTAAAACCCACGTACTGAGAAAAAGCTGAGAAAAAGAATAGCTGAGAAAAAAAATCCAGAAAGGCTCGAAAATCTTAAGTGGTAATTTGATCTTACCCTGCTGCTCCTATAGGGCCCTTGTGTACACAGATAATTATTGCCAATGAGCTATGCTCAAACAGTTGTCTCATCAGCAACAGGAAAAGCAATCGCACATATACAGTACGTGCATGTACACACAACCTATAACATATGTCCACGCTCTGGTCTTTTTA
Organism: Channallabes apus; assembly: GCA_030522415.1. Lineage (NCBI taxonomy): Eukaryota > Metazoa > Chordata > Actinopteri > Siluriformes > Clariidae > Channallabes > Channallabes apus. The sequence goes on along the minus strand of CM060108.1, from coordinate 22,838,316 downwards.
TTTTTTTTCAAACTGATAAAAATCTAAACATTACGCATCCATCTGCATTCTATTTAATGGCTAATTGGGGGTTAACAAGTCAAGAGCAGACATAGAGATAGAGAGAAATAAAAGGTGCGGAAAGTGAGACATGGGAAAAAAAGATACTAAAAGCAAGTGAGAGAAAGAGAGAGAAGCAGAAAGACAAAGGACAAAGAATGGAAAGAAAGCATAAACAAGAGCACCGGCGTGAGAGATAAAGAGAAAACAGAGAGGAGCGAGCATCAGCACAGTGAGTGGGCCCTGCCGAGCGTCTGGAGTCTAGACACTCATTCTCAGGTTGCAGACAGGGGCTACAGGGAGTGCCAAGCCCCACGGCATGCTGGGAAGGGCCGGCTGTACGGCTGTAAGGTGACTCCCCGGTGACGACTGTAATGCATACGGGTCCCGTGTTACACCACACGGCCAACAAAGGCCCGGCAGGGGAATGCAGGTGTCAATACAACTCGTTCTCAACTCATCACCCTGCATAAAGGCCAGGGTATACCGGAGACGTTATTTACCCTGCTAGGTGCCTCAAAAGCCACAGGTCCGACATGGGTCAGACCTGCGCTATACAAATCACTACGCCGGAGCACATAAAAAAGTTCTGGCTTACATAAACACAATGAATGGCTGATATATTACCTTGTCTGTTTGTGACACTTCTCCTTATTCGGCGTATCGCGGTTGAAACGAAAGACAGCAAGTGTGTGGCTGAGGCGGTAAAACGCATAAACATTAGGAGAACCACCGCACATCTGCATGTACGGGATCGTCACACTAAAAAGTTGGCTTGTTCTTCCAAGCGTGCGTACATACCTCAATCCTTCATTCTCTATGGGTCTGTCTGTGTCATTTTATCTAGCCATCTATCTTCTAACCATAAAAGTGTGACCTCTGTTTCAACATTCTTTTCATCCACATGTAATTATCTATAATGGCCCGAGCTTTGGCGGAATTAAAACATGTTAACACTTAAGATAATTGCGGCGTGACAAAAGAGAAGAGAGGTTTCACGGGCTGCACCCCGGGATATGAAAAGTCTATCAATGAGCAAAACTTTCTCGGGCCTTTTAAAAAAAGCTCAGAGCTCCGCAGTACATCTGCGGTGGGGAGCAGCACATGTCTCAAACTCCGTCCGGCTCTGCCAAACCAGAGAGCAATAAAAGCACAGGCTTGCCATTACTCTAACTCAGGAGCAAGGCAGGAGAAAACCACTAATTATTATGAAGCCGCGTGCAGATGAATTCAATTAGAGGAGGGTGGAAAACTCTAGCCTCGAACTGGGCCTTTCTCGCGGAACAGAACTCACACACACACACACACACACACACACACACACACACACACAGCCACACAGAAAAAACACTCAGATCTTTTATAACCGTATTCTACCACGTTGCTCAACAACATATGAGCCAAACCAGTGCACTTTTTTGTGAAATAATTAAAATGTGCGTAATACTAATAATATGAATGAATTCTTTGTGGGAGAATGCTAAACCCGAAACAAATATCTGTTACTCCAAATCTCTGCTAAAATTAGGATTGCTGGGAGATTTGATGCACTATAGTATGCTGTATTGGAATAAATAATAATACTAATAATACTACTACTAATAATAATAATACATTTGTACAAACTAAATACACGTTGTGGTTACTTCAAGTGAGAATTTCACCTGATTCACAAAAAAAAAATCAGGTGACTGACCTATACTAAGCAATATAAAATAATAACACACTAGAATGTGTGTATCACTGGATAAAATAAATATTAATTTAAAATCCCCCCAAAAAAAGAGTAAGGCAAGCAGATATTCTATATTGGGGAACACAATTTTCAGAAGCACATGTGTGATGTGTGTTAGGACATTATGTGCATTAGAACCTGATGAGGATCCCGAAAAAATTTATAAAATAAATAAAAAAAATAATAAAAAATAATTTTATATATATATATATATATATATATATATATATATATATATATATATATATATATAAAATGAATCTTTTTTTTTGTCAAAAATTTGGGTCTCTTAACAGGTAGTGTTAATTCAAACCTCTGTCACTTGTCAACCACAAATACCAAACAAATTATAAGTGATTATAATAATGGCAATTTAGAAAAAATAAAAAAAATAAAAAAATAAAAAAATATGTTAATTAATACATGATTATTATTATTATAAGTTTTATTGGTAGTTGTATTTGCATTTAAAGGAGTGTGCACAGCACACTAAATAGCTCCAACACTTTGAGATAAACAGACAGGAGAGGGAACGAGAGACAGGAGACATGTCGGGTTTGCGGCGTTACTTGTCTGCCTGTTCTGATACCTGTAGTGAGATTTGAACAGCTGGGTGGGGATTTGGAAAGGGCTGAGAGAAAAGCACAGGGAGAGAGGGGAAACAGAGGGAGGGTGAGGAGAGAGGGATGAGTAGCATCTCACCTGTTGCTGGTGGAGGAAAGCTGGTTCTCTAGGGCTCAGTCCTACAAAACGGTTAGCGGTAGGGGTGCCGGGGGCTGAATAACCTAAACACACACACACACACACACAAGCCTATTAACATTGATGTAAACATGTTCAAGCAAAATAAGTACTTAAATGTGAAATGTCTGAAAACAATCTAAGACTATTAGCTTGTATCCGTGTGGTGTGTGTGTGTGTGTGTGTGTGTGTGCCCACCCTCAGAGGATGTGGTGATTGGCTTAGTGTCAGGCATGGAGAGGGAGACGGGTCTGACTGCTCCATGGTGGGGAGATGGTGTCAGCACTGGGGTGAAGTGGCCTGGAACCTTCCCCACCACCTGACCGCTGCTGTTCGGCTGTCTCACACACAGCCACACACACACACACACACACACACACACACATAGAGAAAATAATAATTAGAGGGGTATTTTAGAGACTTATGTTGCACAAAACATCTCTTTCACAACAATATAAAACTCCATCCATCTTCCCAAGAGAAAAAAACAACAACATAAAATTCTGTTTTGTGCAGGCTTTCTGAGCAACTCTCTCAATTATTAATGTTGCAAAAAGATGGAACGAGAACAGAAACAACAGAGAGTAAGAGTCCGGAGGAGACCCGACTGCTGGAGACAGACGCTATAGAATTCACATTGCGGGGCTCTAAGTTCAAAACTCAACCGGGCCTTTATGAAAGAGAATGGGGGCGGTGGGGTTCCCCCGTGTGAATAGAATGTTTAATTAGGGTGTAATATAATCTGCGTTAAAGCAAGCATAAAAACATCCTGGCCCCCGTCCACCCAATTATATTCACCATGTTATTTGCAAAGCGAGCTCCCCCCGCCGAGCGCCGGACCCCAGCAACGCCAAATATTTATGACCTTTATCGTTTCCCGCCGCTTTCTCCCTAGTAACAGCCCCCATGTGCTCTACCTCGCCCTGTCTCAGAGCCACTTCTCTACAGTCCGCTGGATGTGGATGTATAACGCTGACATCACGGGGTAGAAACAAGAGAAACCCCATTACTCAAAGCAGAATTAGAAGCATCAAGTATTGCAGTTCATTTTCTTTTTATTTGAAGTCTTTCTGTGTGCTGTGGTCTAATTACTGGTTTTGTTTTAGTGATATTTCTGCCCACACAAGAAGACAGATGAATTTTTGTATAAAGTCAAAGTAATCAGAGGAGGTTCGTGGCCATTTTTTGGCCTGGATGCCCCTGTGGCCTGAAACTGTTAAGACTTTGTTTGGCCTTCGGCCAAGCAGCGAGCAAGGTGGCACACTCCTGTTCACTCGAGCCTGACCAAAACGGATGCTTTCAGCAGATTTACGATGCTAAATGAATCAAACGGCCATTTTTTATATTTTTTTCAGACTTTCCGCACCTACTCCAGTTTCAGATCCATAAAACGGCGCTATCAAAATTAATTTACACTCAGGAGGAAAGAAGGTAACTGTCCAATCCCGACAGCGTCACACTGGAAGCCAGGGAGTATAAATTTCCCTTAAGAAAATGTTTGGACAAATCGACTTTTTTAGGGGATTTTGTGAATATAATTAAGATTGACTGAGGCTGGCTGGCTCGCTTGGCAGCGACAACATAAAAAAAAGTGGTTTCAGAGATTCAGTGAGAGTCTGTCAGTCAGTCATCAGAGAGGAGTCAGTGTAGAGGCAGGACGCTGGCCAGAGAATTACTACGACACTGGATAAACAAACCAGCCCACCCACTAGAACAGAAAAACAAGAACTTCATCTCTTAACTATAAAACTCCCAACACATCTGTGCAGAAACATGTACTTTCCTTACTTTTATAAATACTATTTCAACCATTATATTAACTTTATTTACCTGGGGAAAAAAAATGTTTACGTGGTTTAAGATGAATATCTGGACAATGCATGGTGTCCAAAAACGAAAATGGACGCTTCCTGATCCAGCCATGAGAATGATTTCCATGGTCTTCTTTTGTGAAGGGTATCGTTAAAGGCTATCCAGAAATATATATACTGTACATATATATATAAACCAAAAATTGAATGCTGTATTGATTTTTTTTCTCTTAGCTACTAAAGGCTACCACACCTACAATAAGATGTAAAAAATGTCAGCTGACTACCTGAGCGTACTAAATGACTGAGCAGGTTACCCCATCGATGGATTTTTCTTCCCTGAGGGCAGAGGCGTATTCCAGGAAGGCAAGGTCAAGATTCATTAAGATCTAATTGAGTAGTTTCTGGGAGCATGAGAAATTCACTTATGAATTGACCACAGAAGAGAAGACTTACGTAGTGGTTCGACTCTCGAGATCTCGGCCAAAAATTAATGCAACTCTGGATGGAACGTTGCACAAGGTTGCTGAAACAATGCCACGATGAAGCCACACTGTAATTTAATCTAAAGGCCATCCAATGAAATACTAAAGCGTGTGACTGTTTTTTTTTTGGCCGAGCTGTGTCCTTATAGTGCTAACTTGAAATGGGAATGGTTACAAAGCTGTGTGCTCTTATGCGCATTAACCAACGAACAGTGGTTCAAACATTTATTGACTGGATTTTGTAGATGCCCCCTCCCCTTCTCTGTCCGTTTATCTCTCTTCATTTATCCCAATAAATGCTGTTTCAGTAGCATTCCTGAGGTCGCTGCTCTGCCTGGCTTAGTGCTTTAGAGCGAGAGTAAAGCGAGAGTGAGAGAAGCCAACAGAGCAAACCTCTAATGATTTTAGCTAAACTGGGTCAATTACTGTACCAAAATAATGCGTCCCGTTAATCAAACTCCAGCCCGGATCAGAGGGAGCTGTAGCAATGGTGGGGGGGGGGATAGACACGATGAGAAAAACAGACACGGGATGAAAGAGCAAGTTGGAGAAAAGGCAGAAAGACACAGAACAACCTGATAAATCCTGAACAAGGTTTTGACAGTTGAATAATGACTGGTTCATTTCATTTTAAAGACGAGCTGGAAGAAATGAGCCAGTCTCAACTTGTAAGTGTATCACACTCATGCTACTACATGACAGGAAGGAGAAGGTTTGCATGTGTGTGTGTGTGTGTGTGTGTGTGTGTGTGTGTGTGTGTGTGTGTGTGAGAGAGAGACTGGATATGTGTAAGGAAAGAAGACATTGTCCTGTACACCTACACTCATCCATGGAAATAATCAGAAGCCTTAGTGGCATGTTGGCTGTGTGTGCTGGCAAGTCACGCTCACCTGGCTGCTCTGAGGGCTGGACGGATCGTAAGGCGGAACGTAGTTCTTGAGCGAGTCGGCTGGGTTGAGGTGCGGAGGGTAACGGATGGTGGGATGGGAGAAGTAGGGCGATGGAGCAGGAGGAAGGATGGCAGGAGCCGAAAACTGCAGTGGGGAGTGAGGGGGAGGACTCCTCGTGGAGATCACTGCACACACACACACACACACACACACACACAGCACATGGTCCAGCTTTTATTACTTACAGGTTAGTTTCACTATACTTATCGAATTCTGAGACTACAAAGTGATCAAGCTTGAGAAAGGTTTCTTTTTATTTGGTGTTGACTATTTAAAACTGATCTAAAACTTCGATGAATCCTGTTTTGTCTAATTGTTGTGTTGTTTGTTGTGATGTTCTATTTATTTCTAAGGAAATATACAGTATTCAACTGTAACCACACTGCATCAGTGTACACATCAGGCAAACTGCTGTCAGATTTTAACATCTGGTATTAAATTAATCAGCAGGATTCACTGTTATTTGATATCATGGCTAATGCTTTCAATAAATAGAAATAACATGTGCATGTGAATAATACACTCTTGTTTAATATTTATTTCTTTAATAATTTTGTCAAAAATGTATTTTACGTTTAAAATCAAATAAAATAACATCTTCAGAATTGGCATAAATGTTTGGATTTTAGATATATCTATTATTAATCACTAATGGATACATTTTATTTATATTATGTAATGTTCTGTGATGATATTTATGGTCTGTTTGGACACCTACTTACCTACCTACTTTGTTCATTATTGTTCTTTGTTCATTATTGCTCTTTATTCATATTTAGGAATTATAATGATGGCGTTAATATAAGAGTTGAATAAATATGCCATGCCAAAGTGAGCCTAATTTTCATTTACTAACAGAGTAGATCGTTCAAACTGCACACGTTGCTAGAGTAACTCTTCCTCTACACAAAGGTACTCCTCAACATAGTCTTCATCATAAGCTATGCATTTATGCCATCATCAAACCCAACTCTTGAATCCTGTTCCTCAATTCCTCCCACTGTACAACACAATGTTTACAGAGACAAGAGTAATGTGCAGAGATTAAATTAATTAATTGTACTTTATAGGACAATCAAATTTTATTTTTTTTTGCATATCCCAGTTAGGAAGCTGTGGTCGGAGCACAGGGTCAGCACACCTTCTGAAGACAGGGTTAGGAGCCTTGCTCAGGAGCTCAACAGTGGAAGCCTAGCACTGCTTCTGATCATTAACCCGGTAACCCACATCCTTAACCGATTGAGCTACCACTGGCCCCAAAGACCCCAAAGGGGAAACCAGCATTGAAGACTAACCATGCACTGGGATACGATGAACAAAATGGATGGATTTTGATTCAAGAGTTTGGGTCATTGATAGCGGACATGAATCGTTTGTGATGTTGAGTAGTACCTATGCATAGAGGAAGAGTTACTCAACCATCGTGTGCAATTGGAACAACTTGTATCAGTTAGTAAAAAGTTATGACCGCTTTTGCATTACTTTCAGTATAGACCTCATATTATGTAATAAGGATATTAAAAAAAAAAGTAGTCAAGAGAAGTGTCAAGTCATTATAAAACTAGTCATTATATTTCACATTTGCTCAACCAGCTTTGTAAAGCTCCTTTCTTTGTTTGCAAAACCTTGTGCTCCTCAGTGCTTTTAATAAGTCCTAATATACTTCTTTTTTAATGCTGCTCCAAAAATGATTCAATCCAATTACTAATTTGGAAACGTTGTTTAGCTAAAGAGGAGAAAAAAAATCAATCATAATGAAATGAAAATGAAAACTATATTGGTGATCTAGTGTCTCCTAATTGTAAGTGTCTTGGATTGGTGATGTATTTTTCACTGAAATTTGTCCAGTCCTAGCTCCTGACATCTTTCAAATGAATTAAATAAATTATTACTGTACCACTACTTGCATTTTTTTCTGTTGCATAGTCCAGCCTTAATTATACTTTCAGAAGCTACTTAAAAAACCTTATTTACTATTTTGACATAGAGACAGAGAGTTCTTATAATTTGTTCTTATCCAACAGTAAATTCCTTCCCACTGATCTGATTGGTTAAGTAGCCTATTACATTTCCTGTATATGTGGTTCTTATCAAGGGTGACTTACATTTACCTTCAAATTCATCTGAGCTGGTCAGGGTAAGTGCCGTCCTCAACGGAAGCAATGACACCTGGGTAGTACTTGGGTCTAAACCCACTGAGTGTCCTTACCCACTGAGCTACCCCTGCCGTACTACTGTACTAACCATGTGGGAGTTTGTGTTGTATGTTTATGCGTGTCGGTGCAAACGTACCACTGTGACCGACGCTGGTCAGGCTTGGGTGATGATGTTGGGGAAATGTAGTCAGGCGAGGGGAGGAGTCTTGCGGAGAGGTGGGACTAAACAGCGGTTTTTCCGCCTTCTTCATAGTGGGAGAGGATATCTCAGCTACAGGAGAGATACACACACATATACACACTTAAAAAGGATGAAAAGTAAATGCAAAATATGTGAAGTAAATTCAAAGTTCATTCCGTTCATATATGAAGCTATAATGCCATTTTTTTTCTTTGTGCATCGTCTCTTTTCTCTGAACTATGCAGTCGGTGCACGTTCTGCATTCCTGAGCAGATTTTAACTTGGGTGACATTTTGGCAATGAAAACGTACATCTCTGATTTTTTTTATTTAGGATTGACGTCATCGATTTTGCAGACTCATGCTCACAATCCCATTCAGGGCAGAGTTGAATGGAAAGTGATCCTGGCACGAATCCACCGGACCAATCACATTTAGAAGCCGCTATAAATCCAGGCTTTACTACAGCTCTCTACATGCCCTTCTTGAACCTTTAATAAAGAGCGAGCAGCTTGTTGCACAGTATATATAACTAATGAACCAGACAGAACTTTCAGCAATCATGTCCTCTTGCTTTGCTCTTTATCTCTGCTCATCCCCATGATGAAAAAAAACATATAGACTCTAGAGATTATGGAAAAATCTTTATGCAGAAGATGCTTTTGGTATTAAAAATGTCTCTGGATGGATCTCTGGAAAAAAACGAAGAGCTGAGAAGAAGAAAAGTAAAACGTAAGGGGAAAAAGTTAGAGTAGGAAACTAATGATGCATGTAAATATGTGGTTCACAGTTGTGTTGCCAACTGTTTGCGGGTGTGTGTGTTGGGAGACATAACTCTGAAGTAAGTTCTCTCCACCAAAGAGACACACAGACACACACACACACACACAACATGCATCTCCTTCCTTTTAGCATCTACATAAATGGTCTTGGCTATGTGAACACAAAAGGCAGTGGAATGCACGGAAATTCCTCTCTCTCTCTCTCCCTGTGTGTGTGTGTATGTGTGTGTGTGTGTGGATGAGAGAGAACATGTAAGTACAGTACAGTACAGCTGCCACAACATTCAGAGTACACAGTTGTTCTGTGTTCTGCATCCTCAGGCCTCCTCACTCAGCATCAGACTCTGACCTCACTAATGATCCTGGGGCTGAACTCTAATCAGGATCTTTTGATCCGCACATTTTTTTGAGGATCACAGGTGTCCGCATACTTTTGGACACACTGTCGAAGCGTGCGCATGCACATGAGGACCAACCACTTTCCCCCCACTGAAAACAGCTGTTTGTTATCAAACTTTTCCCTAAGTGTAAACTGCATATGAGAGAGAGAGGGGGGGGGGGGGGGATTGTGTCAGGGAGGAGGCCGAACAACGTCAAAGTCATTTCACAAAGTTTACATTAGGAGAAGCAAATTAAGTAAGTGTGTGTGTGTGTGTGTGTGTGTGTGTGTGTGTGTGTGTGTGTGTGTGTGTGTGTGTGTGTGTGTGTGTGTGTGTGTGTGTGTGTGTGTGTGTGGCGGAGCTGCTCTGCTTCTGTTGTGGCCTCATATGGCTTTAATATCAAACCTTCCTTTCTTATAAAGACACTAAGTTCCTCTTCAGCATGAGGTCTGTACTAACCGTATTATCCTTCCTCCACTATCCCTCTCTCCACTCCTCCACTGTCTATCTGTCCACTACCCCATGCACCTCGGTTTTTCCACTCTCTCCACTCCTCCACTATCCCACTCTCACCTCCACCACTATCCATCTCTCCACTACCTCATACTCCTCCATTGTCCACCTGAATCCTCCACTATCCCTCTCTCAACTCCTTCACTCCTTCACTATCCCTCTCTCCACTATCCATCTTTCCACTACCCCATACTCCTTCATTATCTGCCTCACTCCTCCACTCGCCCTCTCTCCACTCCTCCACTCCCCCTGCCTCACCTCCACCTCTCTCCCTGCCTCACCTCCTCCACTATCCCTCTCTCCACTATCCCTCTCTCCACTCCTCCAAGATCCCTCACTCCACTCCTCCACTAGCCCCCTCAATCCTCCACAATCCCTCTCTCCAGCTTTATCTCCATCTTAGGTCCTCCGCTATCCCCCAAGCCACACCTCCATTCTCCTCCACTCCACTCTTCCTCTAACACCCCAATATCTACCTCTCAGGAAGATCATGTCAGTAGCATGCCAAGTGAACGAGGGAAACAAAAATATTTAAAACCAGAGGGAAACAGGGATCAACAGCTAACCCATCAAGACACACACACACACATTCATTTTTGGGCTTGTAATGCTCTTTCATTCCTTCTCTCTCTCTCTCTCTGTCAGTTTCTTTTTCCCACATGCTGGCCACCTGTCACTCGTCAAGGGACAAGTTCAAACAGACGCTTCTGCACCTGTCTTCCTCTCTTTTCCTCTCTCTTCTTGCATCTTGTTCCTTTTCACACACACACATACACACCTGCCATTCTTGTCTCTGATCCTATCACTCTCTCTCTCTCCCTCTCTCTCTCTCTCGCTCTCTCTCGCTCTCTGTCAGCTCCACACCCATCCCCCTCTCACCAATCCCCTCAGGTGCCCGGGTCATGTGTCACGCCTAACCCCTGAGGTCACAGCCTGGCTTTGACCCCTTACGCAGTCACTTAAGAGGCTGAGTCAAGTTTAACTGCTGCCACACGCCACAGTGAAGTCGGTCAGCCCTGCCTCCCACATCTGAATGGCCAATCAATCACTAAGCCATGCAAGAAGTAAACTGAACACAAAGGGGTTAGAGGTCAGCTTCCTCAACTCAAGACAACAATACTAACGAGAACTTCATGGGCAGGCATGAAGGCGTTCACTCTGCCCTAAGAAACTGCTTTTCCGCTGTATTCTAAAAACATGTGCCGATCACACACTGGCTCCTCAATCATGTAGTAATGGGTAAATTCCCATAGCCACACCAGTGGAAAGCCTTTCCTGAAAAGTAGATGTTATTGTAACAGGAAAGGTGGTGGAATGAATGATTCAAAATGAATGTGGGTGTCCACATACTTTTGGCCATATAGCGTATCAATGCACTCTATACAACTATATATCTAATTAACACATTAACAAAACCAGTAGACCCTAATCTTATATTGATTCCAACTATCAGACAACTGACTTTCTTGCTAATGCGCATGTGTTTGCACCGTCTCACACACACACACACACACACAGGTAACACCAAATTAATTTGAGTTGCACTGTGACAAAACAACCCCGACCCTCATGGCTTCATCCTAATCTAGCCCGATCTCAACACTTGCTTTCCTAGAGAAAAGTATCTTTAAGATAAACTCATGCAAAGTCGTAAAAGCGCTAACCTCAAAACATGCTTCTTGATTTGACCGTATGTTGTAGCGCCATGAGTAAACACACGTGCACACTAGCGAATCCTGTTTCAATTACGAGTTGCACGATAATAAAACTTGGCTTTGTCTTCCATGCGAAAGTGAAAACACAAGAGCGGTGGGCTTATCTGAGGTTTAAATCACCGCTAAGAAAAACAAACAAGTCCTTCTCGGTGGGGGAGAAATGCTAGGAGGGCAGAGCGCCGCGAAGCACGGCTGGGGTACGAAATGTTTCAAAAGCGGCCGTTTATAAGGAGCACGGAGGGCACCGTGCCTTTGAGACGGGCTGACGGTGAAGGATTTGTTTTCGACCTGTGCGAGTGAGTACTTGGGAGTTCACTAGGTTCAATGAGCTGCGAAGGAAGGTGATAAAACTAGTTTATCAACATTGCACTTCAGTGTGAGTCGGGGAAGGAAAAATAACACGGCCTCATATCCTCGCAGGCAAACGGAGACAGCGTGAGGGAGGAGGGTTTAAAAAGCCCAAAGAACTGCCAAACGGCACTACGGTCCCCTCAGGACCACCTATGAGTTTACCCTTCAGTCTACCCAAAAAGCACTCTCGGTCTAGGAGATGTAATTAGAAAAACAAATGCATAGGCTGCACAGAAAGAATATGTATGATCGTTCCCTGCTTTAAAATGAAATGGACTTAGAGAATAAATTTCTCATATTTCCTTAGTCAAGCTTTGCCGCCTGGAAAATTGTAACTCCATATACATACTCTATTAAAAGTAAATAAATAAATAAATAAAAAGTAGTTCGTAAATTCACGTTTCTAAAACCTTTAACATAAATGCTATACTAAATCCAATTTATAGATTAAAGAAAGGAAAGCGCAGAAGTTAATGTACTGAGAGAGAAGGTGGCTTGAGGAGAGCATCACTTTATCTTCTAATAGATTGCTTTAACATTAATCATGAAATGGCTCATTGCTTAATTTAATTTTTGGATGACCTCTATCGGATGAGAACACGGGCCAATCATGCATATTTTTTTTTATACTGCATGGCACAAAATGGTATTTACGATCTCCATGAAGTCACGCACTGATTTGTAGTTCAACCAAAGATCGTGTAACTTTTCCCTCCTACATGATTCCTTGAGCAGGGAAGCGTTGAGACGTTTAATGGTCACCTTTCTCAGTCTTAACAGCTTAATATTGCTAAGGATTTATTAAGCGCATATCTATTTTGTACATAGCAGCATTTAGTACATGCCAGATCGCTAGATGTAAAAGTAAGATTGTGATTGATTGACAAAGCTATTCCCAGTCCTGCACAGGTGTGGTTTTGCTACATATTGCTCTGAAATGTTTTTTGTTCAGTTCTGTGGTTCACTTCGTGCCAGGCTGCATGCGTGTTCTGAGAAACATACAGTACAAAGGGTTCAGTACCGAATAATGTGTGTAAGTGCAAAAGCAGGTGTTTAGCCTTAGGAATACCATAAATCTTTTAAAGGAACAAAAGAATAAAGAGTAAAATGCTGAAACACATTGAAACGGTTAAAACGTCAAAATAATACACAGATTTACACACACACACACACACACCCTTTTGTTGATTATACAGCAACGTTATGCATATTTTTCCTAGGTATGCTCTTTGTTGTATTCATTTTCAGCCTTTGCTTTATTTCTGTCATGGTTGGGGAGGAGAATACACCTTAGATGTGGAAGGGGGGCCTCATGCACACTCATGCATTCAAACAATCAGTTAGAGCCAGGCATGATTTATGATTTAGAGTAGATTTTTTTTGTTCAGTTTTTTTGGGAGATGGGAGGAAACCTAAAAAACCAGGAGGAAACCAACATAGAAACAGTTTTCTCACACATGAAAACTAACGAATCGGATTTATGTATTTTTTTAATTTTGAGATCTCTCTATCTAAGTTTCAACGGGTAATTTAATAGCATGAGAAATATGGACATTTGTATTGTCAAAGCTTAGAAACAAGTCACAAAAACAGAGGAAATGAACAGATAGAGGAAATGCACGTTTAACTATACAGTCAAAATTACATTAGTGATTTAAGCGTCTCTTTTTCGCTTTCTCTCTCACCTTGGTCTCTCTCATGCCATGGTCGGCTAACAGGTGAGCTAGGGGAAGAGTAGAAATCCGGACCTGTGGGACTCGTCTCCATGCTGTCCTCTGGAACTGTCTTAGGTCGCTTACTGCACACACAATACAAACATGAGTCAATCAATGAATTCTGTGTGTGAAAATATAAAAGAGTTTCATGATTTACAGTATATGATGAGTTGAGTGGTGCGTGTGTGTGTGTGTGGGGGGGGGGGGTCCTGAATGAGTGCTTACCTGCCAGGAGGGGAGGAGAGGGAGCGGTGTAAGCTCACTGAGTTCAGGTCATGGTAATACGGCTGGCTGGGCATGTCCGCCATAGTGAAGTTCACCCCTGCCCCCTGCGTGATAGGAGCTATAGAAAAAGAGAGGGGAAGAGAGAGAGAGAGAGAGAGAGAGAGAGAGAGAGAGGAAGTAAGATATAACAGAACAAAGAAGGACTGTTTCATTTCTTTCAAAATTAAATTCATCCAACAGTTTGACATTTTCAGTACATTAGCTTAATCTCATAACATACACACAGCAACATATATACACACACACACACACACACACACAAACTTTCGACGTAGTTCTCAATTCGACACAGCACTCATAATGCGGACAAACCCAAACAGAACCGAGAAAGTAACTCGATCTCTGAGAAGGGCCGCCTTCGGGGTTGGAGATTTGCACATGGAGATCTGTATGTCACAGATATTAGTGCTCCAGAAAAACCTCAACCCCCAGAGAGCTGCTCAGCGGTCTGACCCCTTACGTTCCTCTTTATTTACACACAAAAGTACATCCCAGCGGGGTCACTCTTTTATAGACTGAGAAATCAAGACTGGGTGCTGAAACATCTTACAAAAAAAGTGTCTTGTTTAAATCCAGGCTTTACCTCGGTACAGAAGACCACTGTTATTCATATGCGAGCCAATAAACGATCTCATGTCAACAGCTCCTCGGGTTATAAACAGTGATACTGTTGTCTCAGCTTAATTGATGGTTTAAACACAAGAAGAATATCAACACGCACATGAAAGCAGTTATTATTAATGCACTTCAAATGTTTATGAAGGAATTATGCTGTTCAAATTAACCCTAAAACTGGAAACGGAGCTTAAAAGGAATACTCGACCTCATTCCTACTGCATGTGTAATAGGGGTGTGAACCTCTGGCTTTAACATATTATCATATCATGTGATCTTAATACTTAAGGAAATGATTTGACATTTGGCAATACCAATGATGTGATATTTTTTCATTTCTCAAGAAAAAAACTAATTACATTTTTCAAAAGAAATTTTTCCACACACTCATTGCTACAGTATGTCGAAGCCTTTTACATATTAGTTCACAAGGTGGTACATGTTAGCAAATGTTAATGTTAATCTTTATTATTACATTTTTTTTTTTAGATATTTCTCTTTTTTAAGTAAAAAAAAAAAGTTTAATCAAGTTTAATTAATTTTTTTAGGTTACAGGGTTTTCAGTGTTTATGGCCAGATCAGGTATATTTACAGTATTTAACATATTTAACATAAAATATATTTAATATTTAGTAGAAATTAACTTATTTAAAAAAAATTATAATAATAATAATCTCAGAAATTAATTTAGGAATATATACAGGGACAATCTGATTGTAATGATTTATACATTTTGCCTCACACTTTTCAAACTCAAATTCATAATTATTTTGGATTGTGTAAAGCTGCTTTGTGACAAGGACCATTATTCAAAGCACTATATAAATAAAACTAAATTGATTTGTTGCATTTTTTTTTCTACAGGAATATGTGCTGAACTTGTATGTGTCAATCATCCATATAATTCAGAAGTGATGGATAGAGATTAGTTAGAAAAACTCAATGTATTCCTTTAAAGCTCCCACTCCAGTGTTCGGATTAGCTGGACTAACCCTAATTAGGGTGAGTGCTTAAGGTTCCTGCTCTTCTCTAACATCTCTAATGCCAGACTATTAGGAGTGACATATCCGTTCCCTCTCTCTCTCCCCCTCCCTCCCTCCCTCCCTCCCTCGCTGCTTCTTCACTCGAGTGTGTTGGGTTTGGGTGTGAGTTCTGATCTTTTGGTGCTGAAAGGGCTGGATGACTGGAGACCCAGATTTCTGAAGCACCATGAAAAGATCAGCAGTTCAAAGAAGCCAAGCTGACAGAGTGCCAGGTTTACAAGGTGAGGGTGAATGTGTGCGTGTGTGCGTGTGCGTGTGTGTGTGTATGAGGAGCAGCATGTGTGTGACACTGGGCATTCTGTTACATGCAGAAGGTGTAACATGTATCAGTTACAGTGTCATCAAGTGCATGTGCAGGTGTGTATGTGTGTGTGTGCGCCTGTGTGTGTTTGGAAAGGGCGGCCTCACAACCCCTCGGCAATACACACAGGTCCTGCCTGAGGGAGGCATTGTCCTCAACCAACGCAGAAAGAAAGATTCCTGTTAGAACATCTGTCATCGTCTTTGATGAAGGCAGGCATGTCGACGCATACACTCCTGTACAGTCATTCACACACACACACACACACACACACACACATGAGCACACACACACACACACTGCTCACATACACACACACACACTGCTCACATACACACACACACTGCTCACATACACACACACTGCTCACACACACACACTGCTTACATACACACACACACACACACACACACACACACACACACACACTGCTCACATACACACACACACACACACACACACTGCTCACATACACACACACACACACACACACACTGCTCACATACACACACACACACACACACACACACTGCTCACATACACACACACACTGCTCACACACACACACACTGCTCACACACACACACTGCTTACATACACACACACACTGCTCACACACACATACGCACACTAACACACATACACTCACACACGCGAACGCACATGTGCACACACACCCGCATACACACCCGCGCACACACACCCGCACACACACCCACACACACACACACACACACACACACACACACTGCTCCCAGGACCTGCCAGACTGGATTCTCCACACGTGTTCTGGGTAACAACCTCCCTCACGAAGTCAGGAAGACTGAACATAAAGCAAGGCATGGTGTGTGTGTGTGTGTGTGTGTGTGTGTGTGTGTGTGTGTGTGTGTGTGTGTGTGTGTCCATGTATGGCAGACTCGACTTACTTCTGGATACTCTGATCAGCTCTGAAACACTGAACACTCCTGATTTGATGAAACTGTCTTCCAAGTAAACTGTGGGCAAAAGAACAAACACATTTTTTTCATGTTTGACTGAATCACATTAATAGCATTCCAAACTAAAAGTCTTCCTGCTTTTTATCATGTCAGTTATGCAAGTCCTAAGCCTGGAAAAGCCCTGATCGTTAAACTTATTGCTGTATCCATGGTGGACATGCACACATACAGTAGTGAGGATGATGATACAAATATAGTTGAGCATTCAGACCTTAGACGTAACTGCAGACTTAAGCTTAAACAAAGGAGCTGCTGAAGTTGAATGCGATTCTCTCAGAATACGTCAAATGCGTGTACGGAAAGTTGTGTTTGAGTAGCGAGGATGGCATACACACTCCTTTCTCAATTGTTGTCTGTTAACACTGTTGCATCTGTGAGTTCAAGTATGAGGGAAAAGCTCCTCAGACGGACTGTGATGCAGCGTGAGAAGCCGTTTGTACAGTAATGATACGATGACTGTCTTTAATTAACTCGGGATCTGGCAAATGACCATATGGGGCTTGTGATTAAATTTCTTGTGGATTAGGCCATAAAAACGATTGACTTTTACACTTCAAACAGGTATGGTGATGAGACTCTTAGCTGCCGTCCAACATTTGAGTGATGCAAACATTGAGAGAGTGGAACGGCTGAGCCTTGAAAATCAACAGAGAACTTGTCACCAAGAGACGCACCTGTCTGTGTACGAATGACTGTACACACAATCATTCGCAAACACCACTTTCATATTACGGGAACTCAGCTGGGTGTTATTGCCACATCACCAGTACAGCCCCGACTTCGCTCCAAGCCATTTCCACATGCTGGAACCATTAAAGGGGTTCCTGGTAGGCCAGAGTTTCAGACGTGAAGCAGGCAGTCTAAACATGGCTGCAGCAGCCTGAGAAAACTTTCTACATTGATGGTATCCAAGCACTAGTGAAACACTGGGATAAGTACATTAGTGTAGCAGGGGAGTCTATAAAGAAATAAAGAGACTGTTTACTATCATAAACGTGTTCTGGTTTGATTTTTTTATATCCCTTATTAAATTTGCACTTAAATCACAAACTCTAAATAAGTCCAGTGAGAGTAGATTATCCTCCAGAGCTCAGCACAAAGATGATGGCACACACAGGCCAGCTGAACCTGCACCACCAGCCACAGCGGTAGCTCTGGCAGGCATGCGTCATGACCCTGCTGCTATTCTCTACTAATCAAGGGAAGATGAAAAACCTGCTCTTGTGGTAAACAGCTAATTACGCATCACCGATCTCGTTCTCTGCACATTTCAGGGCAAACGTCAGTTAAGTCAAAATAAATTGGAAAAAAATACTGAGAGGGGAAAAAAAAGAAAAGTGGGACGTGTGCTGGTGTGTGCCATGTTTCCTCTAAATGCATATACACCCTGATGACAGCATCCACCCAGCTACATATACTGCAATCTGTCAGCCATTCTGTCATTAAAGAAATGACATTTCTATTTTTCTTTTATAATTATAAATGCAACATAGTTGGCTTTAAGGGTGACTTCAGTTTATTTAGAAGACCGGCTGCAGTTCCAAGCCAAATGCATGTCTTGGAGCTAGAGCAAATGACACAGTGCAGATTCACATTTTTTTTTCTTGAAAGGTTTTCTAGGATCTTTCCTTTCAAAGTTGTAAAGTCAAGAGAAGAAAGACTGTTGCCAAAAACAGCTGCTTCAGTGTGAGACTTGCTAGTTCAGTAAAGAAGTAAGTCAGGGAGCACAAAGATTCCCACACTGGATCATAAAGTCAAAAGTCAGGATGTACATTCGCTATTACACATTCTTGAATGGTACATGTAGGAAGTTACATTACGCAGTTTCAGCTCCATCAGCTGTCTCCTGGACCTACAGTACTGTGCAAAATTCTTGGACCACCCCTCACTTCTTCATATTTTGCTTCCAAAGAGCCAGACTTTTGAAGTTTCCAGGCTTTCTAAAAAACTTCTTTTGGCTCTCATATTCAGTCCAGTCCCTGTACCTTGTTGCACCACATGGTGACCTATGAATCATTTAGGCATAAGAAAGCATCTAACATAAGGCATGAAACCGGTGAGAAACAGGTGCAGATAATGTCAGATGATCAGGCAGGTGATTAGTATCCTGGTGATGCTGAATGCTGAGTGGTTGGAACAGACGAAAGGGGAAATAAGGTTGCTGCTGAGGTTGTTACTGTACGTAAACCACCAACTTTTAAACTGTATGATTAAACACATTGCAGCCTCTTGCAATAAAACATTATTTCCAATTTCTTTAACTGAATCTGCTTCATTTATATTCTTTTAATATGAAGAAATGAGGGGTGGCTCAAGACATTCGCTCAGTGCTGTATCTAAGCGGGTCAATTGGAGCTTCTCACTCAAAATCTCGCTAATGGGTTCTTCCAACTGAGTCCGCAAAATCTCCTGGTCTCAGCAGCTCGCATGGATTTGCTACTGTTGTTGATGTTTAACAATCAATTAATAAATCATCATCATCATCATCATAATTGCTGCAATCAGCCTTAATCATAGGTAATTTATAAATAATAAATTTTCTATTCTTTTTTGGAATTTTTTTTTTTTCCTTGAAATGTATATTAATGCACATGCGGGTTTGTCTAAAGAAATGTGCATGAATTTGCCTACTTCATACATAAGACCAAAAATCTAGACTGTAGATGCTGTTAGACTTAAAAGACTTATGTGACCTTAAAAACATTCTCGAAAAAAGTTTTCGGAAAATTTTTTTATATTAAAAAAAACATCCTTATTGTTTATCGTTCTTTATTATTTGAGGACGAACGCTCACAAGAAAAACAGATCCTCGAGTAAGCGTGATTTAGAAAAAAGAAACTGACATGTACAGTATATGAGAATCAGATATAAACTGATACATGCATCAGGAAACAAGAGATATGTTCAGGGATATGACATGATGAGATTGTGCCAAGTGGGTGGAGCGACGTTTCAGATAATGAGGACGAAAACGGTGAAAAGATACACTTTGGATATTTCCTTTACTACGGCGTAGGAGGCGTGTAGATGAAAGTGACCCAAAAATCTACACTGGAAAAAATAAATAAATAAATACACATTTCTACACTGGATATGTATGTGTGTGCATTTGTAATATACCTGGAGGGTTCTTGCCAGGCTCATTGTTACTGGGACTTCCTGACTGCTGTGAGTCTGTAAACAAATATAAAGAACGTGGATTAGTACACAAAACGCAGACTCAGTGACTCAAACAGCAGTGGCAGCGCAGATTACATTACCCTCATTTATCATCCACTTCCATTCCCTTCAGCTTTATTTGTTAAGCTCTTACCGCTTTCTAGAGCTTTTTATTTGTTTCTCCGGCAAAGAGGAAATTAGTAAAATCCTTGATTATCATCAACCAAAGCTGACTCTCAGGATAGAGGCACTGACATTTGGTAATAAAAAGCTAATTTGTCTTCCCGGAAAAGCAGTCAGTATAAAAAAAAAAAAAAAGAAAGAAATAATAAAAAAAAAATCTGCAAATGAATTTGTCAGGCAAAAACAAGCGACCGTTTTTAACAGTATACGTTTTAATTAAAAGTATTAAATTCACATGCAAATCCTAATCTATTTTGTGCATGATGGCAGTTATTGTATGGTTCCCACCCAACCCCCCACCTCATCCTTGCTGGGAAAGGCTGCAGGAGCTCAGTCCTGACAGGCCAGGCCAGATGTGTGCAGAAACATGTTTTTTTTTTTCTAGAACGGAGGAAGGAGAAAGAAAGTAAGAAAGAAGAGAGAGAGGGGAAATGCACAAAATGTGCTCTGTGCGAAACACATCAAAGGAGTGTCTTTCTTCTTAAAACAGCCACACACGTGGAGAAATGCGCTTTTGGAGGTCGAGCGCTTGACCATACATCACGTAGTGCAGACGCAGGACAGAGGGAGGTATAGAGGAATGAGTGCAAGGAGAAAAATGAGAAGAATCCAGCATGTCGTTAGGGTATGCTTTCAATATACAGAATCCTGACTGATGATGTTACCTTACATGACCTTCAGGAAGCAGGTGCGCGAAATTCCTCTAACCATGTGCGTTTTTTTTTTTTTTCTTTCCCTGATCTGATCTGATCAAACGTTACAATTTTGACCGGTTAGATTTGGCATTAGTAGCTAATCCGGTGAAACTGAGCGTGTGTCGGCAGCCCTTGTGATTTACACGCGCTCTTCAGACGTGCGCTCACGCAACACAAAGAGCCACACATGTTCGAGGGGCCCTGAAAGAAAGACCTGGATGATATGATCTCTAACATAGAGAGTACGAACGATGTTGAACTTGGATAGCTCTTGCTCAGAACAACACCATCTTCCATAGGTCTCGCCGCAGTCGGGAATAAGAAGAGATGAAGATATACACGCATATGTACATAAAGTCTCAGAAGCAATCGCTCCGCTTGCACAGCTGATGAACAGCTTTTCTTTGTGTCCTAACTTTAACTTTTATTACCCGCGCCCCAACCCCCAAAAGCAAAAATCGACCATTCGACAACGCTGCGCAAACGGAATGTTCTTGGCTTCGACTCAACAATGACAAGGAGGCAGCGCTATATGTTTGGAGGACATTTTTTTTTTTTTTTTTTTCCTAAAAGGAAGAAGGGAGAGCACTACAACAGAATGCTTATAATAAATTTTGTGTAGCACCTTTCGCACACACAATGAGGTTCCTCACGGTCCGTACTTTCGCTCATTTCAAAGTTGTGCGAATATTCCATGCTGTGTGTACAGTATAGCATATAATAGTTTAAAGCTCGACTGGAATATTAGGTCTCTGATCGGTGGGACTGGTGCAAGCTGGCTGGGTGACAGTGCCAGTTCCTATGCCAACTTCCCATCCCCCCCCTTCACTGCCGATCAGCCTTCACATATGCGCTGTACGCCATCCATCAGTCTGGATAAAGACACCTCCTACTGCGTCCGAAAAAGGGAGAAAGAGGGGAAGGAAAATAAAGTGGCTCGAATCTATAGGTGCATTCTAGCATAACGTTGTTTACTGTGATTAAAAGTCGAAACAATAGAGCAGCTGGCTCTGGCATTTAGGCATCAAATGGTCCAGACTCATTTTTCATTACAGCCATAGACAGACGCACACCGATTCTTTCGAAACGCACCCAACAGCTGTCGTCACCCGCACACGTGAACTGTACGTGGGAATTAAACCTCAAATGTACAATATGCCTGTATTGTACAGTATTTCCAGCATGACATTTTAATGCATAATTTCACATAACTGGAATGTAATTATAAGGTCACGTCTGTGTGTCCAGATGTGTATGTGCGTATGTGTTTCTATGAGCTACATATGCCTTTGCAATGTAGTGTTTGAAACGGAGCAGACGTTTGGGACGCTTTAAAAATAAACGTCTGTAAAGCCGCACACATAAACAGTTTGGCCAGGGTGGTGCTTTGTGTGTGTGTGTGTGTGTGTGTGTGTGTGTGTGTTGTGAGTGTGTACTTGTGCGAGTCAAACACAGATACCTGAAGCACACGGAACCTCTCCGAGCACACTTCTTGGCTCCCAACGACCATGTCAGTGTTTAAACAAACAAACTAGCAGAGAAGCGGAATGTTAGCGAAGACTGAAGAGGAAGAAAAAAAAATCCAGTTCGATCCTGTTCTTTACACAATAACGAATGTAGATAGATAGATACTTTATTGATCCCGAAGGAAATTCCAGATATACAGCAGCAATAGAGACAGTAACACAATTATTGCATTAATATGTATGAATTAACTGAGAATTTTTAAATGCACGTTATCATTTTACGTTATTTTGTCTATTGAAAGAAATATATTTAACATTTACATTTCTTGTTATAACATTATTGTTATTATCATGAATAAAATTCATATATTAAATTCTATGTAATGCTTTAAATAGTTATAATTATTTAATTATTGAAATTAAAATGTAATTACATTTTAAACTCTTTTAATTAGTTTCAAGTGGCACACCCTGCATACAGAATACTATTATACATCACTGGCAAGGGTGGTTTCTGTTGTTTTTCGATCATACATGTTACAGTGAGACAAAAACGTGTGTGTATATGTGTATACATATATATATATATATTTATTTATTTATTTATTTATTTAATTATTTATTCTTTTTTTTTTTATTGTAGCGGATAATTTCCTTCTAATGCCTGAAGTCATCAGAAATTACAAATGTAATGTATCTAATGTAAAACAATAAGTACTTTAACTAACACAAGAAAGAAGAAAAAGTAAAAGCTGTGTAAAACGAAGTCCTATTAGCTCTCTATCATTATAGGTTTAAGACTTAAAGCTTCAGCCGACTTTGTCCATTTCGTCTCTTTCACATCTCTCAGTGTTTAGAATAACTACCCCCTCTGGCAAGTCCAATCTCACACTCTTCACTCTTGTAGCTGTACTACAGAAGGTGTTGAGTCACACACTCACTCACAGGACAAACCTCTTTCCTCGTTCTTTCTGATCCCATCCATCAGTTTCAGTACAGCATTCTTTTCATACAAGTCATCTAATTATATAACGATCATTCCTTTCCAAAAAAAAAAAAAAAACCTCCAGCAGTCTTCCTCTGGAAACACACCTCCCACTCTACCTCAACTAAACATAAACACACACTCACACTCCTATACTTGGCACGATCCCTGTGCAACCCATCCGGCCTCTCGTCTCTGCTTTGTGTTTTGTTTAGAGCCATCGCATACTTTAGCAACTTTTCTTTGCTGGCTGAAGACTGGATTGTATCTCGCGCACACACGCGTACACACATGCACGCTTACACATACGCATTGAACAACAAGGAACATGCATACCGTCGACATTTCAGGAGGAGGCGTCTGGCAGCCATTTTAGAAAGTGAGCAGGGCTGCACACGTACTGCTCTGCTTGCCAAGGAAACCAAGCTTTAGCCAAGAATTCTCTCTTTCCCTCTACTTTCTCTCCCTCTCATACTCTCTCTCTCTCTCTCTTTTGCAGGCCAACCATGGAGGAATAGGAAGAGAGATTCAGAAATATCTCCTAATTATGCACTGCACCTGGTTGACATGTTTCGAGCAATGCAGCTGCACTAGTGTAAATACTCTCTGTGGACGAATGCGCGTTTGTGGGTCTGGTTTGTTCTGCATTTTGGCGTGCACGTATATACTGTACGTCTTCAGTCATCAGTATTTTGGTGCTGGCCAGGCCGAGCGTTTATTACCTCACAAGCGCACGGCTCTGACTTCAACGCACGCTCACAAATCAGTCGAGGCGGATCTTGGCGAACGTCTGTTTGACTTTCCTTTCCTCGCCATCTCTCTTTTGTTCTATCTCAATCAGCCTGTATTTACATTCCCATCAGTGTCTGCATAGTTCACAATCAGTCTTTCTCTCCGCAAGTGCGGCTCCATATCGGCTCTTCGGTAGATCTCTCACAACATCCTTATCGTTACGCTTTCTTCGCCGGGCGCTCTCGCTTCCACACTGCCTCGGTCGGTTTCTTTTGTCTTAGACCCAGCTCTTGTTGATAAAACACCAGGCCCTTTATCAGGACGAGCCATAACCTAAACAGAGATAGACAGAGGAAAGCATCCTGGCACTGGTGGAGAGTGAGACAGAGTGAGAGAAGAAGCCTGCCGTGGCGTTTCGAGTGCCAAAGCCGCGTCGCCCGAGCGGGGTGTGAACAGTGGGCACGCCAAAGCCAATGGGCATCTGTTCCGAGAGCTGACACAAAGACGAGCTGGCGGCCATCTTGCGATGAAGTCGTGCTATCTCACATGCGGCTCAGAGAGATGAAAATGGAAGAGTCGGTTGCAATATTCTGAATTGAAGAATATACATTTACCTTATTTCTTTCCAGTTATATACATTTTAATTATCTTTATCCCTGTAAAACAAGTTTAAGCCAAAATAAAAAGCGAAAAAGCTTTTTCTTTTGACACACAGTAGTAATTTGTGTATTCTTACTCATATCAGGATGTTCACTAAAAGTTGTTCACATGTTCACGTGTGCTTTCAAGACATGTGGCCTTAGAATAAACATTATTAACTAGTCAAACCACCTTTTTATTTATATTAGAATTATGTCTTTTTGGACCCAGTAATACAATGACACTTCTAGCAACAATGCAAGTGAACGGATTGCCTGCTTTCCAGGTGACTTCATACAGTAGAAGACAAAGCACATCATACCTGCCAAAGCATTACACCTGCGATGCATAACTTACATTGTTTACTTAGATCGCAGACACATTCATCTCTATATTTAGTTA
The DNA here is from genome assembly GCA_030522415.1 of Channallabes apus. NCBI lineage: Eukaryota > Metazoa > Chordata > Actinopteri > Siluriformes > Clariidae > Channallabes > Channallabes apus. The sequence continues at coordinate 22,813,260 of CM060108.1, read as the reverse complement.
AAAGTTGTTCTCATTATGTGTTTTCATGACAAAAACTTTTGATAAACTTAGGACCAAGTGGCTTTTACAGTCACACACTTCTGACTCATTCAGCTTTGGGGCTTCATCCAAACAAAACCCTAAACTAAGCCATAATGCAAACATGGGTAAGACTCTAGGACTCTAGAACATATATATATATTTTTTTTTAAAAGGGAGAGTGTTAACAAGAACAATGACAACAAAGAAAACAAGTACATGTTTGTCTGGACGCTAGTCCATGACGTCTCTTAGCAATGAAAGGAGAAGTGTCGGAGACAGCAAACTCTCTCACATGCAAGTTTAGGTGCACGCTCCGGCGGGGACAAAGTCGCATTATTGATCTGTCTGCGTGTTAACAAAGGCCACCACGGTCTGACACACAGCGTCATGCGGTGATTGTTGCCTTACATATGTCTGCTTTGGCAGTCCAGCGCTGAGGCCGCAGAGACTCATCAGTCACATGTCAAACCGTGGTGTCACGGTGACACACACCGTGCGCCTTCACATCTCGGTGACAAAGGCAGAACAGAGCGTGCACAGATCACTGCAGCCAAAGGTCACTTTATAAACAGATTATGGAAATGAGTATATGGGGGTTTTCAATCATGCTGGGCCGTTTGAAATGTCTGGTAGTGGTACGTCTAAGTTGATGAGATTTGTATAACATTTTGTGTACTTACTAGTAACGCTAATGTGTTAGACATGATTGCGTGCCTAACCAGAGATGTGTTGATCTGATAAAAAAATAAATAAAAAAATGTAAGAATGTGTGTCAGGTGGATATGTGTACTTCATTACATTATACAACCTGCATAAGCTATTTTGAAACTGAATTGCGCAAAATACATCAAAAGACATGTGACGCTGTCTGACACCGCATGTCTCTGAATGCATGAATGAGAAAACTTTTCTTCAAGGCTTTTTTGCTATGACCAGGTAACAGCACATTTTGTTATTACTGTTTACTGTCTGACGCACCAAACCCTTATATTATTATTATTATTATTATTATTATTATTATTACTATTAATTTGTTGACGGAATAAAATGCTCCTGGGATCAGTGCACTCCAGGTACATAACTCCTGAACTTGCTTAATACTTTAAGGGGAGAAAAATGGATTATCAACAAACAATTCAATAATCCACAAGTGCCACTTTGAATTTCAATTTCTTTTTAACACTGATATGCCTGCAACAGCATGGACATTATGTAGGGAGATTAGCACACAGCTCCTACCCTCTTGTGTTTGTCTGCAGGGTATTTATAGCGGTAGTAAAGACTACATTGACTGAAATTGTATGACATCTCATCAGGGTATCTCCCCTTCCCAGTGACAGCATGCCACTTGGATGTGTATTGTTACTTGATTGGCTGAGTGAGCGGCCCATTTGCATGAGTGTGCGCGGTGTCGTGGGACAGTGGGGGGAGGTCCGGGCCGATCCGGCCTCGGCTGTGGCAACTGCCCAGCAGTCCTTTTGTAGCCGTCGCAAGCCGGGCAGGGAGGTGGGCACGGAGAGAGAGGGGAACAGTGCAGGGAGAGAGACTGAGACTATAGATTTAATTATGCATGCACATTTCCCCATTCATGGAGGTGAGTGTGAAAGAGGGCGAGGGGTTGGGTGGCAACCAATGACATTCCACCGTACAGAGCTCCTGTCTGGAAGAACACTAATGAGGTGACACTCAGCGGCTGGAGCCCAGCCAAAACAGTCCATTAACTCCACACAAGTAGTTAAGAGGAGGAGAGACTGGGAGGGGGCAGACGGGGAGACGAAGTAAAGGAAAAGTTCAAGAGAGAGGCAGAAAGACAGAGGGGGAGTGAGAGAGCAGAGTTGTGAATGACACAACAGGGGGCCCATGGTGAAGGGAGGTGCGGGGGGGGGGGGGGGGTTTGGGGTGTCTCTTGGCAGAGTGGGGGGACGGGAGGAGGGTGACGGCGAGCGTGTGTGTCTAGTGTGTATGGGAGGTCAGTAAGGCTACTAGAGTCTCATGCACTCGGAGACCCAGACTCAGACAGGCCTTTAACAGTCTGCTTCGTTTCTTTCATCTCTCACTTTTCAAGTCAGAGTAGCGCGGGATAATGGCAGCCGTTTCCTAATATCGTAATCGCAGTTCCGAGGCTTTCGCGTCCTTTATGGCCGGCAGTCTGGGCTGTTAATCAGTCGGACGAAAAAAGCAATGAGCACTTGTACAAATTATATTTGATTCTCAGACGTGCTTGAACTACACCTACCGAATGTGCTGTCACTTCTTTCTCACAAGCCCAGTTTAACTTAACACGCAAACAATTTGAGGACAAACAATGACACAAATTATATTTGAACCCAAAGAACCTTTGAGCGGGGATATTTTAGGGTCATGAGCGCAGTCCTGGCACACACACACACACACACACATGCATGTGAGGCTCACTGTAAAATGCTGTCTCACCACATAGTTATGTTCGCTCTGTCGGAACATGTTGTGTGAACCATATCTCCAGCACAAATCACGCAAAACTCTTGGTACTCAGAAACAGCGGACCTATGTGCAGTGGCATCTACATCAATCATTTAAATATAAACGATCATCTAAATGAAGGCAAGGTTTCTAAACAATGCAAGCTTGAATTGAGAGTTTGGCGTGCTGTGTATTTAATAAGTGTCACACTTGAATAAACCAGGGTGATATCTGTTCTTTCATAAATCTAAGACAAATGTTTGCTGTTACAGTCAGTTTCAAAAATTCTGGCACCTTTTGTAAGACAGGTTAAATAAAAACGTAATTTTTCCAACGTAAGTCCAGTGCACCTGATCTCGGTTTTACCAAGAACGCCAATAGTTCTGAAACTGACAGTATTTTACAATCATATGTATTCACATGTGGAAAAATTAACAGTTTCCGTTTTATGTTTCATTATATGTTTCCTCCCTAAATGGGTTTCAACCCTCTGAGATGTAAGAAAATCAACTAATATAGAACTAAAATTCACTTGTTATCATGCAGTTGTGTGTCTATTTTGATCCTGAAACAGATCTAGGTTCTGAGAAATCCAAAGTTTTTTTTATCTTATCTGAATCCGTATTAGTCCGAAATTCTAAGGAAAATCTCACTAAATGATCATAAGGTGACAAGGATTCCTTACGCTGCATGTTGCAACCACGCCAGGCGCAGCTGCTGACCGGGCTTGTGTGTGTGCCGAGAGGAAGATGGTCAGTATAGTGCCAACTCCTGCATGAAGAGGTGGGGCAAAGTGCCAAGGTGGCAGGAGCAGAGTATCCAAGTATGGCCCAAGTCCAGCTCAACCCAAGGGCAAAGCAAGTGTTTACATATATACGCTACAACACCCACACACACACACACACATTTACTTGTACCCAAATTAGGATGCTAAATGACTTATTGGACATTTAACACCACATCTAAGACAAGATCTTGGCACAAAACTAACCAAGAAACAAAGCTTTCACTCATTTAGGCTCCTCCGCTAAAAAAAAGAAACCCACACTCAGAAGAAGACATGGAAGGAAAGTACTTAATTTAATGTGTCATTGCAAACATAAAAAATGCTCCCAGCATAGCCAACAGATGTCGGAGCACTTTTATAGTGCTACAATCCTACTAATTTCACACTGAAAAATGCTCACCGAGGGAAAATAGATGCTGCACGAGTCCCTCGCGATCTGTTTCTGCCACAACATTTAATTACCAGAAAAGTGTTCCTGAAGTTGGGTCTGTCTCTTTCTCTCATTCAGATAAAGCTAAATTAGGTAGAGTAGGGGGGTATATTAGACTTTACACAGATCTGTTTTAGCAAATGGTCAACTTTCATACATGTCTAAAAATGTTATACGGTCCTAAGAAAAATCTCCATAGACTAGGGAGAGAGAGAGGTCCCCTGCAAAAAGCTTGATCTGGGTAATGAGCATGGCATACAGTGGACCATGTAAAACACATACCAGACGCAGGTCAAGGCACAGCAGCCATGTGGAATACTGCGTAGTACGATTAACATGCTGACTTCACCAGATACCTGGTAGCTTTCTGTGGTTTATATTTCTGATCCTCAGGTAAGGACTTCAGAAATTCAATGCTCAAATCACAACATTTCCTGATATGAATCGATTATGCTCTATTGCCTTTAAAAGTTTTTAAACTCAATTTAAGGAGCATCGGCTACAGCAGTGAATCAGACACCCTTGAAAGGGACATTGAAAGAGCATGAAGCAGCTTCTCCTGATAAAGCCTCTCAGGCGGAAAGTGTTGGCAGGCCAGAGGCTGATGATTAACACAAGCATAATGAAGGAAGCTCTCATTCAGCTCTGGAGAGCCCAGGATGCCCGCTGCAAGGTCAAAAGACAGGCAGCAGGCCAATCAGCTGCAGCGGTGGACTGGTGATCTCAGCACACGTTGGGTTGTGCTTTATAATAGGCAGATGCTATGCAATAATTCACGTTTTGTTAGTTGCAGGGTCCGTCCTTCCTGGCAGGCACTCAGAAAGGAAAATCTGCCATGCGCTCTTGAGGCTTGCTAGGGCGGCCCTGGGTTGCAGCAGTAACAACATGTGGTTTGGCTCCAGTCTTCAGTTTATATGTGCGACAGTGAGAGGAGGAACCGCTAAATGAATTGCAGATTCTGTTGTTCCAACACCATAAACAATGTTACACAAAGTCTGGTATTAAGCAGATGTTGAGGAACACTGCTCTTACCAGAACCTCATACATTAGAAGCTGCATGTCTTGCGCTCATTTGAAACTCTGCACTTTCTTTTCCAGTTATACAAGTGAAATATCTTAAAGCAAATTTATGAAAATGCTATTAGTGATTGAATACAAAAGAATTTTTACTCTTCATTTGATAACTTAAATATAAATACACATGTTTTGGGAAAACCACATCCCAGAGAATGGGAGAACATGCAAACTCCATGCACACAGAGAGGGGAATCGAGCCTGGCCGGCAATCGAACCCGGACGCTGGAGGCGACAGTGCTAACCACTACACCACCGTGCCGCCTAGCCACATTGATTTGAACATAAATCTGCAAAAATATAAATGTAAAAATTATAACAAATATATAAATGGCACAGAAGATACAAAATGTGGTTATTCGTCCAAATAAGGAATATATGGTAAGTTCACTGACCTTTGATTTGCAACATAAAAATAACTATTAAACATTTGAAAATAAAAATCATGAAAGTGAAAAATGATTTTGATATTTTTCCAAATTTGATGGCCTTATAAAGGGTTAACAGTCTAGCAGTTTGAAACAACCTAACGTGTAATTTCTTTCCATAATGCGAGCCTGTTATTTGCTTATTTTCAGTTAGTTTTTTTTAAGCTGTGTATGAAACAGCTTAGTTTATTCAGTCATTTACATAATACTTTAAAAAAGTTTTTTTTTTTTTTTTTTTTACAGTTGTAGCCACACATTAAATACAAGAATGGTTTTGAACATACTGTATAAATATTTTTTTTTCCTGACTCAACAAATGCGGCATATCCACTAAGGACAAGAGAAAGCCTTGTGAAAGGGAGAAAAAGACTGCGAGTAAGAGTGCAAACAATGTTGCTCTTTTTGTAATCTCTGTTATGTAGCATGAGAATTATAGCAGGCTTCCCTGCACAGTGTGGCTACACTCGCCCTCCCATGCCGTAGGGGCTGGGAATGCAAAAGGCCTTTGTGTGCGCTTCAGTTTTCTGGCGGAGCGTCTGCGCACTAAAATGATAAGAACAATGCTCAGCTGTCATACGGAAGGATTCTGAGAAGATGTGTTAATGTTCCTCAAAAGGTGACTTTTTAACCAGGCACCTTACAGATGCATTAGGAGAACAGGCATGGCACAAGTCTAACAAAAGCTTTAAATAACAGAACACGCGGATATATTTCGACTTGGTCGAGGTTTGCTGTTCAATAAACTTTCCCACGAGCCAATTCAGAAATTCTCCGTCCAGGGTCTTTTAATTCCGTTTTTGTCTTCTTCATCTTCTATCTGCCACGTCCTCAGTTCTTTAAGATTGTCAGCTCTGCTTCTCAGCAGGGGTCTTTCTCGTTCTCTTCCAATTCTGACGCCTGGCTCTGCATTCAGCACGCCGTTTTTCAGTTTGTCAGAATTGGTGGGGGGTTGAAGCCAGGTAGCAGATCGGATAGTCCTGGTCTGGAAAGTAAACAACGCTACGGCGAATCGGCCCTTCATGTTTATGTTGTGTGGAACGTGTCATTCATGCACGCTGTGTGGACTTTTTCATAACCCTGACACATTCTGTGAGCTGAAGACCTGAACACTAGTGTAATTTTTACAGCTCAGGTATGCTACCGTGTTGTGCATTAATTATTATTGCCTGAAGCAATTTTCCACCATCTTAGGAAAAACCCTGTTAAACTTCATTGCTTGTTTTTTTTTTGTTGTTTTTACCTCTCAGCCCTGTGTGGTGAGTCTATAAATGTGTACACATCTGATAAACCCTTTGTTCCATAGTGTTTCCAGTGAAAATTACAGTGGTGAGGGCTGAGTTTAAGTATTTCCTGATACTTGTAAGGCTTTTTCTGGATTAGTACAGTCAGTAGGATGGCTATGTTCAACAAGCCAAACCTCTAGCTTTACATTAACAATGTACAACATCATACATCTATGATAAATATGCTCCCTAAACGATAAAGAATTATAAATATTTCCCCTTTCTACAATGGAATGTGAGGAAAGCCTATAGGAATGAAGATTCCAATAAAAACACGGTTTGGTCCAACTATGCTTCATAGTATGCAACATATACTTTGGTAGATTTCTAATGTTAAACGTTGATGCAAAAATAACAGTTCCCTAGTGCTTGAAATGGCGCCGGTCCAAAGGCTATAAAATGTTATCTCCATGCGTGTACTGTAGCTGGACATGCCATTGCATCATGGGAACTAGCGAAGATATCAAAGGGCCACAATTGGATCACACTCAATAATCTGCACTCTTGGCACATGTTCACATAGACGTCCTCCTCTAATGCTCACGCTGACCGAGTTTTTATATATATATATATATATATATATATATATACAGTCACTATATGTGTTAGTCCTGATATGATCCCAGGTCCAGGTAGCGGGCACAAGGGTTTCGGCAGGAGTCCCAGGTGGTTGGCAGAGGTGTTGCAACACTTCCTTTTCACCCAGTCCAAGCCACTTGAGCTTGGCACACATTACCTGGAACAGCTCAGACCTCTGTCTGAAAACATTCGCCATGGCAAACTCTGGAGCCCACACACTTTAGCTGACACTGTGCAGTAATGCTTAGGACTGCAGGAAGAACATGGGGGGGAAAAACATACACCAGGAGGAGGTTTCTTATAAGCTATTCATGCCAAGCAGACACAAAGGTAGGGCTTTTTTATCAATTGAAGGAATTACACAGATCATATGTCACCATATGGAATTCCTTTTACACATAATGCATTTCCTTCATGGGGTCTGTGAGAAGCCATAGAGCATATCTACTGGGAGCACTCTTTGGGACAGGGGGAAAAACTTCTGCATGTGTGTGTGTGTGTGTGTGTGTGTGTGTGTGTGTGTGTGTGTGTGTGCAAGCAGGCATGGGGTGGGGGGCCTCTGTCAGGGGCAGCCTCAGCACACTGAGCAGAAATATGCCATATGCATTCAGTGAACTGAAGCCTGCAGGGCTTCTCTCAAGGTTATTAGAAAACCCTGCACACCCTGTGCAGAGTCTTAAAAAAACTAAACTAAATACTCAAAAGTAGAGCTAGATAAAGGCTTGAATTCTGCCACAACTCTCTCATGTGTGAGGCCCACTAGGACTTTTAAGGAGCTGCGAAGAACACTTTTGTCTAATCAAGAAAACCTTCAGTTGCTCTGCTGTATCTGATCCCTCCTGTTGTGACAATGACACGGCCGCTGAGGCAGAGCGCACGCCTTTGCCTCAGATAACAGGGCCGCCTTTGACACTGAGTTTCCTTCCCTCTGCCGGGGCCAAGAGCCAGGGCCATGCATCCGCTGCCCCACCCCCAGGTCCTCATGCACACAAAAGTAGGAAGCGGGAGCCGTGGCCACTCGCATTGTGACAGACCTCTCTAAATCACGTCTCATTTCATCCGCCGCTCTTCATAAGAGGTTTCGGCAGAGGAAACGATAAACACAACAACAGCACGTAAATACATCGGCCGCAGCTACCAGGGTGCTTAGTGCGGCGATGGCTAATTGAGTAACACTGCTGCCTCAGTGAACTCGCATTAGGTTACGGCGTAAACCAAACCTGTACGTCTGCAGACAAAAGTTCCCGAGGAAAGTAAACAGATACTATCAGATCAAGATACAGGGATACGGAGATACTATCAAAAGCTGCATGCAGGTAGTCCACAATGTTAAAAGATCGTAGGATTTAAACTGTCCTGCTCATGTGGTTTACGAATCAAACAGCTTTCTAAACCATTATACTATTGTATACTGGCAGTTTAAGGTAAGATGTTGCTTGTGTGACTCTTTAGTCTGTTATACAGCTGAAGAACTTGTGTTGTTCAAATGTTGAACAAAGAACTTGTGTTGCTGAAATGTTGATCGATCGAAGGAGCACATCTCCTGCAGATAGGTAGAGAAGTGAAGACTTCATAATAGGAATTAAGATCTGTACAACTGGCTTCAGGTCTCAGCAGCCTAGCAGACTCCAGCAGACTGAGCAAGAACCATCCATTATTATTAAGCTGTGGTTCATGCATATTCTCCAGGCCATGGATTTTTGTGCTGTGCGAGCTGAAAGAGCAGAACTCCCAAGCTCATGGAAGACAAACTCAGATGAGCTCCAGGAAAGCCAGCGAGTCCGTGCAAACAGCCTGCAGAGGCTAAGATGAGAACCTTATCAGGAGCCATTTAAACGAAGACGGGGTCACGAGCCATTCTGGTTAAAATGCCCTTGGTGGGCAAGCAGAGACAGGGACAGGGTTGGGGGATTAGATGTAACTTGAGGCTGTTGACATAAATTGTTCAGTGTCACTGTAGGTTCTCGATCCAAAGAAAACCAAGTGTCAAAAAAGAATCAAAAAATCAAAAGCAAGGACTGCTAAGGACAAAAGTTCGACAAGCTTGACCTTTTATGCACCGTTCTTCAATTAAATATCAATTATCTAACGATCCCACGCCTTCTAACCAAGAAAGGTGGTTATGAAAATAAAAGGGGATCATTTTATCTTTACAAAGCAGACACTGTCACTGACAGCCATGTAGTGAGATAACAGGCCACTAATACAACTTACACAACCGTCCCAACAGCCCGAGAAGGCCGGCTTAATGACAAACCAGCCAAACTTGATAGAACATTTCAGTAAGTAAACAATTTGCTATCACCTCATTTAACCTTGGCAGCTGCAGTTCTATGGAAGACGTTGCAGCTTTAACCCTTAGTGCTCATGCTCAAGTTTGCAGAGCTGCTGCGTATTTAAACAAAACAAAGGCTTATGGCATGCACCGGTTCCTTTTGTTGATGACTTATGGAAAGGAATTGGAGTAAAAGTCTTTCTAATTATTTTTGCATGCTGTTTAAAATACATTAAATTAAAAAAATAATTAAAAAGCTAGTAAGTCCAAATTAAGACACTAGGCAAACACACAAAGCTTTGTTTTAGCTGAATCACATTCTTCTGGAGAAGAGAGCAGCTCTGAACAGACAGACATGCTAAGCGATACACACACACATATGTCAATGTGTATTTTTAGGCATGTGCTGTTGGATCTGAGAATATACTGACTGCTTTGTGCAGTGTTGAAAAGTGGAATGATTATCATACATACTGTATGAAGAGTTGTGAGTCCATGCACGTAGTGCACAGCGCCGGACACTAGGCTAAATTTAGCCCCTTTTCTACCCCTCTGCTTGGCCTCCAACAGTCCCTCTGTGAGCTATCCTTTTGTTCTCTGATTCCGCCTAGCTAACCTGAAACAAGCGAGCACTTTATACTGCGTTTTTCTTCGAAAAGCTCCGCATCATCAAACATTTATTGGGGACAAACGCCACACTTACAGCAGGATTCTAAATTAAAACTTGTGCCAATGATTAGGCCAGGGTATTGTGGCTTCCTGCCTTCACTTCATTGTGATGCTCATGACAGTTGGGTGTGGCTATCAGGTTAGTTAACAATGGAAGCCCGATCTGGAGACTATCAATTAAGGTGTGAGTGGAGCAATCGCGTATGTAATGGAGAACATGAAAGTCTGCCTGTGATGCTTGGTTTACATTCCATCTCAGTGGTTTCTACTGTGTAGGAATGGGATAAGCATCAGCCGCCCTTTATCTCTCCTGCGGAGCTCTGTGGAAGACGTAAACGTTTGTGTAATCAGTTCTTAGGTCTAGGCCTAGGTTCGAGAAGGAGAGTACTGGAGATCTAACACTCCATTATACATCTATGGTCTGTAAAAACAAGAACGTCTTCCCAGGCAGAGTGGAGAGTCACACAGGACAATGGCAGCTATTATTCGTTGCTGAATGCCGAAACGTATGACCAAGATCTTTTCGGTTTCCTCTTACTGTAGTAATAACTAAAAAAATACATTCATGACTACAGTCTCTTCCACAGACAAAGTCTTCGAAAACTGTAGCCAATGTTTGAATATGTTGTCCAGTGCTAACTGATTAAGCATCACAGAGCACAAACAATACTGGGACTCCATGAGGCACTTTCATGGAAGTCTAAATGAATGAGCGCACTGTTAGGCTGAACAAATGACAGGCGTCCAGTCGAGAGATAAGCCTTCAGCAGCCATCTCCTGCTCTGCTCATAGTGAACCTCATGCACTGGTTAGCTTAGTGAAAGTACTTCTTTTTTTTTTTTTTATACAAAAGAGTATGTCAGTGTCTGTAAGTTTAACACCCTATCTAACTCAGAATCAGTGCTGGAAACAGTTACAATTTGTGGAACACATCTTTCACTTACACACAATATAAACATCAGGATCCCCCAAAGAGGGTGTACATGACATCACTGCCTTACTAAATCCCCAGCACATCTCATTAATTCCAGAGTAAACATGCCAACTCTCAACACGGCACTCGCTGTTTCACGTTTCGTTGAATAATGTTGTGTATTTTTTTCTGCATGCGTTTTCAAACCATTCTTATAAGCAACTGAATGGATACAGCCAGGAATCACAATCCTGCCTTCAGCCCTATGTAACGCTATAAGCTGAACTAATGTGTTCAATACATGCTGTTCTGTGTGCCTAATCACTCTTACTGTACTGCACCAGAGATGACAGAAAGTTTGAGGAAAGGAGTGTTTCTATAGTCTAACACACACAGTCTGCATATTATTCTTCATTACCGCTCTGTAAATACTCAGTGATGTACTGTATTCATTTGACAAGTCAGTGATTCAAACCAATTATTCACAGAGATCAAAATGATTGATGGAAATGCGAGGAAAGAGGGAAGAATTGAAAAAAAAAACATATTTTTTATTCTTCTTAAATACACAGTCAGTGCTCCATTTCACTTTTGTAGATGTACAGTATGCACCGGCCTAAAGAGATTATCTTATGGATACCTACTGTATGTCTGCAGTTCTCTTCTCTAGACGAGGTTTTTAATTCACTATTGTTCTTGAACATCAGACTGATATTAGATTTTTAAGATACAGGTGGGCTAAAATAATACTGAAAGTTTATTGTAAATGCTGAAATTATATTATAGATAGCTTTTATAATAAGCCTTCAGAACGGCTCTAATCTGAGGTGGTGCTAACTGGTGATTTCTGACTCCGGTTACTCTAAATGGACTTTGGTTTGGAAGTTTTGGTCTTGCTTTCCTGGGATGGTTTTCATGAGATCCAGGTTCATCATGGTGCTTGATGGGTTTTGCAAATGCACTAAACATTACTGTTCCTGCAAGAACTATTCCAGAACAGTTGACCTCCATGTCTTGAAATAACAACTGACTGCTGTTGTTGATACATAATTACCTAATGATATAATGAAATTAAATATGTATTATTTCATAGTTTAAAAAAAAAGAAAAAAAGAAATTCAGTATTTCTAGAATGTAGAAAATAAATCCAAACTTGTGTCCAAACTTCTGACTCGAAAAATACTGTTACAGCAAATTGTTACCAACGATGTGTTAAAAGCAACAACCTACCACTCAACAGGGCAATTCAATTTAATATCAAATTTTGGTATTTATCATTAACAGACCATATGTTTTGCACGATAATTTTATTATAAGACTACACTTACTAATAAAAAGTACTGATTTTCCTCACTTTGAACACACTGTATTATAAGGAAATACTATTTTATACACAGTATGAGTGATCTCCTGGAATTAAAAAAAAAAAAAAAAAAGCTATAGGTGAACCTTCAATGCATTTGGGTGGCTCCAGTACAAAACCAACTTTCTTACCGTTCTACTACTTCGTCCATAACTAAAGAACATATTCCCTTTCTGCACACACCTGTATCACCTACGACACTACACATCCTAATTGTGCTTGCCTTCTTGTACCATATTCAGGTTGCCTTTGTTTGGTTTATCCCTTATCAGGAGCTGCTAGGCTAATCTCCCCTCACAAAGTCCTCCATTTTGTGTTCCTTTCTACAGATAGTGTTACATGGAGAGCAGACAAAACTCGCTGGGCCAGAGGGCTGTCGAAAAAGTTGGTGATGATTAGCACGCTTCCTCTCTCTCTCTCCGCTACATACAGATCTAGTAACCGACAGTTACATGGTGAGGCCTGATGATGTAATAAAATTTGTAAATTGGGCAATCTGATGATTTGGTGACTGCATAAGTGCTAGCATGTGGAATGGATTCCATATTTCTAAAAACTTTCAGACTGTTCAATGATCACTACAAAATACAAGGTCTACTCACATTCAAAGCCATCGTTGCTGCTTTTGTATCTGTACTTTTTTTTTTTTTTTTTTAAGACACTCATTTAGATAATTATGACGTTTGGCTGTTTATCAAGAAAGCTGCTCACTAATGCATACTATTGTCTTTGCCGCTGAAGGCTTGTGGAACATTGTCAAGAAGTCCGGGAGGTATTTACGCTAAAGTGCTGTGGCTTTATGATATGATCCATGTTGTTTATCACTTTTGATAAGGAAGAGTGTGAGGGTTTGGAGTTCCCCTAAACAAAAAAAAAGGTGGCGAGGCAGGACACTTGTGTGTGTGTGTGTGTGTGTGTGTGTGTGTGTGTGTGTGTGTGTGTGTGTGGGAATGGGTTCCGCTCTGGCAGACCTCTTTACAAACAATATTTAGAGGTCCCTAGTGGCATATGTGCATCTCACACACATATACACACAGATACACACACTCTTCCTGGACAGAGAGATATAAGCACTGTAGGGGCCACACTGAGGGGGCCCTCCCCACCACGCGTGTCCTCATTGTTCTTCTCAGGAAAAAAAGAGGGAAAAATGAGGGAGGGAGATTTTTTTTCTTCTCATTTTGCAGGAAAGGGAGGGGCAGAACAGAGTGCTCCTCGTGTTCTGTGCAAGAAGGGAGAGAGAGAGAGCTGACAGGATTCTTTCCTCCAACTCGAGCGATATACTCAATGTTTACACAGGTGTTTTACGAGCCTAGCCGATTGGGTCGCGTGTTCCGCAACATCGCACTATAAATACTCCATCACACAGACACGTACTGTACAGATGCAGCTGTAGAACCAAACCGCACAAGGCACAAACCCCACAACTTAATGCCCACCATTATGTTGAAACACTAACCTTTGAAAAAAAAAAAAAAAAAAAAAAAACACACATACACGCACACACACATAGAAATCACTGTTGCTTTCCAGGAAATAATTCTGTAGTTCCTGTGCAAAACTATGTGATAACTTAACAGCTTCTCATCTCTATTACTGGAGCAGTAAATGAAAACGTGCTAACATGATGAAGGTAATGATGCATCGGGACAGTTGCATTGTTTATCTGCATATTTCTATGTTGTCCAGCTTCAACATGTTCTCAGTTTGACTTACGATTTGAAACAAAATGTATTCTAAAGCGCTGCATTAAAAAAAAAAAGAAAAGAAAGAAAGAAAATCACCCATCGTTACCCACCTGGCCACTGAACACCTTCTTACCATCACATTTTTGGCAAAGTTTTATCCAACATAGAAGCGTCGGTTTGCAGGCTCACTATGAATGATTATCTTGTAGTAAATTTCTAACCAAATACATTATTGAGAATTCCTGAGGAAGAGATGTTAGACATTAGACTCTTGTGGTTAACTCTGACAAGCAGACCATCATGGTGGTCTCACTAAGCTCTGAATTCTGAACTCGCTGGACTCGAGGGGGTCGAGTGAAAAATTGCTCAACTGGTGGACCCTACATAAGCTCCATGTTTTAACAACAAGCCTCTGGCCTGGGAAGGTGTGCTGAGAGTGCTACTATTTAATAGTATACTGCCATAAAAATGACACAAAAACTAAAAAGAGGTGCACAGCCATTTCCCATCTTCTAAAGTATTTGCCTGGAAAACATTCAAATGAGGATGCATGGCCAGTAAAATCTTCCACAGCTCACAAAGTGAAAGTGTTTCAAATGCCAAAGTTTCGGCAATTTAAAGGGAGTGGTAAGCCAGCGGCCGAGGCTGCGCGATTTGGAGGGAGTGGGTTGGGGACGGGGTGAGGCGTTGGCCTGGCAGAGATCAACCACTAACGCTCTCGCCGCTCCTCCACCAGGCAGCCAAAACTACAGCTGTGAGTCGAGTGTGCTGAGGTAATTGTTGTAAATGCTTCGCTCTGACACAGATTACAGGAAAAATACAGCCAGCATGCCAAGCACAACACATCATTTCGACGTCAGTTGGAGTTTGTGTGAACGAAAGTGCGTGCCTTTGTGTACGAGAGAGAAAGAAAGAGAGACAGGCTGCCTGAAAAAGAGAGGGACTTCGAGCTTCGATAGAGTTTGTTCAACCACATTCTCTGGAAAGAATGTCAGGAGGAACAAACACTCCACTGTTCCCTCGTTCTATAGAAGGGAAACAGGATTTATACACAAACAAACCATACATTAGCTCCAACTCTGACTATCAAAGGGTAACATATGTGTGTATGCTATATGTGTGATGGAAGTGGGCAGCCGCTTGCTAGCCGGCAGGGTCTTCTGAGGTGAATTAAAAGTATTTAGGTCATTAGAGCTGCGACGTTAGACCCGAGTGAGCTACAGCCGGAGGGAAACGGAGCAGGAGGCCCTGAGCAGGGGAGGCTACCATGTCCTGTATATATCCTGAACCAGGCTAAGAACACACTCACACACTCACACACTCAAACAACTCTCACCTCCATTGCTTCTCGATCACACACGCCATAAATATGACTGTTACGGCCCTAATGATCCACACTTAATGCGGTGGGCTTTAACACCTCAACACATGGTGAGAAATACAGGTAAAACACCTTCTCTGATCGCCATACACTCAAGCCCTGAAGGTATCATGAATAATATTTGACATCTGGAAGTAAGCCACTTATTACTGACTCTGTGTGCGCAAGTTCACTGATTATCGACTCGCGAAGTGGCCTAGCGTAAGAGTTGGAGAACAGCTTTGAGTAGAAATTCAGTTAAAACCCATCTCTACAAGCAGGATTAATGATTGATAGTTAGTTTAAGGTTTAACTGAAATGATTTTTTGGTTAACAAGAAACTGATGCGTCTATACATCTGTCTCACCGTCTCGCCTGTCCTTTATCTCTCCCATCTTATTCCCCAGCTTCACAACCAAGTTTTCTGGCTTTACAGAGGTACCCATAACAACCACTAAAGAAACAAGTGCCTTGTTCTTCAGATATCTCAACCTACAAAAACACATATACACACGCACACACATTCACCCGCATGTACTATAAACACTCTTTATGAAGACGTACGGCCTTATACAAACACAGCCAGGTTCTATTGAGGTCTTTGAGGCAGGCACCAAACAATAGCAAGCCTAAGTGTCCATCTGCAGATGTGTGTGTGAGTGTGCGAGTATGTGTTCCTCACAGGCGGTGTGTGTAAAATCCAATTATCAAAGCCATGGCATTAACATTCCTGCAGTCTGGCAGGTGACGGCGGAGTCCTTTCAGTGCATAGGAGCGCTGCGGTTTGCCCAAGAGCAGCAATGAAGGCGCAGACACTGGAGGCAGGGGGTCCCTCAGGACTGTCTTCACAAACACTAGACCGTTCTTGGAGATTTTAAAGTGGAGGTATATGAGACCTAACATTCCCGATTCTTGGGGGAAATAAGATGTGATGTGAACTTTACATAGGAAATTCCCACAGTTACCTAGAAGAGATTATGTTACAAAATTATTGATTACTTTCTGCCTACTTTTGTCTGGCAAACCAGTTGAACGAGTTAACAAGTGAGTCATCAGAGAGCACTAGCTTTGCAAACAGTTTGCTAGAATTGATAAAGTGATATAATACAACTGGGTGGCACAGTGGCATAGTGGTTAGCACAGTGTGTCCTTGCACCAAATATTATTGGAATTTTGTAGTGATGGGGTTTACAGTTTGTGTACAATTGTAACAAAATTGTGAAAATTTTTTAGATCCAATCAGGATATTTATAAAATCAAATTGGTACCTACAGTAGGTATCAGAAGATCTGGCGTATCGAAGGATGCCTGTTGATTCCCGTCCCTATTATTTTGACATTTTGAAGTGTGAATATTTCAATAACAGTCAAGAAACAATATATTGTGCGTCTCTAACATGCAGCTCTAAAGTTAAATAATTTCACTCATTTGACTTCATTTCTGCGGGTACATGACTAGTTGAGTATTTCATGTGTTGATACAACCCCTTCGTTTACTGAACACTCACTCATCTACCATCATCATCCATCCAAGTGGGTACACTCACAGTGATCTGATCTCCTTAGGAGATGCCAGACGAGCAAAGTTGCAGCATGATTGCCACTGGCCCATGTGATTATGCAGGCGAAGAGGATCTCTGTGTATGTGTGTGCGTGTGTGTGTCGGTCTGTCTCTCTGTCTGTGAGAGAGAAACACTGAACAAATTATTGAGCTATTCCAGTAGCGGATCTAGGACTGGTGAATTTCTTTAAGCACCAGATTTAGCCACCAACAGCCAAACCTCACAACTAGCTCTTTACCTGAAACCCCACAAAGTCAGCACAACAAAAATACAATAATTTTCCTTATCTGGTAAACTTGAAACCTACACAAAAGAAAATGGATGTGCATTGAAAATAGTGTCTTTTTAGTATACGAAAAGAATGGACATGAAAAAATAAGAGAAAAAAAAAGAGGGTAAGAGGCATGCCAAGTGGTCCTCACGTTACCTAAACTTTCTTAAGGGCACGGCAGATCCTCTTACCCCTACTTCCCTCCTTCTAGCCGGATTTTATTTCATCATTTGATTAATCCTTATTAAAAGGGGAAAAAATACAGTGGTTATAATACAGGTCCTTTATTCTCTTCCATGTCACAGTATCTCACTGATAGCGTATCACCTGATCCTGAGTGGGGGTTTCTTGAAAAATTGACATTTTTGAGCAAGACCAGTACAAGCCCAAAGAAAAACAGTAGCACGAAATAATGTATTACATTTTCTGTTGCTTCTGATGTATATAAATGTTCATATTTGTTTAATGGGAAAATGTTTCTAGGCTTTAATAAACACTCATCTGGACTAAACTGGCCTGGTGTGTCTGTGTGCACGAGACTGTGTTGTAAATTGACTGCTTAATCATTACTCTTGCCAGTGTTGGTTAGGACTACTCTAAACTCTTTCCAAGTCTTGTGCTGTTCTCTCGCTCTCTCGCTCTCTCACGGGCGCTGACGCTCTGGGCAGGAACTCTGTGGCTTTGTCCACGAGCTGAGATTCACAGCCAGAGGGGCTAAGCTTAATCATTCTTGGATGCAATGGAAACAAATCCTAGCATTTCCCCCCTCCCCATTCGGAAGCTTCCATTCATTCATGCTTGCTGGCACTCCTCTGCCACCTCATGCTTGGCACATAACACCACTTTTCTTTACCACTTTCACTTTATTACATCTTCTGTCTCTCTCATATGCACTAGTGAATGTACTAGACTTAAGAAAACTTGTCTAGATTGCGGACTATATCCTTAACCAGACCTTTTTCATTCGATGGACTACTTCAAATGCTATTCTTTGTTCTGGTTGCACTTCACGTCAACATATTCTCTCTGGTTTTTATGGGAAATTGAAGCAGTCGATTTGATTTTTTCCCCCTTTCAAAGTCACGGTATGCAAATCTGCAGTACTAATGGAGTTGAGGCATAGATAAGTGAAGCATACGGTCCAAGAAATTGGAGGCCATTAGTCTCATGAAGAGTGTGTATTCATTTGAGTGGAGTCCAGCTGACAATGACCACTGCAACATGCACTTCATCATTACAAACCCAGTGGGAATGTAGCCCCTGACAGGCCACTTCCCTCTACACATACATCCCAGCCAGGCACTGCAATGTGTTTGTGTGTGCGTGTGTGCGCGCACACACACACACACACATGAACATATTTATACTGTATTTGCTGTAAAGCACTGCCTCTCTCTTCCTCAGCCAGCCGGAGCAGGAGCAGGTTGGCTGGTTGTGGATTACAGTCCGACAGTGGCCCATTGTTAATTGGGCGCCATGTGTGAAAGAACAGAGAGATTAGTTTGTACAGCTGCTGCCATTTGTCATAACTGCCTTTAACAAGACACACATGGTGAGCCTGGTTTGAGCCTCTCCAGCGTCAGGCTCCTGCTTTTCACACTGCCAGATACTTTAGCATAAGCAGACGAAGATGTTTTAATAAAAACAAACTGCGCTGATCCCTCTTCCTAGCCTCGATCCCTGCATCCCAAAACAGCAAGCGCTCCCTGGGTTTCATTTCTTCAGTGTTTTAAGACTGTAATGCTAAAAGCTATTGTGCACATGCTGTGTAATCAAGGGCAGACAAGTCCACAAACAAACATGTGCTTCTCTGTGGTAACTTGTACACGGAGACGGAAAATAGTTTTCGGTAACAAGAAAATTATATACTTTAATAATGCTATAAGTTAGACATTTTTTTTTGAATGAATTCATAAGGATCTTTATAACATATAGCATAGAGATTTCAAAACTAATAAACCCATAAATAGCTCCTAGGATTTTTTTTATATATATTTTTCAAAAACCTGTGATTTCAGTATCTTGTGGTTTTCTTTTCATCTGCGCTTCTTACATATAACTGTAAACCTGTCTTTAAAACTTCCACTCACCAGTTTCATGAATCTGTAACATACAGTCCTATGCTTTTTTACTGTGAAAACAAGTGTGTTACTTTTCCACTTTAACCACATGGCATAAAAAATATTTAGAATAAAGATTTTGTGTGCGTGTGCGTGTGTGTGTGTGTGTGTGTGTGTGTGTAGATGAAAGGACAACCCTGTAAACCAAATTGCATGCATTTTTCACCCTCCATTAAACAAATAGAAGTCATCCATTTGGGTCTGAATAGTCAGGCTTTTGATCCTGTTTAGCCGCTAGCTTGCTAAAGAGAAAATAATAATATCCTGCTTCAAAAAAAAATGTGAACAAAGCATTTACAACAGTTAAGAAAATATATATTTTTAAACTGTGATAATAAAACTTATCTTTAAAAAAAAATAAATACATACAGTGGAACAAACTAAGTCAGAGCTCTATGCTAGCACTTGACAGCTTAGCCTGTAATCTGCAGTGAATTTCCCTCCCTGTCTAAGTGAATATCTGAGTCTAGCCAGACAGATAACGCTGCCTTGACCTTAACTTGAGCCACAATCAGCATTTTCAGGCCACATCTCTTCCAATTAGGCCTAAGTGCATTAAAATGTGACAGCGCTCTAGGGTTAGTGATAAAGGCTAAGCTGCCAGGCAGCTTTTAGTCAAGGGGTCTGATCCCAATCTACTGCTTCTCAGCTATCTGCTATACAGGAAGAACGCAGGACGACTCCCTCTAGACTAGTCTAGACTTCTATTTTTCTCAGTTTTCTTTCGATAAAGCTATCTGTGAAAGTCTCCTTTCTCACCAACTACAATAGTAGTGTGTTTCCAGATTTCACACCTCTATTCTGAAGAAGGCAATCTTGCTCGCAGCAGCTACCGTTCCTCCAGCTCTCCCAAGAGTACACACACACACACACACACACACACACAGATTTTGGGTTTTAAGGTTTAGCAAGAGTGTCTATGATATGTGAATATAAGGGAAAGGGTAACACTACACAATCTCTGTTTCGTAAAACAATGGTGAACTTTCCTCTAATCCCTGTTCACCCAGGATCAAAGGTTCAGCGTGCGTTTCGACATTACGGTGGCATTGTTCTAGAGCACTGCGCTGACACTACATATACAGTACAATATACGCAATCATGCAGACTATTTATGATATATTGAAGAATTCCAGGAAGTTACATGTTGCATGTCTAGTTTAGTGTGGGTTGTGTTTGAGGCTGAATGGGGTTAAACGGTGTACAGGTGCTGTGAGAGAAAGTGGACATCTACAGGTCGGCATGGATTTTTTTCCAGTCACCTTTAAAGCCAATTCATCCTTTTCCTATCCACCTTTCTTTGCAGATGATTCCAACACCCGGAGCTAACCAGCCCTGCTAATCAGGGCTCATGCTGCCTTGCCAATATAGACATAAAGAAGGACAGGCTTTAATCACTTGACCAACATTCGCAACGCAGAAACACCACTTTCCCTAGAAATGCTGCTTTAATTATTCCATGTTGTTAGGTTATTATTTTGGGAGAGACGCATAATGTAATTGCAGGTTTAGGGTCTGCGCACATGTAACCAACCTAATTACAATCTAGCATGGATTAAGGGACCTGAATTTAAATGTGTACACTCAAAAATACCCTCACACTACAGACAGATGCTGCGGTTACCCAGACTGCATGCATGATTTTGTCTAAATGCAGGCTTCAAGAGGCTGAGTGCAAGGAAAGTACGTGTGTACTTGTGTGGGTGTGGCTGTTCATATAGACGGGTTCTATGCTCTGTAAAAAAAAAAACACACACACACATACAGAGGATCATGGAGAGGGGGCAGGAGGGAGAAATCGAAGTTTGATTCCTATGCCAAGCAGAAAGGGAGGCCAATTTCTGAAGAATTCCAGTAATCTGGAAACAGCATGTATATCCTTTCAGCATGGGCACTCGTAAGAAGGGCCCTGCGCGGCCGCCAAGGCCAGCTTTCATTAGCAGCTCCGTTACAGAGCAGTGTTACCAGAGAGCTGACTTTAATCACAGCCAATCGAGCGCTCATTCTTCACCACTCTGTGTTTAACACACCAACTGCTCGGAAGCTTCACTATCACCGGAATTATACGGATAGACTTCTTTAGAAACATCAAACATAGAGTGTTAAGTACAGGAGCACCACTACTGTTTTGTTCTGTTCTAGTCATCAGCCTACAATGACTATCCAATTACACACGAGGACTAAACTCAAAAGAGATGCTCAAATAAACACTGTCTCCAAGTTACAACTAAGATAAAATGATTAAAGTGAGAATGGGATACGCTGGGGACAAAGAAGCAGAAGAAAGCTGTATATATTGTTCTAACTCACTAGACAAGCAAGAAGAGACACAAACTGAGGAACCACTTTTAAAGATCTAAAACATTTTCATTATGACTGATAGTTCTTGAGTGAACTATGATCATCTATTTTCTCTTAGAAGCTCTGGAAGAAAATCTATTTCATTTTACATTCATCACCAAGTTCGATTTTTACTGTACATGGTGATACTTTCATATCTATGTGGTTCTCCTGCCCCGAGCAACCCTGGCCATTTTCGAAACAAATGCTCGCTGCATAAAATGCACATCTCTTAGTCACCTATAACTCTGCATTTTATAGTTTTGCATTACTCGCCGCCCTTCAGACAGACTTCGGGCCATCCCAGTCGCGGCTGCCCTCCCTCATCTGTGCGTTTAACTCTAAGCCGTCTGTCTCAGCAATGGGAGGTACTGTACCAGACCAGACAAAAGAGGAGGCGGCCATCACTCTGAGGCCTGTCTGCCATGAAAAGACTTTTGCTGTGGGCGGAGGGGGGAGAAGTCACTGTCTCCCTTAGCAACCTCCTCGATTGTCTCTGGCCCTCGCTGGCAGCCATTCATTCGCTGTCCCCCTCGTGAAGAATGTCTGTTGGCGTGGAGACGTGCAAGACACCAGTCATCCCACAATGGAGGAATTCAGACCTTTTCTCTCTGTCGCTCTGTCTGAGTCTACCTGCATTCGATATATCTCTTTCACTCGCTGTCAGCTTTTTGCTTACTCAAACTCTGAAGTCTTTGCAGTTTCTGAGAACCCCCACCTCAGTAGGTCATCTCCTCTCACTCCCTCCACTGATTCATCTCTGTTGCGACGATCATAACTGCATGATAAGGATGTCTGGTTGATGGAGGATAGAAAGGAAAGCCATGTCGAGGCAGCTGGAGGCAGTAAATGTGGCAGTGGTGCTGGTGGGACAAGACACAGACACCCTGTACAGTTAGCTATAGAACAGGACGATGAACCCATCAGTCTTTCTCGGAGGGAGGCGTGGGAGGCAAGGGAAGCGGAGAGGGGCTCTGGTGATGCTCTTTGCTCAACAGGGCCCTGGAGAGCAGCAGAGCGTTACGGGTTCTGCACTGATGACGTGGGACTTTAGGAAAAAGAATGCTGAAAATACAAGATAAGCTCTTGGGGGGAAAAAAAGGAGAAGCAAATTGGAGATGCTTCTACGTGACCCCTGAAATGCAAGTACATTTTCAGACATATTTTCCCATTTGTGCTAATTCTGGCACAGACTGAGGGTCAATGGTGATTAAGAGTTGAAGCTGCTTTGATGCATCATTCCAAAATTTATTTCTGTCTCTCAACAGCACTTGTACATACACCCAAGTATTAAAATGACATGTATAAGTTAATGGTGGTGTTGCCATGGAGAGTGCTTGAGTGAAAACGTACTGGGGGTTATAAAGTGTATATGGTTAGAGTACAAACCAGAGATCTGCAAAATGAAACAACACACACACAAACCATCATGGAACTTGCTTACAACATCCAGCTCTGTCTACTGACCATGGGGAGGGGTGCTGAGTGAAAACAGAGACAAAGAACAGAAAGGGAAAGAGCAGTACCAAGAACTAGAGTTAAGGTTAAAGTGTAGGTAAAAGGCATGCAGAAAAGTCATACAGTACATACATTGCTAGCAGACACCTTCAGAAAAGGCTACAGTAAGTGAGGAAGGTTCCAAACAACAAGAAAAGCGGGGGAACTAACAGTTCTCTACGGCATTATGTGGAGTAAGAGTACACCGCCGAACTGAAGCCGCAGCGAAGCAGAGAGCCAGCGAGCGGGTAAGGGGAAAAAGAGAAAAAGGAGGACTTACATGGAGGGGAGGGAAATCAATAAAGAAGGCCAGAGAGCTGGAGGGAGCTCTAAATGGATTAGACTAAGGGAATGTGTTCGATAGGTTATGGCTTTACGTGAGGTAGTCACCGCAGGCCGTGCAGAATACTAATCAGCTCTCCAGCCTCTGTTTGAGGCAAAGGCCTTACTGCCTGCTCAGCACAAACACAAATCTTCCCCAAATGACCTTCAGCTTCTCAACGGCACTTGTTCCAGACTGGAATGGTGCAAGATCAGAAGCAGGATCAGGAGATCGATCGAAGCGGAATTTTGTATGCAACAGATATTCACACTGCAAACTGAACCTTACAAAAAAAAAACTGCATGCCAAGTTCTCAAAACTGAGCTTGCTGTTGTAACATCTCCTAACTTGTTTGTGCCTAGATATTCTGATCTCGTTTCAATTTACCTCTAAAATTAGAAGGAAAAAAAAGATTCTACAGTATGTTGCAAACCTAAATGAGTGAACTGTCAATACATTCAGGCGATGGCTCATTTTCTTTTTTGCCCTTGAGATAAAGTCAAGGCTTATTGTGTTGCTATAGCATATTTTCTCTCATGCTCAGACAAGCAGTAGCAAAAAAAAAAAAAAAAAAGCGAACAAAACTCAGGACTATAGTAAAGCCCTCTTTCGATAGCAATCACTTTCGGCGAGTGAGACTTAGATGAATTTAAAGCAAAGCAAGAGATGTATGTTTCTGCTGAAACAAGTTCTTATTTAATCGACGGGGGGAAAAGAAAAAAAGAAAAACACACATACACAAAACCTATGGGGTGCTGAGATTAACATTTGGACTGAAGTTGTAGCAGCGAATCCCCCCCTCCCTCCCTTTCCCCCTTTATGTTTAATGTGGCGGTACACCAGTGTACTAAAACATCAAACAGAAGCTACTGCCTTTCATTTGCACAACTGAAACCATGTCATGCATTGTTGCTCCAAACTCGGTGGTGGGATACACGGAGTGGGAGACAAGCAAGGAACCATCTGTATTGGTATTAGGACCAAGTCAGTAGCTGCAGGCCTACAAACGGCAAGGCCACACACTTTCTCTCCTTGTCTCTGCAAAGCGGATAGCCTTACAACCACCGCATCCACAACGGCTCACTGGAAACAATTAGCTAACAAACAAATAAATAGCTAAACCAAATCAAATGCTGCTGAGCAAAAGTGTCCCTCATGTTTGTGCGCTCGTAGCGGTTTTCGACACAAGCTGCTGTCAGTGCTCCAAAGTCCAAACTGTTTCTGCCTCTGTGGCTTGTAGTGTGTGTGTATGTGTGTGTGTGTGTGTGTGAGTGAGAGAGAGCGAGAGAGAGAGAGAGAGAGAGAGTACAGTGTGCATGGAGCTAGGCAGATGTCCCTTTGGACAAGATTCTGAGTGTGGTGTACAATTGGCGTTATAAGTCAGGAACAGCACCAGGTAACCTACTGCTACTAGTGGAAATAAGAGCGAGAGAGAGAGCGAGAGAGAGAGCGAGAGAGTGAGAGTTGTAGGGAGTGGTGACCTGGAGGTCAATGTGGCTAGACCTGACTCCAGCACAGACTCAGCCAACTGGAAAACTAGGCCAGCTGTAACACTTCCCTCAAAGAGCTAAGTACATGCTCAACACCACCAGCATCACACAAGCAAGGTGTACAGAGGGAGGGTTACAAACGACCGGCTCTAGGCAAGGGGGCGGCCTCAGCTCCGCTGACCCTCACATTTATAGGTCACGGGAGGCATGGGGGCGCTCTGGGTGCACCCTCAGTCCCTCCGCACAATCGTCTTCCAAACCCCCGGTGTGCCCCCGCGTGCCTCGGCCACCTCTGTGTTTTCACAAATCCGTTGTGCTCAATTTAACTTCACAGGACACCCGCTGCATCTTTTAACCGAGGTCCTGACACAGAGGCCAAAGGCCAAGTTGTACGCTCGTAAAACAGGCATCTACAACATGGTCAAACAAATAACACATAATCTGCCACAGGGAAAAGAGCTTGCATCGAACGCTAACATCTTTACATGAAAAAAAAAAAGAACGATAGGAATATTTTAATATTGAAATTTGAATAAATGGAGTATGTTGATTATTAGTAAACAATTTTAGAAACATTTGTCTGAGAAACACAGTCAGTAGAATTTATACGTATGGCCTTGATAGCACATAACACAAAACTACTAGCCTTAAAATCAAAACTTATTCCAAATGACTGTGTGTAAGAAAAAAGCGAAAGCCATCTAAATCTAAATGCACTCCCAGGTTATGATCTCATTTTATGATTTTATGATTTTCTTTTACCATCATGTGTTCAAGCTATAAACTAAACTCGCCAGAAATCTGTAACACACACAGTGCTTGGAAATTGATAATATTTATAACAAGTTGTTTAACAAAAACAGCAATTAATTCATATAAAGTAAATGCATTTTTTGGAATTCTACTTTTAACTGATTGTTTAAAAAATATATAAATACTTTATTAAAATATATATTTAGTTTATTAGATATAAACTGCTGGAGACACAAAATAAACAGCTTAAGTAAGACAAAACTCTTTATTTCATAAAACTTCCTGAATGTTTGTTTCGATATAAACATCCTGATCCTATTGTGTATTTTTGTGCATTTCAATTTTCTGGCCATTTTTCTATTTCTTTTTTTTCCTATTTTGTCATAACGTATCACACCTTCAAATATGGAGAATACAATCGAAAAAAAAGTATATTAGCGTATTTCTCGTAATGTGATCAGTAACTGAAAGCTTAATATTAGTGCACTTCCCTTGTACTTGCAGCGTTGTTATGAGTGTGAAATGATCCTCACTTCACACGTCCTGACTTGACTTGTAGGACAAGTAATGGAACAGCTCATCGAAAATTTTTCGAAAGATGATCACGTTCTTAAACAGCAATACGCCGCTCTTCAGGAGCTGAAAAAAATATTTCTTGAAGGTGCAACTGTACGTCTGTAAGGCTGGACCTGAGCCAAAACCATGAAACGTACAAGGAGACTCCAATTCAAATTCTTTATAACTTTTTTTTTTTAGATCCACAGTGTGTGAAAAGAAGAAGTGACGCATTTTTAATGATACATGGCAGATGAGGCTGTGGTAAAGAGTAGTTTTCTGAAGGAAGGGGCCTGAACAGAACACATGCTGGGTACTGAGACTGCCATAATGGCTACACTGGGCTCAGTGAGGCACAGAGGCTGGACATGGCACGATGCCTGCCGCCTAGTGTACCAGTCCTTCCTGCTATTCTTTCCACCCCAACACTGAACTGCCCATTCACCATGGTACTGCAACACAGTCCAGCTAGCTTAGTGTGATTCGCAAAAACCGAGGGCAGAGTGCCCGGAGTTTCCTCCTGTGCCATGTGGCTCGGGCTAATGTTAAAACTACCGCTGTGCACTGACTAGCAACATCACCGGGAATAATAGTGGCAGAAAATGCCAGGCGAAACTAGTTGTGGTAACAAGTTTGTGTTACGTGGTAGGCCGCTTGCCATTTGGTGATTCAGTTTGGTTTCACACATTATGGCAGCTGTTACACTAAAAAAGTGACATTATCTTAAGCAATTCTTTTTTTACAAATGCAAACATCATATTCTGTTAGAATTTTTTTTGTCAAGTTTTTCATGAATTGAAAATGCGTGGTGTGGATTCTACAAAAGAACTCACGCCGGTTGCCATTCTGCCGGTGTCAATGCCCACTGCATTGCAGATGCCAGCTAACGAATCAAAGGCACGCAAGCAGACAAAGAGGATTTGATGCCAACCGCCATTCCTCCATCACTGGCACTCTCCATGCCACTCTTCTAGCACAACACAAACAAAATGGCTGCCCTGGATATGCTGCGACAATATGGTGGCATTATTTGGAAATGGGCACGGGGTCCGGCGGCAAAACGTGCTACTGTAATGTATTAAACCACTAGATATTCTATTACCCTCATATTTAAAAAATAATAATAATAATTGAAACAAAATGTTTATTTAAAGGTTTTTTCTTTTTCTAAATAAAGGATGAATTTCGACCAATGTCAAAATCAGAAAACTTTAAGATAAATTAAAACCGCACTTTCTAATCGCCTACTGATTTTAAATACCACGTATCATGCAGCCTGCTGTTAACCTATGTAGTAAAAACACTAAAATCAACACAATATTGTTAAACTATTTTTTTCCTAAATGGCACAAAAGGTGCTAGTTTGTGTCTTTCGGTTCAAGCCAATATAAGAGATTTGGGCCGGGGTTGAGGTTCAACGGTCGACTGCACGTCGTCCTACAAAGACACAAAAGAGAGGGTGATGCCAACCCTGGTGCCAGTGGCAACCATTATTGTCCCTCCGCTATGCCTTCTGCTTACCCTGGCACTTCACTCGTACAAAATGGAGGCGCTAAGCCTGGCGATAACCCACCTCCTCCTCGCACAACCATGCAAACACATGCAGGCTCGCATGTATTCTACAAAAAAACACAAACACTAGTTTGGCATCTGATGTAATAAGAAAAGACTTGTTTAAATGATTTAATTTTGTTAGAATTGTTTTTGTTTGTTTTTTATAAGGGGATGTGAAGACTTTTCCAGGCAAGTTAAATAAGGTTAATTGATATAGAGAGGGAATAGGGCATTTGTATTTTAAAAATGTATTAAACAAGTACACTTACAAAATAAATAAATTTTCCTTAGCAGCTAGGTTGTATTTTTTTTTTTTTGACAAACCCTTTTAAGCTACTATTTGATATTATAATTTGTGTGCATTATTATTATGTATTATTATTATTATTATTATTATTATTATTATTATATTAATTATGTATTATGTATGTATTCTATTGTTAAGTAACTAGGTCTAATAACTAGGTCTAAATTTAATCCCCAAAATGAATCAGATAATGAAAATGAAATTATTATTTTTTTATAAACTGTGAAAAATGCAATGTCTGACATTAAATTTTATTTATAAATTAACTGCTTATTCAAGGGTCTTCCCATTAAACTGGATTATATATTATACAATATATAATTGATCTAAATTTGACACAAAGATATTTGGTGTTTTTCATTTGGTGTTTTGAAATGAAATTATAAAATCACTAAAGGAACTACTGGCAGATTTAGTGGCTAAAATACTGGAACATTTAACAGAATATTGTCAAAATATTACAGCTTTTTTGGGGATATTTCATGCTCAATAGAATGACAATAAATTGTTAATAAAGTTAAGCGTAACTGAACAAATTACTCAGTCTTTGTAACTCAGAGACAAAGCCTGAAACATTCACAGGAACAACTCGCTCCTATCAGGACATTTTCAGTACACTTACCTTGGTCCTGGACGTAGTAGGCCAGGAAGAGGTCAAGCTCCTTCACTGACACGGTGATGTGGTGCGGCTGGACACACAGCGCTTGATTGGTGCAGTGAGGCGATTTGACTAAGCGCTCCCCGTCCGTGCTCTCCAGCGGGATGCCTTTGAACAGGATCACCATCACCAGGTCCAGACGCCAAACTTTATCCGCCTGGCGGAGACAGTCGATGCGTCGGATTTTGCCCTTCTGGTCGGGGTTGGAAAGCACGCAGCACGGGTGCTTCTTGCCTGTCACACTGAGCACAAAGTCCTCGCGGTACTCCTGCCGGATGTCCTTGCGCAGCTTGGCCAGCAGGCGTGATGCCCACTTCTGCTTGATCTCGGGTTTCTCGCTTAGCAGCTCGTCCTTTACGGCGCGCTCTTCGTCCTTGGACATGCGCTTCTCGTGCTTCTTGAAGTACTTGCGCTTGCGGGCCTGCAGGTTGAACCAAGTGTAGGCGATGGAGCGCACATGAGGAAGGAGCGCCTCGATAAACGGATGGAACTCGTCCTGGGAGAAGACGGAAAGAGAGGGGAAAAAAAAGAGAAAGACAGAAAAAGACAGGGAAGTCAGTGAGCAGGAGTTGACATGACCTTTTTGGCATAGGACTCCTGATCAAGCAGCCAAGTGTGTTTTTTGGCCAAAGACAAAAAAACTAAAAGAAAACTGCCTTCTCAGAAAACAAACAAAACTGCCTATTTACAATGCACACAAAAACTATGTGAAATTAGTCACTTAACAGCAATTAAACAATCAAAACCACAAAAGCCCTTAAAATAATTGCACACACTAAGCGACCACAAATACGACACACTTAGATACATTAGATACACTCTGAATAAGCTCTTGCATAATGTTTTTACAATTTCTAAAAGCCATTCTGTTTTAAAATTAAATATAAAAGAAAAATGACACGGCAATGAAAGAAAGGTTCATCTACCATTTTAGCTGAGTTTACAGCGCTGCTGGCCTGTATGGGGCTGCAGGTGTAGCAGGCACACAGGACGAGGATACCACTGTTTACCACGGTGGCTCACGCCGTGCCAACATGCAGCAGACAGTTAGATGAGCAGCACTTGCTCTCCCCTGCCTCTCTCTCTCTCTCTCTCTCTACCCACTATCAGAGGTTTATGTACTAGCACACCCGGGCATGTGTCCCTCACACGTACAGCTCTCTTATCAAACAGTCCTGCATTCCTGCAGCAGTACTGCCTTGTCGTCCTGCAGCAGCATGACGGAATAAATAAAAAAAATAATAATAATTAGTATGCTAAACACAAAAAAGACATATATGCAGTAAGACAGTAAGAGTCTGAAAAATATCTTTTTTAAATGGCGGGACTAAGTTTTACATTTCCAGCAATAGGTCTGCTTTGCCGATGGGATGTTTTGTGGTCCAGGGGGGTCACTTAAGTTGTTAGCCGAAAATGAGCAGCAATTATTCCCAGCCCTTCTCAAAATCAAACCAAGATGGACAATGAAAATGGCATCTTGGCTCAATCCTGACATTCCTTCTGCTCCAAAGCTCTGTAAGAGTGCCATTAAAAAAAAGTCTGCTGCCAAGTAAGCAGTAACACCTACAGACTTAATTCACAAGCGTCGTGCACACTACAGGCCTACACCGAATTATGTTAGTTGTGCTGTTTGATGGGATATGCCGGATCAGCTGCCAATTAAGTAACGTATTAAAAACATTACACATGAATTGATTGATTTTTACCAAAATCAATGAAAGCACTGATGAACATACTGTATCATATAGTAAATGATTATCTTATCACTAAAACATTTTCACATAACATTTTCAAAACTAAATAATTTTACACTGTTACTAGGCGTAATGCATGTTGAATGAAATAATATTAGCTGTTGCAGTTTTTCGTTAAGAAGTGAATTTGGTTGAAATACTAAGTGTGAAAATGTTAACAATTGCGGCAAAGCAGACTTTTTTTCTGGAAAAATGTGAGCGTTTCTTTTGTTTCCTAAACTCCACTAAAAGCTGAACGGCTACTGGAAGAGTTAACCCACAGATTATTCTTTATTTATGCAGGGAGCTTACTGCTGTATGGGAAACCGCAAGCAGCGCTGCACTCCCCTATCTCTACCCCTTTACAATATATCCCTCACACACTCACACCACACTAACATTTAACCACCACTCTGAAACTAAACAACTCGACAACAAAACTGCACAACTAGGGATTATAAACATTGTATTCACGTGTAGTCTACTACTGTTAACCATTCGGCAAAGTTAATCATGCGTAGTAATTTCAGCATAGTTAATCATGCGGAAGAAGTGTGTTAATTTACCTCAATTTAAAAAAAAAAAAGCTACGAGACCACAGTAACAAAGTTTGAATCACTTTGTAGACATTGTGCACTGTGTATAATTTTAGTATACGCATATTAATATTGATTATAATCTGTTTACAATTGTATAATTTTTATCAAACCTTAAACTAGGTGAAGTCTATTGACGTACACAAATTATTTTGTGCCAAAAAATTCCCACATCCCTAAATTATATATCTGCATATTAAATGCTTTTAATTTATGAAAAATGCCTTTTATGGGAGATCATTAAGAAAAATATTTGTTTTATGGACGTTAAAACAGCTTGACACCAAAGAAAATTAGTTGTACGGTTTATAAAGTTAATGCCAAATTATGATTTAGAATCTATATTTGAATACACATTTATGTAAATAATATGTACAAAGCATAAAAGTCATGCAAAGAAATTTTACTAAGAACTCAATCCAGAGCGTGAAACATTTTTATTTACTTGAACACACTTTAACACTAGAAATTGTATCATTCTAGATATAATTATATGATAAGATACAAAGATCCACTTTATCATATCATTATATCATTATTATAAGGATAATGACTTTAATTGCCTTATGGTTATAGGACTTTCTTTCTCCTTGTAGGAATAAATTGGTGAACCCGAGCTAGTTACATAATAATTTTTTTTTTAATCTACAGCTGGTTATAGATTACTTTTTTGGAGCCATGATATTATGTAATGTCCGCTCTAATGTAAAGTCCAAGTCCTGAAGAGTACATTAGACTAATCCATGTGTCGGCTGCGTATGAAGTGAAGTTGGTCTTTGCGCCAGGTTCAGCCCTCCTTTGTACTAAACCATATCTCAGTCAATCACTCGGTGGTGCCAAGCTAAATATAAACAGTAAAATTGTGTCAGCCAAAGCTGGAGGACTCGGTCCAACCGCTCAGTCGGCCTTATCGCTGTTTTCATCTTAATTCACCCGCTAGTGGCTCCGCGCTTCAACTCTGCGCGCTTGGAGCCAAGTGGAGTCCGAGGAAGAGAAAACAGACAGGCGTCAATAAAACAGAACCTTTCAGCTCGGTTTCGGACTGTTCGCCTGCTCTGCACCACAAATCTCTTGCAAACGTGTAGCTCATATATATATATATATATATATATATATATATATATATATATATATATATATATATATATGTATGTGTGTGTGTGTGTGTGTGTGTGTGTGTGAGATTTATGGCTAAACTAAACTAAGTGCCATGAAACTACACCATGCACACACCAGTAACTTTTTATGTGTAATGTAAACCGATGTCCTGTTTCAAAGTAAAGCCCACATTTTCAACCTACACGCGCACCAGATAATGAATTGAAACCGATACTTTAATTAAAGCGCATTATGTTACATCTTGACGCTTTATCTTGCACATTTAAAAAAAATTAATAAAAATAATAAAAACAGTTCAAACATACTAAAACAGGAGTGAACATTTCACCGAATAAAACTCAGCTTGGCTGCACACTCAGCAATATTCCCGCGCGCAATCAATAAGCCATGCGTAAAGCTCTACCTGCGTCAGACAAATCGGCGAATACATCATGACCTGGGCCGCCGTTGCAGATAAAATCGATCGGTCACCAAAAAGTCCGGTTCTTAGCCTATCGGTTCATTCTCCCGAGTCCGTGCTGCACCGTGCACGGCCGACTGGAACTTGTCCTCATTCAAAAGCGAGAGAAAAGCTTCATCAGAGAGCAGCGACGAACTTCGCAGATCCCAGCTCGAGCATTGAAAGATTCCCCCGAGAGCTCAGAAGCACAAAAGACTAAAGCAGAGAGCCTTGAGGAACACTGCACGCATCCGCAGAGACCGAGCTCCAACCGGAGTGAAGTGGAGAGAAAAACCCCCACTGTGTGCGCGCGTGTGCGTGTGTGAGCGAGTGAGTGTGTATGTGTGTGTGTGTGTACGCGCGCGCGCGTGTGTGTGTGTGTGTGTCTCTCTCTCTATCTCTTTCACTGATGCTGGTTTAAAGGGGAAATCTTAAAGAAAGAATGTCACAAGTGCAGGTCGAAAACTAGAAGGTGACAATTTTCTGATCCCCGTTTCCAAACTTGATATTAATATCCAACGGTAACACCCTCTAGTCTCCTGGATCCTAACAAATCAGTCACCCTACTTTTTTTTTTTCATTTCATTACAAAGTCAATACTCCTCCTCTTCCAGCAAACGAGCTCCATACCACACAGCCCACCTCAGGTCTCCCTCTCAGACCACAGCATTCACACATGATCACAAGCATTTTCCCCCTTTATGGCACAAATTGATTGTGTAATATTTATTCACAAAAAAAAAACATTTGTGCATGCAATTCAAGACTATATATTTAGATTAACATAATTGACATATAGCATAAACGTAATGCAATGTGTTTTTAAGTATTTTTTTTATTTAGCATAGGTGAGTGTGCAGAATCTATATGTGCAGACCAGTTAAGCAGGTAAGGAGGTAAGGAAATAAAAATGTATCTAATACGCCCAGGAATGGAGAGTGATGACAAGAGGAACGGTCATTATACGACCTCAGTGCAGCTTCTTTATTATTATTTACCTTTTATAAGAACACTCAGACATACAGTTTATAAGCATGTGTTTTCCACGCAGCGTTCAAATGCGCACCCCAGCAGTACTGGCTCGAGGCACTGAGGCCTGTGTGTAATTCCTACAGAACCGGTTATTTGTGTGGTTACTTGTATATGAGTGTTTTTTTTCAGTCCCATAGCTTTTTAGGATGGGTGGTGCTATAGATCATAATGAGTTTAGCTTATAGGACTTTAATCCATAATGAGACAAGATACAGTATTTTCTAAGAATGAGGCCAGAGAACAAAACAAAGTGAAGGCATCCCAGCACGGATTGCAGATCACATGGTAAGTGAGTTACTGTACTTTAGACCGTTTGTCAGTAAAGCCTTCGGTGCGTTTAGTTAACAAGAGGGAAATAAAGGCTTAATAGACGCGCGCGTGTGCGCTCCCGATCACAGGAGCTCTCGAGTTGATCTTTATTCAATACACGTCACGTCGTAATCTCGTGTCAAAGTCTACAAAGCCCTCCGCACTCCACCCCACACCCGCCCTCTGTCCGGCCACTAACACACAGCGTCCGCGCGCTCGCACCGCAAAACCGCAAACGGGACATCGTCTCCTAAGCGGGCTCGCGCTTTACGCCCAGGCGCAACGCTTCACTCAAGGTCACACAGCCGACAGACTTCATGCATGCACGGGATAAAATTTCAAGTGTTACACAATGAGAGCTTTTATTCACATTATTATTTTTATTATTATTATTATTATTATTATAGTTTTAATAAAGCATCTACAAGTTCAAAAACAAGTTTGGCACAAAGCAACAAAGTGCAGAACGCAGCAGTGCAAATAAGCGGACTTAATAAAAGCACGCGAGCCAAACGTGAACTTGGCGAGAGCGGTGTGTTTGTAAAATTCAGCCACTTGGCTAAAACACAACTTGCCCGAATGCGTATTCATTCTGTGGCTGTGCAACGTGCCAAAAGTGCACTGCTATACAAGGGGGCGAGTTAGCTAAAAGCAGGAGACATGCCAAGAGTTGACTGATCTCTTTAGGTGCAAACCCTGCCACCGACTTCTGACACACGACGATATGACCCACACAGGAAGGCTGCCAAAGCACAACATAAACAATCCAACATACACCGCCATTCTCCAGCAGGTTTCACATCCAAACACGGGACTACATTAGGCTACGGACTACCGTCTCCGGAAAAGGCAGAGGATTAGAGGATTACATTTGCACATGAACTTCAAAAGTATTCACAAAATGATTGCAAGATATTATATTCCATGGTCACGTACCATTGCACTGTATTGCATGGATTTAAACGGGTGTCCAGGAGGCGGTGTGAAACTCAAGCCGGTACCTTCACATGTCTCAGACTCAAAAGGAAAAAAAAACGTAGTCTACTTTTTTGATTTTTTTTTTTCACGCTGCAGCGCTCTCAAAAAATGCGCACCGGAAGAGAATTCTTGGCAGACAGGCGGCAAAATCAAGTCAGCGAACACCTCGGATTTTTTCCTAATCTTCCTTCCTCTGCGAGTCAGACTTTTGGATAGTTTTTTTGTGGTTTAGTTGAACGCGGTCCAGAAGAGGCAGAGTTTTTGGAACTGGGCACGTCTGCGCCTTTACTTTCTCTGTCTGCCTGTCGTCGCTGCTGCTCGCGAGCTCTTGGAATCGGCGTTCTCGTCTCTGATTGGCTGAGGCGCTGCTGGCCCACCGCGCGCGCCGCTCCGCGCCCCGCGCCGCTCACTTCACTTCCGTCTCGTCGCCGCCGTGCTTGCGCGTGGCTTGCGTCTGAACGCGCAGCGAGTCAATGAACCGAAATGTCTACATCATAAATCCCTTTTATTTATTTTTTTATGACATTATAGAGATTCGATGTTGTTTCGAAAGACTAGTTGGCTTTAGGGAGCTGCTGAATTTTTTATTGGAACATAAAACAAAGACTACCTGAAAAGTAAACCATGGAGAGAAAAGAAAACAAACAGCAGTAAAAATAATAACACTTATTATTATTATTATTATTATTATTATTATGCTAGATATTGTTTGCATTTAAAAATCCCTCCATTACTATTTCCGTCGAATTCCTCTTACTGACATTTTTCACGCTCAGGTTTAATGCCAGTGTGAAAATGCCATGTTATATGGGCTATTGTAATAATCCAGAATAAGTGCTATGTACACACTGTTGGCAGAAAGATTGCATGAGCACAATGATGGCATTGATCCAGACCTCAGCAACCACCATTCCACAGCCACACTTTCTGTTCCGCCTGAGGAAGCAAGCTCTCCTCTCCATGCTCAACAGCATTATATATTAAAAAATAATATAAAATGATAGATAGATAGATAGATAGATAGATAGATAGATAGATAGATAGATAGATAGAAGCTGGTGTTCAAACTGCTTACCTTTCGCTCATGAAATTCTAGCTCATAGTAAATGCCTATATATTAAATAATTATTCATAGGAAAATCATCCACAATAATGCAGCAGGGATGCAAATAAATGTTTATACGAGGGTTGTTGTAAATGTGAATATAGAATATAGTTATCATAATCATAACAATAATAAGCCACATTTGAAAATATTTTATAGATTTTAAAATATATACATATATATATATACGAGAATCAAAAATGAGAAATATATTTAGATTTGAAAAATTGCTTAATTGTATTGTTCATAATTGCTATTTATGCCAGTTATGTAAGCTGACCTGAGAATCAGTCATGAGAGCAAACTGCAGTGTGTAATGCAGGGCGAGAAATCAATCTCTCTCTCTCTCTCTCTCTCTCTCTCTCTCTCTCTCTCTCTCTCTCTCTCTCTCTCAAACACCTACACACAAGTAAAATCGGCTTTTAAAAATAATTAAAAAAATTTAATTGGATTGCGCAATACTTCTCAGAGTCAGTGCAAATAATCGCACTTGTCAAAGCAAACAAGAGGAGAGAGAGTGAACGAGTGAATGAGAGAGAGAGAGATCGTGTGAGAATGAATGAGAGAGAGAGTGTGATAGAGGGAATAAGAGAGAGATGGTAGAAGGAGGAGGAGGAGGAATGGTGAACAGCCCCCAACTCCCCAACTTTCCCCACACTCATCTGCAACCTGAGGAAATAACCGAAGCAGTTTAGTTTTTCCTCGTTTAATAGGAACCCAGACAATCTATTTGCTCTACGTTTATTTTGCACACGTAATTGATTATACTTTTTCGAGAAAGAGGGAGAGAGACAGAGAGACCTGTTTTTTTCACACTGTGTCAGATTGAAGATTTCCAATCCTGAGAACTGTCTTAACTAGAGAACTGTAGGGCTAGACGAGTGTGAGTATGGAGCCCTGGTGCACACGCTCACCCTGACACTGATTAATGCACTCGGAAACCACAAGTGAGTGTTTCATGAAGATTTTGTCCCAAACTCGAGGGAAATCCTCCAGACGTGGCAGCTCAGGAACCCCTCAGCTCGGTTATGTAAGAGAAATGAATTACTGAATTGGCTTTTCTTTTTTTCTACAATAGAATCTGTGCTGTTTGCTCTATTAAAATTCTTTGTTGCTTATTGCATTTTCTTTTTTCATTTCAATGCAGCTGCACTACACTTATTTCTTGATAATGCATATTAATAATATTATTAATAATAATAAGACGAAGAAGAAGAAGTACATTATGTGTGTGAAATCATTTCAAAGTGAGTTATAGCCTACAAAAAACTATTTTAAGCCTTTTTTTCTTTAAAAAAAATTATGATTTATAGCAGCAAGTAGTCTTTATGTCTTTCTTTATTTAAGCAATATTTACTGCAAATGAAAATGCTATGCTTTAGGATATATCCCATAAATGCATGGCAAAATAAGTCAGACTTTA
The DNA here is from genome assembly GCA_030522415.1 of Channallabes apus. NCBI lineage: Eukaryota > Metazoa > Chordata > Actinopteri > Siluriformes > Clariidae > Channallabes > Channallabes apus. The sequence goes on along the minus strand of CM060108.1, from coordinate 22,775,786 downwards.
GTTTAATTAAATATATTTGTAATGATATAATGTATCATGATTACAATCTAATCAACATATCAGCATTTCACCTGTCTACCACTCAGGCATTTTGACAAGTTCAGTTTAATATATATATTTTTTAATTATATGTAAATTATTTGAATTCCATCTTGAGCTAAAAGCAAATATGTAATTTCTGCATTTATTGCATATTGTCTTTATTTCAATAAATTTTTTGGCATTGTCCTGACTTCAATATAATCACTGTACTTTACTAAAACATGCATTTATGCATTATGTAACCCTATAACTTTATCAGAGTTTTTTGTTCACAATTTATTATGGTAAAATTTAACAGACTGAATTAGGTTTTATATGTCTTAAGTTTTTATTACTGAAACTTTGTCATCCTAGTGTAAATATTAAAATCAGACTGATTAGTTTGGATGATTTACCTGTCACAAGATGTTAAATGCTTTAAAGTTTTTTGTTTATTCTTTATTTTAAAATAACGATTTAAAATAAATGACATGCTTTATATTGCTCGAAATAATGTCTGACACAGATACATGTCTTTAATTTACAATTTATCTAAATATTGCTATTTAAAAAAAAATAGGTAGGTGGATGAATTTGGGCTTAATATTATGCAATATGTTTTAAAGTCTAATGTGAGTAAGGATCAGTGTGTGTGTGGTATGGGTCTGAGTGTGGGGGTGGATGTGGGTGTTGGTGTGTTGCCAAATTTGTTTGAATATAACAAAATTAAAATAGATATGAGAAATTATAATTTTTATAAATAAGAAAAAAAGTACATGCATTTACAGTGCAGATTCGTTTTTTGTATACTTTCTTTTATGTATACACTCTAAGAACATTTTGTTCCTGCCCAAAACTTCTTCTTTTGGTGGGTTGAATGTTTTAGGATGTTAGACATCAGATCAGCAGTTGCTTTCATGGCTTATACGTTGGCACATTAATGCAGGACATTCAGGAACAGGATGCACAATGCATGGCTTTTACACAACGTTATGTGCTGGAGATGGGCTACAGGAGCATTTTGCATTCAAGTAGGTCACAGCTTACCATATAAGAAGGGAGTAGGCCTCTGCGCACCCTGTTATGATTTCCTCTTTAAAAATCGGCGGACATATAAGACTTCATGCAGTTCATATTACTTGCAAAGGGAAAAAAAAGATCCACAGTTCAGTACAGCAGTAGTCATGTGGCTATTTTGAATGTAGGCTTTGTGGTATATTCATTTTCCTGTTTCAGTCATATACTGAGTCTATTTGACACTACATAAGTTAGTCATTAGAGGTCATGTCCTAAACAGTTCCTAAAAATAGATGGAAGTGTTAGTGCTATCAAAGTTCAAGTCTAGACTTCAAAATGTGCCATGAATATATTACAGCTTTAATTAATGTTGTATGGTTTTTTTTTTTTGTATATACTATAGGTCTTTAAATGCTGGCCTTAAAGTTAATATCTATACTGCACTTACCTACTGACTGACACTATCGCATATGCTCGCCTGATTGTCAGGGAAGCTTTAACCTTAAGACTTGAGAAATGTTACAGTGACACCTAACACTTGTGCAGTGTGATACACAACTATGTGTTGCCTTAAATGAGATTTTATGATACTTTTATCAATTTGTACGAATAATTATCTGCATCAAACCAGCAAAGAAATTGTGTTTAAGATGACTGAAGAACTAGACCTTGTGTTGAGCAAGTAATTTGCAGTTACTTGTTTCCCTATACAGTATTTGTCAGAGAGAACGAAACAGATTATAAATGTAGCAAGAACTTATGGTTTAATCAGTCCGGTTGGAATTAAATTGAAATACAATAGTCACGAAAAATTCCTGTATGCATATAGAAACCCGGTGAAAAAGAGGTGTGGACTAAGCGGCCAGTTAGCTTACAGTTTTTATATAGCGGTTAGTACTCTGCGTTGTGGCCACAGCAACCTCGGTTCGAATCCGGGTCGCGGCAAGACAACTTTTTTCTTTATATTATTCCTTGTTAGCAAACAAAGCATTCATGTTAAAATAAATTCTAAGTACATCAGTATTCTATGTTACAGAAATGTATATATAAACACACAACAAGTGAGTCGAAAGTCTCAATGGCATGAACATACATTCTTGCTCCATATCTTTTATAACATGTTAGTTTTTGTTTTGTGTTATATCATTTTAAATAGAATTAGATTTTTTTTCTACACCAGGAGTATGAAAACCATAGCGTAACCGGAAAAAAAAACAGCACAAAGATCATATGAACACTGCATGTAAAGAATGTTTTGTAAATAAAGAAACAGTTTTTCCAGTTATTATAATTCTGGGCTAAAGTGTTTTGCTCTCAATCTTGAACTCCTGGTGTGTTGATTTCTGCTAAGAGGATAATAATTTACAACTTTATACAGTACATGTATAAAATCCTAAAAACAAACATGTTGAATGCACATGGCCTATAGAAGACAAGCTCCCTCAGCTCTGGGTAGCTCGCCGTGATCGTATAGTGGTTAGTACTCTGCGTTGTGGCCGCAGCAACCCCGGTTCGAATCCGGGTCACGGCAAACACTACCGGAGTAGCGTGTGATTTTTGTGCTATTGAAATTAAATGTACATAAACGTAGAACAACCCTCTAAATAAGCTGCAACATTCGGAATAGAACAAAGGGTTGCACAATACTGTATATTGCTTGTTAACTGATACCAGTCAAGGTAAAGATGTCCCTAAGTAAAATTCGCAATAAATGTATGATTCTTACTGTATAACACAACAAAACCCCTCCAGAGTAAATCCTTAAAAATGTACTCCTTTTAGTCAAAGTACAGAAATAATACAGAAATATGAAACCAGTTTAAAAGTTGCATGATTTTTATGTTCTGTGTACAAATATGCATGAATGTACATTTGTGCATGAATGTATCTTAGGCAATACGTTGCTAATGCCAAGTCAGAGTCTGGGTTTAAATGCCGCTTGGGTTCTGTGTGCATGGAACTTGCATGTTCTCCTCATGGTTTGTGGATTTCCTCTGGGTACTCCAGTTTCCTCCCACAGTCCAAAGATATGCAGATTAGACCAATTGGCGTTCTCAAATCGCCCAAAGTGTTTGAATGTTGACAGGAGGTCCTACCACAGTTATAAAATGGGGATAAATAAAATGGTCACCATTGGCCTTCACAGTCCCTAATTGGACTACAGAAGTTCCTAGCTGGATATGTGCATAACTAAATATTCAGCAATACTTCCAGTTGCCCCTAATGTTCATGTACATTTAGAAGCAAAAAAAAAATGTAACTTTTAAATGTTTGTATTGTATTTATTTCATATCTTCACAGTCAAAATAAAGTATTTTTTGTCTTATATTATGTATACGCATGTCAACCACATTATAAAGCATTCTTGTTGTTTGATGAATCTCTTCATTTTCACCAAACTTCAAACATAAATACAATTAATGTTTGTCAAAATAATGCATGGCACATTAAAGGTTGGCCAATGTGTTTTTAATAGGCTGGCATTAAAGACTGGCAAGGCACATACACAATGTGTTGCTATGAAATCCCAGTGCAATAATTCTGTTGCAGCGCCAGTCTCATATTTTGATGGTTAGTTATTTGGAACTTATATATATAGGGCTAGTTAAATTATATATAGAGTGAAGAATCATGATGACTAAACTAGCACTAGAGGGCGTCAGAACACCTTACAGGCAAGACCAAGGCAGAGAGAGAGAGAGGGAGTGAGAGAGAGAGGGAGGGAGAGAGAGAGAGAGATGCTCAGTGATTAACACTTAAACATGTTGTGAAGTTTGCATGAGTTTAATAAGCCCTGTTAAACAAAGAGCCCTATATGGATGACTCCAGTTGACTATAGCGACATTTCACCTCGTCCTCACAATTTTTGATTGTAACTGTAATTGCAACTGTAATTGTAACAATTTCTATTTTTGAAAACTAAGAAAATATTCTTATAACAATTCACACTTCAAAGTGTTACCAATCAAAGACAACAATTAAATAAAAAATTAAATGAAAGTAATGAAAATTTAGATTTTTATTAACAATGGCTGCATTTTATCTTAACCTAATAAAATTTTTTTAGTACAGAGTTACCAAATATAAGTAATGTAGTTAACTACTAAACAGAAAATTTGGAACCATGTAATGATTTGCTATTTTACAAATTGTAGAATTTGAGTAACAGGGTGATATATTAAAAGAAGCCCCACCAGATGATACTGTATCACAATATTGAAGAACATTTTAATAAGATTTTACTCCTTTTTTGTCTCCTGATTTTTGAGATATTCAGGTGATGCCATTTCCCGTTCAATATGTGACGTGTAAGGATGAATGTGTTCAGGTAACAGAGGTGAATTAGTGCAGGGTACATTTGGGTGATTCATGGAAATCAGGTTTCAGGCATGGCATGTTAAACGGATTCAGAATTTATTTAATAATAAAGTAATCATAAGATAGAATATTTGAAGATTTGAAAGTGCCACAGAATGGTTTTTATTAATGTTTTGTCATTGATAATTAATGGTTTATTACATAAAATGTTATAAATGACATTAAACCTAAGTTTAAATTGTTTGTTACTTTAACTTTAAATATACTTGCAAATGTATTTTTCAACGGGAAACACATCCTGCATATGTGCAAAAACAACAAAGAAAAATAAATGAAATGAAATATTAACATATAAAAGTCTGAAAGTTAAATTTTTGCTTTAAAATGTTTTTAAACTGTGCATAACTTCTGGCATATACATTTACATAAATGTGTTAATGTAATATCACTTGGAAACAAATTGCACCCAACTATGAAATCATTTCAATCACAGCTCCTGATTCAGCCTGAAAACCTCAGTATCTGCTTGGCATGAGGGAAGTAAAAGAAATATTGTGTGTATTTGTAACATGCTTTGAAATCAATATCTAGGCAGTTGAGAGGACTACCAACAATGAAAAAATGACAGCTGTATATACATATACAGAGAGAAGGCCTAAACAAGGAATTCTGCTAGAACTTCACTTAATTTATACATACATGCAGCCACCCAGACACACACACAGAGCAGAAAGAAAAGAGCAGCAGGCCTCCAGAGTGTCGCAAAACAAACTATGTACTTTCTTTTTCTGTGTGTGCCTGTCGTCTTCCCTACTTCAATAGGTCTTGATTGACATGACAAGCGTGCACCTCTGTGAGTTTCTGCTGGCCTCTCGTATTATGTCTTCATTATACACATCACTTCCCAAACTTCCTAAACTCCTGTTGGGATGTATATGCACTAATGCAGACAGAACAGTTGTTATAGCATTTTAGTTTTATTGTAATTTTAGCCTCTACAAAAAAAAAAAAAAAATGTGGCCTTCAGTGAAGCAAGACTGGATAATAATTTTACACTACACTACGCTGTGTTTTACATTTTTTGCACCTACGTATATGTGACTCAACTTATAATAATAATAAGAACACCCTTTCCAGTACTAATCTGGATGAACTATATGCCTGATTTGCAAGTGTCCAGGTACTGCCGGCATTTCAAATCCAGGTTCCATCCTTATATAAACTGTATGCTGTGTTCCAGGATCTTTTTTCTCCTTTCTCTTCCCTGTGTACGTGTCCCCATCTTGCATCTCTTTCCCTCTCCCACCGGCCCTTCTGGTAACAAAGAGACCCATTTTTCTGTAATTACACAGGGCAGATCCTCGTCAGGCGCTGCTGCACAGGGCTATAACATTGAGGGGACGTGGACCTAACATGCTACTTGAAATGTCCTCATTTTATCGTTAATTACGCAAATAGGCTTCAGCTTTAAATACTGTATGACATGTGGCACCTTCAAGATTTGCACCTTTTTGTAGAAAAGGAAAAAAAAGAGAATTGGTCACAAAATATTTATTACTCTTCTTTTTGCCATCTGTTCACCTTTCAGGTACAGTAATTGTGGTACGAGTGGAATGTGAATTCAGTCTTTATTAGTCTGTATTAATTAGATATGGTGACTGTTACACTGATTAAAAATAGAAAGTGTGAATAAATTCTGTGCTATCAAAAAAAATGATAGTAAGAATAAATACAGTATTCTTAATATTCGCTAGTATTTAACCTTTTTAAACACTTGCCCAGTTTGGTAATTGTAAAGCCTATTAAATTTATGGCATTCTGCAGACAACCTTATCCAATGCGACATTATACACCTTATCATTATACATCTCAGCAGTAAGGTTAAGGGCCTTGCTCAAGGACCCAACAGTCACAACTTGGTGGTGCTGGGGTTTGACTTTGGGACCTTTTGATCAGTAGTCCAATGCCATTGAGCTACTTCTGTCCTGATTATTATTATTATTATTATTATTATTATTATTATTATTATTATAGAGTAATTGCTATTTTTTTATTGTTTTAATTGTTTGATAATTTGTTACACATTAATCATCATTAGAATTTATGTATGATGAATGTTTCAGATTTAACAAAATGGTTCATTTCCTTCTGTTGTCCCTGGGTCTAACAAAAACTTGAAATGAAATCACATTACTAACCTCCCAAACATCATATAACTATGGTACACTGTTTCATGAAATGTTCAATAAATTTGAAAATCAACTTTGAATAGTGACTTCCTCAAACTATTCAGTTCAAAAGTTTGAGCAGGAAATCACCTGACAGGCCTCCACTAATTTAATTTGACTCAAGGTTCAGACTAAAATCCCTCTTTGGCTCAAATTTCATTCCAATTTTCCAGGTTTTCATAACACATTTTAAATCCTAAACCATCTTACATGCGGTCATCTGCTAAATCATAACACAAGAAATGGTAATAAATAAATAAATAAATAGATAAAGGCACTTGTGTTCATGAGACGCCATGTTCCTGAGCATTATAGTCCAGTAGCCTACAGAGCATATCATAAACACAGCCACTGGAGGGATTCCTCATTTATTTCTACCCTTCTACTAATCCTTTTAATTACTGCCTTAGTAAATGCTAATGTTATTCATGATTAGTTGGTATTATGCTAATCTCTGACCCACATTCGGCCGAGAAAGCAGGAGTATCGTCTGAAGGCCAGATTGCTCAGAGGCTGCATACAAACTGACATCAGTCTCCCAGCTGTATAGAGCGAGCCAGCCAGGAGCTTCCTGAGAAATAACGGTGAGAAAACAGCAAAGAAAATGGGAAGGGGGGTCATAATCATGTACCTTAATGAACGACTGTTGGCAACAAGGATTAGTGATAAATGTAGGGTTCCACACAGTACAGGCCACCCCGGCATCTGCTCAATTCAGCCTCCTCTATGTGTAAGTTACTCTTTCTATCCTTTAAGTCATGACTTTGCAAACTTTTTATGTACATGGACCCTTTTACCTTTAAAATAAATGTCACACACCCCATAAGTGCAGATTTGTTTCACAATTTAAATGTGTACAATAATATTTTGTCCAAAGTTCATAGAACTTTCTGTTCTTGAACGTTCCTCCCACATAACACATTTAGTTGTACAGTTGTTTAGTAATATTATATTATTTATATCCCTGCTTTTTTGCACTACTAAGAGTTGAAAGAAACCCACTCACTTCAAGAGATGAGGTAAATCCCCGCCCCCAGCTTTGCTCCTTTAGCATTTAGTATCAGGTGGGTCCTCATGTGGCCTGCATGTGACCTTTTTCTTGAACCTTCAGTGGGCATGCAAACTACGACCCCAGAGTTTCACCAGGTTTTATACACAACATGAAGTAGAAATTACATCTACATATTTAGTTTGAATACTTGAGATACAGTAAACCTATATAATTAAGTAATATAGATGTCCAAAATAAGGCAAATAACAATAAAATCTTATTTAAAACAAATTCCATTAAATAAAAGTACCTACTACCTTTATATAAATACAAAGAATTGTTTCTTATGTCAACATTGTTAGACTTAATATTTGTTTAAGGTTTGATCATTATTCTGACTAAAATGCTTTTTTTTTTTTATATATATTATTGTTTCACACTAAACAGCTAAATAATTTGTATAGTAAATGCTATCAAATGAAAATGACCACAATGTTTACAATTTATTTTGCACAGTATCTAAAATATTGCCTATTAATAAAATATAAATTGTACAATTTAATACATACAGATAGAATTTAATGACAATAATGAATTAAATGAAGCCATATTATGAATTTTGAAATATATTATGAAATACCCTCTCTAGAAAGTCTAGAAAAGTTTTCAACTCGTTTAGCTTGCATGTCCTGCACATTGCAACCAATGATGTTAACGCAATAGACATTTCTTACAACATAGTTCCAAAAATGTTCCCAAAAAGGATAACATTAAAGAAAGCTTGTCAATTTGCTGCAATTTTTTTTAAGAAATAGAATTTAACAGATTTTAAAGAATCATGTCAATATTTTTTTTTTTAAATCAATGAAAGTTACCTGGGCATATTTGTCAGATGTAGTCAGAGACCAAAAAAAATGTAATTAAAAGTTACAGTTACAGCGCAGTGCATGCACTCATGTAACAACACACAGATGCAAATATTAAAGATTTCAGTTGACTGATAGTGGAAAAGTTAACCTTGAACATTGAGAAGGAATTAATATTCCTAGTAGACTAAGATCCAGCAGTAGTTTCATTTAGTGCAGAGGCCAGACAAAAGTCCATTGTTCAGCAGCAGCGCAAAATGGACAAACAGAGAGAAAAATGTCAGCAAGTGTAGGGCACGACCATATCTTAAATACCGTCATATTTAAGTCTGAAACAAGACACAACTCAGCGGCAACAGTTGGAAAAAAATTAAATAAATCCAGCGAAATAATTTCTGCAGCAAATCGGTGTTGGGTGAAGGCTTGACACAGAAATAAGGTGAAGACTTGGATTTCACTTCTTTTCCAATTCCTAAATGGAGAGCTCATGAGTCAACGGCTAGTACTCAGAATTACCTCTTGCTGCTTTCGCCACATCACAAAACCGGATCCAACATGGACTACAATAACACACGGCTGATTACGATATGATCTGTAACCTATCACAGCGTGACAGACTGCTTTTCCCCCTGACGAGGATAGAGTGGACTCCCTGACACAGCCTTAACCCTCTGACATCAAGCCAAGCGCAGGGTTACGCAACCCGCTCAACCTGCTTGACCCTGACGACACGCGTGGCCCCTGCACACACTTCACTGAACAACAACACACATGCCAACATCTGAAAAGGGGTCGCAATGTGAGGTGAGAGTAAATTCATGTCAAGTTCAAGTTCAGCCAATTATTCACAAATGGTTCAAATCGAGGATGACATGTATACCATTGCTGCTGCTCGAGAGACAGTATTGCTTCTGACTTTTGACTTAGAAACACAGCGCTTCTGGAAAATATGCAATACTAACCTCACCAACAATAATGAGCTCTGAAGGAGGAGTTACCTGGTCATACGTCTTAGTCAGTAGGTATGGAACAAAAAATATGTAGGGGAAAAAAAAAAAAGAAAGACAAACTTACCATCCACCAGGTCCTGGCTGTCATGTCATAGCATAACTGCCATTTGATGGAGCCGTCTGCTGCTTTCCCAGCCATGGCCCTTTCAGGAGCTTTCATCAGGAGCAGCTCAGCAGTAGATAACACACCTAATCAAGCCTTCATCAGATGCCACACACTCAGGCCAATCCTTATCACACTGCATTATGGGAAAGCGCGCACACATGCACACACACACACACACACACACACACACGGCCCTGTGCATAAGCAATGACTCCAGCCTCCGCAGCTGCCTATAATGACAGGATCAGGATCTGGAATCCTCTCTCTCTCTCTCTCTCTCTCTCACACACACACACACACACACACACGCTCTTCAGGCAGGGCTTTAATTTTTTAAGCAGTGTACATTAGGAGCACGACTCTTTTGTGGCATCCTGAGGAGTGCAGCAAGTGGGACATCACTGAGGGGCTCTTGTGAGAAAAAGCAGTATAAACTTTATTTGCATTCTTGTCTATTGTATATTGTTTGACTTGTAGTTTAGCCCTCCCCATATCTTCTCCACACACACACACACACACACACACACACACACACACACACACACACTCTTACTTCAGCCCCCTTCCCCTGACACCCCTCTAGTCAATGAGGGGAGGCCCAAATAGGAATTAATTTCCGCATACAAAAGCGGCGAGTTTCGTAGACATGAGAGCGAGGCACGGTTCAGATATCACACACTGCTTACATGGGGCACAAGCGAGACACTGAGAAGTCCGATTCAGACGATGCAGCACTCACAGCGTATCTCTTCTATTTTTCTGTTGTTTTTTTAAAAATCTATTTTAAGTCACCAGGAACATTTCACAATTTAAATGCTTGAATGCTTAATATGATACAGACATGCATCAGTATTTCTGATGTATTGAAAAGGTGTATTATGCATGAAGAAAAATTTTAAAGCTATTGTACGTAGTAACATCTTATTTGATTTTTTTATTTATTTTCCGGACGACATTTTTATTAACAGGAGTTCTGTTCTGCTTCAAAATGTTGAATAAATATGAGAAGGATAAAGACAGATAATGTGTTATAAAATGCCCATTAAGTCGTTATAAATCTCACATAATTGCATCAATATTTAAAAAAAATTTTTTTACTTTACAAAAAAAACGATGCTTATACACACTACACTAATGGACATAACACCATGCATACAGGTGTGTTAAAATATACTGTATATTTGAATCAAATTACAGCTGGATGTTACACATTCCTGAAATATGAGGAGATATGATCATCACCACAGAAATCAGATTCAAAAGGTTGCTTTTTTTATTTACATTTTTTTGTATTGTTTATGTGGTTAGGAATTTGATGTTCAAAATTTCACGTTGACATCTATCAAAGCGTCAGTGTTGCATAAGAAAAATGTTGAGTAATTTCAAGCAAACAAGCAAATTTACAACAAACAAGTAATATTAGTAAGCGTTAGTTCCACACAATTAATCACAGAAAAAACAAAATCACTATGGACCTTTACAATTCTTTAATTGCAAAAGGCTGCATTTTGTTACATTTGATATATTCATGTTGGGTCTGTCAATAATTTAAGCACTTGTTTATTTATTTATTTTAATTTACAGATTTAATTTTGAGGAGATTTTGAATGAGATAATTTGTCTGATTATTTGGTGGTATCCAAGATGAATATTTTCAAATACAAAATAGTACATACAATAGATAAATATCACAGTTTAACTCACAATCACAATATGCATCAAATTAATCGCAATGTGATTTTTGAAAAATCTAATCGTGCAGACCTAGTAATCATTTAGCAATTTAATACCAATATTAAATTATTTTTTCAATAGTAATTGGACACACATGTTCACAAGACACAAATAGTCTCTAAATATTCTAAGATTAACTATTAACAGATTAAAATGTACAAAATAAAAAATGTGCATATAGATGATACGGTACAGATATCTGAGCCTCCAGTGTCACAAAGCTTTTGTACTTTCTGCTTTAGCTGGATGTTTTGAACAAGACTGGTAAGGGAATTCGAGTTTACATTTGCAATAAGATAAATGAAATGACTCTTAAACCATGATGTGTTGTTTCTTTGTTAATTCAACTTTATAATCAGTTCCTATTTGTTATGGTACACGGGGAAGCAATGAGATGTAAAATGGGGGGGAAAACAGCTTTTGGTTGGTAAAAGCATTACCAAGTATCGATTATTTTCCTATAACGGCCAGCCGGTTGTGTTTTATTCCTGACTGCAACCTTCTGTTTGTTAATCTTTCACTGACAAGTGTTAACACAACATTCTGTGACAAGCTCAGAAGAAAAACACACAAGCACCCACCAACTAACCACTTCAGGACACATCTAATAACATCATCTTATACACGTCACGTCACTCTTTCTCATGAGCGTCCAGACTTTCAGACTCCAACAGGTGGCTTTTGTTAATAACAGCTTTCATGCAGTTGCATGCAGTAATTCAAAGTAGCATTTTTCCTACTTTTTCCTATATTTATTTAACCGCTAGTTTTCCCCTCAAATGGCAGAAGTCAGGTTACACCAACATGCGAAACTAAAAGTCTTCTGAGAGCTGCTCTCATGACATGTAGATCTGAATGCGAACATGTGCTTTTCATCCCACACTAAGTACATTGCATTTGATTCTCAGACATGCTAGCAAAATGAACAGCGTTCTCACTTTTGACATTTAGAGTTGAACGTCAACCTGCCTCCCAAGCATGCGTGGTGAGCTCTGAGGAGTGAATGCCAGCTTTGTGCCATGTTTGGGTCTCTCTTTGTAACCTATCCAGACCTTTTTCCCTCAGCTGCGAATTCCCAACCTCCGCCTCCTCGCAGAATGTTCCCGCCAGTGGCTGCTTCTCTCGGAGTGAATTGTTGGTTTGTGTGAGACCGTGCCTTTAAGTCAGGGCCGCAGTGCGACTGGCATCCGAGGGTCGAGCAGGCATTTCACAAAGCAGCATGGCCTTGAAGAATACCCACTCACTACACCCTCGGTTCTTAAGATTTCCCTAACCTTTCCCACATTTGTATAGATGTCCAAATGAGGACGCAAATCATCAAAGCTTATGTTACAATATTTGTTACATCAACAGCATTCCTTTGCCACTGAAGTGATGCTGGATCATGCTGAATTAGTAATTGATTGAAATTGGGTTTAATTTAATAATATATTATTCTGAGAAAGGACATTGAGATTAATAAGAAAATGGTGAGATTAATCTATAGATAGCAAGTACTATAATCATTTAACTGCTAGGTATGGAAACAAATGTTTTGGATAGACCATAGCACAACACAAACTCAGTGATTTCTTGGTGAATTTTGGGCAGAAGGCAATGTTTAAAGATTTTAAAGAAGAACCGGAATACATTTCTAAGGATTTTTGATAGACATCTGGATTTGCAATCTGCCCTTAATTCTTGAAACCAAATTTAGGCCCACATGGGACAGACTGTCTGGCAATTACTAGAAAAGAGAGTGCTGGTTTGTGTTTTATTCCTATAATTCTACTACTTTGTATAAGCAGATGTCAACAACAGGTGGTAAATTGATCATTATGCCAGCGTCAGTCAATTTTAATGCGGGTAAGTAAATTCGGACAGAATGTTTGCATACTCTATTCAAATTACTGAATGGTGCAACTTTAGTTAGTTGGCTCAGATTGCATGAAGTATAACCAGGTAGTCAGTAATTTATGATAATTATTATTTAAAAGCATGTTTATGGCGGCACAGTGGCGCTGTGTTTAGCACTAACATGCACCTCCAGGGTCACAGGTTCAATTCCCGCCTCGAGTTTGTGTGCATGGAGTTTGCGTGTTCTCCTCGCGCTTGATGGGTTTCCTCTGACCCAAGGCAAGCAGATTAGGCTAATTGGCGTTCCTAAATTGCCCCAAGTGTGTGCCCTGCAATGGATTAGCAGCCTGTCCAGGGTGTACGCCACTCTAGGCCCCCCGTGACCTTGTAAGTGGCATAGAAGATAAATAAATGAATTAACTTATTTTTAAAGACACAATGGTGGAAATTACTATGATCTACTATTACAGTTATTGGTGTTACAGTAATTGTGGTTCTTAGTCACTTTATTTTATTGGCTTTAAAATTGACTGGTTTCTTATAAGAGGTTGTTCATTTTCTTATTTAAATACATTTTTTCAAAAATATACAGTTAAATAAATTCATCCTTTTCACTTTACATTTTATTACACTCATTTACGTTATGTTTAGAATCAGAAATCATAAGCTCTTGGTTGTAATGCATTTCTGAATTTGATCCCAATTTGACCTTCAGTACAATTAAAATGTATAAAAATGTTTAAACTTCTACTATATATGTATATATTTCTAACATTTAAAAAAAATATATACATACATACAGGTCCTTCTAAAAAAATTAGCATATTGTGATAAAGTTCATTATTTTCTGTAATGTACTGATAAACATTAGACTTTCATATATTTTAGATTCATTACACACAACTGAAGTAGTTCAAGCCTTTTATTGTTTTAATATTGATGATTGTGGCATACAGCTCATGAAAACCCAAAATCCCAATCTCAAAAAATTTGCATATCATGAAAAGGTTCTCTAAACGAGCTATTAACCTAATCATCTGAATCAACTAATTAACTCTAAACACCTGCAAAAGATTCCTGAGGCTTTTAAAAACTCCCAGCCTGGTTCATTACTCAAAACCGCAATCATGGGTAAGACTGCCGACCTGACTGCTGTCCAGAAGGCCATCATTGACACCCTCAAGCAAGAGGGTAAGACACAGAAAGAAATTTCTGAACGAATAGGCTGTTCCCAGAGTGCTGTATCAAGGCACCTCAGTGGGAAGTCTGTGGGAAGGAAAAAGTGTGGCAGAAAACGCTGCACAACGAGAAGAGGTGACCGGGCCCTGAGGAAGATTGTGGAGAAGGACCGATTGCAGACCTTGGGGGACCTGCGGAAGCAGTGGACTGAGTCTGGAGTAGAAACATCCAGAGCCACCGTGTACAGGCGTGTGCAGGAAATGGGCTACAGGTTGCAAATTTTGCATGTCATTCGGAAGTCAAGGTGCCAGAGTCTGGAGGAAGACTGGGGAGAGGGAAATGCCAAAATGCCTGAAGTCCAGTATCAAGTACCCACAGTCAGTGATGGTCTGGGGTGCCATGTCAGCTGCTGGTGTTGGTCCACTGTGTTTTATCAAGGGCAGGGTCAATGCAGCTAGCTATCAGGAGATTTTGGAGCACTTCATGCTTCCATCTGCTGAAAAGCTTTATGGAGATGAAGATTTCATTTTTCAGCACGACCTGGCACCTGCTCACAGTGCCAAAACCACTGGTAAATGGTTTACTGACCATGGTATTACTGTGCTCAATTGGCCTGCCAACTCTCCTGACCTGAACCCCATAGAGAATCTGTGGGATATTGTGAAGAGAAAGTTGAGAGACACAAGAATCTGCAAAAGGATTCCCGACCAAGTATTGAGTGCATAACTGAACATAATTATTTGAAGGTTGACTTTTTTTTGTATTAAAAACAATTTTCTTTTATGGTCGGATGAAATATGCAAATTTTTTGAGATTTTGGGTTTTCATGAGCTGTATGCCACAATCATCAATATTAAAACAATAAAAGGCTTGAACTACTTCAGTTTGTGTGTAATGAATCTAAAATATATGAAAGTCTAATGTTTATCAGTACATTACAGAAAATAATGAACTTTATCACAATATGCTAATTCTTTGAGAAGGATTTTATATATTATAAAATCTTATAATTCCAAGGTCTGAGTTTAGCTGCTGTGCAAAACATTTGCATAAAAACAGTTTGTATTGTACTACTAATATTTTAATAGATTGTGCTCTTAAAACTATGTTTCTGTGAATCCATGTGAAATTGATTATTTTTAACAGTACAAGGGTTCCAATGTTTCAGAATGTTGGGATTAAAGCAACCCTTCCATGCTGTTCAATATCATTTATATTGGGTCAGAAGGGGCTTTTATAAATTGATGAGAAAAATGTGATTCTGTCATACGTTAATTACAAACAGTTCATTCTATATATTCATTCATTTATTCATCTTCAATAACAGCAGTGTCCTGTGCAGGGTGTTGGTGGATCCAGACCCTATCCCAGGAGCACTGGGTGCGAGGTCGGAATACAGCCTGAATGGGATGGCAAAGCATCATGTACACCCACACTCACATTAAGCAGAGCATACCAGCATGTGGTTCCAAGTCTCTAAACATGTCTAAACTCTTTCTAGGAAAGTGTTTCAAAGATAAAGGTGAGATCATTTATTCAATAATTTATTCATATTAAATACTGCTTATCCTGCACAGGAATTCTGGAGCCGATCCCAGGAAACTTCAGGCACAAGGGAGGGTACACCCTGGAAAAGGTGCCAATCCATCACAGGGCACACACCATACACTGCGGGCACACAAATTAGCCTAATCTTTGGACTGTGGGAGGAAACCAGAGTACCTGGAGGAAACCCACCAAGCATGAGGAGAACATGCAAACTCCACGTACCCAGACCCAAGATGGGTAGGTATTGATTTAACCACAAAATATTAATCACAAATTGTGTAAAATGTTTAATCTGCTACATTATATATGAAGGGGAATAATATAGTGCAAAATGTATCATTGTACCCAGACTGATAACTTAAAACTGTGTGCTGGGCCACCAAGGCCTCTTGGTTGCATCCCAGAGCAGAGCAGGTGCATCCCGCTGTAGGATGGGAGCGCATGGACAAGCTGTCCAATTAAGTGAGTGATGTTTCCCTTAGCCATAGGATGAACATGTATAAGAGCATTGTTCTTGAGGGAATGAGTGTAAACCCACGTACTGAAGCATTGTATCTTGTTAGAAACAGAACACATGTATGGGAGTATTGTGTTGGTGGGAACAGGATGTTGAAGAAGTGTCATGTAAACATATATAAACATGAATCATAGAAGAAACGAGAGTTTTTTCCTCTGCAGACAAACTGCTCGGCTATATTCTGATAAGAATAAAGTCTATTGGCCTCAACACCTCTGATCTTTGGTTATTAATAATAATAATAATAATAATAATAATAAGTAGTTTATTTTATATAGCGCCTTACAAGAGACTCAAGAGGCCGTTTTACAATAACAGAAATATTTATAAAGAGACATCTGAAAAACAACAAAAACTAAATACAGATAAACATGAAACCCATAGCATGAAACCCATAGCAAGTTTGGGCAAACTGGACGAGAAAAGATATGTTTTAAGGTGGGTTTTGAAATCCTGTAGTGAAGAAAGATCACGGATGTGTTTGGGAATAGAGTTCCAGAATGTAGGGGCAGAAATACTAAATGCTCATCTTCCAAATGATGCTAATCTGTGGCGAGAAATTAACAGTAGACCATCATGTGCAGATCGGAGTGTGCGAACAGAGGAGTAAGTATGAATAAGATCAGAAATATATGGGGGGGGCAAGACCATGCAGTGCTTTGAAGGTGATAAGGAGAATCTTGTATTGAATGCGGGAGCGAACAGGTAGAAAATGAAGTTTGTGTAGAATGGGAGTGATGTGTGAGGATTTCTTTGAATAAGTGAGGACCCTAGCAGCAGAGTTCTGAATGTATTGGAGCTTATTTAATGTTGTATTTGGTATTCAATTCCAAATACAACTTTCTTCGTGCCTGAACTAGCCACAACAGGTATTGTTTATTATTATTGTTTATTTTTTGTTATACATATAATACATAATATGTGTGTGCCAAAAAAAAAAGCTATTTCTGAAGTTTATGCAACATGGGACCAGTCTTGCTTCCCTAAAATTTCAAGTTGCTAACTTCAGCCGTTTTGGAGAGATGATTTTATATGTGTTCCAAAAATGGCCATTTTTAAGCGTTATAATGTCTAGCTTCATAAAATAATAATTTAAAATGCAAGATTTTCATATTCCTTTATGAATATCAATACTAAAATTGGTGTAAAATGCTTCTAGAAGCAAATGACCTGTAAAAAAATGAAAGCATTTTGTGCACATTTAAGGATTTCTTTTTCAAATTTCTGTAGTGTCCGTAACGATGTCAAGTTCATGTTGCAAAATCTTAAAATTTTAGCTTTTTAGAAGAATAAACTTCTAATGTGAAATCTAACTTGGCCAAGCTTCATTTAAACGATAGTTAAGATCATTGAATGATTTGAATTCGAAAAAGTTACAGACACTAAATAAAAGGGCATGACATTTAGCAAAAGTTTATTTTTATCTGATAAAAATATAAATAAATGCATATTTGCATAATAAATGCATATATGCATATTTACAAAAAAAAATTAAACATAAGAAGCATTAAGTATTGAAAAATGCCGTTCTATGATCGTATCAAAAAATTTACTTTTTCTCCTAGGTGAGAGACTTTTTAGCACCAATACTAATGTTTTGGACAATATGCAAATGCATAAATGGACTTAACGATTCCTGCTAATTTAATGAAGAGTATAGGGAAAAGTTGATATCAGTTTTTAAACTTTTAAAATTAATAGTTGTGAAGTAGAGATTTAAAATTTGCACCAACTTTTACAACAGAAAAAGAATTCCAGAATTGCAATGAAGTATTTCTACTATACACACAGTACCGTTCCTATAGGCCAATGTAAATGACCACCTGTCACTCGGCAGAAAAAGAAGACATCTGCTTTAGGACAATAAGAGGGGGACAATAGGAGTTAATTGACGCTAGTCACAACATACGTGTTTGTATGTCCCAGGAACACGAGGAAGTCAATCAGAAAACCACAATCAGAGACCACACAAATCAGACACACAATTACACACAAGCTCTAATAAACCACCAAATGATGAAGCTAACTTTATATTAACAGATTGTCTCTGTGTCAGGTAAGTGACAGTGAAAGGCTGAAGTGTTCAATGGCCAGACAATACCCACTGCTCATTGTTTAGTGTTAAGCTTGATAATGAATTCTAATTATTCCTAAAAGTCTCATTAGTGTCAGCATTGTTTCTAATGGTAATTATGCATATAATAAGAACAAGGTCCTTTGGGTTATGATACAGTCAAATAATTTTTTTCTAATTTGATTATTGCCTGATGAAGACAATGTACTGGGAAAATGTAACTAAAAGAAACCAACTCTGTTCACTTGCACTGGTGTAACCCATGGAGATCGAACCTCTTCAATAAAGTCTGTCTGAGACGAGTGAGAGTGAGTGAGAGAGAGAGCCTTGTGTTTGTTTCGAGGTCAGCACTCACGCTCGCAGTGTCCTGGGAGCAACATTAAAGACTTTCTGCCAAGAGTCTTTTTTCTCCTTTAGAGGGCGAGGTGGCCCTGCCATGACACAGGCAGTCCTTTGGGGTGGCTCAGAGGAGGTACGAGCAACTGTCAGTCAGAAGAAGAATATGGACCAGCGGGGAAGCCCGTCAGCGCTGACAGGGGCCGTCATTCACACCACGGCACTGAGGAGGACACACACCGAGCCAATCAACTGAGACCCTGCTGAGGACAGACAGCATCAGGACGGGAGGCATCCAACCATGACGATGGAGGGCGGGTGGCTTTTGGGGCTTTTTGAGCATTCAGCAAGAGTTAATGACATGGGAGATTTTTCCAAGGTGGAGATTTAGATTTTCATGAATTAGGGTTTGTCACAGTCTATGGCATGTAGTGTGAAGCCTAATTCCACACCATACTTTAAGGACAACTGGAAAGGTGTGCATTAGTTACAATTTATCTATCACATTACCAAAATGGGCAGCCAGATAGCTGCTCGCATTAAATACAAAGCTACATTACATTCGGAATGACCCTTTTTAGGATAAAAGATGTGAAGAGTGAGCAAGCCTAGCAAGGAAGTTCAAATAAGGTAGACGTGGGGCAGAGATACGTTTCACCGTAGAACTAGCTCTTTTTGGGTTTAGCCACCACCTTTCAGCAGGGCACGACGAACATACACCAGCACACACACTTTACCGAACCAATGAATTGTTCTTTATCCAGCACACCATCCAAAGCTCAGTATCTAAAAGACGTCTCCTCGCAACCGTCCCCGGCACTGCGGTATTAGGCCTGCCAGCCGAGAGGAAGTACATAAGGAGCTCTTTGTTAGGCTGTACTGGAGAGACATTGTGTAGAATACAGTGCCTGCCCAAGATAAAAGGCTTGCCTTTCCTCTCATCTAAGCAAAGTTTATCCTCCCCGAAGTCTCCCCTTTCTGCTCGGCCGACAAAGGGATGGCTTCAGTCGTAGAGCACTTTCACTTATCAAAATGTCCATCACTCGAAGCCATTTAGATCCGGTGATGTGAAAACGTGTCATACTTCACTGCTCTTAAGTAAAACTTAGAAGATTAATGAAGACACTTGCACACCTTCACATCAAAACCCTACTTACAACATAGTGTTTTCAATTATGCACGAGACTGGGTAGATGCTTTTAGTCTGTTCAAGAACTATAAAAATCTGTTCAAGGGTTCATTTTTCTTTTTTAGTTTCATTCAGTACCACTACTGAGGGAATCGCAGGCACATTCTTTGCCGGATTAAAGCCAGGCAACTTGATTCTGAGTCCCTGGCTCTCAGGTGGTCCTCAAAGAACAGTGTAGACCAGGAGTCACCCAGTTCAGGACTCAGGTAGCAGAACTTCCTGTATAACAATAAGCCAGGTAAGGAAAGCCATGCAGTATATGGTTCCGGTTTGAACCACTTGCACTATAGGAACTAGCAAAAATTTTGGAAAAGAGTTCACACATTGTATTGGGTCATTTGAAGTATGTTCGTTTATTCAGGATCTAAAAACAGGAAGAGCAACCATTCAGCTGGAGGAAGAAACATTCCTATTCACCTCACAGGCATTGTCCACAGCTGGCTCCACAGCTGTTCTACATTCCTAGCTTCAGAAACTCAAGGCAAGAGGAAAGGTGCTCATAGAGGACTCTAATTCTAAGAGACACAGGATAATTCCAGTGTCTATAGAGATTTGTATAGAGACTTATATATTATATATGTACATCATGTGTATTATTCGATATACTTAAAAAAAACACAAGCTAAAATACAAGCTTAAATTTTTTTTTCTAATATTAAAGTCCTTTCATGATGCCATAGCAAGACCATAATATCAAATTATTGACATCCTGACTACATTGTTAGCAAAATTTGATTTCCCTGAGACTTCAAGAGAGATGATATGCATCTACCAAAGCATTACACAAGTTCACAAGCACAGATGCCAAAAGCCAAAGCCATGGTCATGGCCTACATGGTTGCGGTCCTGGGGACATACCAACAGGCCTCGTGTGCTTTCTGAGCACTGATTAAACAGATATAAGGCATCAGGGCATTGGAGATGCCAGGGACTCCAACTGGCAACTCAAAGCAGCACTTAACTGTCACGTCAGCCATGTGTGGCATGGTGCCCATCACCAGAGCGACGGTGGCAAACAGCAGGGCATGAGCCTGAGAGAGCCAGACAGAGCAGGCGTGGGGCATGGGGCCAGAGTCACCGAGAGACACAACACTCCCCAAAGCCACGCCACGCCAAATCCTCACACGTCCAAATAAAAGGTTACATCTGGCATAAATTACCAAAATCAAACAATTTGAAATCCAATTGGGAGTGCTTTAATATTTTTGGAGTGCAGGAAACAATACATGGCTGTGCATATTGAGTTCATGTAAACACTGGGAAATCGCAGATGTGTGACTTATGCTTAGGTTGGAATCAAGCCAGACAGAAAGAGAAAACGTGCATCACCTTCATGGTACAGTAAAACACTCATTGCAATACTTTACCTTTCTTGCTGTGCCCATGCAAAGTAAAAAAAAAAACAGCTTGCGGGCTCTGCGGAAGTCAAATAGCAAAGTGATCTATAGGACAGTGTTTTATTTGTATCAGTGTGTTATAGGAAGAAATATAAAATTGGTTGGTTTTATCAAACAGGGCACATAAAAACAAAGAATGACACCAAAAACTATGCAGTACATTTAGAATGAATAACTGCTTGACTGAGTAAAGTAGAACTACAGAGTTTTATTAAAGACTTCTGTTTTACAAACTATTGCATTCTAAAAAAAGGTTTGAGTTGCAGGTTATTAGGTGCGTTTATCTAGCAGGGTTCTTGAAACACCATCAAAAGTGTAAAACACCATGCAAAACTTAATCCCGGCCAGCATGTCAGTGGATCAGGGGCCTATCCCAAGAAGAGTGGGCACTAAGCAGAAATACACCCAGGACCGAATGCAGGACAATGTTGCATGCATGCTGCATTACTGCTTTGCCAAGTTGTTGAAAATTCCATTTAGTCTATCTGAGACTACAGTTTACTTATTGACAGAACTTTGTCATATTATTGCTTATATATATATATATATATATATATACACACACACACACATACATATATATATATACACATACACACACACACACATATATATACAGTTTTTGGGAAAAAAAAAAACTATGATTAAAACTGTAGTTGACTGACAGCTGATGGTGAATTAGCTGCGGGTGCACTGGGGAAAACCCAACAGAGAGGGACATACTTTATGACCAGATATCCGATGGGATAAGTGAATGACTGCAAGAGAGAACAGAGAGATGGAAAGCAAGCTGAGAGGATCACATAGGTTCTCAAGACCAACACAGATGGGAATGTAGGGAACCTCGACCTAGAGCAAAGAGACAAGCTTTATTTGTGCAAGATTAGAAAAATAACCTGCATGCATTGATTGATGGCTGAGATTCCCTCGCAGATGGTCTGCTTTGAGGTCATGGGGAAGCTCTATTAAAGAGAAACAAATGGAGGGAGGACCTTTGCACCTCTATTCTGGGATGACTAAAAGATTCATGAGGACAACGCAAGGCAGATGACGGCACTTAAGAACATTGGGAACGCTTAGAACCTGTTTACAACCAACAAGCAAGCTGTGCACATACAGTAGACAGAACAAAGAAAAAGAGAGTCGATGTTGCAGATTTCAAAACACTATTTATTAAAAAAAAAAAAAGAAAAAAAAAAAAACACCCTAATAAATAATTTACATATTATATGCAGTGTACTCAACCACAAAAAAAGGTAAATAGAATATTTGATTAATAACACATGAAATTTTTTTAAAAAAAGGATCCAGGAGAGTCAATTAAAGAGCCCAAGTATGATTATAGTCTTAGACCTAAGTTAGGAGCTCCTGATAGTGCAGACAGAAGTGTACACTTCCACTACGCACTTTCCACTGATAGAAACAGTAGACGTAAACCAAACCAACTGTTTGCACTCTCTTGAGAAGAATATCAGCATGTATAGTAGTATGCAGTATGTATAAGGTATATCGGTGTATATTGTTATATATATATATGGTATAGCACAGTGAAGATTTGAGCAGGTCTTATTGCTTTCTAAAGGACAGGTACACAACTAAAAGTTTACAGTATATGAGCACTTCTGAGTTTAACTGTTTGCCATCGACTAAATACTTCTTCACTTGTTTCACACAATATAATGAGAATATGGATAAAAATGTACAAACATTATAGACATGCCATAACGATGTTAAACAATGCCTTATAGAGTAAGCAAACAGCTCTGATTAACTGCATCTAGGAAGTGAGCATGAGATCGTTTTTGTTTATTCCCGCTTGTAATAATTTCTCATAAACCTGATTCTGTTTTATAAAATGTTGTTGAATCCAGAGCGATGCTGACCATCATACTGCACTTAGTAAAGATGGACGAACAAACGAACAGTATTTCCCGTTTCACCTCCATGTTAATAAATCTGGCCATATTTTTTACCCATATCTGATCAATCACTCCTGGGAATTTTTGCATCACATTCTTGATGTACAGTCCTGTTTAACTCCACCATATACCATATGCCCAATGTTATCATGACACTAAAAAATGCACAACTAGTATTATAAGCTGTGCCTTTAAACGTAGTCTTGAGAGGTAAAGAAGCAATTCAGGCAGCATCAAACGATTACCCGAATGAAGGGTTCACAAGACATAAACTCACTACATCTAAATGATATTGAGATCTCAGTACAGGGGAAAATAAACCCTCGAGATCATGTTATATTGTTAATAAACGTTACTGTAAACACAACATAAAATGTTTGATAAATAGTGAATCAGTGCAGTAAATTAGAACAAATAATCAGTGCTCAGTCAGGACATTTCAGGGGCTGACTTTTTGATCTAGTTTGTTCGACAATCCAAATTGCATCTTTCAGCATACTAGATGCATGAAGGAGACAACCTTTTCAATAAAAAAAAAAAAATCATCTAAAAATATGAGGTAAACAATCAATACACAAATAAATCTTACATTTAAACAAAGCCATAAGATCCTTTCTTGAGTGCATATACATGGGAAAAGTGTACGGTTGCAGTGGGTAACAATAAGAGATGTTCAATAAACAGAGGACAATAACAATTCTCAATCTTACGCGTGCAATCTGTAGTACAAGACCCGACTTTCTTAAATCCATTTTATAATTGCATTAAGCATTTTTGTGACAGGATTCACCATTAAAAATGTTTATACTTTTCTTTAAAGCTTTCTGGAGATACCCATGTTATAGATCTATTGCAAATATGAGGAAAGAGACGTATGCTTATTTACATGCTGCCCCAACAAAGACCGTGTTTTATATTTTTAGACAAAATATGAAATGATAAAATTCAGACATAAGGCAATAGTACCACCCAAAGTGAGAACTTTATCCTATGATTGATAGCTTCCAAAACATTATAATTCTGAGACACTTTTATATCTGAGAATTTGATCAGAAGCCACAAAACCCCTAAAACCCAGAATTTAATTTTACCCCGAAAATGATCTGCCCTAATGGCGCAATTCGACTCACAAGTCAAGGCATTAGCAACTAGCATAAAAACAATTAAAACATAAACTAAAGAATTACTATAAAACAAACACAGATTAAAATTAAAACAAACGATAATGCTACCGTCAACTCCATAATTATTGGCACCCCTCTTGACTATCTACCAGGAAAACTCTCCCCTGTGAGAACTATCTTAATGTGTGACAAGGTTTGAGACGCATCTAGAGACATGAAGGACATTTCTATGTAGGTGCTCTGTTCAGTTCTATTCACACACTGTTTCCTGCGTTGATACAGATGTACAGCACTGTGTAAAAGTATTGAGCCAGCCTTCATTTATTCATAAATAAAGAAATGGGAACAAATGTTTTACTGTGGCAAAGGATAAAATAAAAAAATGGTTGTTTATGCAACAACCTCATTTCCCCTCTTGTCTGTTCCAACCACTCAGCATTCAGCAGCACACTAATGGCCCAAAACTTTTGCACAGTATTTGTGGTGATACATTTTTTTAAAAGCTCTTTTGATGGCCAATTCTGAACTGTCTGCTATTTATCATCAGTTCTTCATCACAACTATCAGCACATGGCCATATTTTCTATAGTTAGCATGTGTATCCTATTTTCATTAAGCTTAACTGTTAAATGCCAGATAAAATAGCTGACAGGTGAAAGGTCAGAAAAAAGCTCTCTCGTGTTAAAAGCTCCTTCATGTCCCCAAATATATTTGGATATGTACATGACAAATACAAACCCAACCCAATCCTAACACAACTTGCTTGCATTCATTGAGGATATTTTTTGCGTGCATCATAAATTATTATATTCCGTTCTAAAAAAAAAAAAAAAGGTAAGCTGTTTCTTCAGCACCTTACATGGATTATTTTTTTTTTATCAATCCTTGTGGATAATGCTATTACCTACAGTATCGTTTGCTCATTATCTTGAAAGATGGCAATAAATTTGGAGGTGATTCTATCGGTTTTCCCAAACTATCTAATAGAAGTGTTTTTTGTTTTTTTTCCATAACAATGTTCATCAAAGGATCCGTTTACAAAAAAATATAATTGGAGGATTTTGGTAAAAATGGAATAAAACATTTAGGTAGAGTTTAAGAGGCACTTCACATACAACAACCACACACACAAAAAATAAAAAAATAATAAAAAAATTATAGGACAAACATTTTAAAAACCTTAGGTGTAGAGAGCGTAGAGAGCTATAGTACAGTTTATTAGTTTTAGAACATTATTAATAAAGATTATCTGTGAATTTGGTCTATTTCGGTCAATTTAAATCATTTAATATGGGAAAAAAATAAATAAAAGCTTAACGATCTTTAAAAATGATTAAAATAACAGATTCCCATACCATACCATCAACACACAATTTTAAATAATTTGGCAAAATATATATATAAAATTACCTAAATTCTCTGACATTCAAAAAGGCACAAATCATGTGATTAAAAAAAGGAAGAGGCAAAATTGTGACTGAATGGAATGCATCTTTGTGCTGCCACCTGATCAGTATTCAAGTTGAGGATTCAGTGTTGCGTACATGATGCCTGGCTAAGCGTTGGTGAGCAGAGTTAGTGTTGAGGTTGTCTTCAGCTCTTGCCAGAGGTCATGGCTCACCTCGAGAGCCATCAGCCACCCACCCTTATAATTCAGAGATAAAACCTCTCAGACTAAGCTGCACCCTGCCAATCACAGAGTCATGGAGTGTTACCCTGGAAACAAGAAACCCTTTAATTCAGTCGTACCCTGATGTTCCCTAACATCGTAAATACACACATTCACGCATCCCGTTTACAAAGCTTTCAGTAGAAGGAAAAACAAAACAAAAAACAAAACGCACAGTACCAAAATCAGAAGTCGACTGTAAATAACACCATGAGACAAGAGCTTGGCGGTGGAATAAGAGGAAAGGTATGCGTTGTGGTCAAGTTCGTTAACCGAGCACAACCTGAAGAAAACTGCAGTTTTTGGTACCTTGGAAGTGTTAGGCCACAGTCAAGTGACATAGTGGAGAAGAGAAAGGAGTGTGCAGTAGCAGGTTGACGTCGTCAGCACCAGCCTCTGCTTTGCTACACGTGCGAGTGGGAGGAGGAACTCAGATATAGTGGCCGTCTGCTTCGGAACGGCAGGAACCACAGGAGCTTCCAGCGCGTGCCAAACACCTCGGCCAACGACTGCTGCCACGACCGATGAGCGCTGCTGCGAGCCAGGCATAAATGCACTTCATTACAGAGAAATATCTTCAACATCTTCCAAGACATCATCATCTAGTATTTCAACAAGAACTGATTCTTTTTTTAATTACATTTTCTGTCAAAAAACTTGGCCTGAAATAATTTTTTATTAGTAGTATTATTACCGTATCATTTAGAGAAATTAAAATAAAAACACTTACATCCCTTCTGAGAGGTGAGACATTTTCTCTATAGTGGTGGTGTCCTAAAAACAAAAATGGAACATTTTCTATCTATGACACACATACACTACACAATATATTAAACCCTCAAACATATTACAGAAGGGAGATATTGCAAATCATCGAATTCTTTTATGACTAGATGCAAGTTAATGTAGCAGACCTCGTACCCATCGTTCCCACGCTATGGATGAAAGACTCTACAGCGTGCACAAAGACAAAAGAGAGACAGTGAAGCTGTCAGCAGTGAGAAGCCCCTGGTGCCCTCTTCACCTTGCCAAGTTGGCAGGGCCAAGAGGGGCATCTGCATGTGGACAATACGCCGCATGCGTCAGCCTACTAAACTCACCCCCTGCACACCAGGTGAGGGGGCGAGACGACCCGAATAAGGGACAAAAAAGCGACACTGCAGCCGATTATGTAAATGAGGTGAGCCTAGCTCTACCACTGAGGGACCTATTTATGGAGGAGTGAAGTGTGACTGATGGCTAATCCAGAAAAAGAAAAAAAATTAATCGCACCGATCCACGTGTATAAATGACCAAAAATTGTTAATGCAGCCACAAACATCAATGGAAATAAAAATTCATCCAACCTTAGAACATGATGCATACAGGCCCGGGTTATGTCCAGAGTCAAGGCCTTACCGCTAACAAATATTTGCCGGTGCTGACCTTTGCATGGGCCTGTGAGAAAATCTTATTAGGGATCAGTGGTCAAAAGTGTAATCAGTGACACAAGCAACTGGCATATCATCTGCCCAGCCAAGTCTAATAATACCCCTTATTAGACTATGTTAGGGTCAGGGGGTGGAACACATTTGCGGTTGGCATGTAATGAGGAGTTCTATGTTATAGCGTGCCTCAGTAGAAAAACACTGACTATATTAGAAAATCCAAGTCCTAACCCATCTGCTGCCAAGAAGTGTACTCAAGGATATCCAGGGACGTAGGAAACTATTTGACGTGTTAATGTGATAATAAGGGTGTTAAACTGCTACTTGTCCTGGAGGCCCTGCTTGTATCTCATCAGGTTTCTTTCTCAAGCCATCTTGGCCACAGATATGTAGTGCTCTGTGAGGCATGTAATATGGAAGGTTAGAGGTGTGGCATTAGGAAAGCAAAACCTGTGCTGTTCCTGGGGGAGAAGTGACGACATACCAGTAATAAAAAATAAAAATAAAAAGCTCCATATTAAGGTCTTTTGGGAGTTCTGCTCCATGAAGCAAGCAGAGCTTTAGGCGCAGCCTCTTCACTGCCTAATCGACCGGATCCTTTTTAATTGTAAAGCTATCAAAGGACAAACGGGAGCAAAAGCCCATTTTGAAAAGGATACATGGCATCACTCAAGTCGCTTGATTACATAAAGCAAGATGATTTTTTTTTATTTCTTAGAAAAGGTCAATTAGGAACTGTTAACATGAGTACAATTACATTTTTTTTTTTACTTTCTTGAACATTATATTTATATAATAAGTCCATGCTAAAACATGTATTTTGGGGTACTGATATACAGTACTGTGCAAGTAACGAGTCGCCCTTAATTTGTTCATATTTTGCTTCTGAAGAGCTTGATGTTCTTGTATTTTTAATGTAGTCTTTAGGAATCATTCTCCGGGCTCTGATTTTCAGGCCACCCCAGTCCATGTACCAGAGGAATGTTTGTTTGCTTTTTAAGCCACACAATGACCTATGAATCATTCAAGCGGTTAAAAATAAATAAATAAATAAATAAATAAATAAATAAAAACCATAAACAGGCCGGTGATTAGAATACTGATGATGCTGAGCGATTGGAACTGACGAGAAGGGAAATGTGGTTGCTGCTAAGGTTACACAATCAATTTTTAAATAAAAAAAAAATTAAAAAAAATAAAAAAATCGGGGCTTTGCAGGCTGTCACAGTGAAACACGCGGTTCCATGTATCAAGACATCTGCACAAGTCGTCCTGTTTACCTTGCAGTATTTCAGCATCGATGTCATAAAACAGAAGATTTCACCTTTTCTCAAAATCACTGGCACCAAAATATTCTTTTCCATTTGTAACTGTCATATATACAAAAAAGCTAGAATGACAGTGTACAATGGTTC
This sequence comes from Channallabes apus, assembly GCA_030522415.1. Lineage (NCBI taxonomy): Eukaryota > Metazoa > Chordata > Actinopteri > Siluriformes > Clariidae > Channallabes > Channallabes apus. The sequence continues at coordinate 22,746,865 of CM060108.1, read as the reverse complement.
AAGTGTTCTTCAAGGACCACAATAAACTAAGAAAAGAGAAACATTTCCCCAATAACTCGAGGCGCGCCAGATTGAATTGGACATGATTAGGCAATGCAAAAGTAGATAAAGCTAGATAAAGAGTGTTCTTTGTCCAAGAACATGGTCCTTTTTTTCTGAATTTAGCCAGGTCACACCCTAATCCTCTTTTCTCACATGAACTTGTCAATCAAAGGATCAGAGTCCAATGTGATTAGCATACTGCTCCATCAGAGTGCTGAATGCATGTTCAGTCAACTGAGAAAGCTTAGATTTTTTTTAATGCATGTTCTCCAAAGTTCTGTCAAAGCCAACTTCTAGTAATGTCGTGGGCAAGAATCTGCACACCGACAGCCAGAGTCATTAGGATGTGTACAAGTCTGGCAACTACTACCAGTGTGGCTGTTTGAGCGAGTGAGCGAGAGTGTGTGTGTGTGTGTGTGTGTGTGTGTGTGTGTGTGTGTGTGTGTGTGTGTGTGTGTGTGTATGAGCGCGCATGGTGCCCTGTGAAGGGTGTAATCCTGCTTCAGATCCAACATGACCCTAACCAGGATAACATATTCACTAAATCCGAATGAATGAATTCACATGCCAGTCATTACTGTGTAAAAGTAGAAAGTATACAGTGAACTATTATAAGTGTAAATGTAAAAAAAAAAAAAAGAAAGAAAGAAAGAAAGAAAAAAAAAAGATTAAAAAGAAAGGCGATCCAAGACTGACTCACAGAAAGGATTCCTATGATCTGTGAGTAGAAGAGACTGCCCATTCCTCCGAACATAAACAATCCCATGAAGCAGGACACACGCAAGAGCGCCAGCTCATGACGAACCGTAAATAACTCCTGGGAAACAAAGCAAAGACAATGTATTAGCATGAATAAAAAAAAATATCACACGCATGCAAGCGTTCCTAATTTCTGTTCCAACATGTCAATTCACACACAGAGACTTAAACAAAAATGCCATTTCCACAGGGCTCATTAAAAGCGGCAGTTCTTCCCCAACAGTGATTCAATGCTTCGTGTTCATTTGTCTGGCTTGAGGCTCTCGGTGGCTGTATCAATCCAAACACGCATCCCAATTCAGTGTGTTGCACACACACCACCAAAATAAAGCAGAGCTTTCCCAGAGATAATGCCTCTATCTCTCCCGCACAGGCTTTTCTCCGTGTGTGTGTGTGTGTGTGTGTGTGTGTGTGTGTGTGTGTGTGTGTGTGTGTGTGTGTGTGTGCGCGTGCACCCTGCCTCACACTTCTCAGCTGGGTTCGTTTACCTACACACAATGTGGCAAAACAAAAACAGGAAATGAGATACAGGCCAGCAACCGCTGCCAAGGAGATGGCTCAGTTGTTTCAGCTGTCATTGTGAATGCATCGATTAATCTGGGAGAGAATGAGTGAAATCTAAACAAATTATGTGTTAATCCAGAGTGACCACAGAGGACCGGAAGGGCATTGGGTCACTCCAGACACTTTGTTACATACTGCTTTTTAAGATGCTCTGGGATTTATATTGACGTCACATTCAGGACTGTAGAACGTCACCTCTTCCATTTATAATAGACTACAAGATCCTGACACCTTCTCTTCTAGTAGTGTTTAAGGGGATAAGTATTTGCAGAATCTCTCCAAAACTGCAGCATTATTCTAATATGATGATGCCACTGCCATGCTTCTTTGGATTGGAGGGATGTCAGTCTCTCTTCCTGTCTGTATCCAATTGATTATAGCATCACTAGCTAACCATGAGCACATGCAATGCATAAGGGAGTAATAACAGTGTAACTTTGCACTTTGTGTGACAGGGGAGACCTACATTAACTGATAGCTAGAAATTGAGAATACTTTTATAAGTTGCACTGGCATATTAGATTCAAAACTCATCAGATTATTGAGGGAGCATAAGTGTCCCACTTCTACCCGACACCAAAATCACAAGAGGGTGGTGCAGCTTTAACACTTAGCCAAGGAACCACATCTCAAAACCACTCTATTCCAAACAACAGCTGACAAACGGCCTTGCATGCTAAGAACCCAACAATATTACGTACACATATGATAAACACATTAGATGATTTGGATGGTTGTGGAATGAATATAAAGCTATATGTAACATAATAAATATATCATTTTAATTACTTTTTTTTTTTTTTTTTTCACTAGAGCATAATTCTTCCTTAAACCACAAATGATTTATAGTACCAGTCAAAAGTTTGGACACAGGGTTGTCCCCCCCCCCCCCCCCCTCTCGCTCTACATTCGAGAACAATAGTGGATTTTTTATTTTTTTTTCAAAACTATGAAATAACACATACGGGATTAGGGAATCAAATAACAACAATAACAGTTAGTTGTTATTTTAAAAGACATGAAGGTCACCTGTTCTGGAACAGTTCTTGCAAGAACAGTATTATCCAGTGCATTTGCAAAACACTTCAAGCACTGTGATGAAACTGGCTCTCTTGAAGACCTCGCCAGGAAAGCAAGACCAAAACTTATCTCTGCTGCAGCGGAGAAGTTCAATTAAAGTTGCCAGGCTCAAAAATTCACCAATAGCACCTCAGATTAGAGCCGTTATGAAGGCTTTATAAAGCATAAGTAGTGGATACATCTCAATATCAACTGTTCAAAGGAGATTATTCCATATTTTGGATGCTTTCAGCATTGTTTTATGATGTGGAAAGAAATAAAAATCAGGAAAGTCCATGGAATTAGAAGGTACATCCAAACATTTGACTGGTAGTATATATAACAAACAAACTTATTAATGCAATGGGTGGTTGACAACTAATCTGTATAACAGATTGAACAAAAGTCAAAACTCACACGCCTAGTGATTAACAAATATCTCTTTGAGAGTTTGCAGATTTGACCGTAGATAAGGCTAGAAGCAGTCATACTCTAAGCTAAGTAAACCCTTTTAAACTAAATGAAACATAACCTGTAAAGCACGACACACCAGTGTAGCCTGCTCGTACCTTGTCCACTGAAACCAGGGGCTGAAAGTAGTAGTACTGGCAGAAGTCCAACACGAGAGTGTAGAGACTCAGGACCTGAGTGTAGAAGCACAGCTGAAGAAAAAGCCAGTGGTTATCTTCTCCAACACAGTTATTAATCCTGCAAATACAGACAAACACACAAAACATATAAGAAGCCAAAATACCTACAATTGAGTGGGAATTCTGAAGTGAACAACTTTATTCTGATGAAGTGTGAGCTATACGGTAAGTGTGAAAAATATCTGGTAGGATTGATGGAGAAAAAGAGAGCCAAAAAAAAAAAAAAAAAAAAAAACTGTTCTGGATTGAGAAGCCAGGTCGAAGCTTAATTCAAATAGTTGTAAAAAGATATGGGCACTTTTTTCCGCCCTTCCTCTCTCTGGGCCATTACAGGCGATGACAGCAAGTCACGATTTGCTGAGTCCAGACAGACTGAGGCCTTCTTCAGTCATACTGTACCACTCCACTTTGGGCTAGCAGTCACACGCTCCCCTGGTCATCGGATATCTCCTTCCCTTCATTTTACCTTTCTATAGAAGCCTTATTAACTTTACACACGCGCACACACACACACAGGCAGAAACACAAGCCTGTAAAAAACCTGGGGTCTTTTAAGGTAACACACTCAGTCTGGGGCAAAGGGTCACATTCATGAGACATACTTTTTTTTTTTAACTATGTTAAGCCTTACATTGCCCTCAAGGTCATTAATGGTACAGATTCATTGTCACAGTAAAAGTTAGGCCATATTTTACCATTATTATAATACATGTATTAATTTAGGACGTCCAGTAATTTAATTCATTAGGTAGACGTAGACTTTAGGGTCTATGACCTTTAATATGCATGGATGAGTCTCGTCTCTCCTGATGATTTGTATGCCGAGTATAATGTTGATGGGTTTAATACTTAATTATCCAAGTACTGAAATATAGTCTCTACTGCAGCGAGTCTACGAATACACTCCAGGGACACCAGGGGTGTATGAAGTGAGCCAGGAGGTTATAATTTTTTTTAAATAAGGAAGGCAGCATGGTGGTTAGTGGTTAGCACTGTTGCCCTTCACATCCGGGGTCCGGGTTCGATTCCCGCCTCTGCGTGCATGGAGTTTGCTTGTTCTCCTTGTGCTTGGTGGGTTTCATCCAAGTACTCCAAGGGTTTTCTCCCACGGTTCAAAGAGATGTAAATTGGTGTTCCCAAATTGCCCGTAGCGTGTGAATGAGTGTGTGTATGTGTGCCCTGCGATGGTTTTGTCACCCTGTACGCCCCGCCTCATGTCTTAAGTCCCCTGGGATCGGCTTCAGAGCACCGCGACCCTGTATACAGGATAAAGTGGTACAGACGATGAGTGAGTTTAATAAGGAATTCCTGAAATTCGTGTCACCAATGACCGTGAAGTCTATCTAGTTATTATTGAGTTGTTTGTCTGGTTGACTAGTCATGTGGACTTAAAGGGTTTTTAATGTTAAATTTAACCCACAATAATTCAACAAACAAATAGACCTATGAATAATGTAATGACACAGTGAATCTAATGACCCTAAACTATGTGGCTTAAATGAGTAATAAAAACATCATTGTGCTTGGCTATATAGTTGGATTATGCTCACATTAAGAAAAGTTTATAGAAAGTTTTAATAGTTAAAACTAGTTAACATGAGGCAAATCGTTAGAGCCTCTCCTCTAGCACAATCCGACACGGTGCAATCAGTCTTCTCACCTCTGTGATACTGAGAGATCATAATCTTAAAAGCAATAAATAAATAAAACTGCACTTATAGCTACAATGCAATAAATGTTTACTGTTAGTTAACATTAAGTGCAAGTTTATTTTTACTCAAGTACTCAAACAATGTGTGAATCATCTCACAACCAATGAACACCGAAGACGTCTCTTCTCACCAGGGACAGTGGTGATCCATGCGGCGCACACAGTGTCCACAGCGGCTGCAGTGGTGTGACCTCTTTGGTCTCATGAGATTGCATTTATTGCACAACTCCCATTGTTCACGTTCTAGAATAAATCACAAAGAGAAATCTCACTATTTTTACCAACCAAGAGATTTATTAATAAAGATCATCTAGTAGAAACAAATGTGTATTCATAGTAAGAATCAGCAAAATACATCATTACACAGTTACATGAAAGAACGAAGAGATATATTCCTAAACAGACATCATTAAGCACTTAGGTTGAGTGTAAATATTTCATTGTTCCTGATCACAACAGCTTTTTCACAAAAGGATTTTTTCACTCATTTTGTTTATGAGTTGACCCAGATGTGTGTGTAGACATATCTGTCAGAAAGATGATGTCTAACAGCGCTGAACATCTAGAAGGTGGTGTCCACAATGCAGGCATCTTCTTACACGTTTGCTACGAGTTAAAACAAATTGTGCCAGGATCAAATGACTCATGATATCAACCTGTATTTGTTTAAGAAATAATTTCTTCTCATGTCTTTTTAATTTTTTTAAGTATCTATACGAGGTGGTCAAGCCATTTTAATATTAATCACTTACTACTTCCATTTTTAATTGATCAAGTTACTCCCTCCTCTCAGTTATTTACTGCTCTGGCACATTTGATCCAATCCCACCTTATCTGGTAAGCTGCTTCATACACTTTCAGGGTAATTGCTAATGCTATTACAACCAGAGGGCATGTGCAACTCACACACACTCACCTAAGGGCTTCACTAGCTTTGCACTGTGCTGATAAGGTGATGGATCTGCTCTCTGATTCTATTACAGCCCTCATAAATCGTCTCCCAAAACACATCATCATATATTTTCTTTCAATTTTGTGAAGCTGCATTGAGACAATGATCATTAATAAAATAAAATTTAATTGAATATCTGGAAATCCATAAAGCACAGTTAAGAGTAGTACGTGAAAGTAAGATCATTAGCACATGTAAAGAACAGAATGGGTTAAATGTAAACATGATCTTTGGGTCACTACATTGGTCAATGTTATGCCTGGTCAAGTCTTTAAGTGCTAAAACCAGAACAACACTGCCCTCTGCTGGTGTGCCTGTAAAACTTCATTAAAAAAAATATTGTAAAAGTAACTTCTCTAAAACAAACTAGTTATGCTTATGGTGCGTTCACATTCAAAACAAACTGCACCAGAGTTTGTTTGGAACCGGACATTTCAAAGGGGTCTCGGTCTGGATGGCAGCCTTCACACTCGTTTGAGTGAACTGCACTAACAGAACAACCACACCAGAGTTTGTTTTAATTTAACCAAACATAGCAAGTATGAACACACCCTTAATGTCACAATAATGACGTCATGATCATGTCAAGTGTATTATATGCATGTGTCAATGTAGTATGTGTAACTGTAAAACTGTATTCTGGGTGTTTACAGTGTTTGAACACGACTCTTTCTGATGTGACCATATGCAGATCAAGGTGGCAAGTAATTAAATAAACAGTTACTTACAACAGCAACTTGATGTGCTTGGAGTATTTTTTAAATAAATGATTTAACTATATAACTATCCGCTGATGCAAATTCAAATTCCCTTCGCTAAAACAAAACAGGGCTTTATGGATGTTATGAAAAAAAGCATTTCAGTGCTGTTTTGGGGTTCAAATGAGCATGGTCTCAAATGATTCATGTTTTACAACTCATGTTTCTAACTGACAGCGTAGGAGTAACTTGTTTGTTCAGTAAAACACACATATCTAGCCAGATTCTTTTGCTTATGACAACACACATTTAAGAAACCTTGTCTGCTAAACGACTTTCCCTTGCTGCCTTTTAAACAAAAATTCTTCAAATCCCTATGCAGTGTCAGACTTTTGTTACCTCAAGTTGTAACTTTTAGAGGGATACACATAGTTTTATCACTACTGCTATGGTGATTTTTAACTTTGCTAATACAATAAAGCTGCCAAATTCTGAAATCCGATTTATCACAAGGCATTTTCTTTAACAGCATGGCCCCAACAACAGTGCAGTAATGCACACATTATAAGAGGTCATTATTTCTATAGTAGTAACAACTTGTCTAGTGGAACTTGTACTGTGTAAAAAGTCTAAGGCTAATTAATTAATGAATTAATAATGACTGATCTAGTGTAGGGCTGTACGATTTGATTAAAAAAAATTTAAATAATACAAAAAAATCAAATATGGTCATACAAGCTGACAGCAAATAACTGAACAAATGATTCACTAAACAAATGTTTGCCAATATTTCGCTCATCTAAAAAAAAGAAATGTAATAAAATTACATATATAATTTCAATGATTAAAAAAAAACCTGTAATAAATCTCAGCATTTTGCCATTAAATAATTGCACAGGTCCATAATGCAATTTAGATTTTTGATTAACTGTGTATCAGAACAAAAAAAATAAGCAGTGGTGAAAAGTAATAAAGTACATTTTCTTTCTGAGTGTGCTTAAATCTGTACATTCCTTAAATTGCTTCATCTGTGTGTATACTCCAAGAGAGAGAGAGCAAACAAGAGAGAGCGAGAGAGAGAGATATTTTATATACAGTTTCACTATACGGCTTCGCCTTTTTTTCTGCAATTTTTGGAGAACGCGCAAGTTTCCTCGTCTAAGAACAACAAACGGAATTCATCTCCAAACAACTAAAACTCCTACACAGAGGTACGTTATAATGTCTACCGTTCAGCTTGTTCAGTGTGTAGAGTGCAGGATGTTTAGACATTCTTCCTCCGTCATTAGCGATAATTTTACTTGTGATAGGTGTGTGTTAGTGAGCACTCTGACGGAGAAGATATCAGCGTTAGAGGAGCGCATCCAGACTTTAGAGAGTGTTAGACAGTGTGAGAGCAGCGTTATTCCTGTAGCGGACAGTCTGGGTGCCACAGGCGGAGATAAACAGCCCCCAACTCCAGCATTAGAGCCCTCAAAGTGGGGCGAGTGGGTGACGACTCGGCGGCATACTCGTTCAGCCAAAGCTAACGCTAAGGCTAGCCCACCGGAGCACACCTCCTCTGCGCGTCACGTGTCCAACAGGTTTGCTCTCCTCAGTGCTGCACCCGCTGAGAAACCTGAAAGAGCTCTGGTTATAGGAGACTCTATACTGAGACACGTGACATTAGCTAGACCTTTAGGGGCGCCAGCGGCAGTGGTTAGGTGTATCCCGGGAGCCAGAGCACCGGACATAGCGGGTAAACTTAGGGCTCTAGGACAGCACAGGTTCTCTAAGATAGTGGTACATGCTGGAGCTAATGATATACGCCTTCGTCAGTCAGAGGTTAGTAAGAGTAACTTTACAGAGGTGTTTAAATTAGCGAAGGCGATGTCCGATGAAGTAGTATGCTCTGGTCCAATCCCAATGAGACGTGGCGACATAGCTTACAGCAGGTTATGGTCGCTGAACCGCTGGATGTCCAGGTGGTGCTCCAAAAATAATGTGGGCTACATAGATAATTGGAAGACCTTTGAGGGCAAAGCGGTCCTGTTAGGGCGGGACGGTGTCCATCCCACTCAGGAAGGTGCTGCTCTCATTTCCTGTAGTATAGCTCATAGTCTCAGTAGAGGTCTAGTTAATCGGTGACAATCCAGAGCCCAGGCCAGGGAGCAGACAGACAGGCTAAACCAACCGTCTGCTAGCTGCATAGAGTCGTCACTCAGGGTTCACCATATTGAGACTGTGTCTGTTCCCCGATCTAAGCAAAAATGTAGAAAGACTCAGAAAGTCTGCTTCAATTATCTAATTACCATAAAGACCACGAACTCCGATCACACTGAATGTGCAGCCGGCAGCTCTGATCTGAAGCTAGGATTGTTAAATATTAGATCTCTCGCATCAAAAGCGGTTATTGTTAATTAAATTATCACATATCAGGCGTTTGATATACTCTGTTTAACTCAAACATGGGTTAAACAGGACGAGTATGTATCTCTAAATGAAGCTAGTCCTCCTGGATACAGTTACATACACCAGCCTCGGTTAACTGGTAGAGGAGGAGGCGTCGCAGTTATTTACAATGATAATCTGTCTATCGTACAAAAACACGGACACAAATTTAACTCATTTGAAATTCTTTATAGTAACATAAGTGTATTTAAGTATATTAAGTCAGCTCAGTCGATTCCACTAATTATAATTTACAGACCTCCAGGGCCGTATTCTGAATTTCTTAGTGAATTTGCAGATTTCATCTCAAACCTAGTCGTTTCTATAGACAAAGCGTTAATTGCCGGAGATTTTAACATTCATTTTGAGAATCCAGAAGACCCTCTGAGAACAGCATTTATGTCCATACTGGACTCCGTAGGCGTAAATCAGTGTGTAGTAGGACCCACTCATAAAGCAGGTCACACTTTAGACTTAATAATATTTTTCGGATTAAGTATAAGAAATTTATTCACAATTCCACTTTCTGAAATTATCTCAGATCACTATCTTGTCTCCATTCAAGTGTGTCACAGTGATAATGTACGCACAGCACCGCGCTACCGTATTAAACGTACATTCACATCAACTACCACAGAGAGTTTTATCAGTAATCTCCCAGAGTTACCAACTTCGATTAGATCACCATATGACCCCACAGAACTCGATCAGGCGACAGAATATTTAGAGTCGACATTTCATTGTACCTTAGATAAATGTAGCTCCAGCTAAAAGAAAAATTATTAGAGATGATAAACTCGCTCCCTGGTATAACGATCACACGCGCACTTTAAAACAGACCGCTTGGAAATTAGAGCGTAAATGGCTTCAAACTAAATTGTTAGTATTTCAAATAGCATGGAAAGAGAGCATCCTGAACTATAGGAAAGCTCTTAATGTAGCTAGATCAACGTATCTCTCCACTCTTATAGAAGAAAATAAAAATAATCCTAGATTTTTATTTAATACCAAATTAACCAGAAATAAGACCACTACAGAAATCTCCACAACAACATCATGCAATAGTGAGGACTTCATGAACTTTTTAATAATAAAATTGTAAATATCAGGCATAAAATTGAGGCTTTGAAACCGAACAATGTAATTGATACTGATGTTAACCTAGCCATGTCAGATTCGAACCTAGAATACTTTACTCCCCTTGAAGAGAATGAACTAATTTCACTCATCTCTTCTGCAAATTCATCAACCTGTATATTAGATCCTATACCGACACATTTTCTTAAACAGATAGTACCAGTAATAACAGAACCGCTGTTGAGAATAATTAATTCCTCACTCACCATTGGTTATGTTCCAAAATCTTTTAAATTAGCAGTTATCAAACCAATAATTAAGAAACCTGACTTCGACCCCTGACAGCTGTCCAATTACAGGCCAATACCAAACCTCCCCTTTATCTCTAAGATTCTGGAAAAGACAGTAGCGGAGCAGCTATGCTCATATCTACATAGAAATGGCATACATGAACTGTATCAGTCAGGATTTAGGCCTTATCACAGCACAGAAACAGCACTCGTTAAAGTAGTAGATGACGACCTATTGGCCTCTGATCAGGGTTGTGTAACTATGCTTGTATTACTCGACCTCAGTGCAGCTTTTGACACCACTCATCATGCCATTCTTCTTCACAGATTAGAAAATGTAGTAGGAATTAAGGGTACAGCCCTCTCCTGGCTCAGATCCTATTTGACCGATCGTTATCAGTATGTAGACTTAAATGGTGATTATTTTGCATGTTCTCTAGTGGAGTTTGGCGTTCCACAGGGTTCAGTTTTAGGCCCACTGCTTTTTTCCCTTTACATGCTTCCTCTGGGCAACATAATCCGTAAGCATGGTATTAGTTTTCATTGTTATGCTGACGACACAGCTATATGTCTCAACAAAACCTGATGAGAAAAACCATCTTACTAAAGTTGAGCAATGTGTGCAGGACATAAGAAATTGGATGCTAATTAACTTCCTTCTGCTTAATCCGGATAAGACAGAAGTTCTAGTCATAGGACCGCATACAGCTAGAAGTAAAATCTTAGATCACACCGTAACTTTAGATGGCCTTTCTGTTCCATCAAGTGCAACAGTAAAAGACCTCGGCGTGATTATAGATTCCAGCCTTTTATTTGAAGCTCATGTACAGGAAGATAATATCACCAGGATAGCATTCTTTCAACCCAGAAATATTGTCAAGATACTATAAGAAATATATTGTCGCTAAACGATGCAGAAAAACTAGTGCATGCTTTTATCACTTCTAGGTTGGACTACTGTAATGCCTTACTGTCTGGTTGTTCTGTTAGGTGCATAAACAAGCTTCAGCTAGTCCAGAATGCAGCAGTGAGAGTCCTCACTAGAACCAGAAGATATGAGCACATCACCCCTATCCTATCTTCACTACATTGGCTCCCTGTGAAATTTCGAATTGATTTTAAAATACAACTCTTGACATATAAAGGATTAAATGGTCTCGCGCCGCAGTATATGAGCGAACTGCTAGTGTCTTACGATCCGCCACGCCTACTTTGATCAAAGGATGCAGGCTGCTTGTCAGTACCGCGTATTATGAAAAAACTACAGCTGGGGGCAGAGCTTTTTCTTACAAAGCCCCAAAATTATGGAATAGTCTTCCAAATAGTTTAAGTCTAGGCTAAAAACCTATTTATTTAGCCAAGCATTTTTATAAATAGATTTGCCATAGGTAAAGGAGCAGATCTGAGGGACTCATGGACGTAGAGTATTATGGTGAACTGGTATGTTTAGATGCTGTCTTCCTCACTCTCATTTGATCACTCAGGTTTGTTGATGGTGAGGTGATTGTTTGCTTTACATCTCAGGGAGCCCTCATGTTTGTTTCCTTCTGGCTCTCCCTTTTAGTTATGCTGTCATAGTTAGTCCTGCCGGAGTCCGTGCTTGCACTCTACAGTAAATATACATTCACATTATACATTAGGTGACTGTGACCATACCTAACTGCCATCTCTCCTTCTCTTCTCTTTCCTCCCTCCCCCTGTCTCCCCCTTTCACTCTCTCTCTCTCTCTGTCGAGCTACACGTCATTCCTGAGCTGCCAGTGATCCACACTCCCTCTGCCCTCCGTACCTGTCTAATCCATCCTGGTGCCCCGTTTCTGGTTGGAAGTCTCGTCGCATGGATGCCCCGTGTGTCTCTTTGGGATGCGTCTGGTGTCTGGGGATGATTCTATCTACTTAGAAGATGGTTCTGGCCTCGACTGGTGTTGTCAGCTGTTTCTCTGAGGACTTGACAATTCGATAGTTCAGGACTGGAACTTTCTACAAGTCTATCTGAGTCTCCAATAACTACTGGACTCCATTTTAACATCAATTAACATCAACTATTATAGCTGAACTGTCTGCCACCTAACACTGTATAAATGTAGATCATTTCCTGCTATCTGTTTCACCCAAATGAGGATGGGTTCCCTGTTGAGTCTGGTTCCTCTCAAGGTTTCTTCCTATTACCATCTCAGGGAGTTTTTCCTTGCCACTGTCGCCCTCGGCTTGCTCACCAGGGACTATCTGAACATTTTGATTCATACACATTCACATTCCATACAAACTTAAATAATTCTTTTGATTGTGTAAAGCTGTTTTGAGACAATGTCAATTGTTAAAAGCACTATACAAATAAAATTTAATTGAAAAATGTAATATACTTTTACCATGACTTTTAGGCTACAGTGAGCTAACGAAAGCCACTAATATAGATCCTCAAGTACAATTGAGGTACTTTTTGTACTTTTACTCAAGTGGAAATTCAAATGAAGGACTTCTACTTTTACCTGAGTACTTTTATACGTAGTGTATTTCATCCTTTAATCAAATACAGGATTAGTCTAGTTCATCTACAACTCAATGTAGGTAATGCGGAAATACCAGAAACTTTTCTTGTAGACATCCACAACTTTAAATGTAATGATAAATGTTTAAAAAGTGGGACAAATCATACATTCATCTTTTTTCATTCTACAATTTAACTGTATAATATAATTCAACCATGGGGGGGGGGCGCAATCCAGTGTCTTCTTGTGCCAGTCCCAAGTCTGGATAAATGCAGAGGGTTGTGTCATGAAGGGCATCCGACGTAAAAACATTTGCCAAATCAATGATGCGAATCAGAAATATAATTCCCATACCGGATCGGTCACAGCCTGGGTTAACAACGACCACCACTGGTGCTGTTGACCTACAGGGTGCCGGTGGAAATTGGGCTACTGTTGGTCGAAGACGGAGAGGAGGAAGGCGTGTTCGAAATCAGAGCGAGAAAAGGAAAGGCAAGAGTTTAGGAGTGAAAGTAGGGACTTTAATGTTGGGACCATGACAGGGAAGGGAAGAGAGTTGGTTGATATGATGCAGAGAAGGAAGGTGGATATACTGTGTGTCCAGGAGACCAGGTGGAAAGGTAGCAAGGCTAGAAGCTTAGGATCAGGGTTCAAATTGTTTTACCATGGTGTGGATAGGAAAAGAAATGGTGTAGGAGTTATTCTGAAAGAGGAGTTTGTAAGGAATGTTCTAGAGGTGAAGAGAGTATCAGACAGGTTGATGAGTCTAAAGCTGGAAATTGAAGGAGTAATGGTCAATGTTGTTAGTGTTTATGCCCCACAGGTAGGATGTGAGTTAGAAGAGGAGGAGACATTCTGGAGTGAGTTAGATGAAGTGATGCAGAGCATCCCCAGAGGTGAGAGAGTGGTGATTGGTGCAGACTTCAATGGACATGTTGGGGAAGGGAACAGAGGTGATGAAAATGTGATGGGCAGGTTTGGTCTTCAGGACAGGAATGTAGAAGGACAGATGGTGGTGGACTTTGCAAAGAGGAGTGAAATGGCAGTAGTAAATACTTTCTTCCAGAAGAGGCAGGAACATAGGGTGACATAAGAGCGGAGGCAGAAGCACTCAGGTGGACTACATCTTGTGTCGACGTTGTAATCTGAAAGAGATTAGTGACTGCAAAGTGTTGGTAGGGGAGAGTGTAGCCAGACAAAACAGAATGGTGGTGTGTAAAATAACCCTGGTGGTGAGGAAGGTGAAGAGGACAAAGGCAGAGCAGAGGATAAAGTCGTGGAAGCTGAGAAAGGAAGAACGTTGTGTTGTCTTTAGGGAGGAGTGAAGACAGGCAGGCTATGACAGGAGACAGGCTATGGGTGGTCAGGAGGTGCTTTCAGTTGACTGGACAACTACAGCCAATGTGATCAGGGAGACAGGTAGAAGTGTACTTGGTGTATCATCAGGTAAGGCAAAAGTGGACAAGGAGACTTGGTGGTGGAACGTGGAAGTCCAGGAGTGTATACAGGGAAAGAGGCTAGCTAAGGAGAAGTGGGACTCTGAGAGGACTGAAGAGAGTAGACAGGAGTACAGGGAGATGCAGTGTAAGGTGAAGGTAGAAGTGGCAAAGGCCAAACAAAGAGCATATGAGGACTTGTATGCTAGGCTGGACAGTAAGGAGGGTGAAGTGGATCTGTACAGGTTGGCAAGGCAGAGATATAGACATGGGAAGGATGTGCAGCAGGTTAGAGTGATTAAAGATAGAGATGGAAATGTACTGACGGATGCCAGGAGGATGATGGGAAGATGGAAGGGGTACTTTGAGGAGTTGATGAATGAGGAAAATGAAAGAGAACAAAGAGTAGAAGAGGTGACTGTTGTGGAGCAGGAAGTAGCAAATATTAGTAAAAGTGAGGTGAGAAGGGCGTTGAAGAGGATGAAGAGTGGAAAGGATGTTGGTCCTGATGAAATACCTGTGGAGGTATGGAAGTGCTTAGGAGAGGTGGCAGTAGAGTTTCTGACTAGTTTGTTTAACAAGATCTTGGAGAGTGAGAGGATTCCAGAGGAATGGAATTGGTATATTGGTGCTGATTTTTAAGAACAATGGAGATGTGCAGAGCTGCGGCAATTACAGAGGCATAAAGCTAATGAGCCATACAATGAAGCTGTGGGAAAGAGTAGTGGAAGCTAGGTTAAGGGCAGAGGTGAGCATTTGTGAGCAGCAATATGGTTTCATGCCTAGAAAGAGTACATCAGATGCAGTATTTGCTTTGAGGATGCTGATGGAGAAGTACAGAGAAGGTAATAAAGAGTTGCATTGTCTTTTTAGATTTAGAGAAAGCATACAAAAGGGTGCCGAGAGAGGAGCTGTGGTGTTGTATGAGGAAGTCTGGAGTGGCAGAGAAGTATGTTAGAGTGGTGCAGGACATGTATGAGGGCGCTAAGACAGTGGTGAGATGTAGGTGCTGTAGGTGTGACAGAAGAGTTCATGGTGGACGTGGGTCTGCATCAAGGATCGGCTCTAAGCCCCTTTTTGTTTGCTCTGGTGATGGACAGGATGACAGATGAGGTTAGACAGGAGTCTCCATGGACTATGATGTTTGCAGATGACATTGTGCTTTGTAGTAAGAGCAAGGAACAGGTGGAAGAAAATTTGGAGAGGTGGAGGTACGCTCTGGAAAGCAGAGGAACGAAGGTTAGCCGCAGCAAGACGGAATACATGTATGTGAATGAGAGGAACGCAAGTGGAGCAGTGAGGCTACAGGGAGCAGAGGTAAAGAAGGTGCAGGACTTTAAGTACTTAGGGTCAACGGTCCAGAGCAATGGAGAGTGTGGAAAGGAGGTGAAGAGGCGCGTACAGGCAGGTTGGAATGGGTGGAGAAAAGTTTCAGGTGTGTTGTGCGATAAAAGAGTATCGGCGAGAATGAAAGGAAAGGTGTACAGGACAGTGGTGAGACCAGCGATGCTCTACGGCTTAGAGACAGTGGCACTGAAGAAAAGACAGGAGGCAGAGTTGGAGGTAGCAGAGCTGAAGATGTTGAGGTTCTCCTTGGGAGTGACATGGATGGATAGGATCAAGAATGAGTTCATCAGAGGGACAACCCATGTGAGATGTTTTGGAGATAAAGTCAGAGAGGCCAGATTGAGGTGGTTTGGACATGTTCAGAGAAGAGTGTGTGAATATATCGGTAGAAGGTAGCTGAGGTTGGAACTGCCAGGCAGGAGGTCTAGAGGAAGACCAAAGAGGAGATTTATGGATGCAGTGAGAGAGGACATGAAGTTAGTTGGTGTGAGAGAAGAGGATGCAGAGGATAGATGGAGGCAGATGATTCGCTGTGGCGACCCCTGAAAGGGAACAGCCGAAAGACAAAGAAGAAGAAGAAGCATTTAACTGTATAATATATAATAACATCTTGACCCATCATGTTTACATCCTTACTTATTCTAATACAGAAATCCATTTTGCAGACCACCGTGGGTGTCCACACCTACACAAGCAAAAACGCAGGCCAACAAAGGTCTCGACAAGTCATTGCTGAAGAAGCTGTTTTTTGAAAGTCTTTACAAAACTGAGAATATAAATGGACACAAAGTAATCACATGTATGTAGAGAATAATTAATTTAACTAGCATATCTAAACTGGGTTTTACAAGCTTAGTTAATATGGGGGGGGGGGGGGGTGCAGAGTATCATGCAGCAGCACCACAACAAAGTTGTTGTTTTGCTTTAGCGAACTAAGAGCAAATTTAAATTACCTGCTAAGGGGATTTTGGGGTCTTGAGCGAGTCGTCCTGGGTCTGCAGTGGAAGCCCTTAACAATGCAGACACACACAGGAGTGACGCTAGGTAGTAACCTTGGAATAAACAGACAGAGTGACAGTGATTACTTTTGACAGTTAAGTAGCTTGTAACAATAAAAGGAAATGCACCAACATATTGTAAACCTGTGGTGTGCTCAAAAATAATCTTTAAGTCGTCCCTTTCATGTACAGGGTATTGTTTCTTTAAACACCCCTGTGTGAACTCAGCAGCTAATTACCAAGCCTTTCACAGGGTATACTGATGTGGAGAAGTTCAGGATAAACATCTATGCCGTTGTGACACCTTGCAAGAAAATCACGTGTGCTCCAAGACCGTGTAGAGTGAAGACTTTGCAAAGTGTTTAAAAAAAAAAAACCCAGAAAAACCAGTCTGATAACATCTACTATATTTCTCAATCTGTCACTTGGTGTGACTGGACAAACTGCTTTACAGTTTGGAAGTGTTTATAAACAGTTCTGCAGCGGAGATCTTGCTGAACAGAAAAATGTGTGTAGAAAAGTACTCCTGCACAATTAACTGCATAAAAAAAAAATCTAAATAGCAATCTGGACCTGCACAGTTATTTAATTGCAAAAGGCTGCAATTGATTACATGTAATAAATGGCACTGACTCACTTCTCTTTATTGATGACATAAATACATAAATACCAACTGCAGAGGATGGATGGAGTCTGAAGTGAACTAAAACATCATGGCAATGAAAAGGAAATTAAATGCAATGCTACATTAACTAGACAACTATTTTAACCTCACTAAGCTCAATTAGTGGTGGCAAAAAGGCCTTAAAAATAATAGTAATTAAAAATAAGTGATACAGCAGACCGTAGCACAGCGGGTGGTCACATCTTTAAATCACAAATAGCAGACAGTACATGTTCAAGATTATGTTATGCACGTACAGTCCCATCAGAAAGTATTGGAACACCAAGGCCAATTTCGTTCTTGTTTTTGTCATGTTTGTCTTGTTTTGAATGTTTCATCAGACATTCAGGTTTGAGTTCAAAGACGAATGAGTGAATATAATCGTCAGCTTTAATTTTCTGATTTCTGATAGATGTGTGAAACAGCTTGGCATAAAAAACATGGCAACATTTGTTCGCCCTCAACTTTTTTTAAGTGCTCAAAAGTATTGGAACACATGGCAGATCAGTGAGTTCAACACATATTTTCTAATCCAAGGTACAGCAATTGTTTAAATACATACGCTGAATGTATACTTTTGATTTTACCTGTGAAGACTGCATATGTTGTTAAAAGGTCAAAGCAGCATAAAGAAAAGAGAGCTGTCTACAGGAGAAACGTAAGCCAGTTGAGAAAAAATTTAAATCAGAGACTTGTTATAGAAGCACAGACAAACATCGGCAAAAAAGAAAGTTAAAATTATGATCCATCAACATGTATTTTAGGTCAAACCCAAATGTCTTTAGTGAATCTTTCTGCAATTATCCAGTTTCTTCTAGACAACAATATTGGATTACATAACATCATGAGCAGGTTATTTTAAGACACATTTATCATTGCAACTCACAGACAACTAATGCTCCAGGTATGTGTCCTTCAGCATAGTGTGGCAGCAGCACAAGCTTGGGGATGAGGATGGTGTTGTAGATCCAGATGAACAGCACTGCGCTGAGGCAGAACCAGCCCATGGGGTCCACCACGAAGTGCAACCGCAGCTTCATCCTTCTTCATAACACAACAGGCACAAGGATGTGATGAGAGACTCCTGCTCCCTGAAAGGGGCTTGACTTCAGCTCAATGGCGCATACACTATGGTACAATATGAAAGCAACATTAATATTGATTTACTGAACAGTAGAAACAAAGAGGTTATTTGCAGCCCCCAAATAGTAAAAAAGAAAGAGCTGTTCACTGCAAAGAAACAGAACCTGAACATAATTTCAAGTCTAATTTCTTCTGCTGAAATGAACTTTCTGTTCTCTGTTATCATTACGCATTAAGGAGAAGAACCAACAAAGAATTCAAGATGCAAACTAGTTGAGCTGATTAGACACATGTTGCAACATATGGATATACAGTAAGACTCGTACTATTAAGCTATTTAAGAGCTTTGTCTATCCAATCATATACAAGAAAGATTAGGCAAGTGGACCAGGGTAATAAACTGTAGGTTTACGTAAATGATTAGCCTCTAAAGTACCTCTTCCTTCCTTTATGTTAAAGAGAAGACAGAAGCAGCAGATCAACTGTTCCAGCCATTGGGAACTAAATGGGAGGAAAGAATATTAAACATGTCAAATTGATACCTAATTTCCTTTTTTTTTTTTTTTTTAAACTGAACCTAAAAGACCTCCTTGTCCAACATGCAAGTTTACGCCTTATGAGCCTTACCCTGATGATCTTTCCCACATACTCATAAGCAGGCTAATACACATAATAATAATAATAATTGAGCACAAATATGCACAATTACATATTAAAATATGTGCAGAGCAGTTAACACTATGGTTTTTTTACGCAGAATTTGCAGTAAACCATACGTTTGTACCTAGCATAGGTATGTGTAATATAATGTTTGAAATAAGAGAAAGGCTTTAATGCTCACGCTGAGGTTTTTCCTGTTTGGAAGAAGAGCGCGCGCGTCACGTCCTAAATATTTAGCTCGTGCGTGATAAATATCACTTTTTCAGCCACACAGGTTTTTTTTTTTTTTTGCCACGCCTTACGAGAGGTAACATGTCACACCAAATACCCCACCAGTGAAAGACTGTTCTCTCCCGCGCGCGCTCGCTCTTTCTCTCTACACCTTAACAACACTTCCGGTAGCAGGTTCAGCTAGCTCTCGTGCGGCTTTGATAAGCTAATACCCTATCTAGGATTGTGAATTAAATACGATATTAAACATCTACATAAAGCAGGGTGGAAAAAACGTCTAGAAATAAGACACAGATTTAGCAGAGAAACGCAGTATAAAATGCGTTTAAAGCTTTTTCCGTGTATAACACGGGGAAACAATACTCACCGGTTGACAGGTTCACACTCAATTACACGGTTAAAAAAAAAAAAAGCCAGGGTAGTGTTCTGTTTTTTTTTTTTTTTTTTTTAAACTGTGATTCTACGGTGGCTGCGAAGTCCCTGGAAAGTCATGTCAAAGATGCGTTTCGCAAATTTTTCACCTCAGAGAGTCGTAATACGCGTATAACCATTTTAATGTCTATATAAAGGGGTTCAAATTTTCATACAACTGGAATGTTTTTTTTATATATGTATTTTTATAAACATTTCCAAATGCTTTCGAAAAGCGTACTTAGTCACGTGGTCTAGGCATCAGTATCAATTTTGAGGAGGAACCAGAAAAGAAAGAGATGTGAAGAAACAGGAACAGGGTTTTTTTTTGTACAAAACGGCAGCATGCAATCTTAAACAACATAGCCAGGGAGGATAAAAAGAACAGTAAAATTAAAACATTAAAATATTTTTTTTTATAATTAATTAATAACACACCAGGTTATATGTTATTTACTGCTCCCTTTGTCTTCCCTAGGTATGTTATTTTAGACTGCATTTTAGACTGTTTCTTGCATCTCTTTCTTTTGGCCCTCAAAACATTTATACACACTTCAACCTGAAAAATGTGTGCCTCTCTCCTGACGGTCACACGACTGCTGACGTCTTTAGAGGAGACATAATGTAATGTTTAAGAGCACCAGAAATAGAAACAAAAAATCTATCAAATAAATGTAAAACTTTAACAGCATTGTTTTTTTTTAAGCATAATACTTTCAAAGTATCTTAAATATGTCATTTTTGAATACAAGACAGAAGGGAGAAAATATTATAAAATTTACATTAATAGTTACATTTAGTTAATTATAAATATTAGTTAATTTAGTTTTTAGCATTTAGTTAATTATAAATATTATATTTATTATACAATAGTTATCATCATCCTTCCTGTAGTCAAAGAACCCAAAAAGAATGTCTTTGAAAGAAAAAAAAAAAACACAGGAAGCAAACTTTGGATAAAAACAAGAATATCTGATTTTGCTGTACACTGACAGGTCCAAAACAAATGCACAATGGTTTAAGGAGCAGAGCTACAAAAGACCAGCTACACCAGAGCAGCTGGTGGTAATATCCTCTTTAAATCTCAAAGAAGTACAAGATTTGACTGGATAACATTTATACAATAATTTAAATGATATTTCCTGCATCTTGTTAGTTAAAATATACTTATTAGGTGAAGTTTTTATTTTTATCATTTTTATTTCATAGCTCAACAAACCCCCAAAAGTATCCTATATGTGTTATTTCATACATATGATATGAGCGTGTGTGTGTGTGTCCTGTGATGTATTGGGACTGTGAGTCTGTGAGTATTTCATTCCCAAAACCCGAAAAAGTTGTGTCAAATAAGCTAAATACTGAATGAGCACCTACTGTATATGCAGCTACTTATAAGTGATTTATTTTGTCCTGTACTATTAAAAGAAAGGGATTTTTAAATAAGTGATTTCTATTTCTCTGTACAACCAATAGAAAATAAAAACTGTGTTGGGGGATTTGGTATTATAAGAAAGAATGTTTCTCCTACTCATTTCCCTGTGGGCAAACCATTTCCTCTGGTGGGCATGAATTTTCATTATGGCTTAGTGAATTTGCTTTTCCCACTGCAGCATTCATTCTTTAAGCAGTTATGAATGTTGCTATATGCAAAATGCCTGGGCACCTCCTACTACGTGAGAGTACCAGGCAATGGTCATGGAAATGCCAGTTGTTTGAATTTATGGCATTATCCAGAACAACTTCTATTTATCCCATTACAAATATAAGGAGTTGAGGGTTAAACGCCATGTTCATGGGCCCAACAGTGTCAGCTTAGTGGCAGTGGGGTTTGAACTTGGGACCTTTGGATAAGTAGTCCAACACCGGAACAACTGAGATCCTCCCGCCCTATTAAGAGAGCAATTCCATGCAGAAGAACACAGATTTGCTCTGGCAGGCTCTGGTGTCATTGTAAGAACACAGGTTTTGACACAGGGCTGTCGCATTCAATAATCCTGCGACATAAGGAAATAAAAATTTTGTTTCCTTTTTTCTGGCCTGTGACCTGTACAAATAAACAGATCACACAATGAGCAGTAATGTCTTAGACTAAGTGGTTAAATGAAAACCATGAGTTCAGATCTCACCATCACTAAACTTCTAGTGTTGCAACTTATTCTATCAATTGCAGTTGCTCAGTTGTATCTCATCACAGTTGAAAATCACTTTGGATAAAAGTGAAAACTAAGTAGTAATGTGTATAATATATAATCATACACAATATTTCCTGATAATGTTCCTTTGAGAATCCCAGGAAACTTTAAGCATCCATTCTCCAACTGATGGCTGACTTTTGAACTTTTTTTAATGGTAGGCAATCAAGGATGTTTCCATTCAATACTATTTCTGCTTGTATTGAATCAATGCTTCAGCACCAGTAATGATTCTCTTTAAGAAACTTAGAGTATTGGTCCAAATTGCAGATATTCAAGCACTTTCTCCATACTGCGCACAAAGTCTTCAATAAATAACGGTAACAGGTACACACTCAGATGACAAAACACTGCACTGCAAGTACAAATTACCTGATGTAACACATTTACATGACTGGGGAGACAGTATATTTAAATGGAAAGCGCTGATAAGACAGTGTGGCCAAGAGATGTTTTAATAGTAACAGGAGTGCAGGTAATTTTTGCCCCCCCTGTAAAAATTTACTAATTATTATGACTTTGAATGACTAATTATCTCTTCTCTACACTAAATGCTGACTCTGTTCCAAATATTAAACAAACTGCAGAGTATACTACATTCCCGTGTGCCTACATATTAATATATGTTTTATTCAATGAAAATTTATGGCATAATAGTCAGAATGTAATTTGTAAAGCGTGAAAGAGTTTTCAGGCTGTGTGGTGACACAGTGGATATTGTTGCCCCCTCAAAGCTCCTGGTTCAATCCCAAGCCCTGGTTACTAGAGTTTCTATGAACATCCTCCTCATAGCTGCGTCTGTTTCCTCCAGATGATATGGTTTCCTTCTACCTACCAAAACTGAAAATTGCCGCTAGGTGTAAAATGTCCCTGCGTACACACTGGACACAATGACCTTAATGGAGAAGGCGGTCACACACACAAAAAAAAAATGAGTGAAATTAGATTTCTTCAAAAGAGTCTATAGCAGGGCTGTTTAAATATTTCCAGCACAGTTTGAGAACTTATTTTCTGCTCAAACTCAGTTGATTCAACTAAGAGGCTAATTTCCAGTGAGGTGTTTAAGTGTTTGCTAAATTAAAAACTGTGCCAATGTTCTGTCAAATTATGTTGCCTAGTCAAAAAAAATGCTACTGTGGCATGAGAGTTTGATTCACGCTACCCACGCCTTTCCTGTTGGAAAATGCTAAATCCTAAAGGGGGGAAAAGTACTATACCAGTAAGTGGAGCAGCATGTTTGACAGATTATTGGAAAATATACACTTCATGCACAAAAGTACAGTATTTGTCCAAATCTATTAATTATTGCATTCGGGTGTTTCAATCAGGTCCCTTATCCTCAGTAAAGGGCAATCTTAATGCTTCAGCATACCAAGACTTATTGGACAATGCTATGCTTCCAACTGTTGCGCCAACTTTTCTATTCCAACATGATTGTGCCCCAGTGCACAAAGCAAGGACTAAAAAGACATGGTGGAAGAACTTGATTGGCCCTAACATAGAGCCCTGACCTCAGCCCAATTGAGCACCCGTGGAATGAAATGGAACCGAAGATCATGAGCCAGGCCTTCTCATCCAACATCAGTGCCTGACCTCACAAATGTTCTACAGCTGCTGAGAGCAAAAAATTGTGTTTTTGTGTATTTGGATACAATGTCATTGCAGGTTTGGCCCAATACTTTTGTTCATATAGTGTGCATATTGTAAAACTTAGGGTTACATATTCTGATAGACAAATATCCCTATCAAATAATGCTTCATAGATTAATAGAACACATTGAATTTAAACAGTCCTGGGTGTCTTTTATTACTTTAACGCATGGTGGACTTTTATTTTGAAACGCATCTCCGCTCTAGGCCAGTGTGCGACTGACTTCACACTATGTGTACACTGATGGGACGAGCGGTGTCTAGCTGCTCATGACTTTTCATCCCGGTCAGTGGCGGAGCTGTGATCGAGGCATCAGTGTGTGGGACGCGCTCGTGTGTGTTGCTCGAGCTGAAGATGCAGACGCGTCGCTCCTCGTCGGCGCTGGCCGTGAGCGGCGAGGTGTCGCTTTCTTTCCAGGACGAGCTCGCTGCGACCATCCACCGAGCCTTCGAGGTGGCGGTGGAGATCGCGGTGGTGGAGGTCAGTAAGTTGGTGAGCCAGGCGCTGGGTGATGTGCGCGATCAGATGCAGGAGACGCTGAGGGAGAACACGTTCCTCAAGACGCGGCTGCAGTCCGCCGAGCGCGAGCTGGACACCGTGCGGAAAGCCAGGAATGATCACGAAGATAAGAATGATGAGGATGAGGATGAAGATGACGACAATGATAATGAGTTCTCTCAGCGACACGAAAGCCAGACCAAGTGTGAGAAGCGGACCGCGGTGAGAGCAGACACACCGACGGCCCAGGAGAGCGAGAAGATGTGCCGGTATGACGGCGGCGCCGAGGGAGAGGACGAGTCCTTCTGTGAGATCCGCGAGGATGGAAGCGTTCGGTCACGTGACTTGGGCTCAGCGTCCTTATCAGTGCAGTGCCGTGATCAGAAGCCAGGTAATCAACCAATCAGCTAGCCCATAGGCATCACGGTATGACCACGTGGATACCACAGTCAGCCCTTGTACATGGCCTTCATTTATTCATGAATTTTTCCACATGCTTATCATTGTAATCCAGGGGTCCTGAATTTAAAATGTAATAAGTTCTGTTTAATAAATTTTTCTTCGAGCTGAGGTCTGAATTATAGACGCAATCATTGTGAGTCTATAAAAAAAAACAATTTAAAATTTCTGCATGTAATTTTCAGCAACTACGTTAAACATGTGGACAGTTTGAACTTTAATGTGCTTGTATAATTCTTTGTATTTGTATGGAATCCAAACAACACTCTTTAATCAATCTTCATTTGCACGCTGCTGCAATTAATGTGAAAAGACTCTGGTTGCTCTGTCACAAGTTTGGGTTTCTTTACTCGCCTTCACTTCAGACCGCTGCGGATGTGTGTGCTCAAATGAGCAGTGTGTCTCATATAGTGGCTCTTCTTGTTGCTGCTTTTTTGTTAGCGCCACGGTTTCAGAACATATGAGACAAACTAGTTTTAAACTTCCAGCAGGAAGAATAAACATATATTCATCCGTCCATGCATCTTTGAAGGTTCAGTTTTCATAGTCTACTTTTCTTTCCTTGGAGTAAGCCATGCTGGGTTGCGGTTTTGTTTCTGTTTCTTCTGCACACACTGTCTATACACGGTAATCTCTCATGTTGATCGGCTCTGTTGAATGACGCTCATAGCTGTGCCTACCTCAAGGGAAAAAGCACTAGATTACTGGAATATTAATTATTCCTATTATCCAGAAAAGCATCAGGTTCCAGATAGAACGGTCACTCGGTCCGGTCTGGATCCGGACCGCAGTCTACTGTTTAGTGATGCCTGCTGTAGAGGAGGGTCTATTCTCAGGAATACCTTGGTCAAGTTACAATTTAAAAATGCCAATCAACCTAAAACACATGTCTTTGAACTGTGGGAGAAAACCAACATACTCAGAGCAGGGATGTCTAATCTTATCTGGAAAGGGCCCGTGTGTATGCAGGCCTTCATTCCAACTAAACCGAAGCCATGCCCGATTCCACCTGTTTAATTAGTCGTTCTTGGCTTTCAGTGTACCTCAACAGAGGTGTGGCATCTAATTGACTGGAATGAAAGTCTGCACCCACACTGGATAAGATTAGACACCGCTGACCCAGATGAAACCCAAGAAAGCACAGAGAGAACACTCACAGAGACTGGTGGCGAGAATCGAGCCCCCACCCCTGGATATCGAAAGCAACCATGCTACCTGCTGATCCACCAATTAGTCCAAATCCTACCCAGGAAAGGCCTTGTAGATGTAGATTCAATTTGTCATCATGCAGGCATTTATTTTACAGCAATAAAGATGTGACAATGCACCCTAGCATGCCCTTCCCACTCCTTACCTTTCACTAATAGTTATATGACTAGAAACCTGATGGAAAACTAGCAAATACATGTTTTGTCTTCAGTTTTCAGTCTTCTATGTGAAACCATGTTTGCTGTTTTTAAAAGTGTTAACATTTAAGGTCTGACCCTTGTGAACAGTCTATAGTACCAGTCCAAAGTTTGACTTAACTTGAAAGACCATGGTGGGTCCTAACATTTGGCTGATACTGTATATTTGTCATGTTGTAATGTGTAGTACATGGACTGTTTGTTTTGCTGTAATGGGTTCAATAATTGAGCCCACCTTTGTTTTGCCTTTACAGTCCAACCACATGAATCTCTTATTCCAGAGAATCAACAGATGGCACAGCACGGCCAAGATATACACAGTAACCACAATCCACTATCTGCTGAGCAGCCAGTCTGCAAGAAAGAGGAGAACCTCGAACCACAGCATGGTCATGCTTCAGGAGAAGATGACGGGGAGGATGAGAGTAATCTGGATGAAGACGATGACATTAGGCCAAGCTGCAGCTTCAGCTCAGAGCATGATGAAGATTTTAAGCCAGACAGACTTTCTCTGGTTCAGTCTAAACTGTTGGCGGACTGGAAGCCTGATCCAGAGGCACCAGAGGGTGACCAAAATGAGGATGCCGGACTCAGCCATAGTCTTGGTAAGTGCTTGATGTCTGGCTTTAGTCTTCTTGAATCATTTAGGGAATCGTTTCAGTTCAGTTTTTATGGGTATAGTGTTTTTAGGAATGAAACTTCTTTCAGCTTAACAGAAATGTATATGTGGGGTTTCCCGGCCTCGGGTTATCTCGCACTACTTTGGTTTGGTGTGCTGCATTAAAAGTGCTGTTATCATAAAACAATTTTTTATAACAAAAACATGTTTTTTTTAACATGTTTATAAATTATCTTATGATTATAGTCACCATAAAAGTGTACTATCAGGGAGCTTTTTAAAAATAATTTTTTAAAAATAATAAAAATTAAAAATAAAAAAACCTCACAACTTTGCTGTTACTATCAGTCATCAGAGCAGCTTTATCAGTTTTATTCAAGAGTGGAAAATCCCATCTATTATTATACTGTGTGCATTCACACCTGTGACATCACAAGATTGCCATGATACAGGGGGCTAGATGTGTGAATTATTGCAAAACCTGCAAGCTAAATGTGTCAGTGGGACTTTGCACAGAGGTAAGAGGTGTTAATGCAGATCTTGTTCAGATATGATTAAGAGCCAAACCATAGGGTGCTGGTGGTCAGGGGTCGCAAGTTTGCTAAAGTCCTTCTCTAAAAATGAAACCTATGCACTGGCAGAGTGGTTGTCTCAACAGCATCTCTCCAGTATGGTGGACACCACTAGGTTTTATTTATTTGTCAAGCTTCTGTGTCAACTAGATGCATAGACAGATCCCTAGCATAGACACATGTGAGTCTACTTGTGTGCTTGTGTGTCAGAGTGTTGTTCTGCGATTACACCGCCGAACTGATAGTTGTCGGTGTGGTTTCTATACCACTGTACCACTGAGTCTCTTCGCCACTCTCTGTTGAGGTTGTAGTTTTTTGGTGTCCTACAAACAATGGCAAATGAAACAGAGTATGTGGTTGTTGGAGTTGGAGCAAACAGCTGTTGAGCAGTGTGTGTCTGGGGAGTTGCACATCAGACTACAACGTAGTTGGCTGTTGGAGACCTATGGCATAACTTGAAACAAAAACTTCAATCAGGCTTTCTCAAATTCTCTCACTATACTGCACTGTGTGCATCTTGAAATTTTCATATATGATATGATACGATATGTGAACTGAAATCATGTTTTGTTTTGTTCTTTAGATGTTCCAGACATGAACTCCGCCCCTGTTGGTGGTAATCCAGGCTTTTCAGTCTCCTTCGATGCTCTCTACCAATCAGTAGCCAGAACTCATCTTGTCCATCCGGCTCCACAAAACGACGATGTCCAGATGAGGACAAACATCCCGACCAGGATCCACCAGTGTAAAATCTGCGGCCATTCGTTTAGCCGGGCGAGCGATCTGCGCCGACATCATAGTCACCGGCACAGAGTGAGGGCAGCTAGCCCGGCTAAAGCAGGAACTGCAGGGAGACCAGTCAAACAGCAGTTGTTTCCTCCAGGCTGTAGCCCGTATCACTGCAGCGAATGTGGCCGGGACTTCAACCGCATGGAGAACTTGAAGACGCATTTGCGCATACACACCGGAGAGCGTCCGTACTCGTGTTCTGTATGTGGGGTACGGTTCCGCCACTCAGGGGCACTTACACGTCATTTCCGTATCCACACAGGTGAAAAGCCGTACGTGTGCGGGCAGTGTGGGAAACGTTTCCGGAACTGCGGCGGCCTCCGCTTCCACCAGAAATCTCACACCACAGAGAGACACATGGTTCTAAATTGTGTTTGAAAAAAAATATTTTTTTTGGTTATATTAATTTTTTTTGTGATTTAGAGCTGGCCAGTATGACCTCAAATCAGGATCTCGATAATTTAAACCACCTCCATAACCATATGTCAACATAATACTTTTATTATTTTATTTAATTTTTTTACTTTTTTAAGGAAGTGTCCTCAGACTAAAGATTTGCTGAAACATGTTTAAGTATAGTGTGTGTATGTGTGTGTGCCCTGCGATGGATTGGCACTCTGTCCAGGGTGTACCCCGCCTAGTGCCCGAAGTCTCCTGGGATAGGCTCCAGGTCCCCCGCGACCCTGAACACAGGATTAAGCGGTATAGAAAATGAATGAATGAATGAATGTTTAAGTATTAGAACTGGAGAATTGCGAGTGCTGTTTGTGAAAAGTTAAATCGAGTATTTGTTCCACTGTCGGGTGTAATGGCGTCAGTGTGAGTCTTTCCATATTGAAAGGTGTTAACAATTGTGTGTTTTAGAGACAGCTGTTTTGGAAAGTCACATGAGTGCACTCAATTTTTGGACTTTTGTACAACATCTGTGTGTGTTTAACTTGAATAAGTTGCTTTGGTTAGCTTTGCTTGCTGCATTGTTTTTTGAGGAGTTTACGTACATTGGACACTTTGTCCTGTATTCCGTACTAAATCCAAACCACTAACAATCCAGTATTAAGTGATTATATAGCTGTTCATGTTCACCTAAAAAAAACTTCTTTGTTTGCAATGAGGAAAGAGAACAGCGCAAAGTGAAAGTAACTGGATATGACAACTGAGTTTTGTAGGGACACTTCACGAAAACACATGATGAGGCAAACATAGCCTTATTAAGATAAAAAAAAAAGGCCAGTGTCAATTCTTTCCATTATGCCTTATGGCATTTATATAAAACCTATGTAGTCATAATAACAAGTAGTTTAATCGTGATGTGTTTGGAAAATGTATATTTATTCAAATAGAAAACAAAATTTATAACATTTTATCTTTTAAGCATATACATTTGTAAGCTTTCCATTTGTTTCCCTGCCTTCGTTTCCTCTATTTTCCTCCCTTTTTTTTTTTTTTTTTTTTTTTTAAATAATTGAGCCTGATCACCTGCAAGTAATAATTTGCTATATCTATCCGATGTCACCCAAATGAGGATGGGTTGCCTGTTGATTCTGGTTCGTCTCAAGGTTTCTTCCTATTGTCTCAGGGTTTTTCCTTGCCACCATCACCCTCGGTTTGCTCATCAGGGACAATCTGATATAATTATAATTTATACATATCTCCTCACATTTTTCATACTCATTTACATAATTAGTTTGATTCTGTAAAGCTGTGTGCGATGATGGCCAATGTATATACAGTATATATAACACAGGGCATTGATATTATTGATATATAACATGAACTTTTGTTCAATAAATTTTGAAACCACTTTGAAAATGTTTCTTGACTGAGAAGTTAGTTTGGCTTTTTCCCCAGCAGGATTCATATACAGGTTACATTTATGGTTGGAAGGAATTGTGCTCCGTATTCACTGAGAAGTTCTTCCTCTCCTACACTGACACAGTGGCATTGAACAGGTTTGGGCCTTTTAGGGAAATATCATTTTACCATTGTGCGCTTCCAACTTTGTGGCAACAGGGAAAAACCTTTAGCCATAGCGGTAGTTCCACACTATGGCTAATGGTCTTTCCCAAAACTGTTGGAGTTGCTTTTACCAAGAGACGCATATGCAATGCTGCTGTTTCTGGGAAAAGGGACAATTTTACGATATAACTATCCTGGTGTGGACATCCTGGTGGTGGTGGTTTCAAACGGTTATGGCTGTGTGTTACTGATCGTAAGGGCGGGGGGGGGGGGGGCGGTTATAAATTTTTTTTTTTTTTTATATCTTCAGACTATGTTGTCAAAAATGTAAAGAAGATACATTAATGTAAGAGGATCACACTGTATGGAATATTATATTAATGTTTATAACTAATTTATGGCACATTCTCAATACTGAGTTTTTTTCTGTGTGAGCAGGAATTACACATTGTGCTACATTTCATATTGTTTTGTGTCGCATTCTTCTCTGATAAGTTTCTATAAAGGGATTTTAATTGACCAAAGGCTAAAGGAAATTCTAGCAGAGCTTATTGCAAAGCTGGTTTGAGCGAGAAAATCACAGCATATTTAAAATCTGTTATTTTTTAGTTAAGAAATTTTTTTTTATGAATTTCTTTTAATATAGCAACAATTCAAGTAATAACTTGTTTGTGTCTGTAATTACCCAATAAGGCAAAGTCAATTACTCAGCTTAATTAATTTACTGACACAAACTCTCTAATTGTGATTCATTCTTGACTGAATCTAAATCTGCTGTTGAAATGACTGAAGTTTAATGAAACAGAAAGTTAATGTCTAATAACTGTATGCTAAACTAGTAATCTTGTAAAGACAGATGATCTTTTGGTGCCACACCCTGTGCGCAAAAGCAGTGTCTCGTCAGAGGGAAGACCATCTATTATCTAAGCTGTTAATTATGATTAACCAGAAAGAGATCTGGTGGTGGGGTTTACTTGAAGATGTGGGACATGTTCAGAATAAAAGTTTGGTTATTTTAATCCAAACAGAATATAAAATGTACAATGGATCCGCCATAACATTAAAAGTAATGACGGGTGACATGAGCAAAACAATGATTATCTTATAACAATAGAACCTTTCTAGGGTCTGGGAATACAGTATTTTAGAGAGCAAGTGAAACGTCAGTTGGATGAGTCATGTTTCACGTTTTGTGGATGGCCTGGGGCGTGTTCGTCGCTTACCAGGATGCTATGGGAAGAAGGCAACCAAGCAGAGAAACGTTGGGAATGTTAGGAAACTTTGGGTCATGGCTGACCCAAAAGTCCTTTAGGACTTGGACAGGTAACACCTACTGTACCTAAACATAGACCAAGACCAAGTACACCTCTTTACGGCATTCCTTGATGGCAGCAACATTTTTCAGCAGGATAATGTGCCCTGATACACTGAAAACTTTGTACAGTTTAAAAAACATGAGAAATGGATTAAGGTGTTAATTTATAGACTCTAAATCCCAAGATCTCAATCTGATCTAGCATCTGTAGGATGTGCTTGACAAAAGTCAGATTCAAGGGCGTCCCAACACCTAACCTCCAAGACTTGAATATCTGCTGCTAGAGCCTCGGGTGACGTATAGAACAGCACAACTTCAGAGGCCTTGTTGAGTCCATGCCTTTTGATTGAGCTTTTGATTGGGCACAAGGAAGACCTACATAATAAAAGGCAGGTTGATTTAATGGTGTGGCTGATTACATCATGCAGGTTGAGTCTTGGTGGGGTTTTATTTACATTTTAATAAAACTAAAGGCAAGATTTATATTTATATTTCATTTAATTGGATGGCAAATGTGGGTCTATTAGTAGATGTGATGATGTCACACCAATGTACTCGCTTTTTTAGTGCACTTTAATTTAGATGCCTCCTGGATTTTCAAAATGTTACTTTATCATGTAATTTTGTCTTATTTATGTATTTTTGCAATTGTTTTAGATAGATTTGTTTCAGATCATCAAACTAATTTTAATATTACATAAGCATAGGAAATACAAAATCTGTTCAAAACTACCTGGGTCAGTGTGAAAAAGTAATTGCCCCTAAACCTAATAACTGGCTGTGCAACCCTTGGTGGCAACAACTGCAATCAAACATTCGTGATAAACCAGGAAGAGGCCAATAACATTTTCACAGCACTGTGAAAATAGATAGATAGATTTATAGATAGATAGATAGATAGATAGATAGATAGATATTTGTATAGACAGACAATATGGATGAGCAACAGCAGTATTTGGCCGACTGTTCTCTGTGTAGCATTAAAGTGAGAAAATTACCCCCTGCTGAAACAGACACACAAGAACAGCTGGTCCTAAGCTCAAGAGTTTAATAGCAAACGACACCCCCAATACACACATCTGTGTGCACTCGTTCTACAGCTCTTATCTACATCTCTGAGATTCCACTGTGTGAAAGTCATGAATAATTCAGGAATGAGTGATGCAATATAGCACATGTAATTAATTCACACATGAACCACCCTATAAGTGTGGCACTGCATAAGTAACAGCTATAGCAACTAGCACTCTGGTGTTCTAGGGGGGTTATTCATATGTGTAGTGCAGCTGATTATATACAATACTGTGCAAAAGTCATAGGAACTGTTTTTTTTTTTTTTGGTACAAACTTTATGCTTATTTTATGACTTCATTGAGTCAGTACAAAAACACATTTCTGATTTTCAAACATTAGTATTCCAGCTTCCAGCAAAGAAAAGTAATCTTAGAAAATAGCATATTATGCAAAATATCACTTTTTCAAAAAAAAAAAAAAACTTGGGTTTTGCATACTTGAAAAAAGAAGTAGGTGTGACAAAGTCCTCAGAAGAACTGTACTGTAGCTGGTTCTGCAGGAACTGTGCAGCTAATTTCCTGATAAAACTGCGTCTGCAATTGTACCTGAGACTATAAATTAAGCAATTGGGTCATCACACCAATTATTGACATTGTTTCATTAATTATTGCTAACTGCTTTTTGTAGTATGTTTGAAATGTAGAAACATTTTTCAAAGCACCCTTGCTCTAAAGAAGTTATTTGCAAGCACCTAAGACTGTTGCACTGTACTGTACATGTCTAATAATATGTTTTGTGTAGTAACTGCACTATGCTGATGTTCATAATACAGTATGTTGTGAAAGTTGTTATGCTTATTTTATGACCATGTACCATGTGCCTTTTGCTTAGACATCTTATTGGCTACCTGACAATAAGCTCTCCATAAGGGCTAGACAGCAAATGATATAAGAAACTGCTTTTTTTTCAATAAACAGAATGTTTCTGATCCTCATTTACTTTCTTTCTCTCTATGAACCTCAGCTGTGAACAGGTCATCATCAGAGCTGGTCAGTTATTGAGCTACTATTTAAAAACATAACGTATCACTCTTAAATGCTGGAAAACATTCTTTTAATAAAGAAAAATCTGATACATTCCCTGTCTTTGTTTCAATAATATGTGATTGTGGAAAAAGTTGTTAAAAGTGCAATTAACTTTTTGCCCTTTACTTTCACTTTATTTTTCCCTAAAACTACATGTTGAATAATCACGTGACAGTATATGATCAGATGAATAAATGAATTAAAATGAGGAAAAAACACATTTAAGATATTAAACCTCAGAGGTAAAAAAGTATATTATAATAATCTGAAAATGAATTCATTTTGTAAAAATAAATGCTATACCTTATAACAAATCATATAGAGAAGAACCAGAAGAAATATATTTTAGTAGAATAGTAAAAATGACATATAATCATGTATAAAATGTTACCATGAAATAAAAAGCACTTGCAGTACATGGAAAACAGATGTCATTTAATGTATGGAGCAACTAAAATCCAGATGCATAAAATTGACATGTGAAGTTGACATTTTTTTTTCTGTAAGGGCCATTTACTTTATCCACTTATGTTTCCGTAATTATGATATTTGCATAAACAATTATCTGCTGCATTTGTAATTCTTCTTCACCCCTGTCAGAGCTTGTATCACCTTTTCTCGAGTGATGGTTGAGATGGATCCTTTAGCCATTTGAAACATCAACAAATAAGAAGTAAAATGTGAGCAGCCTAGGCGCCACGATGAAGCTAGTGGTTAGCTCTGTTGTCTTGCACTTCCAGAACTGATGGTATGAATCTAACCACTGGTTCGGTATGCGTACATGTTCTGCCTGTACTGTACTTGGTGGGCTCCCTCTCCCCAGGGTACTCCAGTTCCCCCTTCAGTCCAAATACATTAATTGTTGTTTCACATTGCCCATGAGGTATGTAC
This sequence comes from Channallabes apus, assembly GCA_030522415.1. Taxonomy (NCBI): domain Eukaryota; kingdom Metazoa; phylum Chordata; class Actinopteri; order Siluriformes; family Clariidae; genus Channallabes; species Channallabes apus. The sequence continues at coordinate 22,712,868 of CM060108.1, read as the reverse complement.
TGTATGTGCTTGTGCCCTGCAATAAGCTAGCACCCAATCCAGAGGACAGCCCACCTTGTGCTCCAAGGTCTATGGATAGGCTCCAGGCACCCAGTGACCCATCACAGGATACAGATAATGGATGGATATGAGCAATGACACATCATGATTAAGTACAATTATTTCATGTTTAGGGAATCCAGTTTATGATGTTTGTGTCATTAAAAGTAGAACTCATATATATATATATATATATATATATATATATATATAGTCGCATGTAATATTAGTCATATCTGAAATTGCATAATTTTTTTTTTAATTGATGCTTTTTTTTAACAATGTATGGATGAGGCAATGTTGCTGAAGGTTGTGTTAATGGATTATAAATGAAAAGTACTCTGCTGCTCACCACAATGCTTTTATGTCTTTTTAATGATCGAGCTTGAGGGCAAAATGAACATTAAGCAAATTTCATGAGATTCGTTCCAAGGTGCGGTATATCGATTTCCAGATATTTTGAGGTAAATAATTATTTTTTTCCATACAGTGACTCTTAGGTAAGTGTGGAATAATTGAGATTGAGTTTTCCGAGACATTAATAGATAAATAGCTTTATATGCTGTTTGCATATTATTTTTGTAATGAGGGGGTGACAGCTGGACATACACAGCCACAGAATGAGAGAGAAAGAGAGACGGAGAGAAACAGTTAATCTGTCTCGTCCTTCACCCTCTAGATGTGATTTTCCACATGAACAGACTTCATGACTCATTAAAGTGTTTTCAGTTGACACATACTCTTTCATATACACTCTCTGCAAATAACCCAACTCTCCTTTTCTCTCATGCTGTGAGGTCATTAAGAGGCATTCGACTCATTGTGACAGTCCAGCAATTGAATCCATTTAGACACTGATGCAAAATGAGAATGTGTACGAAACCACAAAAGATTGAGACTCTTCTTCACTTATATTCTAATGAAACTGAACGCAATCATCATCATCAATAACTGTTGTGTGACTTCCCAATTATGATGGGTTGTGTTAGGTGTAAATGCTGCTGCGCACAAACTGCCAGAGTAACTAATGGAAAATAGCTCCATTATGGAGAGTGAGGTGCATCCAGGCTTACGTACCTCCATCTCAAAAAATGATTTTGGCTACACTGGTTCATTATGCAGCACATTTTAAGATGTAATGCAATAGATCTGACTACTGTCTTCATTTCAGCCTAAACGGATCTGCCTTAAACGCAATCAATGAGGCATATGTACTGTAGATTCCCTAGAAGGGTGGTTGATGTGAATGTGTTGACTGCAGTTACAATTTGGCTTGCATCTATAAACGATTCTGTGCCAGATCAAAACACAATAACACTTAAGCGGAAACTCACTGTGAATGCACCACATTTGCGTTTCATTTTTGACTTGAGGACAATGTGTGACACTGAAAGACGAACTCTTCACTGCATTGCTCTTGCATCAATTATCTTTCTCATCAGTTAACCACACTCAACAGGGCCTTGCTTATTAGAATTCATGAATTAGATGCTGAATGTGGGTCAAAGGTGAATATTAACAATCATTAAAAACAATCGTTTAGACTTCACCGTGCCGTTCCAATTTAATTTATTTAATTATTTTTTAAATACAATACGCAAAACTGCCTTTCATGAGTGAAAAAGAAAACCACAAAACCGGCATGTCCCGTATGTCATTAGTCATATCTAAAGTGAAATACAATCAGACGGTGGTTGCGTTTTTATGATTTATACTGTGACAGCAGTAACTGTAATCCCCTGATGAACTGGATATCACTTCCATCACACACATTTCTCTCATGCCACACCAAGAAACGATTGCTGTCTAACCAGAGCCATCATCCATACTCTGAAAATTTCCCTGTGGTTCTGTTCGTCTTGGGCAGGTAAACTCCAAAAACAGTAACTCTAGTGAAGCTTCCCCAAGGTGTGTATGAGTGTGTGTGCATGGTATCCTGGAGTAGACAAGCATCCCAGATTGGGTGAGAGGTTAAACTAGACTCCAGATCCACCAGGATAAAGTGGGTACAGAAAATTAATTCAAATAATTAATTAATAATGGCAATTAAAATGGTAAGTTGATATTTATTTCTTGTTACTAATATTGCTGAACCAAACATAAAACAAACATTAGTATTAGAAATTCTACAGGACATCATTGCTGTTTCTGCTTTTCCCACTGTTCCGGTGTTAAGGTCTTCTGCTCAAATGCATGTATCTCCTTCAGCTCAGTAGCAAGACAAGTATTCACCATTCTGGAAATACAGAATACAAAAATAACAACATGTGCATGGGTCATTTAAGCTATTCATTTATAAATAACTCCTAAAAATCTCCATACAGTAGGATATAATTCAGCCTTAATGAGCACCTAAGGATCTCTAAAGAAGATTTTAGCCCGTAACTTCATTATCCTTGCGTAATCTGCCATTAATGAGCTGGGAACGTGAACGGCTATTATAATAGTATGGTTCCTGTTGCTGTAGAGGGTCCCACATGGATACCCTGCAGGTTTGCACTTCTCAGAAACAGTTTACTTCCGAATCACACACCTGATCCAGTGGATCTAAGCAACATCCTGTAGACTAGTACGTAAGATCTGCAGCTGTAATCATAAAAACTGCGATGCTTAGACTAAACATCCTTTTGAAACACTTGGTACTGTTTGACTTTGGATTTGTGGAGGAGTAAAGAGTTATCCCTTTCTGGTGTCACCTGGGAGATGTTTTCTTTTGAGTCTCAGAGTTCCTTCCTTAAGGAGATTTTCCCTTCCATAGGTCCATGTGGTTTACTAATTAGGAATCTAAATATAAATGTACATCTGGATGTCTCCAACAGTTTTTTGTTACAATGATTACAAATTTAATTTTATTGTACAGCAGTTGATTTCAACAGAGCGCTCTGATTGGATGAGAGGCTTTTACATTTAGCCATTTAGCAGATGCCCTTATCCAGAGCGACTTACTTCATTATACATGTGAGCAGTTGAGGGTTAAGGGCCTTGCTCAAGGGCCCAACAGTGGCAACTTGGCCGTCGTGGGATTTGAACCTGGGACTTTCCGAACCATAGTCCAATGCCTTAACCACTGAGGTACCCCTGACAGCTAAAGGCTTTTTACGTTTAGTGATAATGGACGGTATCACTCAATGTTCCGCATGTATGGAGTAATGTACAAATGTCTGTACGTTTTAACATACAGTACACAGCCACCTGATGAAAATCACATTTAAAGCCAGTCACAGAAGCACTTTCAGCAAGAAAATTTTTTCAACTTAAAAAAAAAAAAAAAGTATAAACTTTAAAACCTCTACTCATTAATTACTTTTAAGTCATTCTGAATTGCCTCTGAACCATCCGTGCTCTTGTATACAGTATATAGCTACAAAGGCTGAATCCCAAATCACTTTCCACCCCCTGATCAAGGTCCTTACTTTGTGTGCGACAATGGATTGTACATCCCACATAACGCACTAGTATTTAACACTATTTGAGATTCAACCCTGGAACCCATAACGTAACCGAGTCAATATTCTAAACAGAAACAAGTAAAAATTATAAAGTGTTTTCCAGGACTGTCCCTCACCTTCATGTTTTATTCTCACAAAGTACAGGTGGTAATTTAAAACTACTTTCACCCCTGCTCCCTGGTGCCTTCATCTGCGTCACAGCCGTGCTATACCTAGAAATACAGCGCTCCCTCTTGTGTGATATTGCTTAATCAAAGTTGGGCAATTGCTTACTTGTTTTTATGGAATAAATGTATGATGTAAGGGGAAGAGGTAGCTGTGGTGTTGAACTACTGACCGCAGCACCACTAAGTTGCCACTGTTGGGCCCTTGAGGAAAGCCCTTAACCCTCAACAGCTCAGTATATGTAATGAGATAAAATGCAAGTCACTCTGCATAAGAACATTAAACAAATGTCAAATGTAAAATATGTTCGAGTTCACTCACTCACTTATAGTCTATACTGCTTTATTCTGTATACAGGGTCATAGGGGTCCTGGAGCCAGGAGACATGAGTCATGGTACACACACATTCATTCATTCATTCTCACCAATTAACCTAATCTGCATTGTGCATCTGGATTGTGGGAGGAAACCAGAGAACCCGGAGGAAACCCACCAAGCACATGTAAACTCCATACACACAGACGAATCGAACCTGGACCCTGGAGGTGCAATGTAACAGTGCTAACCACCATGCTACCCGTGTTCCAGTTGTGTAAGGACAATAATTAAAACAGATCATTTAAGTACCCCGTTGTGAAGTATTTTTAAATGTCTTGTGCACACACTTAATTATTCTGCTGTGCCTTTTGTTATATTTAAGGGGCAAAAAAAAAAAAATTTCCCAGCAGCATGCATGTTTTACCTGTGTCTCTGCAACAGTGGCTTTCCTTCAAACTGAGGTGACACTACAAACACCTTAAAACTCGCAGCACATCTATTGGGAGAAGTGTCTTCGACTTCCTGAAACAGAACCCAGGTTATTTAAACACACAGCACCCCTGCACGTGCAGTGCTACATCATTGCTGCAGTGATAATAGTGATTTAAGGAGGTGACTGTAACTCTACCATCTCTCATCTAACACACAACATACCACGTGTATTGCACCAATTTCTGCTATCAGTTTTTCCCGAATATGATCCGTGGTAACTGCCATGTCTCCTTAAAATAGTGTCTGAAATTAAAGGGGGGAAGTTTAATATATTAAACAGAACAAGGCTTCCGCTTCACTAAAGGTTGAGTAAAGGGGGCAGGAACAAACGCAGGCGAGTGTGAAACTTTCGAAAACAAGCGACGGCCGAATTCTAAACGCCTCCCTGATCCCTGTGTAAGAGCACTACATAGGGTACGACGTAACGCTATCTGCGCTAGACAAAGCGAAGGTTTGTAAACCTGAAATGTGATTAGAAACATTACGAGACTCCGCCCATTCTGCTTTTTACGGGCCAATCTGATCTCTACATTCCTTCACCAAAAACACCGGCGGGCCTTTAAAGTAATAGGAGTCTAGGTATTTGCCTGACATAAAAATAGATAAAAATACATGAAATTGGATTAAGTTAAAATTAACACATTGTCTTTTACACTCAGATTTGTTATGAATATGGTTGTTATTTATTTAAAGCAGAAATTCAGCATTTTATATTTGAAGTCCCTATAATTGGTGTATTAATATTTATCAGGCGGTATTTGGGATGGACTAATACGGTTTACAAATGTTTTCAAACGAAATGTCTGTTTCCTAATGAAGTGTTAACGCGAACAGGGTGGACATTAGTTAATATAATCCTTTAATTCGTTAAATTAGATTAGAATCTTATCTATAAGTCAAATCAAAGACAGGGTTCTTTTGCGATTCTTGAAATGATTTCATATTCACTGTTATTTTGTAGCTTTGCCGCAGTACAACTTGTCACGATGATAAAGTTATAGTGTTGGTATGGAAACCGTGACATTCACGGCTTGCTGGTTTATTTTAATTTAATGAATTTGCCCAGGTACGGGGATTAAAATGGTTGTAGAGGTGGAGAGCTTTTATGGGGTGTACATGCTGTTCTGCACCAACCCCAAATTTAAGGGGCGCATTTACATCGGCTTCACTGTAAACCCTGAGCGGAGGATCGGACAACACAACGGCGGGAAACACAAAGGGGGAGCCAAGAAGACCAGCGGGAGAGGACCCTGGTAATGACCAACTTATCACCAGGTTATGCTTAAACATATACATACTCTGTAGCTCTCAGTCTAGTTCAGTACACGCATGGGGAAGACTGCTGACTTTACAGATGTCCAGAAGATCAGCATCAACACCCTCCACAATCAGGGTGAAGCACGAAAGGTGCTGTACAGAAGCATATTCCTAAAAAGTTGAATGGAAGGGAAAAGTGTGGTAGGAAAAGGTGCACATCAGCAGGGATGACTGCAGCCTTAATCAAATTGTCAAGCAAAGCTGACTGTAGAACTTGGGAGAGCTTCATGAGGAGTGGAGTGAGGTTGAAGTCCATGCATCAAGAGCCACCATGCGTAGATGTCGTCTGGAAGTGGGCTACGACTGTTGCATTTCTAGTATCAAGCCACGTTTGAACCATAGACCACATTGATTAGATTAGATTAGATTCAACTTTATTGTCATTACACATGTACAAGTACAAGGCAACGAAATGCAGTTTAGGTCTAACCAGAAGTGCAATTAGCAGAAAGTGCAGGATAAAGGTATACATTTAGAAAAAAAGGGATATGTGCAGGGAGAAGCTATGGGTAGCTATTAAAGAAAGATATTATGTGAGTATAATATACAGATTACTAGTAACTATAGTTATAAATTTACAATGGATGAACCGTATGTACAGTTGCTATTAACTGTAGGCAGGAATTTGCAAATAGATATTAACATAATGAACAGGATACTATATGATCATAGTATACAGATTGCAAGTGACTATAATTATAAATTTACAGTGTATGAACAATATATACAAGTTACTGTTACTGGGAATTTTCAAATAGATATGGGCATAATGTACAAGTTGCTATTTTCTATAGACAGGAATTTACATATGATATGAACATAATGTACATATGAACATAATGTACAGGAATTTATCAATAGACATGTGTGAATGTATATTCAACCAGAAGTTTACAAATATGTTGTGCATGGATATTTGTGTTTTCAAAATAGGTGTGTACATTGTAGTGCAGTCCATATTAAATAGTGTAAAGTGTAAATAGAGTAATGGGAAGTGTATAGGGGTGTGTGAGGGGTGGGCAGGTGTCAGTGGGGGGCAGAGTTCAATAAGGAGATAGCTCTGGGAAAGAAGCTATTCCTCAGTCTGCTAGTTCTTGACCTGGGACACCTGAAGCGCCGACCAGAAGGCATAAGAGAAAACAGTTTGTGGGCGGGGTGGGAGTAATCCTTAAGAATACTGCGTGCTCGACGCACACAGTGCTTCCTTTGAATGTCCTCGATGACTGGAAGTGGAGTCCCTATAATACGCTGGGCAGTTTTCACCACCCGCTGCAGTGCCTTGCGCTCAGCAACAGAGCAGCTTCCATACCAAACTGTGACACAGTTGGTTAGGATGCTTTCTATTGTGCAGCGATAGAAGTTCACCAGAGTAGATGATGACAGCTGGTTCTTCTTAAGTGTTCTTAAGAAGAATAGGCGCTGGTGAGCCTTCTTGACCAGGCTAGAGGTGTTGGTGGACCAGGATAGGTTCTCTGAAATGTGGGTCCCCAGGAACTTGAAGGATGGGACAGGTTCAACAACCATTCCGTTGATGTGAACGGGTTCATGTGAAGCTCTTCCTCCTTTTCTAAAATCTACGATGAGCTCCTTGGTCTTCTTGGTGTTAAGGAGCAGATTATTGTCCGTGCACCAAGTGGCCAGGTGCTTGATCTCCTCCCTGTAGGCAGACTCATCGTTGTTGCTGATGAGGCCGATCACCGTAGTATCGTCTGCAAACTTGATGATGATTGGAAGCGTTTGCTTGGGCTAAAGAGAAAAAGATCTGGACCGTTGCTTAGTGGTCCAAAGTTCTTTTTTTTTTTCTGTTTTTTTTTTAGATGAAAGTAAATTTATTAGGTCCCAGAGTTTGTGGAAAGCGTGGTGTTTCCACAGTCAGTGATGTTTAAGGGTGTCAAACGTCATTTGCTGGTGTGGGTCCACTGTGTTTTATCCAGGACATTTTAGAGAACTTTTTTTTGCTACCAGATGATGATGATGATAAACTTCATGGACAGTCTTAGGCTGAATCCCATTTCTATTTTCTACCCCTTCCCCTACCCCTTCCCCTTCCCCTTGTCCCTTGAAACGAAGTGGAAAGGGGAAGGGTTTAAATTTTTCCCCTAAGAAATGGGACACCACTACAACACTGTTATACGTCATCATACGTTGTCACTAGTTCCTAATGTTACGTTAAAGGACATGCGCCGATGTTTATCACACATTGCAATAAGAGAGAGATTACTCACTCCCAAAGTTTTTTTGCGCCGTATTTCATCCCTATACATAATATAAATTATAAAAATATATAAAAATAAAATATATATTTGTAATATCGTGCAATCGGTGCTAGCCGCTAGCAAACTTTAGCGATTTTTTTGCAAACATTTCTTTACAGAACATCACCATAAACACAAACACAAGACTAGAGGTAATATACATATAATGAAAACTTGTCATAAAAATCTTTATTTATGGCAAAAATTTACATTTATGGGTCTGTTTGCTCGAGTGAGCCGCCATGTTGAAAATTTCGCTTAGCCCTTCGTTTGAAGTGAGGTCCCGAAAAATCTTCGTTTGGAGGGCTATCTGGCCCTTCCCCTTCCCCCTCCCCCTCCAACCAAAAGAGAAATGAGACACCCCTACCCCTTCACGTGAACGCGCCAAACGGAGGGGTAGGGCTATGTGAAGGGGTAAGGGGTAGAAATGGGATTCAGCCTGAATAGCCCTCCAAACGAAGATTTTTCGGGACCTCACTTCAAACGAAGGGCTAAGCGAAATTTTCAACATGGCGGCTCACTCGAGCAAACAGACCCATAAATGTAAATTTTTGCCATAAATAAAGATTTTTATGACAAGTTTTCATTAATTACCTCTAGTCTTGTGTTTGTGTTTATGGTGATGTTCTGTAAAGAAATGTTTGCAAAAAAATCGCTAAAGTTTGCTAGCGGATAGCACCGATTGCACGATATTACAAATATATATTTTATTTTTATATATTTTTATAATTTATATTATGTATAGGGATGAAATACGGCGCAAAAAAACTTTGGGAGTGAGTAATCTCTCTCTTATTGCAATGTGTGATAAACATCGGCGCATGTCCTTTAACGTAACATTAGGAACTAGTGACAACGTATGATGACGTATAACAGTGTTGTAGTGGTGTCCCATTTCTTAGGGGAAAAATTTAAACCCTTCCCCTTTCCACTTCGTTTCAAGGGACAAGGGGAAGGGGCAAGGGGTAGGGGAAGGGGTAGAAAATAGAAATGGGATTCAGCCAGCCAACAGTGAAACAGCAAAAGTAGAGTTAGCAGCTTACCATGCTGAGACTAAACAAACCAAGTAGAACAGTCAGAAATGGCTATTCTGTTTGAGAAATTGGAAATTTGATTTGTGCAAGAGTACAGGTGCAGATCCATCAGGCAGTACACACCGGTTATGAGTCGTCCAGACCTGCTCAATCGACTCACATAATCAACAGCTGTGATGTGAGCTGGAAAGCCATATAAAGTACAGTACAGTCTGCACAGAAGTAGCTAGAGTTACTTTTGAGAAGTCACTACTAGTGTAGATGTTACAGAATGTCTACATTACTGTATTTACTGCTTTTGGTCACTATGCAAAGTTTATCAGCCTTTTCTACAGCATCCATAAAAGGAAAATGAACCACTAATCAGATAGAATTTGGCTTGTAATCATATGTTAGGTGTACTGTTCAATCACTAGTAAATATAGGCATGAGCTAGATGTATCTAATAAACTGAAGTATATTTTGAAGAATTCTTAATGTACTGAAATGCTGTTGTTCTGTGAATGATTGCAGGGAGATGGTGCTGATCATTCATGGCTTTCCATCTGATATTGCTGCTCTACGGGTAGGTGTGCTTCCTCCTCACACAAGCATCTCACATGTTATCGCATACCTCTTAATTTATTTTCTTTTTGTTTCATTTTATTGTGATATAATAGACCTGAATTCTGCCTAAAAATATCATCCCTTATACTGTAGAGAGTAATCTCTTCACAATCTTAATATTAAATATTATTGTCATCTGTAAGGAAGCAGTTGGAAGGAAGCAATTGTACACGTGAAGGTATAGAAGAAAGAAATCGTTTAGCCTGGACTGTTTAATGTGACAGTGTGAGAGAATCTTTTGAAGACCACTTGAACTTGTATCCATTTCCAAAACCATTACAAAAATGGTCTACTATCAATTGGAGCTGTGCAATTGTAATTTAGTCAATATTTGGTTGGTCAATTAAATAACAGTGAAACCTTGGATTGTGAGCAAAATTAATTCCAGAAGCTTGATATATCCAAGCACTTGTATGTCAAAGGCTATTTCCCGCCATAAGAAATAATAAAAACTCTGATTCTTTTACTACCCAAAATATTCATATAAAATATTTATAATTCATAATTTATACAAAATATACCTCTTTAATGACACTTGCTTTTTCCACCTTTTGAGGATTTTGTGAAAATGTACATTGTCATTAAACGGATTCTTTTTAACCTTTTTCCTACCAAAAAAAAACAATAAAAATGCTCATGCACACACACGTGGTCACAGCGTTATAGTAAACAGTTAAATCTCCACAGATGTTGACTATATGAGTGACGCACACGCACTGAGACTGAGCATGGGAGACGATTACCCATAATCCCGCAGCGAGAGAGCGAGAAGAACCATTGGCTCAGTTGTGATCACATGATGCTCGGCAGACAAAGCGCATGCATACTAGTCGTATATCAAGGCCTCGCTTATTTATTAAGTTAAAATGTATTCAAAATTTTTGCCCGTCTTGCAAAACGCCAGCAGAACGAGTTGGCAACAATCCCAGGTTCCACTGAAATTAAATTAACAGCTCAGTTTTTGATTTAGAATCGAGTAAACCAAATTAAATTGGTCTAAAATCAACAACTATACCACAGCTTTCACAGGAAATACAAACCACTTGCACCTTCTGCATTTTGCAGGTGATTGACTGATAAAGTGAGTGAGACACATCAGAGCATAAACCGTGCATTCAAATAAAAAAAATAGCAATGCCCAAAATAGAACTGAATCAAGTCTACCCATGATAAACAGCTCTACTGTCACCTGTAACTTACTGCATATAGGTTTTTCTATTAGTTCTTGTATATTATGAAGCGCTTTCATGCTTGTATGTTTTTATTAGGGATGCTCTAGCTAAAGTAGGTGGAAATCTGTCTCTTACTCTCTGACATGCCCTAGCCAATACCACCACCAACAACCCGAACAACGTTAATTAAGTCTTTTCCTTTGCTGCAGTTTGAGTGGGCGTGGCAGCACCCACACATCTCTCGCCGGCTCTCCCACGTGACCCGGCGCACACGAAAAGAGTCCAGTCTGCAGTTTCACTGGCGTGTGCTCTCAAACATGCTGCGGGTGGCGCCATGGAGTCGCCTACCCCTGACCGTGCGCTGGCTGAGGCAGGAATACCGTCTGGAGTTTGAGCCACAGCTGCAACCGCCTCTGCACATCCCTTTGACCTTTGGCTGTGTACGAGCTAAAAAGAAACAACAGCAGGAAGACAAGCAGCAAGAGGAGATCCAGCTGGACCGGTGTCTGCTGTGTAGAGGGATTGTGCAGGTATTTTTCCATGCTGATCGCCCTTCTTATGTAACTTATGTAATACTCCATGATCTTGGAGGGCTTCCTGTCGTCATGAGGAAGGGCTGTTAATTAGCTGATTAGTCTCATTAGATGTGTTTTAAATTGAGAAAGAGGTCGTGTAAGATACACCACAACAGAGTAAGACACATTAGAACAGAATGTTATTTCTTCAAGAGCGTTGTACACAGTAGTCGAGGAATACAAAAAGTGCAAATACATGATAGTGTATTGGTGTGATTTAAAACATATTTACAGGATGATTTTTTTTGTTTTTCCCTCATATTGTTTTACAAAAACATTTAATAGAACATGTGACGTATAAATGATACTGAAAAAGTGATTCTCAAAAACAGATTCTCCATATGCCATGAAGGGTTCAGTGTAGAGACGGGGGAGGGAAATCGAGGGGAATGGACTTGACCGTTTCTGTGCTGAGCATACGAGCTTCTGAGTGGTGCAACAGAAACACATGGCATTACATTATCCAAAGGTGTGTGCGTTAAAAGCAAATTAGTTTTGATTTCTTCCTTTAGTGCAACAATTATTCTGGGCCAGTTCTCATACACTTCTGAATCAGATGATTCCAAAGGAAAAAGTCTAGTGGTTTTATTCAATCTTCTATGGTTAGTTTTAATAAAATCCTGGGTCTGAAATAAAAATGCCTATGGATCCAGACTTTTGGGACACTTTTATAGATGTCAATCTGTAAAGAATGAAAAGGAAGCCTTTGATTGTCAAATGTACATTAAAGCACAGTTTAATTCCTTTCTTGGAATATGCTGACTTTTTAAGAAATTTATGGTCATATAATGAGGCAGTTTTTTCCCTCTCAGACTGCAGATAGACTGTCTTGCTTCCATCCCACCTGTAAGATGGTCTGTCATCTGACTTGCTTGGCAAAGCATTTCTTAAAGTCTGACCCGGGTCACCTGCTTCCTGTAGAGGGCGAGTGCCCAGGCTGCTGTCACTCATTGCTTTGGGGAAGTTTGATTCGCCACAAAAATGGCTGCTACGGCGACCTAGAAGAGATTACTTCAAATTCTTCTCAGGTAAAAAATAATCCAACACCTGTATTTATGTGTATTTTTATATTTGTCTTTTGTTTGTTTAATCTGCTATAGCCCAATGTAGCACACCCATGTGATGTGATATTTTCATTTCTTCACACAGAATCATTGGGCAGATGAGTTGCAGATTTGAACAATACTGATGCTGACGACTAATGATGGGCAAAACTAAAGGTTTTAACTACTACCTCGGGCTAAATGAATTTGATCTTGTCTTATCATGAGTATATCATCTAATGTCCTGAATCCACATGTATCAGGATTAGTTCATTGTTTTTAATCATTGGAGGGTCATTCCTTGAATATGAATATAAAGACATGGATAATGCCTTTGTTTTTTAAATGACATAATGAATCTTGATGTAAGCAATGTTATTGATAATGTTTTTAAACATCTCCATATCTTGTACTGTGAAAATATTCATTACATTTTAAATATATTAATTTATTTTCATCATTAGTTTCATTTGCTTTCATGTTAGAGGCTTATGTTTCTTTAATTCAGGAATTTGTTTATAATTAATAATGGGTAAATAAAAGTGAGCTTAAGTGAGAATAAAGTTTCACTCTGTATGTGATGAACAAATGGCCAAGCAAAGTGTGTGTCATTGGACAGTGTAGTAAGTGCATTGAATTAGGTCATTATTCACTGTCCATTCACATGGAAACAGGCTATTATACTGTCTCATGTACACTGTCCCATTTGTGTACTACAAGTGAATACTGTTGGGACATAAGTAGGCTTGCTCTCTCTCATTCAGACTGATTTGGTCTTTGTCTAGGCTGTTCATTATTTCCGATCGTGTAAGAACGTTTTAGCCGTTTTTAAATATCTTAGAACTAGTGTATTTTTACATACTACCCAATCTCTGGGAATAAAGTGGAATATGTTGAATGTCTATAACACAAATGAATACCAGATGGCATGTGTGTAGTCATAAATGCTGATAAGAATGTTTATTTGATTTATCTTCTCAGCCGTACATTTGTGCATTTCAACCAAAGCCATGAAAGAATGCACGTTTTAATGGTCAAATTTAAGCCGTGTGGTTCAGAAATTTGTTTTGTAACATTGTTTGTCATGCTTCTTTAAATAGTAAAATCTCTGCAATGTTGTTGTTTTTTTCCACTTGTGGCTGTTGGACACATTTCAGCTGTAAAAGCCTCCATCTCTCTCTGATAATCTTGCAGGACAGATTCCAGTGATGCATTTTCTTATCTAAGAAATAGTTAAACAGCACATGCTTAACTACTGAAGTGGTAGAGAACGTTCCATTCATAAACATCATAAACTTCTGCTGATGCTTATGGGACACTACAATTCCTTAATGCCTAAACACTGCACATATTGTATCAAGTAAAAGAAGGAAAATTGTCATTAACTGGAACACAGTTCAGTATAGTGTACCCTATTATGCGTTAAAAACTGAAGTAAAGCAGTGCAGAGTGTTCATTTTATATATACAGTACACACATTAGAGCAACAATTTTATTTAGAAGATTTTTGTTTTAATAAAATCATCATTTTCACACAAAAATGCAGGACATGAAACAAAGAAAAACTCATGATCCTAGTTTATGTACAAAAAAAACTAAACTGTAAGAAATGCATTCTATCTTCACAGGATTTGCAATGTGTTTGAGTTGTTATTTAGCTTTTAGATGTTTTAAAACTTGTATATCACTAAAATATTGCAGATGTCATTGTGAATTACTCACTCACTCACTCATCCATTGATCGTCTGTTCCGCTTTATCCTGTATTCAGGGTCGCAGGTAGCCTGGAGCCTATCCCAGGAGACTTGGGGCACAAGGCGAGGTACACCCTGGACAGAGTGCTAATCCATCGCACGACACGCGCATACTCAGACACTCATTCACACACTACGGGCAATTTGGGACCACAGATTAGCCTAATCTGCATGTTTTTGTACTGTGAGAGGAAACCTGCAACATGTACAGTAACAATTTCCATGATGACAAGACCAGAGCCATGAGTCAAGATTATGCTTTGAAGTTTGTTAGCGTTCCTCTCAGATTTGCAGTTCTTGTTCTCTTGACTAAAGTACACTGAGAGGAGAATGTTGCATAGAAAAGACTGGTGTATGGAGAATACTGGTGTATGTCCAGATCTCTGTTTCTTTTCAAACTCTGCCCCATGCCAAGAAATTTGACCCAAAAAACATCTGGAGTGACAACACTGTACTGAAGAAACACATATAAAAGCTCACTACAACCTCTGTTTATATATTCCATGAGAATTGTTTATGATGTAAGATTAGAATGTAAGATGACCATACCAACTCACTATTTGCACAATCTAAAGTGGTAAAATTCTCCAACCTTGTGGAATTCAGAACTGCATTAACAACCTTTCCACATTTTGTCACATTACAGCCACAAACATGAATCAATTTTATTGGAATTCCATGTGAAAGACCAATACAACGTGGTGTACACGTGAGAAGTGGAACGAAAATCATACATGATTCCAAACATTTTTTTTTACAAATAACTGAAAAGTGGGGTGTGCGTAATTATTCAGCCCCCTTTGGTCAGTTGCCCATAGACATTGCCTGATGAGTGCTAATGACTAAATAGAGTGCACATGTGTGTAATCTAATGTCAGTACAAATACAGCTGCTCTGTGACGTCCTCAGAGGTTGTCTAAGAGAATATTGGGAGCAACAACACCATGAAGTCCACAGAACACCAGACAGGTCAGGGATAAAGTTATTGAGAAATTTAAAGCAGGCTTAGGCTACAAAAAGATTTCCGAAGCCTTGAACATCCCACGGAGCACTGTTCAAGCGATCATTCAGAACTGGAAGGAGTATGGCACACCTGTAAACCTACCAAGACAAGGCCGTCCACCTAAACTCACAGGCAGAACAAGAAGAGCGCTGATCAGAAATGCAGCCATGAGGCCCATGGTGACTCTGGACGAGCTGCAGAGATCTACAGCTCAAGTGGGGGAATCTGTCCATAGGACAACTACTGTATTAGTCGTGCACTGCACAAAGTTGGCCTTTATGGAAGAGTGGCAAGAAGAAAGCCATTGTTAACAGAAAACCATAAGAAGTCCCGTTTGCACAGCAAACATGTGGAAGAAGGTGCTCTGGTCAGACGAGACTAAAATGGAACTTTTTGGTCAAAATGCAAAACGCTATGTGTGGAGGAAAACTAACACTGCACATCACTCTGAACACACCATCCCCACTGTCAAATATGGTGGTGGCAGCATCATGCTCTGGGGGTGCTTCTCTTCAGCAGGGACAGGGAAGCTGGTCAGAGTTGATGGGAAGATGGATGGAGCCAAATACAGGACAATCTTGGGAAATCTCGCGAAACTGCGAAAGTGAGATACTGTAGGGTCAAAATGTCAGTTATAATTAATCAACGCAGGACATTTTCTTCGGTTGTTGCGTTTATCATGGCCTAAGCTGATTATGCTTCTGTGTTATTTTCATCAGCATACGGTAAATGTCTCTCACACACATGCTGATCAGAGTCAGGCACGTGCAGTTCTAATTGGGCTATAACTTAAAGTAAGATAATTAAACCTGCCGTGTTGATTCGAGCTGGAGACTCAGAACAGAGCAAAAGCTACAGAGAAATTTACTGGAAGGTGTGTTAAGATTGAGCAATAAATCTTTTGACAACAATAAATTCTACATTCTAAACGATGTATTTGATAACAAACTACCTAACATTTACCTTATATTTATTGTTTTATTCATTATAAAATAATAATAATAATGATGATAATATAAAGACACATGATGAAGTTTTGTAGTTGCCTGAGTGTCCAAAATGCACAAGTGCAACATACTGTATTAGTTTTTCTTATGTATTGTTGTTAATATTATATTTACGTTAACAACTTTTCACTTTATTTACATTAAAAATAGGGAAAGGTGACTTGTATAAAACTGGAGAATCCGGAGGAAACCCACCAAGCACAGGGAGAGCATGTAGCACTGGAGTGCAAGACAACAATGCTAAACACTAAGCCACCATGCTAACTTAATCTAATCTAATCTAATCTTACTTTGGGAAGATCAAATCCCAGGGCTGCCACACATTTGTCTTTTTTTATGTTTTGCCTTTATAAAAATGGGCAATGTTTAAAATCAATAACAATAAAAGATATACCTACTAGAAATCATTATTAAACAAGAACAATGAATCAATTACATTTTTATTAAAATAAACAAAAAAATTTAAGTTTTGCTTTTATTATTATTATATGTATTATTTCCCAACACCCTTTCACCCGATCTAATGTCTATTGTGAATACATATTTAATCAAGATTTTTAAGAAGAATTTAAGCTTGATTCCCGTCTCTGTGTGCATGGAGTTTGCATGTTCTCCCCATTCTTGATGGGTTTCTTCCGGGCACTCCGGTTTCCTCCCACAGTCCAAAGACGTGTAGTTTAGGCTAATTGGCGTTCCCAAATTGCCTATAGTGTATGTGTGTGTGTGTGCGTCCTGCGATGGATTGGCACCCTGTCCAGGGTGTACCCCGGCTTGTGCCCTAATACTCCTGGGAAAGGCTCCAGGTCCCCGTGACCCTGAATACAGGATAAAGTGGTATAGACCATGCTTGAGTGACTGAGTGATACAAAATGTAAGTTATTGATACTCAACAGAAAATAAACAATGTATGTAAAATATTCCCTTTATTTTCACTAAGCTGTTGAAGAAAGTAAAAAAACATACTAAACATCGCCATCTGCTGGTAAAGAATGACATCTGGACACTTTTCAAATACAAGCTATGTGTATTTGTACATTAGGGCAAAAATAAAGATCAGCATCAGGTTTTATATATATATAAACAATATGCTGTCAGTTTTGCTTTTATTATTATATATATTATTTCCCAACACCCTTCACCCAATCTAATGTTTATTTTTTTTGTAGAATAAATCCCTAAATCCCTATTGTGAATACATATTTAATCAAGACAGCAGACATTATTTGGAATGTACATACAAACATCTATATATCTCCTGAACAGTTCAGAAACAGGACAAAAGTACCTCTATGTTCCTAAAGATAAACAGTTTTAAAATTACTTATTTAGGTTTATTTATAAATTTTTTAGGTTATTTTAACAGTTTATTACATGACTATGTAATTCAGGAAGTATACTGTAGGCTGTATACATATAGCCTAACAAATGTGTGTATTGAAAGTAGATTGATAATGCATGTGCGTAAAAAAAATAATAAAAAAGTCAGTTAAATGGGGTTGTGGCTCTGCTGTAACTGTGGCTCTGGGAGTGTGTTCACCACAATAACAGGCTGAAAAAAAGTAGCAGAAATGAAATTAGCACAGAGGGACACTGAGAGTGAGCTTTTATTAAGTGTAGTATTTCTGGTTTCCTACCACATTGTTCCTCGGTGAGCAACACTGGATTACTTTGCAGCAGAAGGCAGCCAAGGTGGCAGAGAGAGCGATCTGCGTCAAGTGCAGGAGTATCTCTATTCCTATAATATGTTCATGGATGGTCTGGCAGTAGCAGAATTGATTATGATTAATTATGATTTATGAAACATGACTTCTATATTACATAATAACCTTATTGCTTTCCCTCTAAACCAAAGAACCAATACGGAAGAGAAAATGTTATTTATGCAACAGTTAATTCTGACCAATTAATTTGACTGGATAAGGGGTGTTCCATGAGTACTGATATGGAGAATAACACCATTCGACGTTTAAGTACATGCATCACTCTGCATCACAGGTGTTTTAATAATTGTTAACCCCTCAACAAGGGAGTCCACACCCTACCTAGTGCACTAGCTTTCCATTTTACGTTATTTGGGAGTCAACCCAGGAACAGTATAAGTGAAGTGAATAAGTGGAGACACAAAGAGAAACTTTCAGGACTGTTCAGCACCTCAAAGGTTTAAAGTCCTTGTATTTTGGCTACATAGTTGTTTGACGTCCGGTTGCTCTTGTCGAGGGTGGTCGCCCCAGCAGACGATCCTTTCCGCACAACAACTTGGCACAGGTTTTACACCGTATGCCCTTCCTGACGAAACCCTACCATTTTATCGTCGCTTGCGACCAGCACTGCATCCAGTGGGTGAGGTTTTGAAACTGATTGAGAATTGTACCCATGCATTCCACATAGCAGGGAAGAAGCTAATCACTGTGCCACCAATGCCCATTTCGGCTAAATACCGTAGGAATGATAATAATTTAAAACTCCTTTGACTCACTCACTCTCTATTCCTCTTATCCTTGTCGTGGAGCCTATCTCATGGGATTAAGGGCACAAGGCAGGGTATACCCTGGACGGGGTGCCAATCCATCCCAGGGCACACAAGAACATATAAGCACATTAGATACTGTATAACTGTAATTTGAAAACACTCGTTAGCCTAATCTGCATGTCCTTGGACCAACCATGGAGAAAACACAACTCAACATACACAGACCTGAGGTCGGAATCAAACCCTTAGAAATATATAATAGCTCAACATTACTTAAATGGGTAACATTATTAATTTTTTAAAATTAAATGATTAGACTTGTCAAACGTTCTCATACAAAATAACGATGTTAAGTTCATTCATTCATTCATTCATTCATTTTCTATACCGCTTAATCCTGTGTTCAGGGTCGCGGGGAACCTGGAGCCTATCCCAGGAGACTTCGGGCACTAGGCGGGGTACAACCTGGACAGGGTGCCAATCCATCGCAGGGCACACACACATACCCACACTCACACACCCAATCACACACTACGGGCAATTTAGGAACGCCAATTAGCCTAACCTGCATGTCTTTGGACTGTGGGAGGAAACCGGAGTACCCGGAGGAAACCCACCAAGCACGGGGAGAACATGCAAACTCCATGCACACAGAGACGGGAATCGAGCCTGGCCGGGGAATCTAACCCAGACCCTGGAGGTGCAAGGCGACAGCTAACCACTACACCACCGCGCCGCCATGTTAAGTTTAAATTACACAAATATATCACTAAGCTATAACAATAAAATAACAGCATCAACCCCATACAGCTGTTTTATATATATTGTATATTTACAGACCTGGGCTATAAAAGTTGTCTTACCCATTGTCTCATACACATGTTGTCTGTCAATGAGTTATTATGGTAGAAGTCCCAGCAGTAGCGAAACACAGAATGTAGTACCATTAGCTCTGAGCTGATGATAAAGTTGACCCCTGACAACACACATGCAACAACCTGCATCCCCAAGCAGGCCTTCAGCTGTCAACGACCAAGAGAAAAAGTTTTTATGTAAAAAACTGTACTATGAAGTAATGGTAAGATATACTAAAGTGCATTCATGGTAAAAATGAACGTTTTTTTTCCTTACTGTAGGAAGGTGAAGATTCTGTGCTGCTATTGCCACACTACCAGCTATAATGTTCTGCAATATGAGAAGCAAATGCATACCATCACACACTGCATTTGAATCAAAATGATAAGTGTAAATGGTTACTGCTTACAACTAAAGAGAATATAGTGCTGATGATGACTAGGGTGTGTTCATCATGATTTGACCAGTTCACAACTACGGTGCTGAGGAAAAAGAGACTCAGCATAATCTCTGTTATCTGTGGAAAACAGAATCATAGAAACATCATGAAGTCAACATTTTAAAAAACATGAGAATTTTATGTGTTTAAGTTTGAAATGTCAGTGTTTGCTTTTTATCTACACACCCCTAAAGCTTTTGGTTCTCCCTCCAGGTATTTCTGGGTCTGATAGGGGTTTTTCTGAAACGTGACCTGTACTAGTGCCCCTGAATCACTCCCCGCATTCAGGGCACTAGGGACAATTTTCTCCATCTCACCCTCGTCTGTAAAACATAATTTAAATTACATGAAGTAGGTCAGCAGTACGATGCGTAAGTGGACATGGCACAACCTGGTTTTTGTTTTGTTTTTTTTTCTCTACAAAATTTTATTTACAGATGCTCTATGAATATTCAATCAACAAAGTTACAGGGTGGAAACAGTGGGTAGTGGGGTGAAATTAATCAGAAAACTCACAATTAATCACAATAGTTCGGATCATATGCTTTCTGTTCATGGATCAGATAAAGTAGAATTTTGTTTTCCATTTATATATTACTTAAAAATGTAAACTACATTAAGTCCCCAATTTACGAATGAGTTCTGTTCTGAGAGCTTGTCAGATTTGTTCGTCAGTTTGACAAAGTGAGACTTATACATCTTTGACACAAATATAACAGGTTTGGTGTTTTGGTTCCGCATTACACTCTGGTGAGACTGCACTTTTAAATTGTGAGGGGTTTCCCAGTGATGCTGTGAGGTTAGCTAAGCTAAGAGAACAAGAGACGATGTCGGGGGAGGAAACGCTACATGGTTGTCATAAATGAAAACAGAATTCTAGATGTCCAGTTTTTAATACTAAATTGTTAGATTTTAATAACTTTTTAATGATGTAGACACAGCAAGTTTTGCTTTCAATATTGTTCAAAGGAATATTGTTTGCCCTTCTCTCTTTGAACAATAGTGATTGAAAAATAGTAATAATAATCATATAATTTAGATAATTTATATTACTATTATCTTGGTAATAAAACAGGCTTATTGCAGCTAAACAAAGTATGAATTCTACTATATTTGTGGCTGTTTTTAATTACCCTAACAGGGTTTCAGGACTGCATACGGGGATTCTGTTAATGTGAACTGGCAACCCTGTTAAGTATGAAGTGAACACATGAGAAGAAATATTCATTCCAGATGGGACACCAGTCAACTGCAGGGCAGAATACAAACAGGGTGCCAATATGCCAACATGCACACACCACGGGCAATTTGGGAACACCCATGAGCTTCATCGGCATGACTATAGGAGGAAACCCACTAAGCACAGGGAGAACCTTGCAAACTCTGTGCACACAGATCCAAGGTGGGAATCAAACCATCAACCTTGGGGGTGCAAGGCCACAGTGCTACCCACTATGCCACTGTGCCACCTATATAAAACATTATATTTTAAAATTTGCATCTACTTGGCCCATATCAAAGTCACTGAAGTACATTTTTTCTGCTTCCAATTGATCAACTTCAGAAAAAGGTTCAATTGCTGCTTAATATATGCCACCCAATTCCAGGAAAACTGGTGAACTAGCGAACCCGTGTAGGCCAATCCAGCAGAAGAGCTACTTTAATGCTGGTTCCAATAGAACGGTGTCAGAACACATAGGTCATTGGTACTTTGGTGGCAACGAATGGATTTATTCAATGTTAGGTTGGTGGTCATAATGTTATGGCTGGCTAGTGTATGTTGTATATACAGTACAGTACAGATTTGTTGATTTGTTAAGTGTTTTTGGTTGGCTATTAAGTAGCTTGGTGATTAAGTTCACATCCCAGCAATGCCAAACTTACAAACCTCTGTGGCCCATAAATATATATAATTTAAGTGACAAATATGCATATACAATATACTTTTTTTTGTGCATATTTGTCACTTAAATTATATATATATAATTTTTTTTCAAAATTTGTCACACTAAATTCTATTTAAAATTAGTATATATATATATATATATATATATATATATATATATATATATATATATAATTTTAAATATAATTTATATATACTAATTTTAAATATAATTTAGTGTGACAAATTTGGGAAAAAAATTTAATTTATATTTAAAAAACACTAAATTATATTTAAGATTAGTATATATATATAATTTAGTGTGACAATTTTTTTCCCAAATTTGTCACACTAAATTATATTTAAAATTAGTATATATAAATTATATATATATATATATATATATATATATATATATATATATATATATATATATATACTAATTTTAAATAGAATTTAGTGTGACAAATTTTGAAATTTATAATAATAAAAAATAAAAAAATTTAAAAAAAAAAAAAATTATTAATAAAATAAATAATTTTATTATAAATAAATTAATAAAAAAGTATTAATAATTATATATTTTATATATATATTCTTTTATTAAAAAAAAAAAAAAATTGTTTACAATTTATAACAATTATAATTAATAAAATAATTATTTTTTTCCCCAAAATTTGTCACACTAAATTATATATATATATATATATATATATATATATATATATATATATATATATATACTAATTTTAAATATAATTTAGTGTGACAAATTTGGGGGAAGAAATTATATATATATATATTATATATATATATAATTATATTAAATATATAACTAAAAAAAGTATATTGTATATGCATATTTGTCACTTAAATTATATATGTTTATATACAGATATTTTTTCCATCACCAAAAACAACAACAACAACAACAATATATGGTGGGCGCTAACTTTTGCACGCAACAAACACCCAGACAGACAGAAAGGAAGGAAGAAAGAAAGACACAAAGCTATTATATCTAGCCCTCCACAGTAAAATCATCCTCACTAAACTCCCCTTAGTTTCCCCTCAGCGGCTCTGCGTTACTGAACGTCTGTTCCTCTAGTGTGTTTAGTGTAACTGTTTAAACGGTTACTGATTACAAAATGGCCTGAATGTCCGTCGTCTAACGGTTCAGATTGAACACACCGCGCTAAACTTAAGCAAAAACAAAATCCACTGTTGAAAAGTTGGAGAACTTACCGGTCATGTTCGCCTTTTCCTGCAATAACGTGTAATAGAGAAACGTTTGGATACAGATGATGTTCTACAGAGAAGAATGCGGTGTGTCCAGCTCAGCGTCTGCAGCGGATCTCTGCTTGTTTTCGGATTCGTTGTTCCTCTGTTCCGCCCCGCGCCCAGAAATTTAACCCCGAAAAACACATGGAGTGAGAGCACATCTATAAAGCCTCAAGCGCAACCCTGCTGCACAACAGTGCTGTGAATCCAGTGAACTGACTAAGGCGCAGCTGTGCATTACATGTAAGTGAGCCGCAGAGTCAGAGTTAGATCTGCTCAATGCTGTTTGGGTTGTGATCTGCACTGAATAACCTCAACAACAGCCCTGAAGACTTAATGCCATATGTATTATTTCATAGTTAAAAAAAAAATCCAGTATTGTTCTAGAATGTACTGTAGATCCAAACTTGTGTTCATACACAGTATAAACCTTCTAATTCCATGGACAGTTGATATTGAGACTATTGATATTGTCTGCTACAGGACTTATGCTCTGTTGAGGCTTGTTTTGAGGCTGGTAACTCTTTTCCTCTAGTAGAGAACTTTTCCTCTACAGCTTTCTTGGGATGGTCTTTATAAAAGCCAGCTTTATCATGGTCCTTGATGGGTTTTGCAAATGCACTGGATGATACTGTTCTTGCAAGAGCTATTCCAGAACAGCAGACCAACCGACTGTTGTTGTTACTTAATGACCTAATGCTATACGTGTTATTTCATAGGTAAAAAATTATTTTAAAAAAATAAAATCCAGTATTGTTCTAGAATGTAGTGTAGATCCAAACCTTTGACAGGTACTATCTGTATATCCACACAAACTTTAAAATAGTATCAATGGAGAGTAGGTACAATACTCACATGCAATTTGATGAACCACTAAATGCTATATTACCAGTGCAATAATCACCACAGTATATAATGTGTTCATCCCCTTATGATGTTAAGGCCTGGATGTCCCTAAACTTCCTTCACTTGAATGAAGGCAAAACGCAGATTATAGTCTTTGAATCACCATATGCTGCTAGTCCCTCAGGCTTAACTCTTGGACAATTGTCTTCCTGTGCTAAACCAGTAGTGAAGAATCTGGGGATTTATTTCGATAGTGATCTTAAATTTGACAAACATTAGTTCAGTAGTCAAAACCAGTTTTTTCCATCTTAGAATCTTAGCTAAAGTGAAACCATTTCTGTCTTGTAAGCACTTTGAAAGGGTCATTCATGCTTTTATATCAACAAGGCTTGACTACTGCAACTCCTTGTATATGGGTAGAAATCAAGCGGCTCTTAACCGACTGCAAACGGTACAAAATGCTGCTGCTAAGCTCCTTACTGGCGTGCGTAAACGAGAGCACATTACCCCAGTTTTAATGTCCTTACATTGGCTACCAATTCGATATAGAATTGATTTTAATGTTCTGTTGCTGGTTTTTAAAACACTGAATGGGTTAGCACCTTTGTATTTATCAGAATTAATAGCTCTTCATAACAAGTCTCTTAGGTCTTCCAATCAGAGACTATTAAACGTTCCTCGATCTAAATTAAAATCAAGAGGTGACCGAGCTTTTGCAGTTGCTGCTCCAAAACTCTGGAACAGTTTAACTATATCCATTAGATCCGTTTCTACACTGCATGAGTTTACAGCAAAACCCATCTCTTTTCACTTGCCTACAATTGTGGCTAACTGGAATTTGACAGTACTGGTCTGTGCTGTATTTCATGATGTTTTAATATATGTTGTTGATATTTGACTGCCTGTACAGCACCTTGGTCAACAATTGTTTTTAATTGTGCTATATAAATAAAGCCGAGTTGAGATCTTTTTTTAGCTAACATTTTGCCATTCTGTCATTTGCATAGTTTTTTTTATTTATATTTTTACTTTGTGTTGAGTTAGCATGGGTGTTTACAAACTGCAAGTACATCCAATTATTATTATTAAAAACATTAACCGTTTACTTTGGTTTTGTGGTTAATCAGAATAACTTTATTCATGAGTGGATAAAAATTACTTTTAAACACGAGTCTAAGTGGGATTGGTTATATTTGGAAACAGTTACAATATCTTTAAATGTGTTACAAATTCATTATTTTTTTGCCCGAATTTTATTGGTTGGAAACTATATAAAACATTTAAGGTCTTTAAAAAAATATATAAAAAATAAAGTTAATTTATTTCAGTTTTATTATGTTTAATATTAGACTGTTCCACAGAGATAACTGTTGTATGGGCATACTGTCAATCTCTGTTCTTGACTCCATGCTGAGAAATCTGACCCCCATAAACCTCTAGCATGCGATCACAACTGCAGGGTTCAAACATCCATGTTGCTATAAACTGCTACTTAAAACCAGAGAATATCACAACTCGCAGCTGTGCATTTCTATCTATCATGCCTGCATGATTCCAAATTCCATAAATGCTAAAAACCTGTATACATTAGTCTTACAAGGCAAAAGGGCACTGGTTATTGTGAAGCCTTTAGTTCCTTTTTAAATCTTCAATCATAGTTTGTTGGTGAAGATATGCATTATTAAGCTACCATTTACTATGTAAATTCAGAAACCTAAGCCATCTTTGGAAAAAAAAAAAAAAAAAGTTAGCTACTCAGAAACACAATGAGGAAGAGTTCTTGAACAATATTCACAGAAATTTCCCTTTATTTTTCATGAGCTGCTGTCCATTACTGAAAAAAGATTCAAAACAGATACATCGTCAATCAATGGGAAAATTTCGACCAGTCAGCTTTCAAAGTACAATCACAATACAAGTAACTAGAGATCACCATTCAGTTTAATATATAAAACTAATGGTGAGGTCAGTTTTGTACCAACATCTCCCCTACAGTCCATATTCATTTTATTATACAATAAATCCCTAAAATCATTTTGGTCCAACTTATGGCCTTACATAGAGAATAATTATTCTGAAAACAGGCTTGATCAAGACAGCAAACATCATTTTTAATGTACATACAAGCATCAAAACCATCCCTTATAACCTTAATTCTAAATTCAGTGCATAGGAGTTTAGAAGCATGTCAGAAAATGCTCTATATTCATAATAAGTTGTTTTAAAATAGCATAAAGTATTAAATTGACTTTTTCTTTAGAAAATCAGAATACTAATGGTAAATTTCTTTGGTTAATGAGGTTATTTTAACAGCTAGTGCATCTGATCCTGCAGGGTGAACTAGGATGAACCCTATTATTGTCAAGGGGAACATGTTGACCCCCAAAAAAAAAAAAAAAAAAAAAAAAAAAAAAAAAAACTAGTACTCCACCGAATTTAATAGCTGCTTTTTGACATCTGTACTACACTCATGTTAATTAGAATGTTTGAGATCCAGCGGTCACTGTGGTAATTATGGGTACCAGATTAAGGATAGTTTAGTTGGGATACAGTGGGCTCAATAATGCTTCATCTCGAACAAACTGCTGGGCACAGATACAATTTAAGTCATTTGAGCAACCAAAAAAAAAAAAAAAAAAAAAAGCACAGGACAACAGTATAAACTCATTCCAAGGCTGACAAGACAATTTTGTGATAGCAATGTGCAAAATGAAGTTAAGCTGTGTTGTATTTGTTTAAATTGCTATTACAATATGTATTTGATATCCAAAATTCTATCACACCTATAGTTGTGCACCATACAAAAGGAGAATAGTTAATGCCTGGATTAAATCTCTTTTTTTTTTTATTTATGGAGCAAACCTTGAAAGAAAAAAAAAAGAAAAGAAAAATCCAAAACAAGATCTGCTCCATAAACTCATTTAAGTGCATCACCCTAGATTTAACCTGCACAGATGATGTCCCTTGATGGATTGCTGTTTGTATCCTCTCTATCAGAGAGCCTGGTAGCCATCTGGTCTCCTTCTCCTACTGATGAGATAAGCCACAACTACAATGATGATGAGGATGAGCAGCACCACACCTACGCCAATGGCCACTCGGTAGTCCGGCTGATCTGCCTTGCACAGGTCAACTACAGTAACAGACAAACAGATGGCTGACTACTTAAACCCAAACACAGATCATAACCTTTCACTACCACTAAAAGATTCGGTTTAAAAAAAAAAAAAAAAAAAAAAAAAAAAAAAAGTGGTTTGCGAACTGAAACAACCCGGTGATATTTCAATTTAAAGCCTGGAAAATATACATCTGTATACAACTTACATAACCAAATACTCTTATAATAGGGTGAAAAGCATAACAGCACCCTGGAAGACCTACCACACACTGTTGGACTGAAGTCATGCAAAACTTGCCAAAATGTCTTTCAAATACAATGTCTTTAAATAAAATTTTGCAATGGGGAAAAATTTTTTTTTCCTTTGTACAGAGACTTTGCTAAATTGTATATTCAATACATTCATTATTAAATTAGGATGATGACAACGATAATGGAAAAATACTCACGGGTACCAAACTGGTTGTTGGTAAAGTTAAATGCCTGCATCCTCTCTTGATGGAATTCCAAGAAGACACCATCACCCAAAAAGACTGACTCAGACTTGCAGGAATAGGAGTGACTTATTGCCATGCTGAAAAGCTGCACAGATTCGTTCTTCCTCAACAAAGAATGTGAAACTGAGGTTTAAAAAAAAAAAAAAAAAAAAAAAGATTAATATTTGAGTGTAGCTAAAATCACTACAGTGCCCTGGATATAATCATGCATATCAGCCTGAAGCTTGTCCTATCTGAATCTGTGACTTTCTGCAACTTTCCACAAACAGTAATGATACTGCAGTTTGCACTTGTGGTTTTAACATGTACTTTTAACTTGATTTCATATACATTTATTTCTTCTACAAACTAATAAGATCATATTATCAAAACCATTATCACTGTTTCTTTAAATGCAGTGCATGTTATGTCATTGTGACACCACAGCAAATGATTCCCTCTATACATGCAGGCAAACTGGTTAAACAGCAAAGTGTTTATTATTCTGACATCACGTTTCATTTCCTCATACATTAGAGTTAAAAGCAATACTCCTGCCCTAGACTATCCTGCAAAGTTTTTATTCAAACTCACAATCAATGCTGCTAGAAGTGTTTTTTTTTTTTTTTTTTTTTTTAAGTCAGGAAACAAAAAAAGGCAACAATTCCAGCTACTCATTAAAGGAAAATGAAATTCAGTGAGACATTAGCTTGTCTTTAGTGCATATGTTATTTACTCAGCTTATCTCTTTCTAAAAAGCAAAGTTCATGATTTATAAAGCAAGCATGATCTGGTTTAAGAAAATGAAGCCTGATACTCAGCAGTGCTGATGGTTATCTTTTTGGCATCATGTGACCAGAAAAACATGGTGGCATAATGAACATTCAGCTAATAATACCCCTACTAACATGTGATGAAGGGCCCTGTATACTTTGGTAAATACACATGGAAATGAGGTAATAAAGTAGTGTTTGTGGCGAATTGGCAAAGTTCAAAGCAAAAATAAATTTTAAAAAATCTTGGTGCTAAAACAATGTTGCACCTACCTCCAGGCTTGAAGGCATAGGTGAGATTAACAGCCACAGCCCTGACAAAGACCACATTTGAAGTGTCATTCTGTGGGGGGGGGAGAAAGTGCAATATGAAAGTAAGGCCAATCATGCAAACCTCCAGAAAAATATGCATGAGCATGCACAACCACCCACCCAGCCAAACACACACATCCTAATGGGTGGGTGAATCAGATGATTCACATCAGAAAAGTACTCTATACTACATGTGACTCTGGCTTGTTCATCTGAGACATAGAGCCTGCCATCCTGCTCAATATAACTGGGGGGGGGGGGGGGGGGAGCCACAAAATTTTGATCACAAAATGGGGCAGAAGTGGCTCAGATGTTTGAGGGTCTGGATTGCTGATCAGAGGGATGGGAGTTCGAGCCTGCCACCGCCAGTTTACCACAACAAGGCCCTTGGGGAAGGCCCATAACCATAAAAATATACAAAAATCAGTCTACCTGAAAGAAAGTTTGGGCGTCAGGCTAGCAACCCAAGACGCACCAATTAAAAATGAATTTAAAAAAAAAAAAAAAAAAAAGCTTCAACAATGGCACTGGAGGAATAAAATGTAAATATATTTAATAAAACATTACTAAACACCATCAAAACTTCTCATCATAATATAAAACATTTAACATCTGAAGCACAATTTTTTTCCATCAACAATTTATGAGGTGTTACTACACTTCCTAAAATTGCGAATAAATAGCACTGCGTCAGTTTACTTCCTCTTCCAGGTCAACTTCCTTTCTGCATTGCAATATGCATCAACAAATAATCTCTCATCACTGGTCAATGTGCAAATTGATTTATGTTTTTTTTATTCAATTCTATTTAAAAGTTTCAGTCCGGTGTAACTGAAATCAAAATCTGTAAAGAGAATTTATTGTGTGGCTTAATACAATACAATATTGTCAGCTAATATAATGGATTACTATTTAAAAATAAAACTGTATCAACACTAACATTTCAATAAAAATGTGACTTCTGACATACCTTGAAGAAGGTCAGAGAGATGCTTCCTTCATTTACAGATATTTTGAGACTGGCAGTATTGTTGTCACATTTGCCATCATAGGGGTGCTCACCACCTGGAACAATATAGGTGCCTTCCATCTAAAAAATAAATAAATAAACATTTATTGATAAAATTCACACCAAGGTGTTTTAATCCATTTAAAAAAAATAAAATTCACAAAAAGTAAAATACAAAATTGATCAGACAATTTCCCCACCTGACTGTTGTTGACACGGATCTGAATTGCTGCTTGGACCATCACACACAGCTTGCTTCCATTTTTCAAGGTGTAGTTGCCCACAGTGATGTTGGTTGGTGGTGTCGGTCCAGGTGTTGGGTGCGGACTAGGAGTAGTTACATTGGCGGTGGTAGCGGTTACATTGTGGGTTGTCGGAGAAGGAGTAGTTACATTGGCGGTGGTAGCAGTTACATTGTGGGTTGTCGGAGAAGGAGTAGTTACATTGTGGGTTGTCGGAGAAGGAGTAGTTACATTGTGGGTTGTGGCATTGGCGGTAGTTGGAGGAGGAGTAGTTCCATTGGTAGTCGTAGTAGTTGGAGGAGGAGTAGTGCTGTTGGTATGAGGAGTTGTTGGTTCTGGAGTGGTTGAGGGGGCAAACGGAACAGGAGGCAGCATGCTGGCAACTGGTTTAGAGGGTCTAGCATCTTCCTCAGCAAAAGTGAGCGCTAAGGGGAAATGAAGAGAATACGTCAGGGCGTTCTTTGTGTATAGGTAAAGCGAAAATGCAAATAAACCTCACCTACATTTAACACTCACACATGCGCAAACAGCATGAGGCATTAAAATAGTCTTGTGCCACCATTTGCCTAGACAGTGAAGAGTATATAATACTTAGTAACTTTATTGGTAAGGTTGCGTTGTTTATAGTGTGTATTTAATAGAATATGTGAATTTTGAGCCACCAGCTGACAGGAAGTGTGTATAAGAACCGTAGAATGTATCCTACTGCCTGTCGAAGCTCTATCACGTGAGAATGTAGCACATGACCTGACGAAACTTTCATGGCAATTCCCACACACACACTTCCTGATTTAAACAAACAATTATATATAAATATATATACTTATGTATATGCGCACACATACATTCAAACTACAACACACACCCAGTCACTTTTAAAGCTCCTTCAGTTCAGGGCTGCTGTAATAATTTCTGTCGCTTTATTGCGTTTATTGCAGTGTTTAACATGGCTTCCAAAAAGACGAAACAAACGACGCTTTCCTTTTAAAGTTCACTTACAAAAACATACAACACAGCGCTACAGACTAAAACAGCTTGATAAAGCAGCTCTCTGACACGGTATAAAAACTGTTTTTCTAACAGTATGCGAGATTTCAGATTTTAAAAAGACGCATCTTCAAACAGGTCAGTAACTGCTTTTTCAGGGATAAAACCGACAGACACACAAACACACGCATCTATTTTTTTTTTTGGCGTTCGTTTTGCAAACGGTAGCGCGTGACATGGCGTTCACACGTCGAAGATTTCACACGGTGTCTGTGTGCTAGAAAAAACACGTCTAAACCGTCAAGTGTTCTGATTGAATCTCTGGCAAAAGTAAACATGATTTTAACACTGTGTCGCCTTAAGTAATTAAACACACTGTAAATCTCCACGCTTACCTGTCGCCAGCGCGAGGACAGCCAGTATGAAGCGCGCGGATCGGAGTCTCATGTCTGCTGTTTGGTTCCTTTCAGCGGGGGGGGGATAAAATCAGCGTTTTCGGTAACTCGTCGTTTTGCTTTACGGAGAACAGCACCGAACTTTGTGCCCCTGCGTCCTCTGCTCAACTTGCCAGAAACGAAACTGGATTAAGTAAGGAAGTAAGGTCACGTTACCCACCGGAATTGCACAAGCCGAGTTCAACCCGTGGCTTTATGGCGCGAAATGTTGAACTTACCGTCTTTCATATCATTCAGAGGAAAACGAAAGTTTTAAACTAGACCAAGTTGCTGACTTTAGATTCAGGCTCTGTACTTTTATGTTTTTGTTAAACGACGTTTGCATTATTATTATTATTATTATTGTTAATTCTTTATAATAAAATTTCTTTGTTTTTGTTGTATTTACTCCTCAAGCCAGGTTTCGTTACACATTTTACATGTATTTTTTTTTAGCTCTCTTTATCAGTAACTCATTCTGTGTTTCTGGACATTTAACCTGTTCCTCATTTTGAGTTTTTCTGACCTGCCTGCACCTGCCCAACAAGACAAAGTAGGCAGGAGCAACACAACACATTATCAAATAATGTTACGCTCAGCTGGTTAAAGCTGCACTAAGCAATCTTAGCTGTTCTTGATAACCGGACACACATTCTTTACTCTTGTTCTCTCCTAAGTCAAAACCCTTCCCTACAATTATAGTCCATTATTAAATAATACATTTTACTGGAAGCTGTTTACTAAGATTTGTGTACATGTAATAAAAAGTACCATATAATTAGCATTTAACATATTTAAAGTAGATCTACTTTGGCACTGTGGCCTTGCACTTCCAGGGTCTAGGGTTTGATTCATGCCTCACGTTTGTGTGCTTGGAGTTTGCACGTTTTTGCCGTGCTCGCCGGTTTTCTTCAGACAGTCCAAAAACATGATCCAAAGACAGATTAGATTGATTGGTGTTTCCAAATTACCAAAATGCCCGAAGTTTCCTGGGATTAGCTCCAAGACCCCGTGACCCTGTACAGGATAAGATAAGGATACTTTGATCACACTCTTTGTCCAATGTTTAGCATTTGATCAAAGCCATTAACCCTATCTGCTCCAGGCATGCTGTATTATGGTTGGCCTTCCTCTCTGTACCCAACATTCTAACAACAGGGGTAGGAATTAATCCCTCGAGGTGCAAGGCCACAGTGCTAACCACTATGCCACTGCACCACATGTATATTATAACAAATTAAAACAACCAGATTTATGTATAATATTGCTGTATGCTTTTCGCCTTTTCTGTGAAGCTAGCTCCTGGCTTCGAGGTAATTTGGTTCTGTTATTTCTTTCTGTTATTAGACAGGCCAAGACCGTAACAGTGTTTACAGTTAACTGTAACGGTTAAACACAAGTGTTCTGGCATTTGTATATATGTACAAACCGGATTCCAGAAAAGTTGGGACACTTAACAAATTGTGAATAAAAACTGAATGCAATGATGTGGAGATGGCAAATGTCAATATTTTATTCAGAATAGAACATAGATGACAGATCAAAAGTTTAATCTCAGAAGCCAAGATGGGTAGAGGATCACCAATTCCCACAATGTTGCGCAGAAAGATAGTGGAGCAATATCAGAAAGGTGTCACCCAGCGAAAAATTGCAAAGACTTTGCAGTTATCATCATCAACTGTGCATAATATCATCTGAAGATTCAGAGAATCTGGAACAATCTCTGTGCGTAAGGGTCAAGGGCGTAAAACCATACTGGATGCCCGTGATCTCCGGGCCCTTAAACGACACTGCACCACAAACAGGAATGCTACTGTAAAGGAAATCACAGAATGGGCTCAGGAATACTTCCAGAAACCATTGTCAATGAACACAATCCACCGTGCCATCCGCCGTGGCCAGATGAACTTCTACAGTGCAAAGAAGAAGCCATTTCTAAGCAAGATCCACAAGCACAGGCGTTTTCATTGGGCCAGGGATCATTTAAAATGGAGTGTGGCAAAATGGAAGACTGTTCTGTGGTCAGACGAGTCACGATTCGAAGTTCTTGATGGAAATATGGGACGCCATGTCATCCGGACCAAAGAGGACAAGGACAACCCAAGTTGTTATCGACGCTCAGTTCAGAAGCCTGCATCTCTGATGGTATGGGGTTGCATGAGTGCGTGTGGCATGGGCAGCTTGCATGTCTGGAAAGGCACCATCAATGCAGAAAAATATATTCAGGTTCTAGAACAACATCTAGTCATCTCTTTCAGGGAAGACCCTGCATTTTTCAAGAAGATAATGCCAGACCACATTCTGCATCAATCACAATATCATGGCTGCGTAGGAGAAGGATCCGGGTACTGAAATGGCCAGTCTACAGTCCAGATCTTTCCCCTATAGAGAACATTTGGCGCATCATAAAGAGGAAGGTGCGACAAAGAATGCCCAAGACGATTGAACAGTTAGAGGCCTGTATTAGACAAGAATGGGAGAGCATTCCTGTTTCTAAACTTGAGAAACTGGTCTCCTCGGTCCCCAGACGTCTGTTGAGTGTTGTAAGAAGAAGGGGAGATGCCACACAGTGGTGAAAATGGCCTTGTCCCAACTTTTTTGGGATTTGTTGACACCATGACATTTTGATTCACCATATTTTTCCCTTAAAATGATACATTTTCTCAGTTTAAACTTTTGTTCCGTGATTTATGTTCTATTCTGAATAAAATATTGACATTTGCCATCTCCACATCATTGCATTCAGTTTTTATTCACAATTTGTTTAGTGTTCCAACTTTTTTGGAATCCGGTTTGTATATCTGTTTCCAAGACTAAAAGACACATACTAATATGTTGCAATGTCAAACTAAAATATTGTGTGTATATATTGCACTGGTGTGCCAGAAATTTGACATTCAACTGTTCAGATGTATAATGAGAGAAAAATGTAATTCGCTCTGGATAAGGGTGTCTGCCAAATGCCAAAATAGACATATTCAAAATTTTAGAAAAGCAATTAATAGGTTATGGATGTTCATATTGGTTTTATATACAGTAAAGTCAAACAAATATTAACCTGCATATACCTATAAATAACAATTACACAAAAAAGCAGTGTTGTAAAACATTTATTTGTCTTGTTTTGAATCTACTGAAGCAAACAGGAGGAAGCTCTTTTATTGTCGACTCTCTTTGTAAGATGTTCATGTGACAAGAAACGGGAAAGCCTAGTTGCAAAATATGTAGAGTAAAAACCAGCATAACCAAAAAAAAAAAATACACGTCATAAGACACAGACTATTTTTAGGACTAAAAGTTTTACCAAAATGTTGCAATGTCAAATAAAAATCTTGTAAATACTTCTTATGTAAAATAAGATTTCCTTTATTACCATCAAAAGACATTCTGAATTAAAGATTAGCAAAAATCTGAATCTGAAACGAGTGGTACACTATTGTCCCTCAATAAAGCTGAGATCTGTAGTTTTGTTATAACCTCAAGACCTTGTGACCAATAAAGAAACACCAGATGACAGATCACATTGCTGATTAATCTTTCTTCCATTGCTTAGAGCTACGTCAGCAACAATTATGAATCAGCAATATAATGCCTTGTGTTATAAATATTCACGTATTCACCAGTAAACATTTTCTTAAATTGTCTCAGTCCTCTTCATCACTGCTGCTGGACTCCCCAAACAGTTGGTCATGGCTAGCCATTTTACCTGGTGTGGTGACCCTCTTTTTGCTAAGACTCATGATAATAAGAGTGGAAATGTCACTGAACCCCAAGAGGAGAGTGCACTTCTCATCATCCACAAGAGATACACACTGAATTCTGGAGTCGGGAGTGAAGACAGATAACACTGTCCCAGCATCAAGATCCCACACACTCACCTCACCTGCAGGAAAAATAATAGTTACTCAATTTGCTTCTGTCAACTATTTAATACAGACAAAACTAAGTGGCCAAAAGTTGCCAAGTTGGAAGCACAGTTGAGTAGAATGACTTTCTGTGCTTTCCTGGAACTCAGAAATGCCCAAACTTGTTCCAGCATAGCAGTGTACAAAGCAAGCTTCATGACAACATGACTGGTACTGAAGAACTTGAGTGCCTATCCTTTTTCAACCACAACCCTTGGGATGAACATAGACTGCATGAAAGGCCTTCTTAGCTGACATCAGTACTGTAATGCTCTTGTGGCTGACAGCTGCATCAAAAATCTACTGGAAAGTGTTCACAAATAAGTACAAAGGAGAGACCAACTCTATATTAATTTTCATGGGGTTTGAATCGGATCTTCAACAAGCATATGCTGGTCCGCTGTCCACATACTTTCGGCCATATAATAAGTGCATATCTGCCAGGCCATGTCTTCTGAAACTGTGAAACTATCTCGGTTGTAAGCAATAATTTACTGGAACTGTCTTATAAAACATCATCACATGCCTGGGAATTCTCCTGACAGAGCTGTAGACATGCAGCGGTCGTAGCACGAGTATGAGTAATGTGATAGGAACTGAAATCACTTTTTAGTTTAACCACAACTATGACGCATTAAAGGGATAGTTTGGGTATTTTTTTCATATGGCTGGTTCTGGCAAAGAAAAGAGTACTAATTTGTACTAAATCGATCTTTAAAATATACTAACTAGATTTAGTTCGGCTGAACTTTTGAACGCATTTTTGCACAGAACAAGAGTTGTGGAATGTGGTCCTGATTATTTACACTGTCCTTGTGCTCTGGGTGACATATTTCACAGTCAATGTGCAGACCAGGATCATTTATAACAACCAAGACCTATTGTAATGTACATAGTGTATCAGCACATCAATTTTGATTTTTATGACAGAATCTGAACTATCCCTTTAAGTCTTACTTTGACATTTTACTCTCCTATCAAAATGTCTTTATTATAACTGTAAAAGTGGGATTCAAATGTGTATACAGTATTTGAGTAATATGCAGTAAATTGCAATTTAAAACCTTACACATACATATACAAATTTTTAAACACTAACCCAATTTTTTAAAATAATAAATATATTAAAACTTTATGGCTCATAAATAACTCCAGTTCAGATAAACATCTGTATTAGAATGCAGAGACAATTTTACAAACATCCAGGCCTAATGTTGTATCAGAGATAAAGCACTTAATCAAAGTAAAAGGCTGCTCCAAAGTCCACTGTAACACAGGTTAGTCCTTTGATAATACCTGCTAGCAAAATGGCTTTGGCTCCTCCCTTGGTGATGGAAAGCCTACTGGACACACTCAACTTCAGGCTTCCATATCCCAAGATGCTCTTGTGCTTTCTCCTAAAAGGCTCCCACACCTTTAATCTAAGAAACAAATTTATTCCAATAATTATAGCAAACCTACGTTTGACTATGTAAGGGGTGTTCAAGTCAAACTAGAACTTTCGATTGTGCACAATAACAGAACACTGTGTAAAACTACCTTGATTTCCTCTACAGTATATAGTCCCCTGCTGCACTGCTGCACTTATCCCAGTGCTGGATACCATCAATGTAGTAAGTTTTCTCAGTATGCCGGACCCATGATGAGACTCTCTGCTTGACTTCTGAAAACTTGCCTCCCAGGAATTCTTTTAATGGCCCAAATATGTGAAAATGGCTTCTGCTGCGATAAGTGCATTAGTGTAGCAGGGAATTCTATGAAGAAATAAAGGTTGTTTTTACTCTTATGACTGTCATTCTGTACAATGAAAAGTTCCGGTTTGACTTGAAAGCCCCTCATTCTTAATAATAACAGCTGTGCATTGGATATCCAGTGTCTTGAACAAGGATTTATATACTAACTCAGTGGGTCCCAGCCCTGGTCCTGGAGGACCCCCTTCCCATACATTTTAGTGTCCACTGCTACATTATAGTATAGTACATATAGTAGTACAGAATAGTAGTACATTTATAGTCACTGCTCTCAGCACACCTGATTTAAATAAACAGGCTAATCTGAGGGGCAGGGGGACAGGAAGTGTGACAAGATTGGAAACCACATGTTGTAGTGTTACACCCTGGATATATATATATTTGCAACTATACAGTGGTGTGAAAAACTATTTGCCCCCTTCCTGATTTCTTATTCTTTTGCATGTTTGTCACACTTAAATGTTTCTGCTCAAAAAACGTTAACTATTAGTCAAAGATAACATAATTGAACACAAAATGCAGTTTTTAAATGAAGGTTTATGTTATTAAGGGAGAAAAAAAACTCCAAATCTACATGGCCCTGTGTGAAAAAGTGATTGCCCCCCTTGTTAAAAAATAACTTAACTGTGGTTTATCACACCTGAGTTCAATTTCTGTAGTCACCCCCAGGCCTGATTACTACCACACCTGTTTCAATCAAGAAATCACTTAAATAGGAGCTACCTGACACAGAGAAGTAGACCAAAAGCACCTCAAAAGCTAGACATCATGCCAAGATCCAAAGAAATTCAGGAACAAATGAGAACAAAAGTAATTGAGATCTATCAGTCTGGTAAAGGTTATAAAGCCATTTCTAAAGCTTTGGGACTCCAGCGAACCACAGTGAGAGCCATTATCCACAAATGGCAAAAACATGGAACAGTGGTGAACCTTCCCAGGAGTGGCCGGCCGACCAAAATTACCCCAAGAGCGCAGAGACAACTCATCCGAGAGGCCACAAAAGACCCCAGGACAACATCTAAAGAACTGCAGGCCTCACTTGCCTCAATTAAGGTCAGTGTTCACGACTCCACCATAAGAAAGAGACTCGGCAAAAACGGCCTGCATGGCAGATTTCCAAGGCGCAAACCACGTTTAAGCAAAAAGAACATTAAGGCTCGTCTCAATTTTGCTAAAAAACATCTCAATGATTGCCAAGACTTTTGGGAAAATACCTTGTGGACCGACGAGACAAAAGTTGAACTTTTTGGAAGGTGCATGTCCCGTTACATCTGGCGTAAATGTAACACAGCATTTCAGAAAAAGAACATCATACCAACAGTAAAATATGGTGGTGGTAGTGTGATGGTCTGGGGTTGTTTTGCTGCTTCAGGACCTGGAAGGCTTGCTGTGATAGATGGAACCATGAATTCTACTGTCTACCAAAAAATCCTGAAGGAGAATGTCCGGCCATCTGTTCGTCAACTCAAGCTGAAGTGATCTTGGGTGCTGCAGCAGGACAATGACCCAAAACACACCAGGAAATCCACCTCTGAATGGCTGAAGAAAAACAAAATGAAGACTTTGGAGTGGCCTAGTCAAAGTCCTGACCTGAATCCTATTGAGATGTTGTGGCATGACCTTAAAAAGGCGGTTCATGCAAGAAAACCCTCAAATAAAGCTGAATTACAACAATTCTGCAAAGATGAGTGGGCCAAAATTCCTCCAGAGCGCTGTAAAAGACTCGTTGCAAGTTATCGCAAATGCTTGATTGCAGTTATTGCTGCTAAGGGTGGCCCAACCAGTTATTAGGTTCAGGGGGCAATTACTTTTTCACACAGGGCCATGTAGGTTTGGATTTTTTTCTCCCTAAATAATAAAACCCCTCATTTAAAAACTGCATTTTGTGTTTACTTGTGTTATCTTTGACTAATAGTTAAATGTGTTTGATGATCAGAAACATTTTGTGTGACAAACATGCAAAAGAATAAAAAATCAGGAGGGGGGCAAATAGTTTTTCACACCACTGTATATAGTTTATAAAATCCTTAAATTAAATAAAACTTAAATTAACTTAAACTTTAAATTAACAGAGTGCTTGGCTTTTTGAGCCTGTCATCTACAGTACATACTTATGGAACGATATCGCGGACAATATTCAAATGCAATTGCAAATAGCATCTGCAATTGCGTTTCCCATATGTAGACGCACAAAGTGTGCCATAATTCAAATGCAATTGCAAACCTTGCATTACCGTTTGCTGATTCGCCTTTGCAAGCGCACACTGACTGCCACATTTCAAATGAAAAAACAAAGTCCATTTGCATTTGTATTTCCCAGGTCTTACACGTCATGAACCTGTCATATTTAAATAGCAAAATCAATCACCACGTTTGCTTTTTCACTTTCTCTGCGCCGCGCGTCAAGCCGGCCAAAATTCAAACGCAATCGCTAATCCATTTGCAATTGCATTTCCAACACGTTACACAGAAACCTGTCAATCAGCGTCAGGGGCGGGTCTATACTGTGGGGCGGGATTGTATGGGGAGTGACGTCACTCGCACTCGCCGACCAAGAGGGGGATATTTGAGCACTGGAGGTGAACCGAGATTATCTCATTTGTTTATCAAGAAATAAACACACAAAAATGACAAATCGCATATTTTCTTGCTCCGGAGTGGACAGAGAAGTTTTTACAAATAAAAATATTTTTAGATCTTCTCCTGTTACAGCCTGCTGGAGCTAAATCTTTCAGAAACGCTGCGTACCGGTGTTATGCGCTAAAATGCCTCCCTGCCACTGATTGCACCCCCACAAAATCTCTGTCAAATATTCATATTATTATTATCAAATATAATATATGAGTATTATCACGAAGCGATTTTTATTATAAATAAGAAATATAAAAATATACATGTACAACCCCTGGCAAAAATTCTGGAATCACCCTCTCAGAAGATGTTCATTCAAATGTTTAATTGTGTATAAAAAAAAAAAAAACAAGCACATACATGCCACAAAACTATTTTTACTCAACAATCCAAACTTCTGGCTGTATAAAACACTTTAAAAAAAAAAAACTACGAAAGATATAAATATAGTCAATGACAACTGTTTTAACAACTCAAACAGAGGAAAAAAATATGGAATCACAAATCTGAGGGAAAAAATATGGAATCACCATGCACTTTGAATTTCTACAACTGCTAATTAGTCTACAGTTAAAAAAGAGTGCTTGCACACATTAGGGATGTGTTGAACCAAGATGATTGACATAACTCATAGCTCCAACACGAGAGATGTCAGTTGAAACAAAGGAGAGAATTATCAAACTTCTTGAAGAAGGTAAATCTTCATGGAATGTTGCAAAAGATGTTGGTTGTTCCCAGTCAGCTGTGTCTAAAATCTGGACCAAGTACAAATCAAATGGAAAGGTTGTAAAAGGGAAGCGTACTGGTAGACCAAGAAAGACATCAAAGCGCCAAGACAGAAAACTTAAAGCAATATGCCTTGAAAACAAAAAATACACAACAAAACAAATGAGGAACAAATGGGCAGAAAGTGGAGTCAATGTCTGTGACCGGACAGTAAGAAACCGCCTAAAAGAAATGGGATTTACATACAGAAAAGCCAAAAGAAAACCATCATTAACATCTAAACAGAAAAAAACAAGGGTTCAGTGGGCTAAAGAAAGACAATCTTGGACTGTGGATGACTGGATGAGAGTTCGATTCAGTGATGAATCACGAATCTGCATTGCGCAGGGTGATGATGCTGGAACTTTTGTTTGGTGCCGTTCCAATGAAATTTATAAAGACAACTGCCTGAAGAAAACATGCAAATTTCCACAATCATTATTGATATGGGGTTGTATGTCAGGTAAAGGTATGGGAGACATGACAGTCATTACATCTTCTATAAATGCACAAGTTTATGTTGAGATTTTGGACACTTTTCTTATTCCATCAATTGAAAGGATGTTTGGTGATGGTAGCATCATTTTTCAGGATGATAATGCATCGTGCCATAGGGCAAAATCTGTGAAAACATTCCTACAGGAAAGACATATAATGTCAATGGCATGGCCTGCAAATAGTCCGGACCTTAATCCAATTGAAAATCTGTGGTGGAAATGAAAGAAAATGGTCCAGGACAAGCCTCCAACCTGCAAAGCTGATCTGGCAACTGCAATAAGACAAAGCTGGAGACAGACTGATGAAGTATACTGTTGGACATTAGTTAAATCCAGGCCTCAGAGAATTCAAGCTGTTATAAAAGCCAGAGGTGCTGCAACAAAGTACAAGTAGTGTTTTTATTTGGTGATTCCATATTTTTTTCCTCTGTTTGAGTTGTTAAAACAGTTGTCGTTGACTATAGTTATCTTTCTTTGTTTTTTTTAAGTGTTTTATACAGCCAGACGTTTGGATTGTTGAGTGAAAATAGTTTTGTGGCATGTACAGTATGTGCTTGTTTTTTTTTCTACACAATTAAACATTTGAATGAACATCTTCTGAGAGGGGTGATTCCAGAATTTTTGCCAGGGGTTGTATGTGAAAATAATATATAATTAATATATTTTCCCCCTATACTACGTGTTTTTTTTTATATAGATTATTTTATAATCAAATTCGTTTGGTGCAATTTGTAAATCATAAACCTATTAATTTATGTTGTAATATTTGATAGAGGTTATGTTGGGGGGGGGGGCAATCAGTGGCAGGGAGGCATTTTAGCGCATAACACCGGTACGCAGCGTTTCTGAAAGATTTAGCTCCAGCAGGCTGTAACAGGAGAAGATCTAAAAATATTTTTATTTGTAAAAACTTCTCTGTCCACTCCGGAGCAAGAAAATATGCGATTTGTCATTTTTGTGTGTTTATTTCTTGATAAACAAATGAGATAATCTCGGTTCACCTCCAGTGCTCAAATATCCCCCTCTTGGTCGGCGAGTGCGAGTGACGTCACTCCCCATACAATCCCGCCCCACAGTATAGACCCGCCCCTGACGCTGATTGACAGGTTTCTATGTAACGTGTTGGAAATGCAATTGCAAATGGATTAGCGATTGCGTTTGAATTTTGGCCGGCTTGACGCGCGGCGCAGAGAAAGTGAAAAAGCAAACGTGGTGATTGATTTTGCTATTTAAATATGACAGGTTCATGACGTGTAAGACCTGGGAAATACAAATGGACTTTGTTTTTTCATTTGAAATGTGGCAGTCAGTGTGCGCTCACAAAGGCGAATCAGCAAACGGTAATGCAAAGTTTGCAATTGCATTTGAATTATGGCACACTTTGTGCGTCTACATATGGGAAACGCAATTGCAAATGCTATTTGCAATTGCATTTGAATATTGTCCGCGATATCGTTCCATACATACTTGTTAGACTTTGCAATGCCAAAGGCAATTCTGAAGCCATC
Source organism: Channallabes apus (assembly GCA_030522415.1). Classification (NCBI taxonomy): domain Eukaryota; kingdom Metazoa; phylum Chordata; class Actinopteri; order Siluriformes; family Clariidae; genus Channallabes; species Channallabes apus. Next base: position 22,670,456 of record CM060108.1, on the reverse strand, counting down.
ATCTGTGATGGCCATGCAACAAATTCCAGGTTCATTTTTCAGTCTCTTTTGCACCTGGATCAACAAAAACACAGAAAAACTAAATTATTCCCGCCTGCGTTTCTGCTAAGAATATTATATACAGTATGTTGAATATAACATCAAACGTACCTTGCCATGCTGTGTGTCCCAGAGAGTGAGGTAAGGAGATTGCTGGGTTTCACTGTAGTTAGAGATGACCAAGTGCCTTCCCGAGTTTGTGAGTGCCGCAGTACGGAGACTCAAAATGGACGAACAATCCTCAAGTGTATGCAAGTGTTCCTGGGAGATGACGCTGAACACATTCAGGTGGTGGGCAAAGTAGGAACATACTACCACCTGACCAAGAGAAAAATGGTGTGTAAATAATCGGTGCTACCTGAACTTAAGTGTGTGATCAGGAGGATGTACAGTACATAGGTCTAACCCTATCCTGAGACTCGATCACATCCGGAAGCCAACATTTCATTCAGAAAACAAACTCTGTGGCAGTTTACCATGGCTCTGCCCTTTTTTTTTCTTTTTCTTTTTTTATCTTGCTTTTGTGTTTGGCCTATATCTTTACCAACCAGGGTTTCACAAATCTGTGTAGTTTCAGACAACTTATTTAGTAACAATACCTTTTCATCTCCACTGATGAGGTACTGGTCTATGGAGTTGAGTTTTTCCCTCTCTAAGCATTGCTGCACTTCTTTCTCTCTCTGTAGCTCACTTTCCTGTCTCCTCTTTCTGGCAGTCTTGCTCTCTGTGCGCAGGTCCCACGGCATCACCATCTCTGTAGAAGTACACAACTAATTAACTCCAGACTCTATGGCTGCTTGAAGGACTTTGAATAAACAAATCACTGCACATGTGCATGTTCTACAGTACCTTAAACTCAGAAAGATATTTTAACTACATACAGTACACCACTAGGTCCACATGCATCAAAGCTTAATAGTTTGCTTTACTAGTATAATGTATCTGAATAAAATTAATTTTATATAATGAATAGGCTCACCATATTTCCAATCAGTAAATATGTTGTACATTTCAACAAAATTAAAGAGGTACAGTATCATTGAAGCTAAAATATGACATTTTAATTTGACAGGCAATTTTTAAAACATGGAGATTACCAAATACTGTAACTGATCTCACTCCAGTAGGCATATTCAGGGGCTGACTGCTATCATTCAAGGAGCTGGATGTCAATGAATCCTTCTGGTTTATTTTAATGCGGCCTTTGATGTAGCCAGTGTTCAGGTCCCATATTATCAGATGATCACTAAAACATGCAGAAACTTAATGTCTGATTTCTTCTTACAGTGGATACAAACATCTACACAACCCTTTTAAAATTGCAGCCATTATTGAAATAAAATCAGGGTAAATCATCAGATCTTTGATGTGATATAGCAACAATAAAGCCAAGTGAACAAAAAAAGGGAAAAAAGATAAAGAACATAATTACTAAGTGTGCACACCTCTTAATACTTTTTGCTTGTAAATACAGCACTCTGTATGTTTTGATAAAGAGCTTACCCATATCCAATTTCTTCTAAAGCCATTCCTTTGTTGACTTGGATTTGTGCTTTAGGTTGTTGTCATGCTGGAACGTGAAATCTTTAATCATCTTATGCTGCCTAACAGAGGCCTGTAGGTTTTGCGACAAAATGTAAAACAAAGATTTATCTTGTCTTTTTTGTAATTTTTGGAGGAACGTCCCATTCTTGGTAATGCCACTCTGTTTCCCCATTTTCTACATTGTCTCTATTTGTAAACGATGGTCTTCACTCAGGTTCATGGTAGTATTCTAATATTGTCTAAAAAAAAATTCGGGAATTCTCTCCTGATCAATAACTTTTTACGATGAAATCAGTTAAGTGCTTCAGAAGATGGATGCAACCAAGAAGATGGCAAGAAAGTCCTACAGAAACAACCAATGACTTTGAATGTGGTTGTTTCATTCAAAGCAAATCCATGCTCAGTGATAATGTAAACTTATGCAACCAGATTATTGTATGCTTTTTTATTGTCTTTTCACCTGAATATTTAATTCGGTTTTCACTTTTCTTGTTTGTTATATCACATTAAAGATAGAAAACAAGTTGCAATCCCAAGAATCTCAAGGCTTTTTTTTTTTTACATCAGAAAATTCTGCAGTATTAATATTGGAGTGTAGACATTTTTACATGCACTGGATGTAAAGCAAATAATGTCTAAACAATGATCTCTTTATATGTGTAAAAATGTGAATCCAACTAATATCATTTACTCCTAAATTAATTTGATGAATAGAATTCTAACCGAGTCTCTGACAGGCCAAGCAGCAGCTCCCCCTTCATTAGCCGGTAGTCCTGTTCAGGGCAGGGTACAATGAAAAGGCCAGTCTGCTTCTTAATGTAGCTTCTTGTTAGAAGATCATACACCAGAAGGGTCTACATAGGTCCAGAAAAATATTGATAGGAATGTGAACCAAATTTTTCCCAAGCTTTAGTATTGCCAAGAGCTCTAAACTAAAGGCTTCGATTGACAAATGTATATGTTTTATTTATAACATTTTGTACAGTATCCATGGACAAGGCACAAGGGCTCAGTAAATGTTTTGATGAGGGTTAAAATCAAACATTACACTGATCAGTCATAACATAATCATTAACATTAAAACCATTTAAGTTTTTGGCTCCCCTTGTTCCATCTAGGTGGATCTGGGCCCTTGAGGAGTGGCTCCACAAATCCGCTGGAGTGTGCTGTGTTGTCTGGCACCAGGACATTCCTTTGGGTGCTGTGGGTTATAGGGTGAAGCCTCCATGGATCAGACTTGTTTGTCCAGTGCATCCCATGGGTGCTCAATGAGATGGAGATCTGGGAAGTTTGGAAGCTGAGTTGGCAGCCTTGTGCTGGGCCATTTGCACCATGTGTGGCAGACTATGGTGCACCAGGTGTTCTGGTGCTGTTCTGACAGAACTTTGGTCCACGCGGTCACAGGGGATCACTTGGGTGCTCGTGATCCTGTCACCACATTATTTAAATTCTTACTACAGTATGTAGCCAAAAATATGAAGAATAAAAAATGAAGGTGGTTCAAAGTTATTCAGGTGGTTGTGTTAATGTTATGGTTGATTGGTATTTAACATTGACTGTCATACTGTACCCAAAACATTAAATTAACATGGTAGATAGCATTCTCCACCACTTTCAACATAAATTGAGGGGATTTTTTTGTTAGTTTGTTTTTTTCTTATTTGTGGGGTTTCCTCCTTCCAGTACGGTTACAGAGATTTGTAGACTGTCTACATTGGTCCATGGTCCAACATCTTACGACACTGTGTGTGTGTGTGTGTGTGCGCGCGCATGTGTGTACATAGGCTTATATACATATAGAATCTTTTGACTCATTATACCCATAAAAACATATAATGATCCATAAAGCACACATTAGTAATATTTTATATAGCAAGTGAGCATTGGATTTAGCAGGACAAAGCCCACTTATACATTAAAAAGCCTGTGATACTACCACATATATGCAAAGTGTCAGACTGAATAACTTATACTGCCCAGCCAGTTACAGAAAAAATGTATGTTAAACAATATCATTTGACACATTTCAATTTGTATAACAGAGAACATTTTTCTTAAGCCCTTTTCATTAACTGTATATTTTGGGGAATTCCAGTCATACCTGATAAACTGGTGTGGGTGTGTCAGTAAAGGAGGCAGTGCCATGGTCAGTCAGGATGTAAAGTTTAAGGTCTTGCACCAACACAACATCAGCATTGGTGAATAAGCTGTGTTCCACACGGACAGGCCGGGCCCTGAACCGTGCTCGCTTTATGTTCCACACCCGCACCGTGCCAGGGCGCGTGCTGCGACACACTACATAACTGTACATATACAAATATTCTCAACCACACTCTTGTATAATTACATTACATTATATTATGGTCTAATTTATTATTATTATTTTCACGGCATATTAACATGTGTGTGTATACCTAGGATATTTATCCATAGCTATAATCTCCTGAATACCCTCACTCTGGACCTTATGGATGTTGTATGTGAGAGACTGGTCATTGAATCTTGAAGCCAGATTCCACAGGCGCAGGTACCGCTCTCCCAAACAGAAGCCCACACAGAAACGCAGATCAGAACATATACCTACACATAGAAAATAGCTGTAAACAGATGATCGTACTACTGCTAATGTAAATTAAATAGCTGTTCAGCATCCTGTGCTTTTTGTTACTCTATGGCTGCTGCATTAAAAAAGAACATATTTCAATAGCAAATATATTTCAAAAGCAAATATATTTCACACCCTTTATCTAAAAAACTAAGTCAGCATTTCTGCAGTGCAGCCCATACTTTATAAGATACTATTGTGTGTCTCCTGACAAACCTGCAGTCAGAAGTCCAGGAAATCGTGCCATATGTTTATGATCTTCAGTTTCTAGATTCCATGTATTAATCTCTGTGGTTCTGCTATGAGGTGAAGGGCAAAAGGCCACTACATGTGTGCCACCCTTATTGATAGTAACGTGGGAAATATAATCCTGGCTGCAGCCCATAATAGAGCGCAGGTACTGGAAAGAAGCAGTGCAGAAGAGCTCGATGTGTATTATATCACTGTGACTCTTATAGGGATACCTTTTACATTAGAAAGAAAAGAATAGATTTTAGGTTTTCTATAGGGTATATAATATTACTGAACATTATGCTAGTTCTAAAAGAAGATTTAAAAGATGCATAATACAGTAAATAAATACGATTGCGGTTACTATTCATTCATTATAATTGCAATATATAGTAGAAACAAATGTTATTTTACCTGCAGAAGAGCAGGAAGTACTGAGAGTTCATTTCCACAGCCTGTATGGAGGCAGCCTCATGCTGAGCTTTTAGAGTAACCAATATTGTCCCTGATCTAGCACAGAAAACAGCAGCTTCTCTGCCACTTCTAAGAAAAACAGTGAGGAAATTAGGCATTGAAACAAATGTGAAAAACAGACGGAAAAAGTGACCAAAAACACATTAAAAACAGAACCAGTGATAGTGAGGTCATAAAAGTGTTTCCACCAGCGTAGTCATTCTGAAACAACTCTCAGTGCATTCAAAATTGCATAAGGTTTTCAAAATTATTTCAGTTATTAATTAGGCAATCACATGAGAGGGGGTGCTGTTGTGCTGGTATCGGCACGACCATAGGCATGAGGGTACAGCATGACCTTGAGTCTGATATTGCTTTTATACAAAAGTTATACAAACAACTGTCAACAAATTATTTGTTTCTTTATTTAACCAGTTATTTTGCTTCACCAACATGTATCCTTCTGCAACTGGCGGAACTACAGTAACTAACCAAGACTGGTGGAGCTGCCGTGTAATTAACAGGGGTAAAAGTAGCTTTAATTTCTTACCAGTACTACAGTATGTAGCTAAAAATATGAATAATAAAAAATGAAGATGGATCAAAGTCCTGTAAATCTTGTAAGGTTCTATTTATATTTCCACTCATTCAGATTTAGAATATTACCTGGGTTCTGGGTCCCAAATAGCGTTGTGCCCTTGATTAGGGGTTAAAGATGGATTTGGGATTCAGCCTTGTGTTCAGAGTTAATATTGATTAAACAAAGTGTTGTTTAAAATGACAACATTATCAGGTGCTCTGATAAAAGTTCATCTGTGATTTTAAATGTGAGTTTTCCGGATGTAGCCACTCTCTCCCCAGTATGGCGGACCGTACCGACCTACTTTCACCCATGCTGTTACTGTACATTATCATAAATTGTATAATATAAAGTAATTTTGGCCACACACAATAATTTAGCTAGAAATCTCTAAGCATTACAATTACAATCCAATCATATCGGTTATCGACAATTGAAAAAAGATAAAAGATATTTGCTAGTACTTGCTAGTGCAATTATTTTTTTCAGGTTTCAGAGAAACACTTTTTTTTAGGTCATGGCAGTCGTATAAGCATTTGACTGAATTTCATACTGTGTATGGTTGTGTATGTAACAAATAAAACTGAATTCAATTCAAATCATTTAATGAACTGGAAGTGTGTCTTTTTAAACTTGTATGAGGATGAAAAACATTAAGTACCAGTTCTACAGAATGAATTAAAGGAATGAAATGATTAATAATCATTGTGAATATATGCAGCATGTTGTTATGTGTGAATGAAACTGGTTGATTATTGCATTCATATCATTAGTTTTAACCTTACATTAAATAGATTGTGTGGTTTCCTAACCTTTAGATACTAACCTATATCCAAAGAGGACATAATCTTTAACAGAGTTGTGGGAGACCACAATGGAGTTGTCTTTGTGAATGGGGTCACAACCGAGAGTGAGATTCACACAATGAATCAGTGAGCAGGATACTGCTAAGTCAAACACCTAACAATAAATGATAAAAGAAACAATACAATAAATGAACAATAAAATAACATACAAAAGTTGCAAACTTCCTGAAAAGTTACTATGTACTGTACGTATGTATACCATGTTAAACATCTAACACATGGTGTACTAAGGATGTCTTACCTTGACAATGTGACTGCCATCATAAAAGACAACCAAAAGTTGACCATCACAGGTAGATGTGATGACAGGCACATCTGCTGACACTGCATCTGTATAAAGCACCGTTCCAGAGTGGACCTCCTGCACTTGAAGTCTGCGACCCATGCTTATTACCAACACCGTGTCCTCCAGACAGAGAGTGAGAGCTTCAGGAGCACAGTTTGGATTAGAGCCCACTGAATTAGGCATGGTTTTGACAAGCGTAAGTGAATTCTCCAACTTCCAGAAGTTAACGGTTCCATCCACAGAGCATGATACTACATGATACTGACCTAAGGCAAGTGCTTTTACAGGACTCATATGACCTGTAAATGATATACAGCATGTTGCTAACCATATGAAAATGAGATCATTTCACATTTGTTTCATAGAAACAACAAAATGAGTGTCCACGATTAGAAGTTTATAAATTTAAGAAAGCAAATTTTTTCAACCCTTACTGAGGTTCTTCTGAGAACTTAGCTTCATTATATGTCTTTTAAAAAGTCATAATTTGACTTTTCTTACTTGTCACATCCTTTCTCCTGCTTTCTACATTGCTGATGTAATAATCACTGGTACAGCTAGCAATTTAACTCATGTTTTCATGTTACCATCCAAGTTCCATGGATTTAAAGATGTCTTGCCAGTGTGTTTTTTCTTATGTGTATATAATTAAATATTGTTGCTCAACATTTTCCTGTTTACTTATTTTGTTCCACGACAAATTTTAGGGTTGATTATGGTTAAATTTGCAAATACAAAAACTGCATAAATAATATTGAAAATACTAATCTCCTAAAACTTTAATTCAGACCAAGACTCTTCTTTTGGGGCCGTTGAGGGCAGCATAACACACTCGGAGGACAGCGCTAGCCACTAACTTCCGCTTGCATGAGCTCACAGCCCTGTTTGACTGTAGAGCCGTGACTAATGTGAGAGCACTAAGTACCTCTCATCCCTTCTCTCTGAGAGAGCTCAGCCTATCAGGCCTCCAGCTGGGAGAGGTTATGGCATCACCCGGGAATCAAACTTGCGATCTCCGGATGATAGGGCCCAGATCACTTTTAATGTAATATATGTAAATGTATACATCGATCGGCCATGACCATGACAGAAAAGCACCAGAACACCCAGTGCAGAATCATGCCCTGAGGGAATGGAACCACACTGGTGACACAAAGGGAACCTAAACCCTAGGTGGCTTTAAACTTAATATAGTTTATATTATGTTAAAGCTGATCGGTGTACATGCAATAATATTTTGGCTAAGCTTAATTGAGAGCATAATTAGTGTCCTCAAGGATAGACTATTACCTGCAATAAGTTTATGTGTTATTCCCCCTGGTGGCAGGAGACAGCTGTAAGATGGTACCAGGACAGGCACTGAAGAAAACTGGCACTGTTTCAAGAGGTCATGCAAGTAAGAGAAGCGCTGAGGGTCACCTACAGTGGTATGTCAATACAACAGAGAAATATCAATGCAGAGAAAGCTACCACTGATGGTAGCATGATTCTTGTGCATGTTCACAGTACCTGGAGCCACAGGCTTATCCTGAGCAGTGATGTGGAGGAGACGCCCCAGTAACTGAGATGCCAGTTGGCATGGGTCCTTCAACAGAACAGGGCGTGAAAGACAGAGCGCTTGGGCCAACACATCTATATCAGGCAGCTCTCTGTAGCACAAACACCAAAACACATTTATAACTGATTACTGCTTCTAAAATCCCAACACTACTAGACACACATATAGACCAGAAGTTCTAAGTATCTTACTTATCTGGCATGACAGCAGCTTTCAAATCCTCTTCTACATGGCTGATGGACAGGCCCCACACTTTATGCAGCAGGAACTCATAGTTAAAGAGACACTGTCCGAGCAAAGACAGAATCTGGCCTGAACGTATGAGATGGTAAGGTAGTCCGTGAAGCTTACGCAAATTAAACACGTAACATTTCCTTCCGTTTTCGTCTCTACTCCATGCGAGTGGCTGGAAAATATGACTTTCAGAAGAATTGCTGCTCAAATAATCTGCAAAGTCTGCATGAATAGCTCTCTTTGAGTCTTCTGTTTTCAAATAACGCTGGGTGATGACATGGCTGAATTCGGTGTGAGTCCAGCACAAGACCCATGTCCCATCACTTTCCACCTCCATAATGTAATATCCGAGTTCCCACCTCAGCCGGGACCCAATTCCATAAGGTACCCTGGGATATCCTGAGGTGGCTGGAGTCTGATTATAGAACTGTGTAAGCTCCTGAGCAACCCGTCTGTCATGTCCTAACAGTTCCAGGAGTTCTTCTTCTGTCACACCACCACGTGACAGCGAGATCAGTGATGTAGCACGCAGAACCAGATTTTCACCATACTCACGTTCTAAATGTGCCAAGAGGAGTAGGAAAAGACTTCTTAAATCCCCAGGAAGAGAGATCTGTTCTGATGAGGAGAAAGAGGTCCACTTTCTGCTTTCACCGTAGGCGAATCTAAGATATACAGGAAAAGGACAGAAGAGACACGAGCGTAATAGGAGGCTCCACTGGTCCTCCCGAAGATGACAGGAGTCAGACACAAGCTTAGAGGTCAGACTGGATTGGATTTCTTCTTCGCTTAAAGGAGGAATGGCAAGAACCGAGACCTTTGCTTGCGCCTGACAGAGATGAGAGGACATAAGGAGGTAAGAAAAGGAAGGAAGGAAGAAAAGAAAGATAGAAAGAACGAAAGAGCATATGTAAAAATGAGATCCATTTTCCCATGCTGTACTCAGTAGTTGTGGAGACAGCGGCGGCACCTGTATCAAATGAGCAGAAGTGGATTGTGTATTGGCAGCCATGATGGCGTAGACATGTCGAGGTAGAGGAGCAAAAAGCCAGGATAGGTCAGCTTCATGTTCTTCACTCAGCTCATCTAGACCATCAATCACCAGAGCCAGAGGCCTTTTTTCATTCACCAACATCAACAAAGAATGTAGCTCATTGCACAGTTGTGCCAAGGACTGTGGGATAAGAAGCAGACACATTGCCCTCAGAATGTATCAAATGTAGTGAAACTCATGGGCCAGATGGGGCAAAGCCTCACCATTTACATCAATATTTAAAAATACTGTTTTTACTGTCTTGTTTTTGTAGCAAATTATACAAATTAAATCAAATACATTACTACACACAACGGAAAAAGGTAAGACCAGACAGTGTAGGCATGATATACAGAGTCCATCTATTGTCACAGAGAGTATATTATGCAACAGTTAATTTTAACCGAGTAATCTGATTGGATGCGAGGCTTTCCATGAGTGGTGATACCACGTAGACGATTACAGTAACTATACATATGCACACTTCTGGACATTTTTCATTCATTCCACATATTAGTTGCATTTAAATTCATTTTTGTCATATTTCTTATATATTTTTGAAAATTTTTATATTTTGTTCTACTTTCTTATAGTTAAGATATTTATTTATTTATTTATTGTCTCTTTTCTATTTCTCGTTCTTATTTCTTGTTAATTGTTTTTTAGGTCACAGGCGGTCATATATGCAATTCACTTCATATCGTACTGTGAATGACGTACTGTGTATGTGACAAATAAAATTAGAATTTTGAATTTGAATATCACTCTGCATCCAGAGTGTTCTACAATCATTAATCGCACGAACTGTCGGTCGCAGCATGTGTGAAAGTAGGTTTGTACAGTCGGCCATACTGAGGGGTGAGCAGCAGATAAAACCCACATTCAAACCAGTCACGGAAGCACTTTAAGCAAAACCTGGTGAGAATTTAAAATGACTTTTACCTTTTACTGTTAGTTACATGAACTGTTAGGCGCTAACTGTCGGTCGCTAGCTCCGCCATTATAACTTTCACCAGAAATAACTGGTAAAAAATCTAAAAAATCTAAATCTGTTGGTAATAAATAGACTTTGCAGGACTGTTATATAAAATCAGCATCACACTCGAGGTCGTGCTGGATATTACACAGTTGGGATCCTTTCGGCACCCTTGTGCCTATGACTGGATCAAAGCTGTGCTATATCCAGCAGTACAGCACTCTTTCTTGTGTGATATTGCATAATTGCAAAGACTGAAGGAGGAAAAGAGGTAATATAGAGTCATCATGGTGACCTTTGGAGGCCAAGAAACAAAGGGAGCATGTATCTCCATCTTTCGATGACTTTTTGTTTTCTGTGTGATTTTTAATATGTGGTTAAACATTTGGAAATAATAAAAATATACACTCACCTAAAGGATTATTAGGAACACCATACTAATACAGTGTTTGACCCCCTTTCGCCTTCAGAACTGCCTTAATTCTACGTCGCATTGATTCAACAAGGTGCTGAAAGCATTCTTTAGAAATGTTGGCCCATATTGATAGGATAGCATCTTGCAGTTGATGGAGATTTGTGGGATGCACATCCAGGGCACGAAGCTACCGTTCTACCACATCCCAAAGATGCTCTATTGGGTTGAGATCTGGTGACTGTGGGGGCAATTTTGTGGCTTGGTGCATTATCCTGCTGGAAGTAGCCATCAGAGGATGGGTACATGGTGGTCATAAAGGGATGGTTATGGTCAGAAACAAAGTTCAAGTAGCCCGTGGCATTTAAACGATGCCCAATTCGCACTAAGGGGCCTAAAGGGCCAGGGGTAGCTCAGTGGTTAAGGCATTGGACTACGGTTCGGAAGATCCCAGGTTCAAACCCCACAACCACCAAGTTGCCACTGTTGGGCCCTTGAGCAAGGCCCTCAACTGCTCAGATAATCTCTGTAATGAGATAAAAATGTAAGTCGCTCTGGATAAGAGCGTCTGCCAAATGCCTAAATGTAAATGTAAAGTGTGCCAAGAAAACATCCCCCACACCATTACACCACCACCACCAGCCTGCACAGTGGTAGCAAGGCATGATGGGTCCATGTTCTCATTCTGTTTACACCAAATTCTAACCCTACCATTTGAATGTCTCAACAGAAATCGAGACTCATCAGACCAGGCAACATTTTTCCAGCCTCTTTTTCCTATTTGTAGTGGAGATGAGTGGTACCCGGTGGGGTCTTCTGCTGTTGTAAACCATCCGCCTCAAGGTTGTGCGTGTTGTGGCTTCACAAATGCTTTGCTGCATACCTCGGTTGTAACGAGTGGTTATTTCAGTCAAAGTTGCTCTTCTATCAGCTTGAATCAGTTGGCCCATTCTCCTCAGACCTCTAGCATCAACAAGACATTTCTGCCCACAGGACTGCCGCATACTGGATGTTTTTCCCTTTTCACACCATTCTTTGTAAACCCTAGAAATGGTTGTGCATGATAATCCCAGTAATTGAGCAGATTGTGAAATACTCAGACCGGCCCGTCTGGCACCAACAACCATGCCACGCTCAAAATTGCTTAAATCACCTTTCTTTCCCATTCTGACATTCAGTTTGGAGTTCAGGAGATTGTCTTGACCAGGACCACACCCCTAAATGGATTGAAGCAACTGCCATGTGATTGGTTGATTAGATAATTGTATCAATCTGAAATTGAACAGGTGTTCCTAATATTCCTTTAAGTGAGTGTATATTAGATACTCTAATGGGTAATTAAGCTGTTTGTTTTATCTACATTGTCGACTGCCTTTTACTGAATGGGCCTACTCTAAAAATTCACTAGAATGTACATTATAAAATAAGTCAAGGGTAGTAACAGGCCACCACTAATGCAGCTAGTTTAGATAAGACAGTGCCTTAGAGGCTTTTTATAAAACATTTTAAAGAGTTTATATAAAAACTGCCTCGCTGGGTCAAATAATATAAACAGAATGTTCTAAAAACTTTATTCACCAGTTACCTCTGATATTTCTGTCTTTTTGCAGTAGACTTCCGCTATCTGTGTACAAATCATTTGCAGGAGAAGGCGGACATTTCTGCTATCTGATGTCAGTCCAACAAAAAACACCAGCACTGTCACATCTCTAAAATTCAAACAGGACTAAGTGTTACATTAAGAAAAACCAACTAAGGGACATGAGGAACCATACTCATCCATACTTTAACTCTTTTAGCATAGCATTTTTTTGCCTACCCAAGTATCCAAGTTGGTAAAAGCTGTGTGACCTTGGCCAGGATGGTGCTTTTCCCTAAGCCCGGCTCTCCTAACAGCAGCAAAGCATTCTGGGAAGGAGCTGCTTTTTGCAGGGCACCCCTCACTTCCAGCAGGTAGTTCTTCCTAAGTTCAAAGCTCTGTGCGCTGCAACAGTAAAGAAATAAACGCAACTCAACCAGTCAGGAAATTATATAATTACAACTATTTAGGAAAAGAACAGCAGTTTGTAGTTATTTAAACTAAATAACAATAAAACCATACAAGAAGTTTGAAACTCACAGTGTTTTCCCATGTTGAAGGTGAAGCTGAATCTCCTTCTGAATTTGAGTTCTTGCAGCTTCTTTACTCATGATATCAAGTGAGCTTTTGATGGGTTTTACATGCATCATCCTGCAACAAAAATAACCATATTTAACCTGCCTTCTGTGCAGTCTGATAATAATAATAATAATAATAATAATAATAATAATAAACTAATAGCTAATCTTTTTACATTAATACCTGTTGAGGGCTGTCATGACTGTTCTTTGGAAATGAGAACAAAGACGTTCAGTGTAGAACTGATGTGATCTGTTATGTTTAGGACTGAGACCTTTTTTCCCCCAGCTCACGTTAATCTCATATATATTAGTGTGTCGCAGCTTCAAGATGAAAGCACACACAGAAACAAGTTTATGACCACATATACACAACTGCATTAAAACAGCCATTTATTGCTATGAAATATTTTTCTCTTTATGGGGTGGGTTCCCTCATCCACATGGCTCAAGGATTTACTAAATGCTTTGATGAGTATGCCAATGGTGTAAATTCAATTCAATTCAATTTAGTTTTATTTATATACTGTAGAGCTTTCAACAATGGTTATTATCGCAAAGCAGCTTTACAGAAGCAAAGATGTTATAGAAATAAGCTTGAAAAGTGTGTGGAAATATGTATAAATCATGATTATAAGATTGGGCAAGCCAAAGATGATGGTGGCAAGGAAAAACTCCTTGAGATGGCAATTGGAAGAAACTTCGAGAATCATGTTCTATGGCCTCACAGTTCCAGTACAGTTCTAGAGATTTGTAGAATCTACTGTATAGCAAGATACACTCAAGACATTATGTTGGCTCATGAAATCCTAACACCTTACTTACATTTTATTCAGCTCAACCTGAACAAAAGACAATGTTTAATGGTCTATTGTTATCATTGTTAGGCGGATACGTACCTTGCTGTGAATGTTGTAAAGGAAGCTCTGCTGTGCTTGATACAGGGTATGATTGAGCTCTGCTCTGCCTTTCTGCAGATCTATGAACTGTGAGGCATATTCACTCTTCAGGTTATACAGGAGGTCAGTGATGGTGCGCTTATAACAGTGACTGTAATCCTCAGCAGGGAGTTTTGCTCCAAGGCCCTGTTCTACCTCCCAGTCCAGTACTGAAATATAGATATATAAAAAAATTTTTTTTGATAAATTATAAATCCACTAGGTGTATTTTACAGAGTGAGAGACACCACACATACAGTACCTGTCTTAAGTAGGCATAATGTTTCTGCCTCTCCGATGGCTTTTGGCCCATTGTTCTGCAACACCTGACATATTCGCTTACTGCAAAAATCCCAAGCTTTCCTCGCTGCTTTCCTACGCTCCCAATTACGGCTCAAGATGTCAGGGTGGTGTGTACTGATGTTCACAGAAACAAAAGGAAAAAACGTCTCAGGTTACTTTGCTGTAACCCTGTTCCCTGAAAAAGCGGGAACAAGATGCTGCGTGAAAACGCTATGGGAACATCTTTCTGTGTTGCTGGTTGTGAAGCATGTGTGTATCAAACACGCCAAATTTTGGCATATATAACCTCGGTCAGGTGACGTCATCTGATGAAGCGCACCTGCAGGTTATAAATAGGAGTGAACCCGGAAACATTCCTCAGATCAATTTTGTCTGAAAGGACGTCCAGTCACGAAAGCAGTGCGGCATTGGAGCGCAGCATCTCGTTCCCGCTTTTTCAGGGACAGCAAAGTAACCCGAGACGTTCCCTTTCAAAAAGCTACACTCAATGTGCGTGAAAACACTATGGGAACGAGAATACCAACGCCGCAGCACTGCAAGTGTCTGGACCCCCAGGGTTGTGTAGCGTGTGCGCAACTGGGAGGCTGACTCGAGGACCCGTGAGCCCGGAGTAGCATGAACATCCAGAATATAAAATCTGACAAATGTGTGCGGAGAGGACCGACCTGCCGCATCACACACTTGCTGCAGGGGGACACCTCTTGCCAGCACAATAGATGAGCCAATCCCCCTGGTCGAATGAGCCCTCATTCCTAGAGGTGAAGTGAGACCACGCGCCTAATAGGCTAGGGAAATAGCATCTCTCACCCAATGTGACAACGTTTGTGTAGTGGAGTCCGCCCCCTGGTTGCGGTCCCCGTAGCATATGAAAAGCTGCTCTGACTTACACCACTGGCTAGTGTGGTGGACGTAAATCTGAAGAGCACGTACTGGGCACAGTAAGTGAAGGCGGAGCTGTAAAAGGCGGAGGACAGAATGCTTCGAGAACAATTGGGTGTATGGTTGAGAATGGAACTTTGGGATGGGGCAGGATGGAGAGACTGACAAAGCCAGATCTCCAATTCTCTTCAGAGAAGTAACGGCCATGAGGAAAACCATCTTAAGACTCAGAAACCTAACAGGCGCTGACTCTAGTGGTTCGAAAAGGTGTCAATCAGACCTTCAAGCACAATAGATAAGTCCCAAGAAGGGACAGTGGCTCTAGTGGGCGTCCTCAACCGTTTAGCTCCACAAATAAAACGGGCAACTAAAGGGTGCTTTCCCACAGAAACCCCGTCAGTCAGAACATGACAAGCCAAAATAGCGGCTACGTACGTTCTGAGAGAAGTAGGGCAGAAACTCCAGCACTGAAACGATTCTGCAGTGGACTGGGTCTACATGTTTTGCCATGCACCAACTTTCAAATACACTCCTTTTGAGGGCATAAATTCTTCTAGAGGAGGGAGCCCTTGCACTTAAAATAGTTTAAATTACACTGGCTGGTTAAGACCAGTATCTCTTAATTGGTCCCGATCAGGGGCCAGACGTGAATGTTCCAGAGCTTGGGCCGGGGATGAAATATTGTCCCCTGCGCCTGAGACAGAAGATCCCTCCTCACTGAAATCACCGACGGTGAGCCGCCGAGGAGAGATATTAGATCCGAGAACCACACTCTGGTTGGCCAACAGGGCGCTATCAGTAAGAGGCGCAAACCCTGTTGATGACCCTCGCCAGGACTCACGGGAGCAGAGCTATCGGGGAAAATGCATAAAGGCGTAATCTGGGCCACGTATGGGCCAAGGCGTCCAGACACAGGGAAGCTGGAAGAGTCAGAGAGTAGTAAAGGGAACATTTGCTGTTTCTTGCAAGGCAAAGAGGTCCACCTCTGCTACATGAAATCTCTCCCAGATTGACTGATTACTTCGGGGTGGAGTTTCCATTCCCCATGTGTCAGAGCTTGACTGGACAGCAAATCTGCTCCCACATTCATATGCCCTGGAATGTAAATCGCCCTGAGGGATAGGAACGTGTCCTGTGACCAAAGCAGAACCTGGTGCGCCAGCTTGTTCAAGCAGACGAGCGCAGTCTCCCCTGGTGATTTATATACTGTATGAGACTACCGTAGTGTTGTCCACCCACACTAGGACATGGTAGCCTCTCAACTGCTGGTGGAAGTGCTTTAGGGACAGAAATAGAGCCATCATTTCGAGGCAATTGATGTGCCACACGAGAAGATGACCTCTCCAGCTCCCTTGGGCTGGACGGTCATCTAAGACCGCACCCCAGCCCCTGAGGGAAGCATCTGTCATTAGCATCTTGTGACGACAAGATGGACTTACAGTGGGACCCAGAGTCAGAAACCGGGGTCTGAACCACACAGAAAGGGTATGAATCCCCTTGCGCGTACCCCTTATTTGCCTCTGGGGATGGGCCCTTGAGTGAAATCCCCTGGTTCTTAGCCACAACTGAAATGCTCTCATGTGCAGAAGGCACAAAGGTATCACCGTGGATGCAGTTGCCATAAGAGCTAAAGATCTCTGAAAGTGATGAATGGTCACTTTATAGTCTAGCTTGATTTCCTTGATGGTGTTGAGAATGGATTGGACACGAGCGGGACACAGCTGTGCCCACCTTATGATCGAATCCCATGTGACACCCAAATATGTTGTCCTCTGAACAGGAAAGAGCACGCTTTTCGTGGCGTTGGGTCTCAATCCTAAGGAACAAAGATGAGCTAGGACGACCCCCCACAGTCCTGGACGAATGAGCCTCAGGACTTCTTTGTGAAGAAGACAGTATGCCGGTCCGACTTCTTTGAGGCGGATTGCGAAGCGCGGCGCTCCGCACCTCAGTCTTTACGAGGGGGTGCCCGGCTCAAAACACTCTCCTTGTGTGCTTCACGCCTCGCGAGAGTCAGACCCGGTCGAGACTGGGTGGCTGACAGTCCCAACTCTTGAGCATGGAAGGAAGGAATTTCCCGAAGGCTTGTTCATATAACTTCGCCTAATGAAACCTAGTGGCGACCGAGGTAACGGCGTCGCCAAACAGGTCGGAAGGCGAGAAGTGGGCATCAAATAGGAATGGACGATCCTTATCCTTAACCATCGCAGCCATAGAACGGCCGATAGCATGAGCCATCTGCTTTGTTGCACGAATAGACAATCCTGTGACCCAGCGTAATTCCAAGAACGCCCTATCTTCAAGAGCCCCGCCAGTGCTCAAGTCTCTCAGCAGGTCAGCCTGGTAGGCCTGCAAAATCGCCATTGTGTGCAGTGGAGCACCAACCTGATCTGCTACCTGAAAAGCTTTTCCCTCCAGGGAAGATGAAAGTCTACACAGCTTGGAAGGAAGTGTTGGCTTTTCAGGGAGGATGATGTCCCAGGAGAAAGATAGCCTGCAAGCGTTCTGGGGCGTCATCATATAACCCCGCACTTCCGGATCAACTATATTTAAATAAATAAATAAATAAATAAGTCGATGGCACGAAATCACGGGATGAATATAGCTTACTCCATGAAAGAGTTAACTAGTCATCGAGGTCACTAAGGAAAGGGAGAGAGCGTTGTTGAGGCTCCGCCCCCAACGGCCACCCGACAGAAACCTGTTGTCTAATTTCGAGTGCTTGGAGGCTATTTCCATCTCCGCAGAAGCGAGAGAGGATGTCTAGCCTAGTCTAGTGGATGGAAGAATTTCCCGATCCGGCAAGAGCGCGAGAGAAAGGAGAGGAAATCAGTCTCGTGCACATCTGCTAGATCCAGCCCCAGGAATGCGCCATGGCTCGCGGCTTCTCTTTAAAGAATGCGAGCCGCATGCAAAGCATTTAATCGAAACAGTAAGTGTGGAGATCGCTTGAAACTCAGCCATATCGGAGTTAAACAGTTTCTTATTTTTGCTGGTTTACACACACACACGCAAACACAAAACAGTCCTGAAGACAAAAAGATCTGAGGAATGTTTCCGGTTGATTCCTATTTATAATCTTTATCACCTGACCGAGGTTATATATGCCAAAATTTGGCGTGTTTGATACACACATGCTTCACAACCGGCAACACAGAAAAATGTTCCAATAGCGTTTTCACGCAGCATCGAGTGTAGCTTTTTGAAAGGGAACAGTGAATTTGTTTATAAATACTTGGTGAATACACTTCATACTTCGAAAAGTCATTCTACTTAATCACTTCAAGCTCTGTGATTTTGGAAAAATATGCAATAAATTGGTTGAAATACACATAAAAGCATGTACACTATATGGCCAAAGATATTGTTAGTGTGTGTGTTTGTCTCTCCCGGTCGATCGGGCCCGGACCAGTAAGTGTATCAAGGTGCAGTGGACACAACAAGAAATAACTCTTATTCTCTTAGCTGAAAACTTAGCTCGGACACACTTCTTCTACATTTTAAACCTAACAGGTATGTAGAAATCTGACTAATCCACTTATCTGGGAAAAAATTCCACTCCATTTTTTTGGAGCATGGCTATGGGAATTGAGGTCATGGGTCAAACAGTTTCAATTCATTGCAAGGGTGTAGTCAATTCAAGTTCCTCTGTTCCAACCTTGGCAAACCATATGTTTATAGACCTTACATTACTGAAAGTGAAGGAACTTCTTTACAACAGCATACTTGCAACTTGCTTTGTTCTAACTGCTTATTCTTTGGCTGATTAACACCATAAAGTCATTACCGCTACTGCAAAATGTACATTTTGTAAAAATCAACATTTTCTCTTCCAATGTTACAAAAACTGATTTTTTTTTAAACAATACCATTATCATAGAAAAATACTTGAAATTTTTTTAAGTGTAGTTTAAAGAAATGTCATATGTCATGGTCCACGGTTTTTTTTTTTACATGATGTTAATTTTTCACTTGCAATAACATAATTATGTCATATGTGTGTTGATGCCACATCTGCAATGATTCTTGGAGACACACAATATTCTCATAAAAAGCTAAAGCTTTACAGTATTCTTATGCCTGATTTGTTGAGTAAGCATGAGTTCTGAATAGCTATAGTAAGTGCCTAGACTGAACTGCATTTTCTGTATTTTGATCATTCATTGTTATCCCCCTATAGAGATGATTTAAATTACAGGCAACTGCTGTGCTTTTTAGATTGACTGATCTGACGATACAGATCAATAAAAAAATTAGTCAAGGATCTACACTGCCTGGCCAAAAAAAGTAATCACCTAGATTTAACTAAGCAAATAATTAAAAGCGTTCCACTGGCCAATTACTGCGGTGATTAATATGTTTCAGTTGGCAAAAAGTTTAACCCTAACTAATGCAGTGAGTAGCTTCCCATTACTTAAACATCCATGTCATGGCAAGATGTGAAAATCCCATTTATCTGGTATTTCAGCTCCCACCACAGATTAAAGACCTGTTGTAGGCTGATTGGGAATTCCAATATGTCTGCAGTGTGTGAGTGTATGTCTGTGATGTTGCAAAAGTTTGGAGTCCACAGCAGCATAACTTCCCCTTACAGCAATGATTACTAACGTGAAACCACTATAGTATGATAGCCACCATGATAGTTTGAATAGATAGATTAATATCTTGTTCTTGTATTTATCTTCATTCATAGCCCACATAAGACTGTCTTATGTCAATCCCATATTTTCTATGCTGAAACAGACCAAGCATTAATCAACAACCCATTTAAACCACTAAAGAAAAAAGGGGGGGAAAATATTGTTGGACTGTTTAACCATTCATCTGTTTAAACATTTACTCTTTTATTATTACTGCACCCAGCATATTCAATTGATATTAATTAGACAAATTTATTTTCACAATTCTATAACAAACTTTCGGCCAAAACACAGTTTGTCATGTTTTTTTTTTTTAATACACATAATACAGAATATGTGTGCCAAAGAAGCTACTTCTGAAGTTTATGCAACCTGGAAGTGACCAATCCTGCTTCCGTAAAAATTTCAAGTTCCCAACTTTAGTCGTTTTGAAAAGGTGATTTTATACAGTATGTGCACCATTTGTCAGTGTTATACTCTCTCGTTTCAACCAATAATAATTAAAAATGCTAATTATTCATATTTATTTATCACTATTGATTCTAAAATTATTCTCTAAAAGTTTCTAGAAGCATATGAGCTGTAAAAATTAAAGCATTCCATGCAAAATTAAAGATTTTCCCCCAAAAAGTCTGTAGTGTCTATAATCATGTCAAATTTATGTTGCAATATTTTAACAGTTTTAACTTTTAGAACAATACACTTTTTCAGGTTTATGTATTGGTATATATTGAGTTTATATATAAGTTTCATCTGAATGACAATTAAGATCATTGAAAGATTTGAATTAAAAAAATTTACATTACACCTAGGTGAGACACTTTCTAGCACCAATACCATGTTTTGGCATGTTTTAATACTAAGAGTATGGACTGAATTATTTATTTAATATCTACCTGACAGGCAGTAGGCGGTACACAGGTGGAACTGTGTTTTCATCTAACCGGTACCATGTGAGCAAGAGAGTCAAATCCCGGTCAAAGTCTGCCCAACATCTTGCTAAGCAGGCATCTTCTTCATCCTCTCCATAGGAACTTGTGTTTTTACGTCCCGTGTCCCCCTCCTTTTCAGGTTCCCCTGAACTAGCAGGTTTGTTAATGCTGGACTGAGTTTCTGTGGGTATTTCTTCCAAGTCTGACTGTCTCTTGGAAACTCTTTCTCTGTCTCTTATAATAACTTTCAAAATTGCCTCAAAGTCTTTTTGGGAGATGTTGGTTGGTAATGACTGGGTCTCGTGCTTCTGACCTGTGAACAGCTGTGGAAAAACCAGCAGGGGAATTAAAACATTAAATCCATTGTATCCATCTTTAAAAATGGTGATTTCTCCACTGAGTTCAATTGTGAAATTTTTTTTTTTTTCAGTTTTTTTTTTCAGGTTAGCTACAAGGTATCGAAAGAGACTCACAAAAAAGTTTGGCCCCTCTGTCTCTTGACACTTCTTAAGCATCTCTAAATGCAACGCTACTGAAACATGGTGGTCAGTAACAGGATCTTCCACATCTCTGCGTAGGTCCACCATTCTGAATTCATATCCTCTTTGCTTACAGTAGAGGTACAGCTGAGGATACACATTCTCCATCAAAGCAGTACGCTCTGCAACTGTATCTACAAATATTAAAAAACATTTTAAACATTTTTTTCAATTCACTGTAGCTGTAGGGGTGGACACTACTTATGTAAACGTTAATTGTTCCTATATTAATACTGTATACTGTAAATATTTTGGCATATTTATACTTCACTCATCAAACAATAGATTTTAACTTATTTAAAACTCAAATTACAATGCTCACGGTCAAAGGGGCTCAATTAAACAGCATTTCGGCTTAGCATCCATTTAAGTTGATCTACTATGTAGAAAACACTATCAAAAATCATAAGTATTTTTTTATTGTTTATGAACTTTTCAGGTGTTTGCACTATCAATATACTTGTGCATTTGAATATTCTTCAGATGAGCCACCAGTCTGCAGTGTAAAAGATGTACAGTATATAAACTGATACATCTCCTTTGCTCCTTACAAGGTAGAACTCCATCCAAGTGTTTTGGTTAGGCTTTGCTAAGGGTAAGGATAGAGTAGCAATTAATTTTAGCAGCGAATGTAATGGGGTAGCAAGTTGCATTCTAACTAATGATAAATTTTGTAGTCTTAGAGAGATGGATTGAAGTTTCCAGGCAAAATGGCATTGACTTAAAACTACAAGTCTAAAATAAGTAAAGTTACTTTTCACATGGTGGTGGTAAGAACACAAAATGGAGACTCAGAATCAGGAGAGATTGGTCGTGGAGTGAGGCAAGGATGTCTGTTGTCACCACTACTCTTCTCAATATATGCGGAGGCAATGATGATTGAGGCGATGGAAGAGGTACAAGGTGGAGTTAGAGTAGGAGGTGAGCTTTTGATCGATGTTAAGTTCGCAGATGATCAAGGTATGGTAGCCGATTCAGAAAAAGGACTACAAAATCTAATGAACGCCTTAAGCAAAACTGGAAAGTCATATGATATGAAGATCAATGTCAAGAAAACAAAAGTCATGAGAGTTTGCAGAAGAGGCAAAGAAAAGGAAGGAGGCAATAAGTTAAACATCATGATAGATGGCCAAGCAGTAGAACAAGTGCATCAATTTTGCTACTTAGGTTCGCTTATATCAGACGATGGCTCATGTGAAGCGGAAATAAAGAGCAGAATCGCGATGGCCAAAGACGCATTCAACAAGAAAAGAGAACTGTTTACAAAGCGAATGAGCAAAGACCTACAGTAAAGAAGAGAGGAATTAAAGCAGTGGTATGGGGTGTAGCATTATATGGGTCAGAGACATGGACCTTAAAGAAGAGAGAAAGAGATAGGATGGAAGCATTTGAGATGTGGATATGGAGAAATATGGAGAAGATCAGCTGGAAGGATCATAAAACGAATGAATATGTGCTGGAGTTAGTGGGCGAAAGGAGGCAGTTGTTGGATGTGATATGGAAGAAGAAAAAGAACTGGATCGGACACATATTGAGAGGAGAAAGCCTAGTGAAAGACGTTCTAGAAGGAAGGTTTGAAGGACAAAGAAGTAGAGGAAGACCACCTATCATGTTATTAGACGATATTAAGAAAGGTGACTCATACGTGACAATCAAACGAAGAGCAATGGACAGAGAGAAATGGAGAGAATGGTTGCCTAGAACCTGCCCTTGGGCAGAACACTGATGATGATGATGACTTTTCACATGAAAACATCACATAAATATTACTACATCAAGTAAGCTTTGTTACTATTTGCATACTTTAAGATTTAATTATAAAGTATAACATTTTAGTATTACTAGAATAGATTGTTTTCAACTTTTAATTAAGCAAAATGTTTTAAATATCTGTACTTTCTCTTAGGTATAATATCCCAGTACTGTGTCCACCCTTGCATGGATTTACCAAAGTTCCATTGCATTTAAATCTTGACCCACTGAGGACATGTCAAGAAGATGGTCTAGGTGTATTAGCATGAGGCGGATTCTAACATGTCACTTTGCAGCAAAAAGGACCTTGGCCAATGTTATAGAGTTCTCTGCAGAATCTTTTCTGAAAAGGGACTAAGTGCCATTCAGGTGTAAACCTATTTATTTTTGTAAGGTTGTAGGGTTACATGTATCCATTATTCATATTTCGCTTGTTTTACCTTTGTCTTACCTTTATATCCCCCACATAAATAGATCATAATCCTCTTCTTGACATGATAATGTTGATCTGCTTCCCACTGAAGAGAATTTTCTCTAGTATAGCCCTGAAAAGAATGACCTTTTTCATGCCATCTGTTAGAAACTGCATTATCTTTCTTCTCAAGTTCATAGTCCGGACGTGTTCCCTGAGAAGAGCCCAGGTTTGGTGCTTTGTCTGGACAACATGGTAAAGCAAGAGAATCTTCTTTGTCCCACTTTCCCTTCATTACTAAGCTTGGCAGAAACTGATGATCAGCGTCCAATGAGTTGTTAGCCCCGCCGATATTAAATGATGTCCTCAGAGCCTTGTCCTCAAATTTAAACAATGTAAATTAGAAG
The DNA here is from genome assembly GCA_030522415.1 of Channallabes apus. Classification (NCBI taxonomy): domain Eukaryota; kingdom Metazoa; phylum Chordata; class Actinopteri; order Siluriformes; family Clariidae; genus Channallabes; species Channallabes apus. The sequence goes on along the minus strand of CM060108.1, from coordinate 22,646,679 downwards.
AAGGTTTGAAATGTTTATATATGCATATTTCTATAAGCTAATTAGTACCTCACCTTCAACAAAAATGTTTTAGTACTCAATAATGTCAAATCTTCAGCTTTTTCCTTTCCAGGAGACAAATAATGGCAGGAAGTCTTTAAATGTTGTTGTAATTGGTACTGAGGAAAGGGAAATGTCTTTAAAATCCACTACTACTGATCACTGGTACATCAAAAAATTTCAAATTTTAAACAGTGCTTACTTTGAGGTGGGCGGTGACCTTCAGCTCGATCTCCACACTCACTTTGGCATAAACATCAACCTGATGCCTTGAGATTTTCTGGTTATACAAGATATTCGTTTAAACAAATACAGTCATATATAAAATGTACACACTAAAGGAAAAAAAAACTTGTATAAATATATACAAGTATATTTAATACTAACTTCATTGCTATATGCTATATATTGATATATATGATCATAATACGATAATATTATTTATATTTATTAATATAATATACATCATGCAATTTTTTCCTGAAGTGTGCTCTGTAAAAATTGAGGCTTCTGATCCAATACCTTGTTCCTGATTGTCTTACTGATAAGCGGTTCATCATCAGCTCGAGCTTGGGAGAAGAAAAGTTCTTGAAGCCTGTGAGAGGCAGTTAGCCCGCTATAATACTGAAGAAGGAATGCATTTGCAGTGAGGAATCTTAAATGTGAGAAGTTCAATTAATAGTGATAATTTATGATCATATTACAGTTGAAGGAAAAACGCAAGGCACCCATATAGGTTTAAGGTGCTCTAGAAATAGAAGCTGGATAAGGAAGGAAATACAAGAGGAGGAAAAACTCACTTGTAGTGACTTAACATCACCATTGGAAATGGGTGGAAAACTTACAGTTTCATGTTTCTGTATACAATAGTGAAACAAAGTTATATCAGCATTGCATAGTTTCTGAGTCTGATTACCTACAGATTGTGTACTTTTTTTGCATCAGACATGTATGTACTGTACAGCTCCACTGAAAACTACTTGGATTGATATTAAAATGATAATGAATTGCTTCTTAATAATACAACAGTAGACTTAATTCATTTAATCCATTGGGAGTGAAATGTAAGAAATACACATTGAGTATTTGTGGATATAGGGAATAGAGTAACTGTTCACTTTTAATGTATTTATCTATTTTATGCTAGCCTATATAAATCTAGGCTATCTACCTAACAAATGTATGCTATATTAGTTGTAAATAAAAAAAATAAAATAAAACGTGCAAAAGCTTACTTTTTTGTTTTTCTTTTCGACTGCAATCCCAGCTTTGTTAACTGCCCACATTGTTAAAAAATTTTATCTTCTGTGTCCCTGACAGGATGATGACAATAGATATTTTATACTGACACATAAAACTGGCAAAGGTTTTACTAAATTGCTATTATGTAGCAAAGTGTTGTCCTTCGTGCTGCGTTTGTTTCTGTTCTCTCTCTCTCAGGCTTGGCTTCATAGGAGCGGACATCCATAGTTACAGCACGCAAACACATACCTACAGTCATTACACTTAATCACTGTGGCAGTGTATACAATCCCACTGCAAGCAAACTCGAACTATAAGGTAGTAGCTAAATAATTTATGGAGGTATGATCATCCACTATTCATAAGAATAATGATGAGCTACCAGATACTTTAGAAGTGCCTATTATTATTATTATTATTATTAGCGTCTTTTTATTTACTTTTTTATTTACCCTTTTAATTTGGTATTATTATTATTATCAACTTATTTTTATTTGTTTGTTAAGCCACACATGTATACATATTTTTATGTATACATGAAAGAAGACCCTTAAAACATCTTTCCTTCCGAAATGTGCACGACTTGTGTCATTGCTCGAAACCGGAAGTATATAAAAGTATATAAAAAGTGCGTGACAACCACGTGATCACCATTTGTCAAACTGCTACCCAGTGTATATTTTAAAAATATGTTAAAAAATGTTTTTAAACATGACAATCAGTAAATGAGTAAATGTTTACTTGTGTCATTGTCTTTAACACATTCATGTTTCTTTTTTACGTGGCCTAGAATTGTTCGTGTGTAAACTTTGAAGTTATTTTAGCGCGTTTATGGGGTTGTCATATTATGATAAATGTTTTTATGAATTAAGTATTAATTAAGTACCCTCGTTTAAACGTGATTTAGGATGTTAAACGATTATACATGTATTGTAAATTTTTTTAGGCAACGATTCCATTCAATAAGATAACACGATAAACTACTATCTTTGTGATTCTGAGCGCGTGTAGGCGCTTGACTCAGTTTCCCATCATGCTCTGCGTTATTATTATTATCACGATCATTGTGTCATTAAAATGGCCGCTGTGCCAGGCTGCAGCGGAGGCTGCGCGCTTCAACGAAGCTTAAACAAACTCGTGTCGACTCCCTCCGGGTCTCCCAGAGTTAAAGCCCAGGCGGAGCCGCTGTATGTGATTTCTCTCGAGCGCTACGGAAGAGACCCGGATTTCGGAGTGCATTTCCCGGACAGTATTTCTGCGTCTGACAGTCTGTACGATGCTACAGTTACAGACGGAGACTGCAGACTGCGAGTGTCTCTGGACCCGAGTCTGAACGCGCTGCTTCACACCAACAGACTGCGCTGCGGCAGTGTCCTGAGAAACGTCGTGTTGTCGGCTTGTGACCCGGGCGACGGGGACAGCAGGACATTTCACATCTGTAGCTTGGATGTGGACACTTCAGGCGGGAGCGATGCGGCTCTCCTGTCCCTGTCTTCTGTGAATGTGGACTCACTGCCCTGGGTGATGTCCGAGGAGCCGAGCCTCGTCCCGCTCCGAGCCCACAGGAGCACTTACCTCCCCCTGTGGAACAACCACGACTTCACCGGGGACACATGGCGGCACGCGCCTCCCTCCGAGACAGGGGGAGAGGACTCCGAGGAAGACGGTGTGGTGGAAGGTAAACGAAACCCGTTATCCGTCTCGGATTAGAGCTCAAACTAGTGTTAATCCCCCCCCAAAAAAACAAAAAGACACGCTGCACTGGGGACACATGCACTCTTTTAAATCAGGGAATCCCAGGATAACAGTCCACCTTTTTGTCCATTTGCTCTCATGCACAGTTTATTATTCATTATTTTCTGACCCCAGAGTACATTTATTCCATCAACCTAACCCATCCATTTACAGGTGCAAAGAGTGTTCAGGTCAAACCGGGACAGTTGTGAGAGTACCTTAAACTACCTTTTATTTCTTTATATAAACCCTATTCTACACTACTGCAATTATCCCAGTTTTTCACTAGTGCTTGGATACCATCAAGGTAGAACATTAAAACTCAGTGCGTCAGAAACATGATTGGACTGCCTGGCATCATGTCTGAAACACTGGCCTCCCAGGAACTATTGGCTCAAACATGTGCAAATGCCTTGTAGTGAGGTCAGAACAGGGCAGGAGATGTGGCAATAACTACCAGTAATATGCAAGTGGCGTTTGTGAGTTATTGTGTGTCCAGTTCCACACAGGCAGATGCATCTCTTTCGGAAGTTGGCGACAAGTTATCTGTCAATTTTCAAGGATCAGGCATTCACAGGAATGACTACAGTGGGCTCCAAGCCACCTTGGTTGGAATCATCATTCACAAACGTATGGCATTCTTTAAAATGTTCGCACCATTCAAATGTTTTACTGTGGCTAAGAGTTTCATCACCGTACTGTGTCTACTTGAAGTCTTCTATATTAATGGGTTTTATACCTTCCTTCATAAGAAGTTTTATCAGTTCGGTTTGCATTATATAGGGTGATTGGTGTTTCTAAGTTGCCTGTGGTCTGTGATCAGGTGTGTGTGTGCTTGTGCCCTGAGATGAGTTGGCACACCATCTCGGATGTCTCTGCCTCGTACCTTGTGCTCCCTGTTTCACATTCCAGGTCAACTGTTCTGGAATAGTTCTTGCTTTTGCAAAACCCATCAAGCACCATGCTAAAACTGGCTCTTGCGATGACCATCCCAGGAAAGCAAGACCAAAACGTACCACTTCTGCAGAGGAGAACTCCACTTAGGTTTACCACCTCAGATTAGAGCCGTTTTGAAGACTTCATAGAGCATAAGTTGCAGACACATTTCAATATAACCTGTTCACAGGAGGTTATTGCATATTTTGAAAGCCTTCAGTATTTTTGTACAATGTAGAAAGAAATAAAAATCAGGAAAGATCATGGAATTAGAAAGTGTGTCCAATCCCATGACCGGTAGTGTACACTTGTACCAACAGAACACAACATAGACTACCATGCTTTCATACCATGTCCACAGGGGGGTTAGCTTTCTTTTATCTGTATAATGCTACTTGTCAATTCAAAGTGCTTGTTAATGTTTATTGAAATTTGGTTTTGAGCAGATTTACAGCCAGTAGTGTCGCTAGCAGAACTCTGCCGACGCTTCCTCAGTGGCTCGCTGCGTCGCAGAGGAGCTCTGTGTGTGCGGATTTTGCACAAATCCAGACTGATGTATTATGGAAAAGCAGAGCAGAGCTGCGAATGTCCATACAAGGTCAGGGCTAATGAGTATGAGTTGACAAGAAATCTGAAAAAATATTGAATTGATTGTTTCCTTGTACTAACTCATAACACTTCTCTGTTCGTGACAGGCTGAGCTACAGGTCGCTGACGGCTCTACGAGTGTTTGTGTTGTGTTGTGGAACAGCGTATGCTTAGACTGGTACCGTTGCCTGCAGCCTGGTCAGGTTTTAAGACTGAGTATGTACAGAGTGAAAGACAGCTACAGCAGCCGCAGCGGACAGGACGCAGAACCACATATAGGTACAGAGAAATATGTGGCATAAGCCCTGGTACTGTTCTCAATATTGCTCATCATAGATACAGTTACATCAGCTGCATATTTCCCAACTGCTAGACTATAATCGAAATGAGTGTGACACTTGACTGCTTTTTATTATTTGGCTTCTTCATCATTTAACCTACAGTGGGGCAAAAAAGTATTTAGTCAGCCACCTAAATACTTAGGTGCAAGTTCTAAAAAGATAAGAGAGGCCTGTAATTTTCATCATAGGTATACCTCAACTTTAGAGGCAAAATAAAAAAAAAATCCAGAAAATCACATTGTAGGATTTTTAATAAATTAATTTGAAATTTCTCTCTAAAATAAGTATTTGGTCACCTACAAACAAGCTAAATGTCTAGCTCTCACAGACCTGTAACTCCTTTAAGAGGCTGCTCTGTCTGATGACGATGATCCCAAACACACCGCCCGGGCAACAAAGGAGTGGCTTCGTAAGCAGCATTTCAAGTCCTGGATTGACCTAGCCAGTCTCCAGATCTCAACCCCATCGAAAATCTTTGGAGGGAGTTGAAAGCCTGTGTTGCCAAGCGACAGCCCCAAAACATCACTGCTCTAGAGGAGATCTGCATGGAGGAATGGTCCAAAATACCAGCAACAGTGTGTGAAAACCTTGTGAAGACTTCCAGCAAACGTTTGACCTCTGTCATTGCCAACAAAGGGAATATAACAAAGTATTGAGATGATATTTTGTTATTGACCAAATACTTATTTTTCACCATAGTTTGCAAATAAATTCTAAAAAGACCTCTCTCATATTTTTAAGTGGGAGAACTTTCACAATTGTTGGCTGACTAAATAGTTTTTGTCTCACTTTATATTTGTTGCTTTCCTTTTAAACCAGAGATCAGTCTAAACTCCAGAAATCCTGCAGCAAAAGTCACCATCATTCCAAAGCAACAAGTTTTACCTGAGTGGGGTTTACCAGACCTGCCACATGACTTCCTCAACGGGTACACATACATAAACACTGTTGTTGTTGTTATTATTATTATGTAAAGACTAATAGTATACCCCGACAGTATGAAATTTCTGTGAAAATACAAGGTTACATTTTAGTTTTATAGAACTGCTTACATAAGAACATTTACCATAAAACAGTTTGCAATCGTAAAATTTAAAGGCAACTTTGCAGTACTAAATAGTTATTCCCCCCCCCCGCCCCCTTTGGGTTTCACTTTCTCTGGGTTGCCATGTCAGATCATTCGATTCGAAGTTATTGGTACAGATGTTATGCTGGATGCTCTTCCTGCTGCAACCTAACCATTTCTCCAGGCTTGGTACAATTATTGAGTGCCTTGCATCTCAGTGAATAGATATTTCATGTGGGCATAGGGTTAAGGGCCTTTCCCAAAGGCCCAGCAGAGGTGCTGCTCAAACCCAGACCCTCTGATCAGCAACCCAGAGCCTCAACAACCTGAGCCATTGACATAACTAAATTAAGAAACATAAAATGTGTAAATTCAGTTTTAAAAGTTGTGTTTTGGACTTGATTACAGAGCACACAACTGAAGATTAAATAAATTACTGGAATTAATGTTGTTGTCCAGGGTCCGGGTTCGATTCCCGTCCAGGCTCGATTCCCGTCTCTGTGTGCATGGAGTTTGCATGTTCTCCCCGTGCTTGGTGGGTTTCCTCCGGTTTCCTCCCACAGTCCAAAGACATGCAGATTAGGCTAATTGGCGTTCCTAAATTGACCATAGTGTGTGTGTGTGTGTGTGTGTGTGCGTGCTCTGCGATGGATTGGCACGTTGTCCAGGGTGTACCCTGCCTCGTGCCCTGAGTCTCCTGGGATAGGCTCCAGGTCCCCGCGACCCTAAATACAGGATAAAGCGGTATAGAAGATGTTGTTGTAGTACTACATCACTAAAATATGACTTGTGTCTATGTACCTTCGTCATGAAGCTTGTTTCTTTTTCCTGATGCAAACTTGCATATTTTTACAATAACTGACTCAGTTTGGCCCCTGAATACACTAACTTCATTGATGCACTATTTAAACAAAAGGATGATAGTCATAGCTGTGTATACGCAAGTGGTGCCAGGTAGATAATGAAGGACCTCAGCCACCCCAAAAAACAGACTGTCCTCTACGTTGTATGTTTCTTGTTTTGCTATAAGCATTTGACTGCACATCATACTGTGTATGGTAGGGAAGGGAACTTCATAGTTCATTATAGTTATTTTCACCGTGCATCATATCTTCTGCAGACATGATCTACAAAGTTCTCCTCATGGCACCATCTGTGATGTCACAGGTGTAGTTGTTTTCGCTGGGCGACAAGAACGTATCAGGAGTAAAGGTGAGAGAGCACTACACACATCACTCAGTTAGCTAAGTGAAAATCATCAGGAGTGTGTTTCCTGTTTTATTAAAGTACCCTGTATAAAATACCCCATCATCCGGGGATCGCTGGTTCGAACACCGGGTGATACTGTTACCTCTCACAACCAGAGAGAGCTGATTGGCTGAGCTCTCTCAGGGGGGAGGGATGAGAGGTGCTTAGTGCTCCCACATTAATGATAGCCAGTCAGGGGCGTCTGTGAGCTCACGCATGCAGAAGGAGCGGATAGCGCTGTCCCTCCGAGCGTGTTACGCCGCCCCCAGTGAGTGAGCAGTTTGAAAAGATAGTCGGTGACGTCACGTGGGTCGGTCTGCGGCCCTCCCCACTGATTGGCGGTAGAAGCTTAATGTGGGAGCCTCCAGTGACAGGGAGGAATTGGACACGACTAAATTAGGGGAGAAAATCGGAAAAAAAATTTTGGGGGGGATAAAAAAAAAAGAGAACACCCTGTATGGCTTAAGAAGATTTTTGCTTCTGTATCTGTATGAAGTGAACCGTTTTTTTGTTTTTAGATGGACGGAGGTCAGATTTTGAAGAGTACCGATGGGTCCAGTTGGAAGACGGGACGACAGATCAACCAATCACCATCAAGCTTTTTTCAACGTCGCAGCCGGACATCCAAAGCCGAATTCAACCAAGTAATCACACATCTTTGCATTATAGCTACGAGTTTAATATAACGCAAAGCGTTACCTTAATTTTTTTCTCTTATCATTCTCAGTGGCACTTGTTGTCTGTACAAGGCTCAAGCTAATAAGAAATACAATTAGCACAGGTACAACCTTTGAGTATCTGAGCAACACATCATTTACTCAGGTTTACTGCACAGGTACTGGCCACACAGTCACTCGTTGATGCACCTTCTTTCAAAATACGCTGCATGTGTTTTTGCTAGTACTAATGTGAGCATCTGATTGCACACAGGCACCGGCTCCCACTCTGTGATGCCATACAGAGGGATCCGTCCAGTTCGACAATTCCTACAATGGTTGAAACAAGTGGATGAGGCCAGCATGCTGGACAGGGCTGTGACTGGGGGATACTTCAGCTATCCTCCGCTTCCTGTTTCTCTACAAAGCTTTATGGAAAATCGACAAGGTAATGAACAAGAAAAATTAACCCCAGTGTAAGGTGGGCTGCTTTCTTTACCATATACAGTATAGAAAGCAGATTATTGTTTAATATTAGCTGCAGTACAGATAATCGTAGTACAGTCTTTCAGCAAAAGCAAAACAAGGGTCAATAGGGGGCGTAACCATTTTTTATTGAAATCAGAAACTCATGGAATAAATAGCCTGTGCCATTGTCCATGGTGTAAGTGACGTGGATTTAATTTTTACCATATAGACTGCCTCATTCTGAATATTTTCAGTGATTAGAATAATAACATTTTAAAAGGGCAGACAGTGGCGGCACGGTGGTGTAGTGGTTAGCACTGTCGCCTTGCACCTCCAGGGTCTGGGTTCGATTCCCCGGCCAGGCTCGATTCCCGTCTCTGTGTGCATGGAGTTTGCATGTTCTCCCCGTGCTTGGTGGGTTTCCTCCGGGTACTCCGGTTTCCTCCCACAGTCCAAAGACATGCAGATTAGGCTAATTGGTGTTCCCAAATTGACCATAGTGTGTGAATGAGTGTGTGAGTGTGTGTATGTGTGTGTGCCCTGCAATGGATTGGCACCCTGTCCAGGGTGTACCCCGCCTAGTGCCCGAAGTCTCCTGGGATAGGCTCCAGGTCCCCCGCGACCCTGAACACAGGATTAAGCGGTATAGAAAATGAATGAATGAAGGGCAGACATGTACAATTGTTAGTCTTTAAGTATGCTGAATCGGGTGTGTTTGTGTATGTGACAAATAAAATTAGAATTTGAGGATTCAAATACAGTCTATATGTTCCATTGCAGTCATACACAATACAATATGCAGTGAAATGCGATATGCACAATACGACCGCTCGTGACATTAAAGTAAAAATGGAATAAAATAAGAAATAGAATATAGAGAAACTTAGCTATTGAATATACTTGCTATATACTCAGCAAAAAAAAAAAAAAGAAACGTCACTTTTTCAACAATAATGTTGTAAAAATCCAAATAACTTTACAGATCTTCACTGTAAAGGGTTTATACAATGTTTTCCATGCATGTTCAATACTCAACCATAATCAGTTCATTAACATGCACCTGTGTAATGGTCGTTAAGACCTTAACAGCTTACAGAAAGTAGGCATTTAAGGTCACAGTTCTAAAAACGCAGGACACTAAAGAGACTTGTCTACCGACTGTGAAAAACACCCAAAGAAAGATGCCCAGGGTCCCTGCTCATCTGCGTGAACGTGCATTAGGCATGCTGCAGGGAGGCATGAGGACTGCTGATGTGGCTATAGGGCAATAAATCGCCATGTCCGCACTGTGAGACGCCTAAGACAGCGCTACAGGGAGACAGGAAGGACAGCTGATCGTCCTCGCAGTGGAAGACCACGTGTAACAACACCTGCACAGGATGGGTACATCCGAATATCACACCTGCGTGACAGGTACAGGATGGCCACAACAACTGCCCGAGTCACACCAGGAACACACAATCCCTCCATCTCACAGCAAGAACTGACAAATCTGGTCCAGTCCATGAGGAGGAGATGCACTGCAGTACTTCAAGCAGCTGGTGGCCACCAGATACTGACTGGTACTTTTGATTTTGAGCCTCCCTTCATTCAGGGACACATTGGGAAACATTTTTAGTTTATGTTTTATGGTGTCGACTCTTTTAGTGTTCATACAAATATTTACACATTAAGTTTACTGAAAGTAAAAACAGTTGAAAGTCAGAGGATGTTTCTTTTTTTGCTGTGTGTGTGTGTGTGTGTGTGTGTGTATATATATATATCGATAATGATATATGTGTATATATAAATAATAAAAACAGACGCACACTCTCTCAAAATATTCAAAAATGTAACAAATTCTTAAAACTAAATTTTAATTCTTAACAAATGTAGAGAAATTATTTTACCTGTCAAGTAGAATAGAAAAATGTAGGACAGGAGCATCATATTGTCATCTGTAAAGAAGATTTTCATCCATACTGATGGTCTGGTGACTTTTTAAAGTGGTGACTGGAAAGTGTGTGATCAGAGACAACAGCTTGTTGGACGAACATATTTAAAATGTGTTAAATGTGCACAGAAACATTGAAATCATGTGTGTTTGTATTGTTCAGGTGAGGCAGGTCTGATCAGTGGAGGAGAAATGAAGCTCCAGTGTGACAGGCTGCATTATAGAGAGAGACAGCGCTTTGTTGTTCAGTGCACAATCACTGCAGCCTGCTATCACAGCAGACAGGTAACCACAAACACTTTTTGAATACATCCCATGGATCCATCAAGGATTATTTACATCCAGTGGTGTAAAGTATTTGAGTAAATTGGCTTCATTACTGTACTTAAGTATTTTTTGGCTACTTTGTACTTGTACCGAGTATCAAAAATATAAGTAACTTTTACTCTCTACTCGACTAAATTTTTTATTGAATTTATGTACTCTTTACTCTAGTACATTTGAACGGACACTTACCATTACTCATTACATTGTGATGCGACAAATCGTCATCTTTATCTGCCGTGGCTAATTGCTTGGGCGAAAGAGGCGATATCGCCATCTGCAGGATGCGTAGGTACTGGATGCTATTTAGTAAATAGTATTTACCTATATGTGCTAAATGAGGCTACTCCACGTGAACGTGAATTAGCAGCTTGCCAAATGCCAGGTGTTTCACATTAATTAGCGACATGGCTGCAGCCACTGATGAAGCCGAAGCCAGCACATCAAGCAGTGCCAGCACTGACGACCATCCATGGCCTTATTTGAAAGAAATGTTTTCATTTGCCGGTACACAGACTTTTATAGGATGCAGTGTCTACTTTGTTTGCCACGAACCACAAAAATAAGTGCTTTTAAGAATTCATCGTCAAATTTGACTTGTTTTTCACATTTCTTCGTGTTCTTTGAGCCTACATTCAGTACGAGTAAAATACTTAAGTTCTTTTAAAATCAGATACTTTAAGACTTTTACTCAAGTCTTATTGGAATTGGTGACTTGTAACTTGTAATGGAGTCATTTTTACAGTAAGGTCTCTGTACTTTTACTCAAGTATGGTTTTCAGGTACTCTTTTCACCTCTGTTTACATCATGGTTTTAATCAAATATTGGGTTTTAGGATTAGATCTTTCTCTTTCTTTCTTTCAGGAAGTGAGGACGATGCAGAATTCCGACCCACTTACAGCTCAGCTTAGTCCTAGAGTGCCAAGACAAAGAGAAGGGTTTGTGTTTGTTTCTTGTGTTCTGCTCTGCAGCAGCTTTACTGGCTCCCTGTTAAGATTCAGCTTTTACACCTTTAGACTTGTTCAATTCCACTCACCCTGTCATATTCTCAGGGTGTGTTCACAGTAGTACATTACATTAGTTTTGGTTTGCTAGTATAAAGTCCTGGTTTGCTTAGCATTTACACTGGCATTTTCAACATCGGACCAAAAGACACAACAGAAGGCATGAGGATTGTATATGGAGGTCTCTTTACCAGCTGAGTTTTGTAAAAATGTTACATTATACATAGAAAACAACACATGCATGGCTCCAGGTAATAAGAATAAAACGTCGCTAATGCGCCTAATGTTTTTATCTTGATTAGCTGTTATCCAGACAACCGCCAGTGACGAACATCCTCCGCAAAATATGGAAAAAACTTATAAAAATGCAAGCAGTGATCTTTAATCCTTTGGATACTCTCCCATTTCATGCTTCTGTCTGCCTTATCCAAGAACATTCTTGTACGCTCATTAAATGTAACATAATTTGGCAGCATTAAATTTACAGTAGTAATGATTTTGGACATTTCATTTCCCCCCTTTTCTAAACTCCAGTACAGTATATTGCTAACTAACATGCATGACGTAATTAAGATTTTTCTCACTCGCTGCTTTTCCAAATGCCGCCTCCTCTACATCAGGTGACCGATACAGAGTCCACCAGTGAAAGTTCTTAGATACAGTCATTATTATCAGATAGTACTAGCATATATCACACATCACATGTATTACATATATTTGATCTGTGGTACGTTTACATTTCAATCAAACCGAGTTCGGTTGGAAGCGGACAGAGACCTTTTCAAACAATCTTTAGCTTACTTGGTGCACAACGGGGTTCAGAGAGAACGCTGCTATCGGAGCAGCTGCACCAGAATTCGTTTTGATCAAACCAAACATGTCAAGTGTGGACCCTTAGATCCACGTCTGCTATCCAACTAATTATTATTATTATTATTATAGTGTATGTGTGTACAATTTGTCATGAATGAGCTTTGTGATTTGTGATTTTGTTTATAATGCAGGTCTAAAACATTTAACACTCCAACAAAGAGAAAACTGCTCTTTACCACTGGCTCCAGCTCCAGGAAGAGGTAATGTACATGTTGAGAGATACTGTAGAAACAGACAGACAAATAGATTTCTGCTTCTTTTTTTCTAACAATGTGTTTTCAGGTCGAAACCACCATTTCAACAAACATCAACAGAGGAGGATGCAGAAAATGGTGAGAGAAGTACAGTATAGATACCTACTGCTTTTTAGCATCATACCTAATTACTGGTGTTAAACACAATACTGTCTATAGTAAGCAGCTTCTATATACTGTAAATAAGGTTTTGTCTGTACATTGGTCAGAACTCAGTCAAATCTAAATGATGTATTTTCGTTTTATACATTGGAGGACCTGAAACCAGTGTGAGAAAAAATGATGTCTATATGTCTGTCTAGCTGATTTTGTCACAATCTTTGCCGTAAATGAAATCAAAACGTTGAAAGGGATGTTATGTGCAGTTATTTGCCAGATTGTCACAGCACCCATCGCTTATAGTGCTTTTTTTTTTCCCTTGAGGTGGGCGTTGCTATTTCAAAAACGTTATAAATCCCTAAAAGCACATGAACAGTTTTGCAGTTGCTGTATGCAAGGTCTGCTTATTCCCAAACAGTAAAAACTCAGTAAGCACAGTCACATTCGCACATTCCTCCATTTTGCGCTATTATCAAATGGAATACTCAAAAACATTCAGAAATGTAATTTTTATAAAGTCATAGATGGCGGGTTGGATAAAAACAAATCACTATAATTTTGTAGGTTATTAAAAAAACACACACAAGATAAAGACCAGAAAAAGGAATTCCATTGTTTGTTCTCCTTGAACAACGATGACGATGTTTTTCAGAAAGCATTTATTTGTGTATGACCGTGTTATGCAGTTAGTTCGGGGCAACTAATCCTTTGTAATGTCTATTCCTTCTGAAGATTTCTCTCTGTTTGATGGAGCTATGGAATTTCTGGTTGGAGATGATGATGATGATGAAGATGATGAAGATGAAAATTTCTCCACACCACCCAGTAGCCCTGTGCGTGCCCATCTTGGCATGCCTCATATTGCCCCTGAGACACTACCACGGAGCTTCTGTTATGAACGACGGCACGTCCAAGCAGCAGCTGTGGGAATGCAGACCAACAATTTCCACAAGCTCCTCCCACAAAGAGAGCTGGAGTCCTTTAACCCCGCCCATTGTTACACTGGTTACTTCAGCTTAACATTGAGAGGTTGGTATAAAAGACGTAAACCAAGAAATCAACCTGATCAACAAACACTTTATCCCTAAATTTCTATCTGCATTTTCTGTGTGCATGCAGTTCTGTCCGATGGAGTGATGCTGGACGTCATCTTCTTCCCTGCCACTCCTGGGAACTTGCACTGGAAGCCCATCCCACTGACACATGACAACACATGGGAGTCTGTGCTTTCACATGGTGGCTTCTCTTCACATGCTCCGCCCCCAAGCCCAGGTAAAAATAGTGGGAATAGTTCTAATATTTAGAACAATTTATAGAAGTACTTGATATTCCCATTCAAACATACATCTTATTTATTTTTCTATTATGATGTCCTGTATATTTATTGTACTCAAGTACTCATGTTCATTCTGCTACTGAATTTTTATTCCCATGCTGAAATATTTTAAATCAGATTATGTACTGAGTGTATATACTGTAAACATCTTTGCAAGTAAACATGAATCACAATGGGTGTTCAAGTCAAACCGGGACTTTTGGTTTTGCAGAACAACAGAACATGGTTATAAGAGTAAAAAAACAAAACATTATTTCTCTACATAAGCCCTCACTACAATAATGCACTTGTTCCAAAGGTTCACTAGTGCAGCACTAGTGTAGTCCATCAAGATTAAAAAAAAACGTTTCTCAGTTACCAGAGCCATGATCATGAGTTACATGAGCCTGCTTACCGTCTGAAAAACTGGCGTATTTGTTTCTTCAATCCTTGGGCTAACCCAAAAAAAAAACTCTTCCCAATTGTTTGACTGAAGGCATTTAGTTAGTAACATAGTAACCCAGTGTAAGTATCTATCCAGTGACGGAAACTTCAAAGCACTTTTTGTTAGTCGCTCTGGATAAGAGCATCTGCCGAATGCCTAAATGTAACTGGCCTCCTAGGAGCTCCTTTAATTGCCCAAACATGTGGAAATGGCTTAGAGGCAGTAATTCCCAGCCAGGTACCTGCAACGTGCAAGTAGATGAGTTTAATCACCGTACTGTGCTTGAAGTCTTCTGTAAATGCCAATCTGTTTAAGTCCATCATTGAAAAGGAATTTCATAATAAGTCTAGGTTTGGTATGAACACCCCTCATACAGTCACAATGGTACTGTAATTACAGCCTCTGTCTGTTTCTACTAACAGCCGATTTGATTGCCACTGCTGCACAGCTGACAAACCGGAGGCTGGTGTGTGTGCTCGAGGCATGTGCACTAGGGGGGGACAAAGTAGAGCTCATCCTAAACCGTGCTTTTCCTCTAAGGAGTTGATTGCACGTGACTACAGTGCTAAAACTATTGTACAATTGTAGAAGCACAGTAAGAATGTAATACAAAAAAAAACCCACAAAAGTGTTAATACTTATATTTCTACTGTTTTCTGTCAGAAATTTTGAGTTTTGTAACAAAGTATGAATGTATGGTTGTTTTATTCTTGATCGAGAACCTTTTCATACAGAGGTGTATAATATTCTGTTTTTTAATGAATATTTCTATAGAAATGTAGATAAATGTAATTTATACGTATTTTTTATGAATTCTAAGAAATTTTTTTTTTTTTCTGTTTCAGGATAATAGTTGAATAATTTGCCCCATTATACTGACTAACAAGTGTTATTGGACTAAGATACATTTCTTTAGCTATTTATATTCAAACAAACACGAATGCCTTTGTATTCTACACATGGTTTACAGTTGTTTAATATCATTATTAAAAGTATTAATATTTTTGCTGAAAATTGTGCATTAGGCTAAAACATAAAAAAATATTCATATGGGTCATTTCTTTCTTGATATCAGGCCAGTCAATTTTTCATCCTGGAACGTGACGGCAGTTGGTATTGTCTTTTGCTCAGACATAAAGCACAAAAGGCCGCCTCTGGCCAATCATTATTAACTTCTCAACATTGTCGAACAAGGAACCAAGTTTAGCGGATGTTAATAATTTTTTGATCACGGAGTTCAGCTGACACCAATTAGCCATAACGTTATAACCACCTAGGTTTTGGGTTCAATTTGTGCCATCAAGGTGGCTTTGGCCCTTCAAGGCGTGGCTCTGCATGGCCTCTGAGGGCATGCTGTGATGTCTGGCACCAAGACATTTGGCGATGTGGTTTGGGAGGTGGGACCTCTGTGGATCGGACTTGATTGTCCGGTGCATTCCATGGATGCTAGATCGGATCGGTACCTGGGGAGTTTGGAGGTTGGGCAGGCAGTCAGTGTTGCCCGCCTAGCCCTGTGCTCTGGTGCCTGTTGGTTGTGGCCTTTAGCAATTTGTGCTGCTCTGGATTTTCTGTGGGAAAGGGTCAGACAGGCTGGCCTTTGATCCCTGCACTCAAATTATGAATGACCCATGGGTGCCCATGATCCTGTCACCAGTTTACTAGTATATCACTGATGGTGGGTGTGCATTCTAATATGTGACAGCACCTTAATTAACAGTCACTTAATTCTTCCATACTGTTTATTATTAGCAGCACCTTAAAATAAATGAATGTTCATACATTTTAGAGGTCCAAGACCTTGTCATTTTCATAAACAATGTTGCCTTTGATGATGACAAATCTCACCAGCTCCTGATGGCTTCCAAACTGGTAGATAAGATGCTCCCATCTGCAGAAAGTAAGAAAGGCTAAGACATCATTTTTACATTTTTGCCATCATGATGCAAAATAGATTTTTGCTTCTTTCAGGTGTTCCATTTAATAATTATTACAAGTTCCTGTTACTGTTGCTCACTAGAGCAAGGAAACACCAGACTAAGTAATATAAGTGGATAATCTCAGGCCTATCTTAATCTATAACATTTCTAAAATAAATTTCCTAATCCAGTATTTCAGATCCTCATATTGATGATGTGGACTTTTTGTATATACCGTGGGGCATTGATGATGAGAAGGTCTCCTTGTTTGCCAGGCTCCAGAGATCCATGAGAGTGCGAGCAATTTAACGCGTAGGCTGCGTTTATTGTGGCTGCTGCCAGAGCTTCAGACATGGACATTTTCAATGTCACACAGGCCAAGTGCATCACCATAGGCTACCAAAAACAGTCCTAGAGTGTTATTCACGTACAGCTAACAATCTGTATTTTAAATACAGTATATATAGAGTTAAAACGTATGTACTGTATGTTAGTTACCATTGAGCAGCAGTAAGCATTGGGATTAAAGTCACTCCCGAGTGAGAGAATAACTCCAGCATCAAGCATATCTCTCGCCCGTGGACATGGCAGCCTGTTTTCATGATATAAATATTGATTTCTGCTCAATCAAGGTTTAGAGCTTCAGTTATTAAGGTTCTACTGTTTTTTACTGTAAACATCTACCTGAGAATGTAAGCAGTGGTAGGCAGCAAGACAGCACATGTCCTTGATCTTGCCATGGCAGCAATGCCCTCATTAGTCACTTCCTCCAGGTGACTTATGGCTAAAGCACCAAGCTCCGCACCAAGCTAACATCAGGAGTGAAGAGAAAAAGGCAAATTCTTACTACAGTACAGTAATGGACAACACACCTTTGTTAAATTCCCTGTGAAAGTATTAATAGTTATCTGTAACTTGATATTCATTTAAATGGGACGAAAGAAAGGAAACGATTAAACTGGTCTTTTGAAGACTAAAATAATAGATATTTTTCCACTGGCCAGGATGCTATCAAACGCTACATTAAATTCCTGTGTTGTTCAGTTCCATGAGAAAATTATTCTGGTGACCTGTTTAAATAATGTGTTCATGCTGCCCTCATTACCCACATTTACATGGACAATATTTCTTCAGGCTGATTGAAATCATTTAGATTAGAGATTCCAACTTAACTGTTGACATGAACGCTGATCCGATAAGACATATGTTTACATACTCGAAGCATTTAATCACAATAAAAAAAATCTTACATTCACTTTTTTGTTCTGGCTGCTGTGAAGTGTTTAATCTGCTGGAAATGAGGATTTATATCCAACTTTGAGGTTAGGCCTCAAATCTATTTTATTACAAATCCTGCCTTCTGCTTTATGATTGGTTACATGAATGTACCCTTATCTATGATCGATTAGATGATTTAGTACATCTGAAATGGCGAGCAATCAGTGCCCCTTCCTCAGCAAGAGACCCAGCGGATCAAAGTGAAGACTTGTGGGAGAGAGTTATTCTCTCCGGGATCACTGATCAGGGAGCAGAAGCAAAATTTTATTGGATTATAATACCCCACCCCTCTCGTTCCGAAAATTAACTACGATCGGGCCGTATTGGGTCAGACTGTTACGGTTGCATGATACGTTTTTATTCCAGTTGGGGGATTATTCAGATTATTAGTGGAATACAGGTCCATGTAAATGCACCTGTTGACTATATACTGTATATACATTAATAATGTATAATAAATTAATAAATATGAATAATGAAAAAATATTTTATTGTTCAGGCTTACACCTACAAGCAACTTTGAAATATTTCTAGGTAAATTTTACTCCCTTGAAATCTGCATTCAATATCCAATTTATTAGGAACACCTGCAAATTCGTGCAATTATCTAATCAGCCCATCACATGCCTGCAGCACAGTGCAAAAAAAATTATATGCAGTTAATATCCACCTTAGATTGCACAATAATCTCTAAATTTAACCCTTAACAGTATTAAATACAAGACTGAAAGACTTGAGATGAGATGTGAAGGTGATCAGACTGGACTGAGCTGACAGGAGCCTCAGATTTCTGTTGGTGTTCGATCATTGGCAGCAAATGCACAATGTGGGATAACAAAACAGAAATGGTCTTGTGCGGTTAAATAAATTCTGTATTGACATGTCTAATGGAAAGGTGCTAATATGACCATCAATCCTACTGTCGTCAAGTTTACGTTTGAGACACGTGATTATTGGTTTGTTAAACCTATAATCACTTTATATACACAAATATACTGTATATATGTATATATTACTGTATGTACACACCTGTGCAGAGTTCATAGGATGCAGCTCATCTCCATGAAAGTTGATGTTTAGCCCCATGTCTTTCCCAGCCTGGAGAATTTTGCGCGTGGAATTCAGATCGAAAACTCCTTTCTCACAGAACACGTCAATGTTGTCCACCTTCAGGTTGCCTGCAGAAATCTGCTTCTGTATAATCGGCAGCTGCACGGAGAGAATGTCCTCAGTTGCCTCCTCCATAGTCTTGCCTCTATACACAAGCAGAAATCAATCATGAGATTGTGTGTAATGTTATGGATCGGCAGTTCCAGCTGCCAGCGCATGAACGACAATTTAGAAGAAAAACTTAAACAGGATGAAAAGGTAAGTACCTCTGTGTTGGACTGTATTCCAACACGACTACTTGGCACTGATTTGTTAGAATGGATGAGTATTAGGTGTGTCTCACCTGGGCACTGCATGTGCACCGCAGTATGTTGACGATATCCCAATAGGCATGGTTTTCCTGGCTGAGTGTATAACATTCAACATTTTGAGCTCAGTATTGAGCTCCAGTCCATAACCACTCTTACACTCCACCAGTGTAGTTCCAGCTCTCAGCATGCGTTCCAGACGGCCCTTCAGCCCCTGAAGCAGAGTTTCTGTATCTGCCGCACGTGTGTGCGTCACAGTAAAGTGAATGCCCCCACCGGCCTCATGTACCTGCATGTATGTGGCTCCAGCCAACTAGAAGAAAAAGCCTTTATTTATCATCTATACTTGCATACTGACACTATTATTCCAGCTTTTTTGGGGAGGGTTAAGGGCCTGACTCAAAGATGCTGATTGGTCCTGCACTTGAATCCTCAAACGTCTAGTCAGTAACCCAGAGCCTTTACAGTTGAGGGACAGTAATTGCCCCATATTTCTATCATGACCCATCATGTCAATCTCATTTTCACTAGAAACTTTAGTGAGTAAAAGTTGTAGTCTACCTTCATTGCAAACTCATGCACTCTGTCCCCAGCCCAAACTGGATGAGTGTGTGCATCAACCAGACCTGAAAAAAATTAACTGACTTAGTACGATGATCATATGAATTATGCAGAGTACTTGGCTGCAGGAGGAATACTTGCCGGGGAGAACACACATCCCAGTAGCATCGAGAACTTTATCAAACACAGCTCCTCTGAAGCGGGACTCTATGGCATCTGCTGGTCCCACAGCTTCAATAAGTCCATTACTAGAATATACACAGGCATATACAGTAGATAGAACAAGGGCAATGCATGTGCACAAACAGCATAATTCTATTTCATTTCAATCAAGTGTACACACTCTCACACATATGTCACAATATGACATGCATTTTATAATTGCAAAAATTACTTACTGTCCAATAACCACACTTGCATTCTCAATAACTGCCAAATTCTGCATTCCATCCTTGGTCAGAAACTTCTCACCATATTTACACACCATAACCACCTGTTTGGCATTTTTCACCAAAAGCTGGAGGCTCTCAGACATTTTCTGGCAAATTATCCTCTTGAACACAAGCACTTGAGCAGAGCGGAATTCTCACTCACATGAGACACACGCAGGTAAATATTTAGCAAAGCTGAAACTGAGGCAAGGTCCAGGGCAAAGGTCTGCTATGGGGAGGAGCACAGAGATGAAAAAAAAAAGTCTGTGGGGGATGGATCATAGTGGTAAAAAAAAGATTAAAGTAGATTTTAAAAATATTTGCAAATATTTTATATTTACTCAGTTTCTCAAATCCACACCTCAGGGTCTGTGCATGAGAGGGCACAAATAGTCTGCATTTGCCTCTGGGTTTTGTAAAGTCTTTTGAAAAGGTATTTAATGTACATATGTACAGAGGAATTTTTAGGCAGGGTTGCCATGTCTGCACCTATTTACATTCACGTCTACATTAATATGATACATACACGTCATACTATTTTTCTATGGTTGAACTTTTATTTGGTCAGACATTTAACCAGAACCAATAGTCCAAGGGGTGAAGTTGGACCTGGTCCGGCAGCTGTAGCTGACTGGGATAAGGTGGTATAGGATTGCGATCTGCCCCAACTCTGCCAGCTGCTGTTACAGGGCCCTTGAGCATGGCCGATAATGCTGTTTGCTTCAGGTATGCTGTATCATAACTGATCCTCAATGCCGGGATATGTGAAGAAAGAATTTCATTGTCCTGCAATGCATATGTGACAAATAAAGGCTTAACTTCTAGCTGGAAGGATTTAAAAAAATAAATAAATAAGAAAACATTAATTAAAAAATTCTCATGATCCCATCTCATTTTTCATCCTTTACTGGCATTTGATATTGGTATAAAATGGCATCCCTTTCTTGAATTATTCACACCAAGCAATATAGTAAAGCAGTGGTCACCAACCCTGGCTTAAAAAAAAATTATGGCGATATGAATTTTTTTGCACACAGAACCCAGACTCCATGTTTTTTCATGTCTCTCTTTTCTTTAAATATGCCTGGTGTCTAGTCTTTCTTATACAGTACATGTAAAGCTGGCTTGGAGTCAGGGAGGGGTGGGTGGTATAGGGGTTTATAAAGTGTGCATTGAATCACTACATGTTTACTCTGTTATAAATCAATAAAAATATTGTTGAAAAAATATTACAAGTAGATTTTTTAATTTTGTGAAATATTTGCAAAGATGGATTTATAGTGTGTCTCACCGTCCACTACATTGTCCACAATACTGTAAATGTGACAGCATGGACGCACAAGGGGGGCATAAACCATACAAAATAAAAGCCTTTGACAGATTTTTGTGAATCATCCGAGTGAACGTGTTGAAAATATTTAAAGTATTTATTTTATAAAATTACTAAATTCAAAACTCATCCAAAGTCATCGGTGTTGCAACTGCACTCAAGAAAAAAAGCAAAATACAAAATGCATAATTTTATTTGCAGCATGTTATAGCCATGAATTATGCTTTTATAGTGTAAAAAACCAACACATGAATTCACAAAAAAAAAAATAAAGGAATGAAATAAAACTAGACTTCACATACAACTAAGAAACTAAACCATTTTCAAAAACATTTAACTCCAAATTCAAAATCCCACATTATTCTCTCATCTCTCCGTCTTCTTCCTCTTCTTCTACTCCTCGGATATACAAAACGTTGTTACACCTGGGAGACAGACGAGATGGGTTAGTTCTAAAAACTATATTTTGAATCACATTTGTTGTATAATTCTAAAACACGAACAGTTTGGACTGTGTAAAGACCTGTGTAATGAACTCATTGTAATAAAATACTGTGATAATAATACGAAAGAAATACACCCAAAGAAATGTACCCAAAAATTGTACGGTGCATTAGATTCTTTTTTTTTATTTTTTTTAAAGAATTGCACTAGACATAAGTATACAACAGTAAGCGTACCCTGGTCAGGACAGTTTATAACAGTTTCACTAAATGCTTCCACATGGATAAAGACTTTCTTTTGTAAAATTATGATACATAAAACTGTTATCGCATCAAAAAATGGAGAATAGGATTTGTTTTAAGTAACAGTACACAAAATCAATATCAGTAGCATTAATGGGACAATTAATTCTAAAATTAACACTCTTAATTAAAAATTAACACATTAACCAAACATTCGACTATTTTTACTTAGTATTTTAGTCTTCAGTTTCTTTTCTATCCTCTGCCTCACATCTTTAGCTTTCATACTAATAGTACACTCAACAGCATTGTATTTGTCATCTTGTAAATCACTAACTAGCTGAGTCTGCAGGGGGGTGTTCTTCGTACGTCGCTAACTCAGTTAGCTGGATTTGATTGTTGTGGATTTGTCCTGATCTTGGATTGTTTCGTTCTCCGATGCTCATCTCGCACTTGTTGTCATAGCAACATGTCCGTAAGCTTGAACCTGCTCGGTAGCAGGTTTATTTCATGTAAACAGGATTAAGGCTGCGCTCCCGCCGGGTTATGATTGGTTGAAATGGTGAGGTCACATCTGATTGGTTAAAGAGCGCTGACGTGGACTGACTCACGTGGGGAAAGAAAAGTATCTTGCATGCATATATACGTCTTGCCATAATATATATATATATATATATATATATATATATATATATATATATATATATATATATATAAAATTTATATCAAATATTATATTAGAACATAAATTCATAGGTTTTCTATTATTATAATAAACTCTAGGCACGAGACAGCCCTCAAGACCATTAATTCAAATTCTTGTATAATGTTTATTTTGTAACACATTTATTTTTCAGGGGTTCGTTATAAATATGCAAATATATATACAGTATATGATATATATATATATATATATATATATATATATATATATATATATATATATATATATATATAGAGAGAGAGAGAGAGAGAGAGAGAGAGAGATATGTATAATAAAAATAATTTTTTTATAATGAAAAATTGGACAAAACTAATTTTATTATAAAGTAAACAATATAAAAGTATACGTTTTTTAAAAAAATATTCATATTTCAATTTTTCCATATACAACATATTTTTTTCATATTTCTTATTTTATTGTCTCATGTAATTTGTAAAACATATGTGCATATTATGTTCTAATATAATATTTGATAGTGATTATGTGTGTGTGGTGGTGGGGGATCCATGGCAGGGAAGCATTTCAGCGCATAACACGTGGGGGGGGGGGGGGGGGGGAGCATTTCAGCGCAGGTGTTACAAAAAAAAATTAGCTTGTTCTTTTTGTCATTTCGTCAACCAATCAAAGGGCTTGTGATCAGTGTTTCTACTGTCGATGCATATCGCCTTTTAAACCAACGCACGAGCGCGCAATAATCCTAGACAACTCAATCCGGCCAAACTAATCATCAACAACAGGTGTGCTGGAAGAACCAACTTAGCCAGGTCTTAATTAGCACGATGATCTCATCTTAGATGTGTCAATTCATCCCGGATGTTTCAAGCGACGTACGAAGAATACCCCCCAGGTTTCTGGCCACGACCCCCTGACAAAATCATGAAAAAAATAGAACTGTGGAAAGTGTAATAATTTTTTTTAATCTCCCTTTAAATTGTAGTTATAAACAAAGCGAAATCATGCACATCTTCTGACTACCTGAATGCAATACGCGTTTTAAAATATGGAGGTACCTGATTAACACCTCTCCGAGATGACCTGCCAAGGCTCCATCCACATACTCCTCTGTGTTAGCCAACTGAACATTGAACAAGGGAGAAAAACACAGTTATCATCATCACAGTATTTCAGGTAATCAAACATGCACACACCTCAACTAGTTTTTGTTGCAATTCATGTATCGCCACACTGGCTCCAAAATCGATTTTAGATTAAAAAAAAAAAAACGAAAAGGGTAGCATATACTTTATTAACAGAGATACTGTTGTGTATACAATCAACCAAAGAATTAATACAATATAATATTAAAATATTGCCAGCCAAAAGCTATCCAGCAGAAAATTCAATGCATTACAAATTGTTTGGGGGGGGGGGGGACTCAATGCTGGACACAATAGAAAGGCACCCATTGCACCAAAGCATAGCCTTCAAGCTCTTCAGTTCCCCCTGCTAAAAATGCGACGTCAACGTACACAACCATTGCTGATAAAGTAGCAAGGCAGGCAAGAGGGGCACTCTTATTTCAAGAGTAGTCAAGATTAAGAGTATTAGGCATACTGCAAAGGATGACTTTCTTGTTCTCTTCATATGAAAGTATGAAAGCTGACTGCCACCTCTCAGACCAACTGGGTGCAAAATCCCACCTGTTGTGTTGGGGAGTGTTTAAAAAAAATTTACTCGAGTATGTGAATACTAGTTGAAAATACAGAGCAATAGTATCGTAAAACACAAAAAACTCTTTAGCTGTAGTTTCTAGCGGCCTCTGTAATGTACTATTACGTGTATTTTGCAAAATCACACATTTTCATTTCTGTGAATTGTTCAAGTAGGCTTTATTGTCACCATATACAGTTAGTACACAGTGACACGAAACAACATTCCTCCAGGACCAAGGTGCTACATACAACATAAATTTACAACATAAATAACCAGAAGAGCTAAAATTAGCTAACTAAGAGGCCTAGTTACCTGGCTATCGGAGACAAGACAGATTGACCTGACAACATAAATTTTTAACAACATAAATTAACAACATAAATTAACAAAAACTAACTAGTTAACCCAGAGACAGACAACATAAAGTGCATGTGCAAATGTGCAAACAAGAGAATTGCCTTTTATTAGAAGAAAAATTAGTTCTTCAAAATCTTAGCTGCTTTAAAAATATGTTTTGGGTCCCACTTCTTGCAGCAAACAGTCAAAATTTGGCATAAAGTTCCAAAACAGAACAAGGTAAAATTGAAATTAACCTCGAGGTACATCTCCTGCATTGTCCTTATAGACCGAAAACATGCCGACCACTAACAAAAATGCAACGTGCCATGACATTGTTGTCCATTTTCTATTTTGGATCCTGACATTTCATGCGCATGATAAACGTGTGGCAAAATGTGTTTAAAAGTAAAGTTTTTTTTTATTCTGTAAGTGAAGGTCTTGAAACTTACTGTTGAAATTATTGACATGCACTGCTCTTTCTGGAGTCACGACACACACAATTAAATACATTTAACACCTAGGACCTGTATTAGATTGTTTTGCTGTGTACACAGTAAAAGACTGGATTCCCCCCCCCCCCTCCCTCTCCATGTGGAATTAATCTGTACACCAATACACTACCTGCATGTTCATGTATCCGTCCACAGATACCAAGTAACCCTTGTACTCCATGCCCCACTTCAGCTTCACCATCACCGGTTTACCCGTCAGACCGTTCAGGAAAGGCTTTGGATTCAGTGGCAAACTCTGAAAATGGGAACGATATACACCAAGGAGCCATTGTTTATTGACATGTAGACATCATTGACTTGAAAAAAAGTATGTCTTGACTTCTAAATATTAATATTTTTATATATATAAAATAAAAAAAAATTATGAAAAGACTCAAGGACATTGACACACTGCCCTTCTGTAATCGTTAAGCCGAGTATACTCGTTGCCTTTATTGGTCTTGTGACCAGACAAAGAGCTCCTGGAAATACATCATGGATGTCGTCCAATGTTTACAGACAAACATCCCTTAGATGTGAAAATATGTGGGGATTTTCCCCCCATATATATTCATTTTAATAATGAGGACTTTTTTTTAATAACAAACAAAGGAAGCCCTCTTTCTCGTTTTCAGGCAAGATGTAAAAAGTATGTTGACACTATCCCCTCTAATGTGAACAAAAAGGCTGTAAAAACTGTCAGGCTAATTAATCAACAATGTATTCTTATATATTTGCGGAAACCGCAGATTTATCCTTAAAACCTAATTAACAATTGTTTGCGAAGTCCTTGAGAATTTGACAGAAACCGCAAGAATACTCTGCAATTTCTTTAAGGCAATATATAATATTTCATGCATTTTAAGCCTAAAATGTTAAGAACAATAATTTACTAACTTTGCAATATAAATATTAATGTAAATTCTGCTAAATTTCTATAGAAAAAATATAATTTCTTGGTTGACTGTAGAGGGGAACAGCAACATTTTACCACTCCAAATGCAAACATATATACATTAAACTTTTATTTTGGAGTCGATGTGATGATACATTAATTGCTACACGTAAGAATGGCGATATATCACTTACCCCCCCCCCCCCCATTTATTTATATATATATATATTTATATATATATATATATATATATATATATATATACACACACACACACGTCAGACGAGTATGCCTGTATCTTTTATGCTTTTCCTGGCATTTTCTTGTTGTGATTAATGTTGTAATTCTTTAACTAAAAACTTAAAGAACAATAGTAAAATTAGTAAATAATCCTTAGAAGAGCAAAAATGCCTTCGCACATTTATGACTTTAGCACATTAAAACATCAGCATTATTAGAGCGATGACGTCAGAGTACTTGGACCCTAAAAAGACAGCGAGACTAGTTCATCCACTATTAAACCGAGTTCTGCGCGCTGATTGGTTAACCGCTCACATGAACACGACTCAATAGCCAATCCTGACACAGGGGTTGTTGAACGTACCATACTACCTACAAAAGCCCTTTCGTGCTTTATCCAACAATGCGGAAAACACGACATTACACGAACACATACAGTAATAGACCATTACAATCAGAGAACATCGTGTATATATGAAGTTACCACTGAGAATGTGAGATAATAAATACCGATGTATGATCGAAACGAAACGCTAACGTCGCGAGCCTCAGACACAGCCAGACGGATTGTTAATCAACTTTGCACGTGGAAATAAATAAAAACCTAATTAAACTGTTATGAAGAAAGAAGCTGTTCGCAAATGAGAAAAGTGCTGGTATGACTTACCATTTTTATAATGTAAAATCACGTTTCAACGCCGAAAAATACACTTCATTCAAAATGAATCTGTTTCAGGGGGATACTCGCATGCCTTGCCGCCAGGAAAGGGAAGGACAACGAGCGACCATTGAACCGGAAGTGTTGGAAAAGAGAACTACAGCGACCTCATCTGTCTTGGAGTGCATAATGTTTCATCCCCTGTCCTTTAGCAGAGATATATATGTTTTTATTATAGTTTGTTATATAAAACGCACTTTATGATGTATATATAGATACACATACTTTGTAGTGTAAAATTTCCACGAAAAAAATTTAAAGTTTGCTCCACGATGTTTTATAATTTTTTTGCCACCAACAGAGGGCGTCTGACTCGCTGAAACGTTGACGTATATTACATGGCCAAAGGTCTGTAGACACCTGACCATCACCTGAAACATTGTTTTCCAAAACTGGTGTGGAAGAACTTGAGTGCTATGCTCTGAGACGACTGAACTCCAGCCCACTGAAAACCTTAATGGTTTAATGGGAACACTGGCTGTGAATCAAGCCTTAGATCCCAACATCAATGCTTGACCTCATTTGTACTGGATTTGTGGCCGAATGGGAATTCTCACAGACATGTATCAAAATCTATTAAAAGATCCTTCCTGGAAGAATGGAGGTTCTTCCAGGTGCAAAGCGAGGAAGGGGTTAAGTCGAGAACAAGATTTACAACAAGCACAAATGAGTAATAGCTGTCCTACAAACTTTTGGCAGTATAGACTTTTTCTAAAACTATATACAGTGATAAAACTGACTCACTTTTCAATCTGATTCTGAGTACAATCAAGCATAAATTCATAAACAAGGAAATTTTGCAATTTCTTTTGTGAATTACACAATACATTCAATAAATTGTTGAAGACTGTTAAGATTTTCATTTTACAAAATTCCCAGAGAATTTTTAAAAGTGCCTTGTTCAAATATTTCATGTTAAACAGTCTTTCACAATATAGATAGCAAACTGATTCCGGAATGTAAAAGCCATGAATTGTATAGAATATTGGAGTTTAGGTTTGAGACTGGTTTTAACCTTATTTTATTGACCACCTGTCTGTTAGATTGAATTGTTGATTTACAGATCCAGGGTCCACAGTTTGATCCTGAGTTCAGGTTAATGTCTTTGTGGAGTTTTGGATAATCTCCATCATGTCTATGTGGGCTTTTTCATGGCTCTTCAGCTGTCTCCCACCTCTATGATAAACTGTCCCAGACATAAATGTTTATTTCCCCTTATGCAGAAAATTTTGTCAAAGTCATTGTCATAGACACTACAACACTGACCAGCATTAATTAATTAATTAATTTATTTATTTTGTCACTTGAATAACGCTGAAAACTGGAGTACTCTGGTATAGATAACATAAGTAGAATCCTTTATTTAATACTGTATGTTTAATAAAATTGCATGAAATTTACTTCAGGCAGAGATTTAGTGCCCATCTGACAGACACAGCACTCAACCACAGAAATGGCTCATATCCTCTAAATAAACTCATGCTCATACATTTACCTTTATTTAATTTATAATTTCAACTTGGCAGTGATATCTGGGAGTTAATTTTCTCAATAAAAGAGATTATGGGGAATTTTACAAGAGTTACACCAGAGCTGTTACACACTTCACTTTGTGTGTGTGTGTGTGTGTGTGTGGATTTTAAACCACTTGGGACATGAAGTGACATCCTCCTTACCCTCCCAATCACACCTTTTGGACCTCAAGCCAATGTACATTATTGTAGTAATAACAAAAATAGAATAAATGTAACAACATGGCCACTGTTTGAAATAATGGCAGACCCATTATTTAACCTGCAATTCTCTACGGCATGGATTCTATAAGTTGGAATATGTTGACATGATAACATAACTGTGAACACATAAGCAAATGGCTAGCACAGTGGTTAAGACATTAAACTACTGATTGGAAAGGGTTCATAGCCCAGCACTGCCACCGTGCCTTTCTGGCTCGATGCTCAACTGCTTAGTGGTATTTTGAGATAATTGTAAGTGACTATGGAAAAAACCATCCGCCATATGTTGCAAACAAACAAACCTGCAACAAGATTTTCGTCTGAATGTGAATCTACTGTTCTACAACAGAATATGCTCCTTTAGATTAAGATCTGGTCACTGGGAATGTTCCGACCCACACGGCACCAAGCTGCCACTGCTTGTCTCTTGAGCAAGGCCTTTAACCCTCAACTGCATGCATCTGTAAGGAGATAAAAAAAAAGCATCTGACAAATTATGTAAATGTTAATTTTAAATACACCGAGACTTTTGCCATGTGACACAGTGCATTATTTGGCAGAACCTAGCTACTGTATTATAAGAAGGGTAGAGCTTTGCCATAAAGGTGTTTCCACATAGTCAACAACGATACTTAGGCTGTGCCATTCCAATTTGTGTTAAGATTACCACTTTTTTTTGTATAAAGATTAACACTTTACAATATCATACTGGACTGCTGAAAAAAGGCAGGTTGGGTCCATGAATTCAAATTCTAACCCTTACATTTGCATGTTGCTGCTGCAAAAAAAGATTAATTAGCCCATGTGACATTTTCCCAATGGTTGGGTGTGTCTGTGGCTAATAGGTTGTTGAGACTGTTGCACATAAAAGTCTCAAAGAGTTTAGCAGTTTCAGAATACTCATACCATGCCACAGTCCAAATCACTGAGATCACAACAAATTTACATGAAATATTGATGTTGTGGTATTGGCGAGAAAAAATTTTTAGCCAGGAGGAATTGTAATAACAATCCTAAACAAGCATTTTCTCTTTTATTGGCAACTTATGCTTACAACACAAACACATGCGGAGGAGGCATTGCTTGACAAACAGTAAGGCAGGCTACTTCTTGGGGCCACAGGCCAGTAGAGGGCCTGAGAGGGCAGACAAAATTACTTATTTTTTATTTGATAATGGTGATGAAGGCTGGTTAGAGAGCCCCCCTGTAAGAGCCCCCAACATATTTTTGATTCGATCCCCTGAACACAGGCTTGGTTGTGATGGTTAACACAGGACTGGCTATGAGAGGGTCAATTCAAGTAGACGTAACAAATTCCACCAGTCTTCATCAAAAAGTTTAATACACACAAACATCATAAACTCATTGCTTTTAATAAAACATACCATAATTATTTTTTTAAAAATACATTAGAAATAGCACTAGTTAATGGAACACTACAACTGTGTTTTTCCTGCCCCCCACACATTTTCCTGTCTAATTTTGATCTTGGCCAATACTAACCCACCAGTCAGCTCTTCCCCATTATACAACAATTACCATGAAAACTCTGAGAAAACTCTCAGTCATGAAAACTCTGAGACTTTTCAAAGTGTTCCTCGTGCTGTGTCACACTCTTTTCACATACATGAGTTTGCAGATGCTCACAGCTGGCAAACTAGCTAGTGTTGCTGTGATGGACAGTTTGGCTCTCTTGGACTGGCATTGCATAGCATTGACAAGATTAAAACTTGGATGATGAGGTAGATACTGTTTTGTTGCACCACTTGGGGGCCCTATATTAAAATACTCTTAACCTGTTCATATGAAAGTATGTTGTCTTGAATGTGTTGATCTTAATCACATACAGCAGATGCTAATACAAGTAGCCAAAAATGATAAGAAGTCTATTATAAATCAATTAATTCTATTTCTTCCAGCCTGAGCAGTGAGTCTGAATGTCCCGAGTGCCAAGTATGTGAATGAATCAGTTTGTTTTGCAATGTTTTGACTGAATAAAGGGAATGCATTTCCCGTCATCTGAAGTCATCAAAAGTTTGTGAGGGATATGGGATTGGTATGTTGGCTGCAGTTTACCTATAGTACACCCCTGACCTTGCAAGAAAAGCCAAAGTCATGTCAATATCAGCTTACTAAAAAAAATTGACTGATACTACCCTCCAAATTAAGTATTGGGTCTTTCAAACAAAAAAGTCTCAAGTAAGGACAAGTAAAATTAGATTAGATTGAATTAGAATTAGATTAGATTAGGTTAGATTAGAATCAACTTTATTGTCATTGTGCAAAGTACATGTACAGAGCCAATGAAATGCAGTTCATAAATAATAATAAATTCAGCACAGGGTTTCTGTCTGTTATAAACAATGCACTATATGGGTCCTATTGGATTACTACTGTATCTTCTCTATAGAGTACCTTGTTTAAAACTGATGAAAGAGAAAGAGCGCATTGAACTCTTGTAAAACCTTGAGGAATAAAAGCTCATGATTAATTTAAGAAACATGTTTGCAAATCCACATGAACGGATTAGAAGCGGAAAGCCTTTCAGCCAGTCCGCATTCCAGACAACCTCTCAGGAAAGGGGCAGTGAACGGCATGGCTTTGATCCACTCTCATTTCCCACTCAGCCGCTTTCCATGTTTTCCTTTTGCTGCCTTCCTCAAGCCTTTAATCTGACACCAATCAAACCCCTTCTAAAACTAAACCACCCCACATGATTAGATTTGGACTTGGTAGGTTATGTGTATGCTTGCACGATATGGATGAAATAAGTATATTATGATTACATTGCTACACATAGAAATTGTCATAAGTCTTACAATATATCTGTAAGCAAAGCAGGTTGTTGATGTAATTGTCAATGATTGGTTTATATCCAGCATCAGGAAATGGTGGATGCAGTCCAGATCTGGATCGAGCGACAGTTCTATATCTCATTTATTGATAAATGAGAATAATTAATATACAGTACCAGCAATTAAGCACTTTTTCCCTCGAGTTGGGGGTGTCTATATGTGTCACTCAACAGAGCCAATCAACATGTGTGTGAGGAAAAAATAAAAACAAAAGCATGAGCCAGCATGGCTTACTCCAAAAAAAGAAAAGTAGATTATATAAACTGAATCTTCATTGATGAATGGACAGATCAATATATGCTTATTCTTCCTGCGAGAAGTTTGTCTCATACTGTATGTTGTGAAACCTTGATAGTAACTGTAACTGAAGTAATGTGAATAATAAGCAGTAACGTGAAGACAAAACACAAAACGCGACTGTTTAAGAAAACATATCCGTTTGAGTCCAAGGTGAGGGCGTATAAAATACCCGAACTGAGAGCCTGGAATGATAGAGCAACCAGAGTATTTCCACATTCATTTACAGCTCAGCAGCATGAAGATTTACTAAATGTTGATTAAATGTTGTTATTTGTATTCCATATTTATACAAATAAATATACAAAGTCATCAAAGATCAAATTGTCGATAAATTTTACGTAAACTTAACCATAAATATTATTGAAATGTTATGGAGATGTTAAATATCTTATTTTTTTTATAGAAAAAAGAGATAGAGATCTGAATCCTAACACAGACATGAAATTCAGATATTTTATTTAGAGACCATATTACATTGCAATTCAGTACTCCTAGGCTATATGAATAAGACAAAATTTATTTGTTTGTTGATTTATTCAGGAAAATGTCACAATTTGTCTCAAGTGGCAGGCAGAGTGGTGTAGTGGTTAGCTCTGTCATCTTGCACCTCCAGGGTCCGGGTTCGATTCCCGGCCAGGTTCAATTCCCATCTCTGTGGCATGGAGTTTACAGTACATGTCCTCCCTGTGCATGGTGGGCTTCATCTGTGTATTCTGGTTTCCTCCCACAACCCAAAGACATGCAGATTAGGCTAATTGGTGCTCCCAAAGTGTCCATAGTGTGTGAATTAGCATGTGAGTGTGTGTGCCCTGCAATGGATTGGCACCCTGTCTAGGGTGTACCCTGTCCTGTGCCCTAAGTCTCCTATGATAGGCTCCAGGCCCCCTTAGACCCTGAATGCAGGATTAAGCGGTATAGACGATGAGTGAGTGAAAGACCCAAGCGGCACAGATCAATGCCGTCAACACATCATACTGTAGGTTAATGACAATAAAAAAATATGTGTTTCTTCGGAAACCTTGTCCGTGTGTGTTAACAGGGAGACTTCAAACATCGAAACCATTTTTGTGATTTTGAATATGTCAGGCAATACGAAAGTTTTCATTACTGTCATAGCATGCAAATTTTATGACTACCGGAATGTTGAATTCTGAAAATTAGAAAATTATTGTTTTGAGGTCATAGAAACAACCGAAAAAAAGCCTAATGCTCTACACTATTTATTTATTTTTGCTGTCATGTTTGTATAGTTGTTTAAAATCAAATAGAATTTAGTTCATCATATTGCCTAGATTGTCCTGAAAAAAGGATGGCACTCTATATTGCACAGTCCTGAGCCATATACTGTATATTTATAATAATAAAAATGGCTAAAATATCATTGAGTTTTGAGGACTATGTTGAAGTATTGCGATAAACAAACGGTGTATTGTGGTGCCTACTATGCATACCTCCCTCTCTGACAGTGTTGCTTCCTCGTATGTGTGTGCGCCTGTGAGTGTGTGTGAACTGTAAATAGCTTGTATGAAACTCAAGAGGCAAGTGTGCTGGGAATGCTCCTTTAAATCGCAGTCGGAATTTTGGAAGAGGAGGCGGAGCTAAAGTTCACGCTCCTGTCACTCATGATATTTCAGCTCGCGATCCCGATGCGCGAGTCTGAGATGAGATGAGATGAGATGCGTATGAAGAGGAAAGCGTGTGTCGTGCTTCAGTCGCTGTCGTCTCTCATGGCAGGTGCACAGTAACAGTGTGGCTTCAGTGTGCTGACAAACAGATGGCGGCGTCGCGCGAGACTGGCGCCGCTGCGCAGGTGAGCGCTTTCTGTTCGACACGGAGGCAGCGGCGCGCGCGCACCTGGCCGAGTCACGCTGACGCGGTCATGCTTCTACTTGCCGCTTGAGAAACGCTGGCGCTACTTCGCCGTTGTTTTTTGGGGGGGATAAGAGAATTTACACCGGATAAAATCCGAATTTTCCGTTTTTAAGACATTGGAGACGTTATTTTTTTCTTTTGTTTTGAGACGTTTGGACGCGGCATCGATGGAGAGGTGGGCGTTGTTTCTCGTGCTCGCGTGCGGCGCTTCACACTCCGCGCGCTCAGGTCAGTGCACTTCAGCTGCCATCAAAACAAGAACGCGCACACACACACTGCCTTCGACTGGGAGGACCAAAACACCAGGAGTGTTAGGTTTTAAAGATGTTGTAAGAATGACATGATCTAATATTAATAATAAATGTCCCCAACCACTCTCTTACACTTTCTCCAGAAAACATAGGGGATGCAGAGCTGTTCCCTTGATTAGACCTATGGAAATCAGTTTTAGAAATTTTTTAATCGAATGATATAAAGCACTTTAAAATTGTGAATGTTCATTATTCTTATTGTCGTTATCCTATACGGAGTTTTTCAGCATTTCAAGTATTCACACTGTGACACAAATTCCATCTTTTTCCTTCTGTACACTACCACAGTGGATTTAAAATGAAGTAATCAAGCACGATGGCTTAGTGGTCAGAATTTGATTCATGTATCATGTCTGCATGTCTATGTTTGCATATTCTCCCTATGCTTGATGGGTTTCCACAGTCCAAAGACATGCAGATTAATAGTGTGTGCCATTGCTCCAGGGTGTATTCTGCCCCCCCCCCCCCCCCATCCCCCGACCCTGTACACAGGATAAAGTGGTATAGATGTACTGAGTAATCTAGATATGGGCGGCAGAGTGGCGTTGTGATTAGCACTGTGGCCTTGAAACCTCCGTAGTCTAGGGCTTGATGCTGTGTTTGTGGAGTTTGCATGTTCTCCCTGGGCTTGGTGGGTATTTCTCCGGATACTCCAGTCTCCTTTCACAGTCCAAAGACATGCAAATTACACTAGTTGGCTTTCCCAAATTGTCCATTGTGTGTGCCCTCCGATGGATTGGCACCCTTCCTGGTATAGGCTCCAGCCCACCCCATGATTCTGTACTGTACATAGGATAATGCAGTATAGAAGTTGAATGACTGAAGGAATAATCAGAATATGATTGAAGTGTACACGTTCAGCTGTAATTTAACAAACAAAAGTATTGCAATAGTCCATCTAGAAGTTGACTTTGAAGTTGAAGTAGCTACAAAGCTAGAAGTTGACATTTTTTATTCATAGGTAGCTGGTCATCTGAAGTTTCTATATGCGTTCCAAAGAGGTGTTGATGGAAGTGAAGGAGACCATCAGTAGGCTAAAAAACAACAACAAAAAAAGATATATTGGAGAGATACTAGTACATTTTAAGTGACCAAATCAACTATTCTTGAAATAAAGAAATGCACTAGTGAGCTCATCAACACCTAAAAGCCTAAAAACAGAGATTACAACAAAAGTGGATAATCACTGAATTATTTGTTTGATGATGAAAACCCGAATATCTAGCCAAGATGTCAAGTAAAGTCAAGAACATTTTGGAGGAGGTAGGTTTAACTTTATCATTATTAAAGTCTAAAGACTGGATTAAACATTGTTTGAAAAAGGCTTAACAATTCTGGAACAAGATTCTTTAGATAGATAAATCCAACATACAGTTGAACCAAAATGTTGGGAAAAGAAAAGTAGAGTTTAGGAAAGGAAGGGCTCGTGATATAAAGCATACAGTACTAAATTCTCGGCTAAACATGGTGGAGGTACTGTAGTGCTACAGTATAGATATTTACAGGCACCAATGGAACTGGATCACTGGTGTTTATTGATGATGTTACAATAGAGATAAGTAGTGATAAGGAGTGAATTATAAAGTATTTAGAGCTATTATAATGAATGTTTTTAATGGCAGAGTCTGTCACTTTCCCTCAATTCCACTGAGGATTTTATCCATGTATTAAAAATAATCTCTATATTTATGATTCCGTCCATCCACCTAGGAACCTCTGTAGTCCAACTAGGGACTGTGGAGGTGGGTGGTGTACAACTTCTTTCACTGTAAACTGTCTTGTCTGATTGTTTTTTAATCAAATTATAGTACCAGCTTTCAACCTTTCTTATCTTTCATGAAAACCAAAACAATTGCCCCCAATTTAATCTTAGCAAAATTTTATTTAGCAAATTTGCTATTCTCTTTTTTTGCATTTGTTGCCATTTTTTTTGTTTGCATTTGTTAGGCTGTGAGAATCGTGTGTGTAATCCTCGTATGGGCAACCTGGCCGCCGGGCGCCCAGTGCTCACGGACACACAGTGTGGCTCCACTACACCAGAGTACTTATGTAGCTATGAAGATGGCAGCTGCATACCACAGTGTGAAGTGTGTCACCCTCATGGTCACCCACCCACCTCCATGACCGACTCGTCCTTCACACAGCCACCTACATGGTGGCAATCAGCTGGAGACGCTATCACTGAAACATTGCAGTTGGACCTGGAGGTGGAATTTTATTTTACTCACTTGATTGTAATCTTCCATTCACCACGCCCTGCAGCCATGACTGTGGAGTGTTCACAGGATTTTGGGCATACCTGGAGCACCCTGCACTCATACGCCCACAACTGCAGCTCTTGGTTTGGATTGAAAGATGGCCATGGCTGTACTGAGAAATACTCATCACCAAGGCCTTGTAGAGGTGGAGAGGTGAGCGTGTGTGTGCAAAGATACAATAAAGACATATAATGCATATAGAAGTCATAAAAAAGAATTACAAATCATTGTTGCAAAGAGCTGAGTGTGCATGCAAAACATGCTAATGATCCATTAAGAGTGTTAAACACTGTGAGTCTTCGCACAAATTATTATCGACTTATTTGCTAGTTATTCTTTCACACCACTAGGGGTGGTGAGAATCGCTCAGAATCCCTGGCTAAAAGAAAAAAGGTTTTATTGACTGACCATAGGGCTGTGATTATGAATTCATGTGTAAAAAGGGTTCCTCATGTTCTCAGAACAACACTTTAAAAATATGAAACTTAATTGATTTGATGACATCATCATTCAGTACATTCAGGTCATCAGCTGATTAAACTGTTTTTCACATAGAGAGATCTGAACTCCTAGGTACCCGTGGTTTGCTTATGTTGCTCTTATTAATAATGATGAGGTTATAGCATTTATTTTTATATAGCGTTTATAGTAATAATGCCATACATTACAATAAAATGACTAACAGCTGTATTTGGGGGCATTACAACAGCTGGTCAATTAAACAGCTACAAGTTTTTCATAGGTGTGTGTACTGTGTGTTTCCAGGTTATATATCGTGCTCTCTCCCCCTTGGGCGTAGTAGAACCCTACAGCGCAAAGGCTCGCACCCAACTTGGAATTACCAACCTCCGAGTGCGTTTGCTGCAGCCCCAGCCGTGCCCATGTCAGCTCAAAGAGAGTAATACACGCCTCCTTAGTGTCCCCTATGCCATCTCTGACTTCATCTTGAAGGGAGCCTGCTTGTGCTATGGCCATTCTGAGCATTGTGTACCGGCCAGTGGATACCCTGCCACACACCATCAGGGGCATTATGTGGTGAGTAGAGACCCAGGTGGAGCTATTTTGATAATGTACTGGGAATAGACACTATGTCGTTCTATCTTTGTTCAAATAGGGGTACAGTCAGATGAACAATTTTATGTGGAAAAACTTTGAAAATTGATAGATAACTTGCTGCAAACTGTCAGAAGATACACATCTGTGTGTGGGAACTGTACACATAATTTCACAAACACCACTTTCACATTACAGGAATTTGGCTTTTACCTCATTCCAAACCGTTTCCACATATTTGTGTCATTAAAGAAGTTGCTGTTAGGGCATTTTTTTTTAGACGTGAAGCAGGTAGACTGATAATGACTCTGAGAAAGCTGTGTTAAGGGCATTAGTGTAGCAGGGGAATATACTGGAAAATAAAGGGAATTTTTCATTTTAATATCCGCATTCTGTTATTCTGCACAATCAGAAGTCCTGGTTTGACTTGAACGCTCCTCATATAACATTTATACGCTTAATATCTCAAAAGAACCATTGTTTGCACTGTTCATTTTTCATTCATGTACTTAGATACCTAAATATATCCATTTATTTTATTTTTTAGAAAGAAAGGTATGTGCATTGCTTATGTAGGGGAAACTATGGCTACTTTGCCTCTGGTTACATACAAAAATGAATAAAATGTCATGGCTTTTTTCACTTAACTATACTGGTAACATCAAATCATGTCTTTAAAACCAAGTTGTGTACGGTCACCTGGCTTTTGCATCCCATTACATCACTAGTTCTAAAACGAAAAAGAAAGATAAACGTAAGAAAAAAACGTGAGCATGTCATAAGTGGCATTTAGCAAATTACTATTTTGCAAATCAAGCTTTAGACATATTAAGATGTACTTGTTTTCACTTTCAGTTTTAAGTGAATGCATTCAGGTCTTCTTTTAAACGAGTACGAGTTGATCTTTTACTCTCGCAATTGGCAAGGTAAGCCAACTTCAGGACACAGTTCCGAAATGCCAAATACAATTGAGCATTGTGTAAGTAAAGCGTGAGTGTCTGCTTAGTAATGATTAACCTGTTAATAATGAGCGGGTGTATTTGCTATACCGACACTCATTTCTCATGGTTATATAAGTGGCTGCTTGCTTACCTTTGTATATTTTTCTAGTTGTCCCCCCCCCCCCCTTTGCTTGTCATGCACTTTTCCTTTTACTATTTCTAAAAAAGAAACATACTCATACTAGCAGGGCAGAGATCTGAAAAGAGAATGGAAAGTCTGACCAGAAGAAGGGAAGGAACAGTGGGAGTGATACTTAAGAAAAACATATATATATACAAGAAAAAGGGTCTCATTGCATGCCACTTTCCCTAATCCACTTTTTATTGTTTGCCTTTTGTAATCAGACAGTAACAACAAATAGTGGCATAAACACTGTACTCGGGGAGGGTCAGACTTTGATCTTTAACAATGGAGACCAAACGCACACACGCACACTCTAGTCCAACCCAAACAAAGGCGTACATTCACTCTCGTTGAAGATGTGCAAGGGTAGATGCATATACTGCCTGATTATCAGCATTTCCTCGACAGGAATGTTTTTATTAGCAGTGCAAGTATTGTTTTTGCGTTATAGTAACGACGAATGCATGAAAGTTATTTGAATCCTGTCCAGCTACTCTCATTCCTTCTGTTTTCTTTAGTGCCCATTTTGTTTTGTTTCGGTCTTTGTGTTTTTGCTTGCATCTGTTTGGGAAAGGGCAGTGGAGATACCGGTCTCGCTCCCATCTATTGCGGGGCACACAATTGCACACGCACACTAACACAATATGGGCAATTTTGACTGATTAGAACCCTCCAAGCACAGGGAGAACTTGCAATCTCCACACACACAGACCTGAGATAGGAATCATAACCTTGACACTGGAGGTGAGAAAACTGTGCAAACCAATATGCCACTGTGCTGCCGTTGTCCGAGATAAAAAGGCTGAAATTTGTTCTCATAGATCATTGGTGTGATTATATTGTATTCATAAATAATTTTTCGTCCTTAAGTTTTTGTTGACCATTTTGGGATCAGAAAATCTGTGTTCTTTTATTTAAATTCAGCATAATGGAAAAGTGCTGAGAGATAAATGGACATGGGAGTGAGCTGTAGACTGAGGTGAGACCGATGGAGATGCTGGAACCAAGTGGCTGCGGTGAGGTTTAGAGGAGGGTAGCGGCAGTGTTGACATGCAGTCGCCTGCTTTCCTACAACACTGGTGCTGAAACAGAGCTGTTCTTTCAACACCATGCTGGCGGACAAGACGGTGAGGAGTGTGCCGATTTCTCGACGTTCGACTGCCACGCCTTTAAAGAAGTGATTTCAGTCTTGTCCCAGTTTAATGACTATCTTCTGAAAACGCTATTGTGCTCCAATGCTGAAGGTTTTTTAAAGATTGTGAACCTTCAGTCCATGAAACGAGTCATAAACATACAGTATGTAGGCATAACACTAGTCTCAGGTGGAAAAGTAGATAAGAGCGCGTATTTGGCCACGAAGGCAGTGCATAGTCTGTTTTTGTACACGCATTCATTCAGTTCTCACATTTTTGTCATTGTGGACATAAACTCACCCTCACAGATTTGTTACCCGATGATGGGACGGTAATCCACAATGGCTGAATTAGGAGAACGTTTTTAGAATTGATGAAAAAAGAAAAAGATAACACATACTTGGTTGTTTGCTCCATATCAAGATGATTATTCAAATGTCAGAGACATGGTCTCGACTCCAAAAATAGACAGGCTGCTTCTAAACTGATGTGAAGTTAAGCGATTTGGCTGTTTTACTCTACGTCTGTCCTCAGGTGCATGGCAAGTGTGTGTGTCGGCATCACACTGCAGGTGATCACTGTGAGAGATGTGATCGTCTCTATAATGACCGACCATGGAGGGCAGCAAGTGGTTTAACTGGAGAAGCTCACCAGTGTGCAAGTGAGTATTTTTTCTTTATTTCTGCCTGTCTGTCTGCCTGCCTGCATTTCTGTCCTCTGTTCAGCAGTGGTTAATATGTGTGTGTGTGTGTGTGTGTGTGTGTGTGTGTGTGTGTCTTTTAAGAGTGCAAGTGTAATGGACATGCAGAGAGCTGCCACTTTGACATAAGTGTATGGCTTCGTTCTGGTCAGAGAAGTGGAGGTGTGTGTCACTGCTTGCACAATACAACAGGTCGTCACTGTCATCAGTGCAAGATTGGCTTTTACAGACATCCCGAAAGGCCGTCGACTGCTGCCAACTCCTGTATACGTAAGACAACACCTCACCTCCACACACACACGCAAATATACTGTATGTTCATAAGTTGTTGACTTACTGTAAATGTGATTTATGACACAGTGGCTGTCAGGGTGTGGAGAACTTTATAGAAAGGCTTCTTTTGGCTAATAAATAAATTTTTTAAATACATGTGATGCTTGAGGGGTTTGATCTCGGGTTGTGAGAAGCCACTTACAGTAAAAGTATGAGGGAAATCTGACTTTTTCCTTCTCCATATTTGATCTCCCCTTCCTTTCTCACGCTGTGTGTGTGTATGTGTATGCACACTTGACGTTGAAATGTTTATTCATGAGTCTTAGCCAGGAGCATGTCAGAGTTCAGGAACTCTGTACTTTTGAAAATACATTAATTCACACAAGTGCCTGCGCGCACAGACACACACGCAAACACACGGGGGCTGTTTGGCATAGAGCACGGAATGCTGATGGCTCTCGTAACGAGCTGAGACATGCAGGACAGCAAGAACTCTGTGGTGTTTTAGCTGTTAATCTGTGTGTGTGTGTGTGTGTGTGTGTGTGTGTGTGTGTGTGTGCGCGTGCATGCGTGTGCGTCTGTCTATGAGTGAGCGTGCATGTTTGTGTGTATGTGCGCACAGCAGACAGATTAATCATCACATACACTGAAACTGTTGATACCTCACCTCATAGCCAAGGCATCAGTATCATGTTTTTTGGGTGTGTTCATGTAGCAGCCTTTTAAACACATACACACACGCAAAACACACATAGACAGCCAATCTTCCTGTCACGATTAACTTTTTCATGAACTATAAACTCAGTCTACAAATGTCTACAAAACTTTAGTCTTCAATGAAATGAAACAACCTTTAAATAATAAACACAACATTTGGGAAAACTTTTTTGGAAATCAAAAAGACAGATTCCTCACCCATCAGACTGAAGTACAGAATGTCTATTTAAAAGAAAAGAGTAAAAAAAAATGATTAAACTGTAAATTAGGCAATGACAAGTATGAGGTGCAATCAAGTCGAACCAGGACTGAACTTTCTATTGAATGAAGGCGTAAAACTAACATTTACAGAAGACTACAAGCACAGTAAGGCTGAATGTTCATGAATGACGATCCCGGCCGAGGTAACTCGGAAACCACATGCAGTCGTTCCCATGAACATTCAGCGAGTGGAACGCCAAATCCTTGAAAATCGACAGATAACCCATTTCACCAATTTGCGGAAGAGACACATCTGTCTGTGGAAACTGTACACACAATCATTCACAAACACCACTTGCTCTGTACAGGTACTCGCCTTGGAGTTATTGCTACATTCTCTGTACAGTCCTAACCTTACTCCAAGCCAGATCCACATGTTTGTGTCATTAAAGTAGTTCCTGGGAGGCTAACGCTTTATACGTGAAGCAGGCAGTCTGATCGTGGCTCTGGCGTACTGAGAAAACTTTCTACCTTGATGGTATCCAAGCACTAGTAAAACGCTGGGATAAGTGCATTAGTGTGTAAGGGGCTTATATAGAGAAACAAAGGTAGTTTTTACTTTCAGGACTGTGTAGTGTTATTCTGCATAATAAAAAAATCCCTCTTTGACTTGTAGGGTGGAAAGATGGTGGCGCCTAGTAAACTGCCAAGTCAATATGTATCTAAAATTATTCATATTGGACTAGTTCCATTTATTCTCCAAGTACTGTTGTAAAAAGGGAGTTTTAGACAAATAGTAACACTGTATACAGTGGAACCTCGGATTGCGAGTAACGTGGTTTGCGAGTGTTGCGCACAACAAGCAAAGATTTTTAAAAATTTTTTACTTTGAAAACAAACAAGTCTTAGTTTACGAGCACCGAGTATCATGTATCACACATGTACTTCTTGTTTTGACGCTGAGCGTCACGTGAACACAACTGAGACAAAGTTATTTCCTCTCTTTTGTGCTCCGGAATTGTGGGTAATCGTCTCCCCTGCTGGGACTCACTGGTATAATCAACATCCATGCACGAGTGTACTGGTACACGCACACACGTGGTCACAGTGTTATAGTAAAAACACATTTTATTTTGTGTTTTGCGCACGCGTGTAGAGCAAAAGAAAGTCTCATTAGAGAGGTTAAAGATCCAGCTTCTCCATGTGTGAGTGCTCGTAATTTGACACCGTGCCCCTTCTCACACACATACACACACACACACTCTCGCCTTTACATCCCCCCCCCCACCCCCTCTCGGCTTCAGACACACACACACACACTCTGCTCTACACAGAAACACTGCTTTGTCGCGATTTTTTTCAAAGGTAAACTGCAGGTTCATTTGTTTGTTTTACTTTACAGCAGTGATTCCATTGGTATGCGCTCACGTGAGTGTCATTAGCGATGTTCAAATAAGAGAGGAGAAAGGTTTACTGTGTAAGATGGGAAGGAGGAGGCTGATTTCTCCTCTTACTTCACACATACACACACAGCGCCTGCACGCATAAGCGGAAAACTTTTCTGTCGGGATCTTTTAAAAACATTTTTTTTGAGGGAAAGTGTAGATTTTTTTTTTTTTTTAACTTTATATTTAGTATTAATAATTTTTATGTATTTATTTTTTGGGGCTGTGGAACAAATAATTTGAGTTTCCATCATTTCTTATGGGAAATTTTGCTTTGATTTATTTTAATGTTTTAGAATACAAGCCCACTTCCGGAATGAATTATGC
Source organism: Channallabes apus (assembly GCA_030522415.1). Lineage (NCBI taxonomy): Eukaryota > Metazoa > Chordata > Actinopteri > Siluriformes > Clariidae > Channallabes > Channallabes apus. The sequence continues at coordinate 22,603,127 of CM060108.1, read as the reverse complement.
TCGTAATCCAAGGCTCCACTGTATTTAAATGCTACTTGTAAAGGATTTTAGGTTGTATGAGGTTATATAGTATAAAAGCAACTGTCCAACACACACTGTCATGTGCTGATGAATTTGTAGATTCAATTGATACGGTTCTACCGCTATGCAGATCATTCCAGTTCCGGGAGACGGATTATAAACGGTCTATGCTGCATTGAAAATTAGATATGTGGTGAAACGTAAATCAGATTTTATCTCTTAGTATAGTGCTAGTAGGTAAATCACTGCTTTTACTGGGAAATCTGCCTCTAGATATTACATTATCTATACCGTGACTTCTGAGATTTTAATCGCAGTAATAATCTTTCCAAAAAACTAACTCATGCTTTAATATAAATATGCGTGAAGGCATTCGTATGAATATATTTCTCTTTTTTGTACAACCACAGCTTGTTTGTGCGATCGTGTCGGAACTGAGAGTTGTAACCCTTCTAACGGGGACTGTATCTGCAAGCCTGGTGTGGCCAGCCCGCTTTGTGACAAGTGTATGCTGGGATACTGGGGTTTGACCGAATACGGCTGCAGACCTTGTCAGTGTGCAGGTGACTGTGATCCATACAATGGAGACTGCATGATGGGGTTAGTCTGTGTGTTTGTGTATTTATGTTTGTGTATTTAGCAGAATCCTGTAGAATGCAGAATGTTCTATAACCTAATAATGTGTACAAAATGTGTGTGTAGGTCCGATCCTGATCACAACAACAGCATATTTCGAGTGGAGGAACTTTTTTCTGCTCTGAACTTTCAAGGTAGAGGTCTGTTAACAGTGCTGTTCTGTGTATCTGAAGTTCACTCTGTTGGCTTGAATAAGATATGTGCCATTAAATGTCATGGATGTTTTTATATTGCCTTGACAACGGAAATAAACTGACAGGCAATTCAATAAGTTTTTTTTTCCTGTGCAGAGAAATGTGTCTGCAAACAACATTCTCTTAGGAACAGTAAAGTTTTCTGCACTATGAAATATTCCTATGGTAAGTATCAGTTCTTTGAAACATACTGTAAACATAAACACACACACACATATATATATATATATATATATATATATATATATATATATATATATATGTATGTATATATAGATATGTGTGTGTGTAGGCCTGAGGATATTTCAAGACTGTCCTTGTGTTTCTGCAGATTACATAATTCAGATAAAGCAGTTTTGAACATACTGTATGTACAGTGTTATAAGCATTTAGTAATTTAGAAATTAAGGCAAATGTTGGATAGTGGTAGCTTAAAGCCACACATTTCTGCAGTGTATCCTGTTTGGGTGTATGTGAAGGAAATTAGGGTTCATTTAGTGTCCTACCAGCATATTGTGTGTTTGGGTGCAGCTCTAAAGGTAAAAGTGCTGGCAGCACATGATAAGGGCTCTCATGCTGAGGTGGATGCTAAAGTTCTGAAGGTGCTGTGGAGCAGCTCCCCCCACAGGCTCATGGAAGGAACTGTCACTTTGTATCCAGAGTCCTGGACAACCCGAGGCTGTACTTGCCCTGTACTGTATCCTGGTAAGTATAACTACATACACACGTATTACAACAGTGAACATCGATTGTGATCCTTTGAATATTAATGTTCTGGTTTGTTAATTAATTAATTCACCAATTAAAATAATCTACTGTATATCTGTCGTCTCTAGGGGAAGAATATCTAGTTGTTGGGCACCACGATGTGAGGAAAGGTCGACTTCTGGTCAACATGAAGAGTTTAGTTAAGCCATGGAGAGCCAATCACAGCCGTCGTGTGCTACAGCTCTTTAAAACTAAATGCACCTGAATTAGAGATAGGGAGAGGTAAAGATGTGGTCAAATTCAGCCAAAACCTTTGTGAATTTACACACTGTATTGTGCAAATGTGTATCACTGAATAAGTGTGGAAGATGAGGTCGGTTATGAATGTCTGTTGTACAGAATGTATATTCATTGAATGTACATATTATATTGTATACAATTTTGTATCTTTTTGAGCTTGTACATAACATGGCAAACATTTGTATATAATGTCCTGATGAAAATATGCTTATTAAATGCAATAGAAACTGGTAGGACCGACAGAAATGGGAATTTGTTTCTTCTAGAATTCTGCTTTCAAGAAAATACCAACTTTGATGAAAGTTTTTGAACACTAGCCTTTAAATAAATTACTACAGTCATGTGTCATGCTGCTCTGAGGTACAACACACAACACAACTGCAGGTGCAGGAAATCTTTCTTTATTTATCTTAGTCACAGTCTCTTAAGTCACAATTCCAACAAAATAATACTACTTAAAGCCACCCCACTGGTGGCTTCTCCCAGCGCGGTCTGCAGGCGGTAAACACAAGAATGTCCAGGCGTTCTCTTAACGCGAAACTAAAGAAACTCGAGACTGGATGCCGATCCTCGGCTGAAGTGATCCTAAACAGTGAAGCTGTCCTGCTTCACTGTACCTCGCCTGCAGATACCGCTAGCCCTTGGGAGAGACACAGAAAGAGACACATTAAATGGGTGCTGTGGCATAATGGTGACCAGACACTGTAGTGTGGGTTCGGCTGGGTTAAGTAGTGCGACACATGAGGTAAAGACAGGTGTTTCTGATTACACATTAAGGGTAGACGAAGACATACAATGACACACTAGGGGGAGACAAAGCTACAGCTCAGTAAGCCGGAGAACCGGATCTCCGGGGCTGCGGAGGCTCGGATGTTACATTACCCCCCTCCCCAGGACCGGCTTCCTGAAGAGGAGGTGGGCACTCTACTTGCGTCACCGAAGGGGGTCGGAACCCGCCGACCTGATGGAATTGCCGGCGGGCGGGTCGGCCTCGGGCCCGCGGCGCAGGACGGTCCGGCCGTGCCCTGTGGAACTCGGAAATGAGTTCGGGGCTCAGTATGTCCCGCGCCGGGACCCAGCTGCGTTCCTCCGGTCCATACCCTTCCCACTCCACCAGATATTGGAGTGAGCCTCCTCGCCTTCGGGAGTCCAATAATTGTTGGACTTTAAACGCTGGTGCCCCCTCGATCTCCACAGCCCCAGGTAGCGAGGGGGTTACGACCCCCTCGTCCAGCGGTCCCCCCCTCACTGGCCTGAGAAGAGAGATATGAAAGGTGGGGTTAATGCGCATGTGTGAGGGGAGTTGTAACCTAAATGATACAGGGTTTATTTGTGCTATAACAGGGAAGGGGCCGATGAACCGAGGGGAGAGTTTACGACAGGGGAGGTTTAAAGAGAGGTCCCTTGTCGAGAGCCAAACCCGATCACCTACCTGGAGCGGAGGACTTTCCCTTCGCCGCCTATCGGCGAATTTCTTAAAACGACGAACTGCTTGGGAGATATGGGCATGCGCACCCTCCCATACTTTCTCCGCTTTCTTAAACCATTCATCCACCATGGGGATATTGGTGGGAGTGGCATCCCAGGGACAGAGCGGCGGTTGGTATCCGAGTATACATTGAAACGGCGTTAGGCCGGTTGAGGAGTGTTTTAAGGAGTTTTGCGCATATTCCGCCCAGAGTAAATAGTCCGCCCATTCATGTTGTCGACTACTACAATATGCGCGAAGGAACTTCCCGAGATCTTGCACAGTCCGCTCTGCCTGCCCATTAGACTCCGGGTGATAGCCTGAGGTTAGACTAATAGTGGTCCCCAACTTCTGGAAAAAAGCTTTCCAGACTCTAGCGATAAATTGGGGACCACGATCTGAAACAATGTCCTCCGGAATACCATAGTAGCGAAACACTGTATCGAATAGGGTTTCCGTTACCTGAGAGGCGGTCGGGAGAGCGCAGAACGGGACGAATCGACAGCCTTTAGAAAACCGATCCACCACTACTAGCACTGTCGTGTAACCTTGTGACACTGGCAGGTCCGTTACAAAATCCACCGCTAGGTGGGACCACGGTCTGTTTGGTGTGGGCAAGGGTATTAATTTACCAACTGGCAACCCTCGAGGGCTTTTTGTAGTTGCACAAGTAGCACAAGACGAAACAACTGTTCTCACTGTTTCCCGCATTTTTGGCCACCAGAACCTAGGTTCTAGTAGTTGGAAGGTTCTTAATTCGCCGGGGTGTCCAGAAGTGAGATTAAGGTGGGCCTCCACCGTCACTCGTTCACGTAGGGACTCCGGTACGTAGGTTCGATCCGGAGGACAGTCGGACGGCACGGACTCGGTTCGTGTCGCCTGGGCTATCTCCGTATCGAGATCCCACGCAATCGGAGCCACCACGAGTGCAGGGGGCAAAATAGGTTCAGGATCTGTGGTTCGGTCCTGCGCCGCGAAACAGCGGGAGAGCGCATCCGCCTTGATGTTTTTAGAGCCGGGTCGATATGTAATGGTGAAGTGGAAACGAGTGAAAAACAGGGCCCAGCGGGCTTGACGAGGGTTTAGTCTTTTAGCTTGTTGGAGGTACTCAAGGTTTTTATGATCTGTGAGCACCGTAAAAGGATGTTCTGCTCCCTCCAACCAGTGCCTCCACTCCTCTAACGCCGCTTTTATGGCTAGCAGTTCTCGATTACCGATATCATAATTGCTCTCAGCAGGTGTCAGTTTCCTCGAAAAAAAAGCGCAGGGATATAGCTTCTCTGGGTGTCCCTGGCGCTGTGACAGCACCGCTCCTAGTCCCACTTCCGACGCATCGACCTCGACTACGAAGGGCTTAGTAGGATCGGGGAGTTTTAAAATAGGCGCAGAAGTGAAAGCTTGTTTTAGTCGCTGGAATGCGATACGCGCTTCCGGCGTGAACTTACGTAGTCGCTGGGGCTTCCCCTTTAATAGATCAGTGAGCGGTGCTGCCAACATACTGTAGCCCCTAATAAAGCGCCTGTAAAAATTGGCAAACCCAAGGAAACTTTGTAGCGCCTTCACTGATGTGGGCTCCGGCCATAGTTGGACCGCGCTGACCTTAGCTGTGTCCATCATGACCCCCCGTGGCCCTATGCGATAGCCCAGAAATGCTACCTCCTTTTTGTGGAATTCACATTTCTCTGCCTTCACATAGAGCCCATGTTCCCGCAGCCGATGGAGAACGGCGGTCACATGACGGACGTGCTCCTCGTACGACCGCGAGTATATCAGAATGTCATCTAAATACACTATCACAAATCGGTCTAACATACTTCGAAGCACGTCATTCATGAGCCCCTGAAACACCGCAGGTGCATTTACCAATCCATACGCCATTACATTATACTGATAATGACCGGATGTAGTGCTAAATGCCGTCTTCCACTCATCGCCCTTGCGAACACGAACGAGGTTGTATGCGCTGCGGAGGTCAAGTTTAGTAAAGATGGACGCGCCTCGGAGCAGATCGATCGCGGCCGGTACCAAAGGCAGTGGGTGCTTATATTTTACTGTAATGGCGTTTAGCCCCCGGTAATCTATACACGGTCTAAGGCCCCCCCCTTTTTTTTCGATGAAGAAGAAACCTGCTGAGGCTGGAGACGTGGAGCGACTAATGAGTCCTTGTCGAAGAGCCTCTCCCACGTATTCCTCCATTGCCCTGGTCTCGGCCACGGATAGTGGGTAAATACGTGAGCAGGGCGGTGTTTTCCCCGGCAAGAGATCAATAGCGCAATCCCACGGGCGATGAGGGGGAAGTCGTGCAGCAGCCCTAATGCTAAACACGTCTTTAAACTTTACGTACTCTGATGGCACTGAAGTGGAGACTAGGGCGTTGGGGCTTTCAATAGACGTTGTTTGGACCATTAATGTGGATGGTGTACAAAATTTAGCGCATCGGGGGGACCAGGAAATGATACGCGAACCAGCCCAATCAAAATTTGGATTGTGAGAGCGCAACCATGGGAGGCCGAGCACGACGGACTGACTCACCTGAGAAATTACATAGAATTTTAATTCCTCAGTGTGGTTTGGGAAGGTTAATCGTAGGGGCACGGTGATCATGTTAACTGGCGATTGAGCTAATGGGTTGCCATCTAGAGCATTAATCCTGATCGGGTTTGGAAGCTTCGACACGGGAGCGTGCAGCGAGGAAAGGAGAGAGGATGAAATAAAATTCCCAGCCGATCCAGAATCTATTAACGGGGAAACAGAAACAACATGAGTGTGATATGACAGAGTAGCATTGATACAAAAAGACTGTGTGATTCGTGGGGATGAATGTTGCATTACTTGCAATAATGGGCATGTTTTAATGAGATGCCCCCCCCCCCCCGCAGTACAGGCATAGTCCAGCCGTGAATCGGCGTCTTCTCTCCTGGGCAGACAGTCGGGAGGTGCCCACATCCATCGGCTCCAGCGTGTTGTCTCGGGATCTTGGCGGGCTCTTGCCGGGGCTGGGTCGGCGGCGCGGCTCCATACTGCCCCCTACAGCTCTAGCGGGGTTTTGCCGCTTCTGACCGCGGAGATGTTGGTCCAGCTTGATGGCCAGTTGAATTGTCTCGTCGAGGTCCATGTCGGCATCTCGACATGCCAATTCAAGCTGGATTTCCGGCTGGAGCCCGTCTCTAAAGCGAGCGAGGAGGCTCCGCTCGCACCACTCACTTTCCGCGGCCAGGATCTTAAATTTAACAGCGTAGTCTACCACCGTGGCGGATCCTTGGCGTAGCCTTAACAGCTGTTGCTCCCCGGTGCGTCCCTGATCTGGGTGGTCAAAAACTGACCGAAACGCGCGTCGAAATCGCGCGAAGTCCACAATGTCCCGACCTCCCGCGCACCACATAGCGGTTGCCCAGTCCATGGCCGCACCTGTGAGCTGTTGTGTGACAAAACTAACCTTTTGACGATCATCTAGATCCGGGTAGTCTGCCATGTACAACTCACAAGCAAGGAGAAATTTACGGCAACCCTCAGGATCGCCAGCATACCTCTCCGGAGGAGTCGCTCTTGGTGGAGATCGGGAAGGGCGCCGTGGCGCCTGGGAGGATGGTGACTGGCCGGTCGCGATGTCCCGAACGCTGTGAGCGAGATCATTGATGGCACGAGCCAAACTGTCCATTTGCCCCTGCTGTCTCCTGATGTAATCCATGATCGGGGGGTTGTCACCGGGCAGAGGCGTTCCTGCTGCAGTCTGGAATAGGGTCTGGTCATCTGTCATGCTGCTCTGAGGTACAACACACAACACAACTGCAGGTGCAGGAAATCTTTCTTTATTTATCTTAGTCACAGTCTCTTAAGTCACAATTCCAACAAAATAATACTACTTAAAGCCACCCCACTGGTGGCTTCTCCCAGCGCGGTCTGCAGGCGGTAAACACAAGAATGTCCAGGCGTTCTCTTAACGCGAAACTAAAGAAACTCGAGACTGGATGCCGATCCTCGGCTGAAGTGATCCTAAACAGTGAAGCTGTCCTGCTTCACTGTACCTCGCCTGCAGATACCGCTAGCCCTTGGGAGAGACACAGAAAGAGACACATTAAATGGGTGCTGTGGCATAATGGTGACCAGACACTGTAGTGTGGGTTCGGCTGGGTTAAGTAGTGCGACACATGAGGTAAAGACAGGTGTTTCTGATTACACATTAAGGGTAGACGAAGACATACAATGACACACTAGGGGGAGACAAAGCTACAGCTCAGTAAGCCGGAGAACCGGATCTCCGGGGCTGCGGAGGCTCGGATGTTACATCATGTTTCTATTCAAGACCATCTCTTGTGCATAAGTAGATCAAAACAGTCTTCGTTAAATCGATATTTCATTTTTATTCTAATTTCAATCCACTGCATCTACTTTGCCATAACATGACCACTGTACCACTGGAAGGTGAACTGAACAACATTGATCACTGACTATACAACAGCAAACTGGTGAGATCATGGGCTCAGGACCAAAGGCCAGCCCATCAGAGGTTGACTTCAAGGTCTGATCCCACAGAAAAACCAATGTTTGCTATAATAGAGAGGCACCAAAGCACCCAGTGAACTCCGGCCCACCATGCACGGTGCCAAAACTCTCCAGATCCCAATCTGATCAAGCACTAATAGGATGCATCGAATAAACAAGTCTGATCTATGGAGACTGATTTGAGCTGATGGAAAGGCTACAGTATACGCTAATGATCAGACACGTGTATAGGTAGCAAAGGTAATACAATGAGCAGAATATATTTAAAATGCTGTCTTTCAAATTTAAAAACAGTAATCCCTAATGCTTCCCCCTTTATGTGGAAGCATGTGTACCTGTACAAGGGTAATACAATGAGCAGACCTTTAAAATCTAACAAAAGTAGTCGCGTTGTCTGTTTAAAAAACATATAATTTATCTTCTATGTCATGTCTCAAAATTACAGAAAAGGACATCCGGTTATTTAGCAGATGGATGATGCGTTTATTTCAGTAAGTTCGTAAAAACACCTTAAAATAAAGGAGAAACCGTTAAAATACTCGTTCGCGCGCACAGCGGCAGGTAGTGAGTGACGTCATGATTTGAATCGGGGCGCGCGCGACCGGGGAAACTGAATTTCCCGCAACAAGTATCATGAGAACGACATAGGTTAATATAATACAACCAATTAATTAATATAGACAATGGTACTGATGGTATTTCCCTTGTATGGGGCAGACAAGGGGATTTTGCAGTCAACATTTGGTCATATTCAAAGGGAATAATAATAATAACATCATCATTTGTTGCACCTTTGCCAGTTTTAATGTCCAGACAGGACTAATATATGGGCCTAATATGGATATTTTAAAATATTTCTTTTTGAAATGTAAGTCTTATTTTGATTAATTTATTAAGCAGCTTGAGATTCGTCTGCCCATTTGTTTAAGCTCAACATGTGTTAGTACAAGGTTATGGAATGTGATGACGTCACAACTGAACACGATAGACAATAACTAACGTCATAAACAGTCACTATATTATCTTTACACAGAGATAAAAAGCGTTGATCAGAGAGTATCAGCGAGTATTAGTTTTCCTTTTTTCGGAATCGGAAATGAAAATGAATAAGGATAAAGTGAACACGACGTTGACTACACTGTATGTGGGAGATCTGCACCCCGATGTGACCGAGTCGGTGCTGATGGAGAAATTCGTCCCTGTAGGAGGAGTTCACTCCATCAAGCTCTACAGAGATAAAGCGACGGGCTTCTCCCGCGGATATGCCTATGTCAACTTTTACCAGCGTGCCGACGGTAACACACACCATGCCTGAACATTTTGCACTAATTGACTCGCACTTTTATTCAAACCTATATACTCATAAGAGATGGTTTTAAAAAAATAATAACAATAAATGTTAACATTTTCCCGTATTTTACATGACACCAATTAACCTTCTTTAACCGACTTTACCAACGGTGCTAATAATCCTGCATGTAGTTACATACACAGTAAAATCTCCAGTGTTGCTTTGACACTTTCAGAGCTCATTCATCTCCGACTGGATCTGTGTAAACACTGTCTTCATTCAACACTGGGAATTTTACTGTGTAGTGGAATTGACACCTACTGTATAGTGATCTTACTGAAATGAATTTCCTTTCTTCCCTCAGCTGAGAGAGCATTTGAATTGCTCAATTATGAACACCTTATGGGACAGCCCATGCGAATAATGTGGTTCCAGATGGACAGTTCACTGAGAAACGCCGGCACTGGAAATATCTTCATCAATAATTTGGACAAGTCGATCAACAGCCTGGAACTTCATGGCCTCTTCTCCACCTTTGGCAAGATCTTGTCATGCAAGGTTTAGGCCATGAACTGTCTGAATCAGAATAGCATCTGTGTAGCCTTAAGAGAATGTTTGTAATTCTTAAGTCATGTATTACCCGTTTGACATAAATTCTTTGTTGACATGATGTGTCTTGTCTGAAGATCGTAGGCTATAAGAAGGGGCACAAGAGATATGCCTATATCCATTATGATTCTGTTGATGCCGCAGAGATGGCGATCAAGGCACTGAATGGCACACTCCTGAACGGTCGCCTAGTGTAAGTCATGTGATGTTGCTGGACTTTCGGCTCCTCACATCGAGGAGTCACCACAGCAGACCATCCGAATCACACACGACTTTGGCGCAGGTTTTACGTCGGATGCTCTTCCTGACGCAACCCTCCCATTTTATCCGGGCCTGGGTGTAAACGATTAATGTTACCTGTCCGTGTTCGAATGTCAGGCTTCTTTTTTTTAGTATAATTAATGAAATCAGATTTTTATTGAAATCCCTATAATATTAATTTATAGGTTATGTTTGATAATATGTAGTATTTAAATTTAAGTTGTAATTTTAGACATACTAACCAACACCTTATCAATAGTGTTAATGAGAACTCTAAGTCTTAGTTTCTGTGTTGTGTTACAGAACTATCGAACACTTTAAGTCCTTTAAGGAGCGCCAGGCTGAGAGTGCCCACCGCCCCCAAGTCTTCACCAACATCTTTATCAAATACTTTAATCAGGACATGGACACACAGAAGCTGACAGAGATCTTCAGCAAGTTCGGTAAGGATGCTCACTCACTCACTCATCGTTTATACCCCTTTATCCTGTATTCAGGGTTGCAGGGGGCCTGGAGCCTATCCCTGGATAGTTAGGGCATGAGGCGAGGTACACCCAGGATAGGGTGCCAGTCCATTGCAGGGCACACACTCATTTACTGTACACACTCACTCACATACTACGGGCAATTTGGGAACACCAATTAGCCTAATCTTCATATCTTTGGACTGTTGGAGGAAACCGCAGTACCTGGAGGAAACTCACCAAGCACGGGGAGAACATGCATTGCCAACAACTACACCACCATGTCTCCAACACAATAAGTTATGCACTTGAAGTAATAGAATATATTCTAGAATTCGGATGAAGTTTTACAATTGTTGATGTATGTATACTGTATGTGTGTTGCAGGTCCTGTGGCGAGTGCTCGCGTCATGACCAACGAGCAAGGGAAGTCTAAACGATTTGGCTTCGTGAGATATGAGAGGCCTGAAGACGCACAGAAGGTGAGCCTTCTGTAGGTTATTATGAAGACAGATGTCCTACTTGTACTGTTTGATAAGTTTCTTTAAGGCAGAATAAACTTTGATTAAGGGTTTGTGTTTTTGTGTTTCTGTGTGCCTGGTCAGGCTGTGGATGAAATGAATGGGAAGGAGGTAAATGGCAAAAATATATATGTGAATCGAGCACAGCGTAAAGAACAGAGACAAGCTGAACTCAAGCGCAAGTATGGGCAGGTAAAACACACACACACACACACACACACACACACACACACACACACACACACACACACACACACACACACACACACACAAACAAACACAATGGAGTATAACTTTGCTTTCTCTGCTATAGAGTCTGAACCTGTTCGTGAATAACCTGGAAGCTAGTGTGGATGATGAATGTCTACGCAAAGAGTTTTTGCGTTTTGGACGCATCATAAATGCAAAGGTCACTATCAATTTAGAATACTTACATTTTATCCATTTTCTAATATTTATGGATGGATGTTCACTCAGTACTAGATAGCCATATTTGCATATTTATCATGATGTGTTTCCTTGTTCTCTCCCACAGGTAATGAAGAGGAATGGCCACTCCAGAATGTTTGGCTTTGTGCACTTCTCCTCCTCCAAAGATGCCATAAATGCTATAAATGAGATGAATGGCAAGATGTGGGGCAAGAAGCCACTGTATGTGGCTGTTGCTCAGAGTAAAGAGTGCCAGGCTTACCTTACCCAACAGCAAATGCAGTGGATGGCATACATGCAGTATGGGGTCCCTGGCTTATTATGTTATTTGAGGTCCCAATTCCAGCAGTGCCACTCGTAGTCTCTCCCACCTACAGAGTCTGTGAGTAAAGTGCCACATGAAATAGACACAACTTGGAAACAAATCAGATAATAATATATTATACATAATAATAATAATATATGTTTACAGGAGGCAGCCACATATTCACCAATTAGAAAGGACCTGACCATGTACATGCTGGAATCCACTTTTGTAGATGACAATACCCAGACAGCATGTGAGTCTCACACTCATATACCCACAAAAATGTTGCTAATGTACAATCCTGATTTGCATTAACACATTTCTTTACTTCCCTGTTACAGTTTGGAAAGTGTTTGTGTATGTCCTGAAGGTCTCCTTTTTGTTGTTTAACGGTGGTTGGAATCCAAAAAGTTGGTTACATTAATGCCAACTGTAGTTCTCGTCCTCCATCATCTTCCCAGCCTCTTAATGCAGATTTCCCCAGACCAGCCTTCCTTAAAACGTCTATTGCATCCTTTCCTGATCTTGTCTTGATTTGTACTGTGCCTTGAACTCTTTGTCTGCCGTATCCGGTAATCACACACACTCTTCTTGACACGTTCCTTTTCAGTACCACTCAGCATCTAGTCGAAGCTCTGTTGGTTGAATAACTGGCACTCGTAGATTTCTCTCTCCTTAGTTTCCCTGCCCTTTAAAGCTGAATTTCCAGTCCATTCTTCCTCAAAAACAACATTAAATGCTTCCTTTCTTGATCAGTGACTCCCCATACGAAAAGACTCTTAATATTGCTATCTACTCTCGTTATTTTTTTAGTTTTTGGAGTTGTGCCAATGTAGCCTCTCCTGCATATAATTCTTGCATGAGAGCAATACATGCTCAGCAGTCTCACTTTTATGGCAGTCCCGTTGGGTGTTTACCTACTGTACAATAAATAGAGCAAATGTCTTGCTTTTGGTTCATTGTTCACAAGCACAGACTTTTAAATATTTTTCTTTGCTTTGCTCTCTCTCTCTCTCTCTCTCTCACGTTGCACATGGCTATATATATTTCTTATCTTTAACCTTAATACCCAAGTGGCACCGATACGTGCTGACACCTCAGCATAGGTCAATGATGATAAAAAAATATATATGTGCTTACACAAGTCTTTATATATATATATATATATATATATATATATATATATATATATATATATATATATATATATATATATATACACACACACAAGTCTTTCTGGTGTGTGTTAAAACAGACTTCAAATGTTATTTGGTTTTTCGATATGTCATGTAGAACAAAAGTTATCATTACGTTTATAATGGGTAAATTTTACCACTACCAGAATATGTGAATGAAGCTGCAGAAATTTTTAACTCACAAAATTAGATTATTATTATTATTATTATTATTATTATTTGATCATAGAACCACCCAAAAACAACCATATAAAGTTGTTTAAATGAACAAAAAAATTGTTAATTATACTGCCTACAGTATTTTGTGCTGAAAAAAGGTATACGTCACACTCTATACTACTGAGCCCTATATATGTTTATTAAAAAACAGCAAAGGAAATAGTGGCCAAAATGCTCTTGAGCTTTAAGGGCTCCGGCAGGGAAAGCTGGGCTCAAATCAGCGAGAAACTTTTTTGAAAACTGTACATGTGCAGATAGTTGATTATGTGACACACAGGTGTACTTTGCATCTACACATATAAAGTGTAACTGTGAAAGACATACAGTACAGATGTAAAGACTAAAACCACATGCATGTCTTTTTCAGGAAATCTTGAAGATGCTGTGCAAAAACAAGAAGAGGAGAAGGAATGAAAGAAACTTTCCTACCAATGTTGCACACAAAAAAATATATAAACATTTCATAAAATGCAAAGATAAAGTGGTCTGGGTCTTACATATTTGTTGTGTGTGTGTGTGTGTGTGTGTGTGTGTGTGTGTGTGTGTGTGTGTGTGTGTGTGTGTGTGTGTGTGTGTGTGTGTGTGTGTGTGTTTGAGGGTTAGTTTGAGTGAGAGAGAGGTTTGTGTGTGTGGTGTACGGATGTGTCAGTCTGTGTGATGAGTAAATGTGTTTGTGCATGTTTGTGTGTGGTGTGTGAATTGTGTGGGTGTGTTTCTGCGTGCGGGCATGTGAGACAGAAATATGAGTGTGTGAGTGTTAAGATTTTTGTGATGTGTGATATTCATGAGTATTAGTGTGTTTGTGTATATGTGCGTGTGTGCATCTGTGTGAGTGTGATAGTGTTAGCAATGTGATATAAGTGTGTTTGTGTTAACATTTGTGATGTGTACGTGTGTTCAATAGGCCGCAGATGCTGGAAAGTAAACATGATGTCACTGAACGCGTCACTGAATATAATGTCACTCAATATAATGCCAGACAGAAAGTTATTAATAATTTTTCAGTGTAAGTTTAAGACATTATCATGGCTGACCCATTTGAGATATCAAAAGTCCCTCTGCAATTTAGCGCATGTCTTTAGATTTAGTATATAGGGTGCCTTTTTGCGAACAACCCAAAATACTGTTGAGTTGAGCCCATGACATGCAAGCAAAATCTTGTGTGGGGGCCCCGGGTAATGCGACTCTCAGGCATCCTAATGGCAGCAGATTCCAACCTGTCTGGCAATTTTCATGAGTTTCTGAGCATGCTAAGTCCCCCAAAATGTCTAAAAGGTTTGGAAAAAAATCCTTAGGAAAACAAGAGGGTCCTGCGACCCTATAGTGCTTGGGCCCTAATAATAATAATAATAGCACTGTCGTCTTAAACCTCTAGGGTCTGGGATCAATTCCTGCCTTAGTTTGTGTGTGCATGGACTTTGCATGTTCTCCCTGTGCTTGGTCCTCCCAAGCAATGACATGCAGGGCCAAGCAGGGGTAAATGTTACATGTTATTCCCCTGTATACTGTAGAGCAGCAGGGCCATGCAGAGACGTTTAAAGGTTACGTGCTCAAAGTTAAAAAAGATAGAACAGGCTGAATAACAACAACTCACATTCATGACGAATCTAATATGGAATTGCATTATACTGTATGACTGTCATCAGGTGGGACAATGCAAAGCAAATGTAGCCTATGCTTTACCTGAAAACTGGGAAATAAACTGAAACCAGGATATTAGTAGTACAAAAGACAGGGGTGGTCATCGTAGGGTGAGAATGTATTTATTTATTTATTTATTTATTTTTCAACTGTGTGTCTGAGTGTGTGTGTCCTGTTGGCACCTTCTGAACATCACAGAGCACAGAACATCACAGCATCAACTTTAAATGGGAGGGATTAGATTGTAGAACTGTAAAATCTGGGATATGTGGAATATTTGTTATATTATTAGTAATAATAAAAAAAATCTATATACATAAAACACACAAACATGCACATGCAGTGCTTATTAAATGTTTAAACTGTAGAGATACAATAATTTTACTGCTGTAAAATCAGCATTTTATCTAATTTGAAATATAAACCTAAAGTTACTTAATATATTTTCTTTAAAAACAGTGTGGGGGAGGGGGGTTGAATATCATAAGTATAATAATTCATAATTATGTGGATATCCATATTAGATCGTTTTTAGTGAAATAAAAACTCTCCAGAAAAGAAGGGAAAATTCTTTAACTTACTTTAAAACAAAACCTGTTCCCTAAAACGGTGGACACAGAGCTACAGACCCCCCTGTAACCCCCTTACCCAGTTAGCTAGCAGCTAATGACCACCACTACTTGTACAGTTCATAAAAGGACAGGTAATGATTGTCGCGCTGTTACACAAACATCACGCTCGTTTATTTCAATTCATTTGTTGTTATAGACTATATTGTGCGCTGTACATCCTATTTACTGTTTTGTTACAGTCTGCACCTTCCAATTAATTTGCCTGCTTCTCCTCCAGCTCCGCACCAACCAGCCTGCAGGAAATGCGCGTGCACTTTGCAAGCTCGGACCCGGCTCGTAACGAGCGCGCGCTGCTCTCAAGGGCGAGCATTGGTTAATGATAGTCATGTGACTGATGCAAGCCAGATCCTTTTATTTAACAAAATTGAGATTAATAGTTACATTTTAGTTCCCAAATTGACCGTAGTGTGTGAATGAGTGTGTGAATGTGCGTATGAGTGTGTGCCCTGCGATGGATTGGCACCCTGTCCAGGGTGTACCCCGCCTTGTGCCCGAAGTCTCCTGGGATAGGCTCCAGGTCCCCCGCGACCCTGAACACAGGATAAAGCGGTACAGAAGATGAATGAATGAATGAGTTACATTTTATTATTGAGGGGAAAGACAGGGCTCCATACGCATATACACATAAAAAAACCAACAACAACTAAAACAAGAAAAGGGCACCTGAGGCATCCTGGAGGAAACCCCCCCCTGCACGTGCCTGTAGGGCAGACAAGACCATTTTACAAAGAGAATAACACTAATAATAATAATACTAATAATAATAATGTTATCACTGTCGCCGTGCACCTCCAGGTTAATTTGCGTTCCCAACCGGGGGTCCTAATAAATACACTGGTTGCAGTTGGCCTCCGCTGTACTTAGTTGGATTATAGACATTCCTACTGTAAATGGATGGATGGATGGAATAATAACAACAATAATAATAATTGGCCAAACAGTATCCAAGGGTACGATCTGTGAAAACACATCATACACACAGAAATGTATTTATTATAAGGGGGATATTATTTTTTTTTTTTAAGTTTTTGCTTAATTTATTGAGATGACGTCACAATGGAACAAGATAGACGGCATGCTTCTAATTCTACGTCATAAACAGTCACTATATTATCTTTACACAGAGATAAAAAGCGTTGATCAGAGAGTATCAGCGAGTATTAGTTTTCCTTTTTTCGGAATCGGAAATGAAAATGAATAAGGATAAAGTGAACACGACGTTGACTACACTGTATGTGGGAGATCTGCACCCCGATGTGACCGAGTCGGTGCTGATGGAGAAATTCGTCCCTGTAGGAGGAGTTCACTCCATCAAGCTCTACAGAGATAAAGCCACGGGCTTCTCCCGCGGATATGCCTATGTCAACTTTTACCAGCGTGCCGACGGTAACACACACCATGCAAAACAGAGGAGAAGTGATTTCACACAGCATGTCTGTATCACTCCGTATTACTTGACTTGAACTTTTATTTAAAGAATACATTCTCATACGAGATGTTTTTTTTAAAGAATAAATGTTAACATTTTCCCGTATTTTTTTTTATGAGACTATAAACCTTCTTTACCCCCGTTCTTAACAACGTTGCCAATAATTCTGCATGTGACAGTAGATACAGTACAGTACATACACAGTAAAATCTCCAGTGTTGCTTTAACAATTTTAGAGTTCATTTGAACACTACTTTATTCATTCAACACCGGGAATTTTGAATTGACACCTATAGGGATCTTACTGAAATGAATTTCCTTTCTTCCCTCAGCTGAGAGAGCATTTGAATTGCTCAATTATGAACACCTTATGGGACAGCCCATGCGAATAATGTGGTTCCAGGTGGACAGTTCACTGAGAAACGCCGGCACTGGAAATATCTTCATCAATAATTTGGACAAGTCGATCAACAGCCTGGAACTTCATGGCCTCTTCTCCACCTTTGGCAAGATCTTGTCATGCAAGGTTTAGGCCATGAACTGTCTAAATCTGAATAGCATCTGTGTAGCCTTAAGCGAATGTTTTTTTATTCTTAAATAAAGTCATTTATTAGTCAGTTCTTTGTTGACATGACGTGTCTTGTCTGAAGATCGTAGGCTATAAAAAGGGGTACAAGAGATATGCTTATGTCCATTTTGAGTCCGTTGATGCTGCCGAGAGGGCGATCAAAGCGCTGAATGGCAAACTCTTGAACGACCGCCTAGTGTAAGTCATGTATAAATAATCAATTGTTATCTCTATGTGCTGAAATATCTAATTACTGTTGACATTTGCTCTGTTGTTTTTGACTTGTGTTTAAGGAATATAATTTGATGTTTTTCGAAATCCCTATAATATTAATATATTCTACCATTTAAAGGTTTAGACACACCTTATTCAGTGTTTTTTTTCCTTTAATATTGTTTTCAACATTGTATATTAGTACCGAAGCCATTAAAATTATGACAGAACAAATATGGAAATATGTCTTCAACCAAAACATGTTAAATAATCCACGATATGTTTTATACATTTGATTCTTCACCTTTTGCTTTGATTACAGCTTTGCACACTGTTTGTTCTGTCAGCTTTATGAGGTTGTCACCAGGAATGGTCTTCCAACAATCATGAAGGAGTTTCCAGAGGTTTTGAGTACTTTTTGACTGCTTTTCCTTCATTGTCTGGTCCAACTAATCCCAAACAATCAACTGGATTTAGATTGGGCAATGATGGACTGTCAAAAAAAACTCATCAGACCAATGAACAGATTTCCACTGATTTATTGGCTATTCTTTGTGTTTCTTGCCCAAGCAATTCAACTATAAATGCCTGGCTCATGTAGTCTCCTCTGAACAGTGGCTGTTGAAATATGTCTCTTACTTGACTTCCGAGAAGTATTTATGTGAGCTCGAATCTGAGGTTCTGTAAATCTGCAGTTTCTGAGAGTCTGTTTATTTTAGTGTTTGATGGTTTTGGTGACCGCAGTTAGGGATACATTCAAAGTTCTTGAGATATTTTGGATTGATTGACCTTCATTTCTCCCCATGTTTGGTGGGTTTCCTCTGGGTACTTCGGTTTCCTCCCACAGTCCAAAGACATGCAGATTAGGCTAATTGGCATTCCTGTAGTGTGCATTTAGTGTGCGAGTGAGTGTGTGCCCTGCGATGGATTGGCACTCTGTCCAGGGTGTACCCCGCCTCGTGGCCTAAGTCTCCTGGGATAGGCTCCAGGCCCCCAGCAACCCTGAATACAGTATTAAGCAGGATATACCATGAGTGAGTGAGTGACCTTTCATTTCTCAAATTAATGGTGGACTGTCTTTTCTCTTTATTTACTTGAGTGTTTCTTGCCATAATATGGATTTGTACAGTACAGTAGTTGTAGTAGCACTAATTGACTCTGTACCCGCCCTTCCTCTGCATGGTCTTAAGCACATTAAGAAGGCAAAAAATGTCACATTAACTCTTGACAAGGCACACATGTGAATTGAAGACCATTCCAAGTGACTACCTCATAAATCTGATGAAATAATGCCATGAGTGTGCCAAGCTGTCATCAAAGCTAAATGTAGCTACTTTGGACAATCAAAAAAAAAATACAATTCTGGGTTGTTTGACACTCACTACATAATTTCATATTTGTTTCATAGTTTGGATGTCTTAAGTATTAATGTACAACACTGAAAAATAATAAAAAATAAATACTGACTGGTAGTGTAGGTTACTTTTGATAATATGTAGTATTTAAGTCAACATTAAATAGTAATTTTATACATAGAGACTAACAAGTGTTAATGAGAATTCTAAGACTTAGTGTCAGTTTCGTGTTACAGGACTATCGAACACTTCAAGTCCTTTAATGCGCGCCAGGCTGAGAGTGCCCAAAACCCCCAAGTCTTCACCAACATCTTCATCAAATACTTTGATCAGGACATGGACACCAAGAAGCTGACAGAGATCTTCAGCAAGTTCGGTGAGGATGCCTTATAGAGAGTGTAATGAGTTATACAGAGAGCGATTATGTTAAGGATTTATGCACTTAAACACACTTAAACAATAATAAAAAAAAAACATAAGCAAGTTTTGGCAGAATAGCCTGAAAGTTGTTAATGTATGTGTGTTGCAGGTCCTGTGGCGAGTGCTCGCGTCATGACCAATGAGCAAGGGAAGTCTAAACGATTTGGCTTTGTGCGATTTGAGAGGCCTGAAGACGCAGAGAGAGTAAGTTTATTCTCAAGCCAAATGTCCTACTTTTACCTTTTGACAAGTTTTAATAATAATAATAGTTAAGAGTTTATGTTTGTGTTTCTGTGTGCCTGCTCAGGCTGTGGAAGAAATGAACGGGAAAGAGGTGAATGGCAAAAGGATATATGTGAATCGAGCACAGAGTAAAGAACAGAGACAGACAGCATTCAAGCCTAATTATGGGGAGGTAAAACACACACACACACACACACACACACACACACACACACACACACACACACACACACACACACACACACACAGAATGGATTATGACTTTGCCTCCTCGGCTGTAGGGTCTGAACCTCTATGTGAAAAACCTGGAACCTAATGTGGATGATGAATGTCTACGCCAAGAGTTTTCGCGTTTTGGACACATCATCAATACCAAGGTCACTATCAATTTAAAATACTTTTTATTATTTTTCCAATATCTGTGGATGTTCACTCAGTACTAGTTAGCCATATTTGCATATTTATCATGATGTGTTTCCTTGTTCTCTCCCACAGGTGATGATGAGGCATGGCTGCTCCAGAAAATTTGGCTTTGTGCACTTCTCCTCCCCCACAGATGGCATGAACGCTATAAACGAGATGAATGGCAGGATGTGGGGCAAGAAGCCATTGTATGTGGCTGTTGCTCAGCGTAAAGAGGAGTGCCATGCTTACATTGCCCAGCAGCACATGCAGTGGATGGCAAGCTTGGAGGTTGGAGTTCCTGGCTTAACATGTTATGAGAACCATGCAATTAAGCTCCTCAAGCTACCACTAGTTACCCCAAGACACCATTGTTATGTGGAGAGCTAAATGTAGCTAAATGTCATCTGATCTGAGGAAATTAAGATGAAAGAAAGTATGTTATCAGCAGTATATATATGTGTGTTGCAGGCTCAGAATACCGCTGCCTATTACACAAGCAACCAGATGGTTCCTCATGAGATCATCCTGCCGCAATGTGAGTAACCGTTGTCTGATTACTGTACATATCAGTGTTACATCTGATGCTGTGATATGTGTGTTCCTGTGGTTCTGCTGTAAGCACAGGATAATGAACTACATAGTAGTCGGTCAGCCTATTTGTAACCTGCTTTGAGACAATGACAATTGTTAAAAGTGCTATAAAGTACAAACAAAATTTTATTGAATTTAATTAACCTATGGTGCTAGACAGGTTCGATGCCACCCCAGGCTTTTGTGTAGCAGCTAAGCACTCCAGCCAGATAGCTCTTTTCAAGCCTAGTTTTTGTGGAATACTTTCGGCTTTAAATGTACTAGCATAGCAGGGTATTTAGGACACAGCCAATAACTACTGTATATTTGATTGTTTGGTGCTTTTAAGTAACTCAATGCGCATTATCTGAATGTAGATGTCCAGACCATGCCTGATGTTGTCCGGTACGTGCCTGTCGATGCCCATGAGATGCCCAATTTCACACATCTGTGACTATGCAGCAGTGAGGTGCCATGGATGGTGCAGTGTTTACAAACACAACTGCACCTAGAGCTACAGCTATTCGAATGACATATGCAGTGGCAGCTGAATATACAGTGACAGCTCCATACATAATTCAAATTGTAGACACATTTGCACCTCTGAATACTGTGCCAGCTGTTTATTATATGCCAGCTCCAGCCGAAGATGCAGGTCCAGAACATGCTCCAGCTGCAGTTCAGATTCAAGTCTAAGTCCAGCTGAAAATGCCTGTCCCAACCTTGTTCCAGTTGAGGTTGTGGTCTCAGGTTCAAATACAGTACAGCTGAAGAAGTATCCCGAGAACATGCTCCACCTGCAGTTGAGGTTCGAGGTCTAAGGTCCCGCTGAACATGCAGGTCCAGAACTTGCTCTAGTTGCAGCTGAGGTCCCAGTCTCAACTCCAGCTAAAGATGCAGGTCCAGAACATGCTCCACCTGCAGTTGAGGTTGCAGGTCCAGCTTCAGCTGAAGATGCAGGACAAGAACATGCTCCAGATGTATATTTATAGTAAAAAACTAAAATCATAAAATGCAAACATAAAGTGGTCTGTGTCTTGATTATTGTTAATTAAGTGAGAAGAAGTTTCATATTTGATTGTGCTTCATTATGCATAACCTACAGTAGATGTGCATAACCTATTTTGCTGGATACATTAAAGGAACTTTTTTTAGTGAATCATTTTAACATTTATTATCACAAGACAGTTTAAAGACATTTGTGTAAAACAAAGAAAAATTGCAGCGTGAACAGTAGAAGACAGCTAACAATACTAACACTGCTCAGAGTAAGATAAACACTATAAGGCCATAAGTATGTGAACAGCATCCCACCCATTAGTGAGCAGTTAAACTGTTGCTACAACTGACTAACATGACTATGTGTGCTGCACCATTACAATTTCCCTTAATTAGACCTACAGTAAGAGGCCCAAACCTGTCCCAGCATGACAAAGCAAGCTCCATTGCCAAGGTTGATGTGGAAGTGATAGATGTTCTGCACAGAGCCATGACCTCAACCTTATTGAACACCTTTGTGATAAACTGGAATACTTACTGCACCCTCGGCCAACATTAGTCCTTGACCTCACTAAGGCTGAACGAACACAAGTATATAACAGCATGAGAACATACTGTATGACTGACTGGTTGTGTGTTCGCATACATGTAGTACAGTATACAGTAAATACACCACTACAGAATAGTGTACAATCACTCAGTGTTCTTTAAATGAAAAACCCTCTAAAAGGTGATTCATATTCTAATATATGGTGTATCAGATTAAAATATATATAACCCAATGAAATAAAACAATTATTTTAATTAAAAGGGAACACAGTTTTTTTGTCTGTGTAAAACATATTTTTGTCATATATAATAAAGGATTTCCTAAAGGACTGGACGTACACCTATGAAGCCATCCAAATGATTTTTGAGAGACCTGCTCACCTCAGATTCACATGAAACAAACACCTTTTTTATTGTAGGTGGTGGTATATTTGTTGCATTCATCTTGCATAGTAATATGTCAAGAGACAAATTTGCCAAAGTTACACCTAATTTATAGATCTTCCTACTGTAAATCACTTCATGCTTGCAACCAAAAGACCTTATGTCTGCCAATATGTGCAAGCAAAACAACATTCTCACAGTCACTCACACACTCTTCAGGTCTTTCAGCAGAAATATTACACCTTGCTAACAGTAGCAATGAAGAACAAAGTTTTTCTTTACCCACAGGGTACATTCCACGCGTGTCTGATAGTGACACTGAGATTGATGAGTCACTTCATCATGCAGCTCTTCACGACAGGCAACAGAAAGGGGAAACAAGACTGGACTTTTGTACTCTAAGAAGGAAGAGTGTTCATTAACTCCTGAGAGAAATATGAGTATCTTAAAGGTCACTAATGAGGCGAGAGAACAAAAAGCAGGACTTGGCCAAGAAGTGTGTGTGTTAATAAAACAACGATATAAGGTATGAGCTGAAGGTATAAACCTAATGCACTACAAGATAAATGCCTGACGTCACTTATCTCATAAGGTGACAAAGGTGAAGAGGAGGTTGTGTGTGTTTATGTAAAAACACACTTGTCACTTGATGTGAAAAAAGAGAAGAGGAGAAGAGGAGTTTGTGTGTGTGACTATATTCCAAATAAGAAAACACACACAAAAACAATTCCAGACCTCAAAGTCTCACTCACAAGTTCTCTGTATCGCTTACCCTGTTCAGACTTACAGTGAGCTCAGGTCCTATCTCATAAGATTCTGGGTACAAGTCAGCATATACTGTAAGTCAGGTGATGTCAATATATGAGTTTGTAGAAATAGTTAAAAGTTTAAGGCAAAAAACAAACAAATAATCAAACAAACACGCTGATCAGATTTGACAACATTATATTGTAGTGGTTTCCACTAGATTGGTGCTTAAGCATGAGGAAATTGTGCAAAATTGACCTTACAGTTTACAGCAAGATGAACCTTCAGTGATTTCATCTTATTACAGTTAATGGGAAAGAGTTTAGTTTCCACTTCCACTATTTCAGCTGTGAAGATATATCTCAGTAAAAAATATTCTATTTAGCTTTTCTAATTAATATCTATAGATGCTGGTGTTTGTTTACATTCAGATATTGTAACATCATAATATTTACTCCACATTTTGATTTCATTTATGGCACAGGTTAAACTTCCCATACAGGCAGATGTCTAAAAATCCACTCACATCCCTCTAATTTCAGCAAACATTCAAATTAAAATTTTATTTGTCACGTACAGAGTCATACACAGTACGAAATGCAGTGAAATGCTTATACGACCGCCAGTGACCATAAGAAATAAAATAAAAACTTGTACGTAAGGAATAAATATGAATAAAAAGAAATACTAAAGAAAATAAATGTAACTATTAAAATAAACTGTACAAATAAGGGCATGATAAAAAAATATTACAAAATATAGAAATATAGAAATATTTGAAAGTGGCAGTGGTTGTGCAAATATGCATAAAAAGTGACTTATTAAGGTGTCTTGTGCATTGGTCCAGATATATAAATATGTAGTGTGAGTGTGTATGAATGAGTTTAAAAAGATGTTGTTAATTTTAGTACATTTTAGTAAATCTTCTTAAAGGAAGTAGTTACTATACTACTGCATAGATTCACACCTGACATATTTTGTGTTGAAGTTAAATCAGTAACTTAAAAAGGCTTGATTACTTTTAAAAATAGGCTGTGTGTGTGTGTGTGTGTGTGTGTGTGTGTGTGTGATTCTGCTCAATAATCTCTACTCCTGAATATAATAACTAAATAACTTCGTAGTCCTCTTGTTGTGTAAAAGCCTGCAGGGATTCTCATTCACCTTTACAAATTACCTAATGGCAATCACTTTATTACTTCCCGCAATTGTGATTATTGTTTTTATTGATTGTACCCTTCAGGCTACGACATTTCTCCGTCTGTTTCCGCGTCGTTCATTGTGGTAAAAAAAAAATATATATATAAAATTGCATTAAGACACACTGACCACTAGATGTCGCTTTAGAATCAGAGTAGAAAAATTAGGCAACCCTCCAGGCTTGCCAGATCAAGCTCTCTTTCAGTCTGTAAAGCTGTTCTACTACAACACCAGCATATACTGTATGAGCTGCAGTTCAGGTATGTTTGCAAATGTAAAAAAATAAGCAACAAACTGTAGCTGTACCGAATGTTGTTTTAAAGCAGTAATAATCGTCCTGTACTGTACACCAGTTTATACTGTAACACTATATTTGATGTCACTATTGTGCATTTGAGTCCGTTCCTAAAATGAAGTTTTTTTTTGTAGATTTTGTGCGCTGGACTGCAGTTCATTCCGTTTACTGCCCTAAAGCTACTCATCATATAATGTTATCAAGTGTAGTCACAACCACATTGTGGTTCATCCGCCCTGTCATCTTCAAGGAAGTATCAAAAAGTTTTGAGACTAGTTTTGTAACATACCAACAGATGGCAGCACAAGGCTGCATTCACAATCACAGGGAGCACCGACCTTCATAAGTCAGTGTGCCAAAATACATCGTGCTGTGCACATCTGGAGTTGTGCACATCTGGAGCTGTGATGTGCACAACTCCAAAATCATCCGCACAGACATTTGACTTGATTCGTCATGTTTAAGGCAATGCTGTAATGAATAATTTGAGGTGTTTCCACTTCAAGAGCAGAAGAACATCACTCGAAGATGACTTTCAATGAGCTCAACCAGAGAAAATGTCGAAACCTTTGACAATTTGTGCTTGATGATCGTCAGAGAACAATTCACAACATTGCTTCCATTGTCAGTGTGTAACACGGAACAGTCCGGGTAAAACTCACGTGT
Organism: Channallabes apus; assembly: GCA_030522415.1. Classification (NCBI taxonomy): domain Eukaryota; kingdom Metazoa; phylum Chordata; class Actinopteri; order Siluriformes; family Clariidae; genus Channallabes; species Channallabes apus. The sequence continues at coordinate 22,577,687 of CM060108.1, read as the reverse complement.
GATTTGAACGTGCACCATGCTGCTGCCATGTTCATCCCCAGGGTGCTGACCCAGGAGCAGGAGGAACATCAAGTCTGCCTAGACTTGCCATGGACCGACCAGTAGCGTATTCTAGGTTTAAGCTCGCAGGTATAGAGGTGCCAGGGTTTAAGTCTGAGGCAGGACATACGACGATATAACAGAACTTGTAAATAGAGTTAATCTCAAAACATTTTTTCAAACCTATTTAATTTATCAAGATTTCTTCCTGTAAACAATTTTTTATTAAAGTAAAAAAATAAAAACAGTTTTGTGCATTAACATGGTATCGAAAGAATACAATACTGTAGTTAGAAAAAGTGTTGAAAATATTTATTTAATTTTATTTAATTTTATTTTAGTTTTTTGGTGTGGTGAATGGGATCACTGTTCTAAAACATTGTTATTATATTTAATATATTATTCTATTATTAATTAATTATACTATATTAATTACAGTATTAAACAGAAACAGGAGGTTATTTGGTCGTTCTGGCAACCCTGTTGTGGGCGGGGCGGTGCCGCTTAACAGCTTTGCGTCTTTGACCGCGCTACATCTGCCGCTGTCTCTGTCTCTATCGCACCTGGTTTTAAGGACATGTCTCGGATTTCAAAGGGGAACTTGATGGAACTGGTAAACGCATAAAGTCCGAAGCATGTCCGAAGTGCGGAAATTTACCAAAAGGCTGAGTAAACCCGGGACAGCAGCGGAACTCAGGCAGAGCGTGTCCGAGGCTGTCAGGACGTCTGTTGCTGTGGTTAGTAACCCCTGGTTTGCATTTCCTCTAACGGAAGATCGTCTTGCTTTTAGAGCTGCTAGATCTCACCTAGGTCTGTCATACACACAGAAATGGACGTCGCAGTTATTTCCACGCCAAGAAGCTCAGATCTATTCAAACCTAAAGCAGCTTCACAGCCACAGCTTCCCCGTTACCTCCAGGCAGTTGCTCTGAACTGATGCTGCAAAAGCTCTTAGTGCTTGATGTGTTTCAGATAAATCTCTGAAGGCTGATTTTTGTGAGGTCTTGTTTAAAGTCCCTTTATTCCCTTGATAATGTCTGTACCATTAGCCTGATGATGTGCCGACCACATGGACTGTTCAGTCTCTCCTTTGTGCTCAGATAAAAGCGGCCATGTGTCTTTTCAGTCTCATGCTACTTATACTACGGTTACTTTCCTTCTTTCTTTCCTTTTTTCTCACTCCAGAGCTTATGTGTGTTCTGGTAACACTATTGTTTGAATAATGAGTGTCTTTGCTCAAAAAATGCATGAAAGGACACACACACAGGCAGAAGCATGGACATGTGTTATTACTGTATGTGTGCATGTAGTAAGATGTTGGCTGATGATGCTGCAGAACATGATGCAGGGGAAAAATGGCTGCAGTATGTGGCTCTATGTTGAGCCTGACAAGTTTTTCCTATCAAGATGCATGATATCTTTCTGGTTCCTGTTTGAGGACAACCGCTCGGTCGTCAGGCAGTGCTCTACGGAGGTTATAGTGATGCTGAGGGAATCCCTTCGAGGTTTTCACTTGTGCTTTGTGCTTCTTTCTTTTATTCTTCTCCTTCTTGCATTTGAAGGCTGTCCTCTTCACCAGCACTTCTTCACTATGTTTGTACTGTGACTTTACTTTGATCCTACGATAAGCCATGTTATCATGGCCTGTGTCTTGGGATTATAAAAGCGTGGGTCTGTTGTGTCTACGCCTGATGCTGAATGGCTCAGGTGTCTTGGGTTTAAAATGTAGCTGACTTTAAGCATTTGATCCTTATGTTTGCGAAAAGTTCTTTGTACTTTAAAATACTGTGATTTCAGTTTGTGACCATTCCTTGAATTGGAAAGAGTTCAACAGATTTTATTATACAGAATCAAATGAAAACATGTAACACGCAAGTCTTCGTTCAGAAAAAAAGGCCATGATGGGTTTAGGGTATCCTGTTTACACACAGATGCCAACAACTGGCTTTTATGTTTGGGTTAATCTAAGTGAAAGTTATCTGGAAAACCAATTATCCCTGTAGACCTTTGAGGTAGACCTCAGTTTGTGTATGTCACGATTGTTCTTGAAAATTTCTCCAACCGAGATTTTGTCATAAAGTTTAGTGGTAAATATTTCACACACAGGTTCTTTCTGTCAATACGGAAGTAAGAACTTCACCATAGCTAACCCAGGCGCCAACGCCCTGCAACTACAAAGTGGTCTTCTGCTAACACTTCCTTTTCCCTTCTGTTTGTGGTTCAGCGATCTGTAATTCATCTATTACACTTTGAGCTTTTTTATATTATACACTAGCAGTAATGAGTGAAGGGTGTTGCCTACTCTGGCCAAATCTCAGGCCAGTGTACTGATTTTCCAATGGAAGAAGCGCATGCCTTATTATGAAACAGTTCCTTGTTCAGAGTAATGAAAGTTTGTTTGGGATAGAACTGAGATGGGTTCAACTGTGCAGGCAGAAGGCAGTCAGACGCTGTAATTCGACCAGTCTTGGAATCTTGGATTGTGGTTTTAGAATCCTCCGTGCACATGCCTTGACGCATGACAGGAAGCTGTTAAGCTTGTGGGTATGCAGATGTTGCAAAATGGATATATTTTAGTTACTTTCAACTATAAAAGAAATATTAGATATAACTACATTTAGTATTTATATAACTAAATATTATATGATAATATTATGATAATAACAGATGTTGATATGATAATATTATATGAATATAATGTACATCATACTGTTTTTATTTTCCTGAAGTGGGCATACATTTTTTGGCTGATACAGTATATCATCACTTCTGAGCAGCAAATACTGTTGAGCCTCATCTGCAGAAACAATGAAGAGACTGTGAAAGACACTGACTCGATGTAAAATAAGTGCTGAACTTAGTGCAAGGAGTGAAATTCCACTGAAAGCAGAACATTAGTTACTAACATCTTATTCCTTCCTTTCTCACTTCCTGCCAAATATAAGCCCTAAAGGAAGTGAGTACATTTGCATTTTAAGTACAGTATGAGGTTTAACGTTTATTATTTTAACTGTTACAAATACTCAAAATATGTAATTTGTATTTTTTTTATTGATTTCCATGGAAGTACACCAGACTGATAGGTGGTGTGGTGGCATAGTAGTTTGCACTGTCGCCACGCATCTCAGTGGGTTCAAGGGTTCGAGTCCCATCTTGGGTCTCTGTGTGCGCAGAGTTCTCCCTGTGCTTGCGGTGTTTCTTTCAGGTACTCCGTTTTCCTCCCACAAACATGCAAATTGGAAGTGTGTGGGTGTGGTGTGCCCTGTGATGGCTTGGTACCATGTCCAGGGTGTATCCTGCCTTATGACCTGTATAGAGAATGAGTGAGAGTGAGTAGCCAGGTTGATATTAATAGTGCTTTTTGCAGACAGCCACCAATGCTAAGTAGATCAAGACATCATTATAGTACAATTTTAAGAGGCTTTCTAAGTTCTAAGTAATACATAATTATCACAGAAAATTTTATACACAATACAATATTTAAAATGTATAATGAATAACATTAATGGCAACATTAATACATACAGGTAAACCTTGGATTGCGAGCATAATTCGTTCCGGAAGTGTGCTTGTATGTCAAATCACTTATATATCACAGTAAATTTCCCCATAAAAAATAATGGAAACTCTGTTGAATCATCCACAGTCCAAAAATATTCATATAAAAATAATTTATACAAAATATAAAGTCAAAAGAAAATAAATTAACCTGCACGTTACCATTGAAAAGAATCATGACTGGTGTTAGACGAGAGAAGAAGCAGGAGCAGGGGGGGCTACTGTGTAGGATGACTTTCATGCTTTACAGGGGGAGCACACATGTGGTTTTAATGTTAAAAGAAAAAGGTACACATGGTACCGTGTATGTTGACACATCCATCTTAGACCATCTTAGACGCTGACGCACTGAGAGAGAAGAAACAATTGGCTCAGTTGTGATCACGTTACACTCGACAGACAAAGCATATACGCACTACAGTACTCATATATCAAGACCTCGCTTGTTTATCACGTTAAAATAAATTTTTTAATTTTGCACATCTTGCAAAACACTCACAGATCAAGTTACGCACATCCAATCCAAGGTTCCCCCTTACTTGTAAAGTCACCAACAATTTCACCTGCAAAGCACGCCCACACCGTCACACCTCCTCCTCCATGCTTCACAGAGGAACCCACACATTGAAAAACCTTTGGCCTGCTCACACTCTCTATGACTAACAAAGACATGGCGGTTAGACAACCTCAAATCTGGAGTAATCAGACCAAAGGACAGTTTTCTACTTATCTAAAATTCATTCCTTTAGTTTTTGGCCCAGACAAGTCTTTTTGTTCTTTGAACATGAAGGCCTCACTCTTGCAATCTCCTCTGAACAGTGGATGTTGAAATATGACTGCAACTCCTAGAATAATTTATTTACTTCTGAGGTTCTGTAAATTGGCGGGGTTCGCGGCAGGTAATTCTAATAAACTTATCCTCTGCAGCAAAGGTAGCTAATGGTATAGCTGTATGTATGTCTAGCAAATGTACCTAATGGTCTTCCTTTTCTTGGTACAGTCTTCATTAGTGTCACAGGCCAGATCATGTCATACAGGCTTGGAGTACCCAGAATCAGACACATTGCACATGGGTAAAGGTTTTAATGACTTTAATGCAATGTGAGAGCAAGCTTTGGTGACTTGAAAGTCCTTGAGACTGGTTTGGACTGGTTTTTGGATTCCTTAAAGAAATGTTGGGCTGTCTTCTCTTTTTATTTAACGGAGAGTTTGTTGCCATAATATGGATTTGTACAGTAGTTGTATTAGCACCAATAGGGCTATTGACTCTATACCCACCCTTCTACTGCACAAGACAACCGATGGACTAAAGCACAAAATAAAAAAAATATCACAAATTAACTCTTTCAGTTGACTACCTCACGAGTCCGATGAAAGAATGCCATGAGTTTGACAAGCTGTCATTAAAGTTAAATGTGCTACAGTTACTTTGGACAATCTAAAATATAATACACATTCTTTGTTATTTAACACTTTATTTGTTTGCTACATAATTTCAAGTGTTTTTATAGTTTGGACATCTTCAGTATTAATGTACAATGTTGAAAATAATAGAATAAAGAAAAAACACTGAAGGAGAAGGTCTATCCAAACTTTTGATTAGAGTTCTCCAAAAGGTCTCTGTTAATTTTTCAGCTGAAATTCATCTTAAATCCTGCATTCTGGCATGCTTGATTTTCATTCTGTTCCACTCCTTTTACAAACGTGCTGTTTCAGTATCTGTAGCTTTAAATGAACTGCCTCTGAACACCCCTTTGAGGAAGTGTATTTTTCTAGCTAATGAGAACACAGGGAATGTTTGGGCATCATGCATTTCACAATTATGTCCAGGCTTTTCTTACCCCTATTCCCAATTAACAGAATAAAGGGGCAAAATATATGTAAGAGTGTTAATTTATGTTGATATCCTCAATGTTTAGCGATATAATACAAACTAAAAAGACTAGGTTAGCCAGTTGCAGTCAGCAGCTGATTGCTAACAGCTAACCTATCCCTTATTAAGCCTTTAGTGGTTACAGTAGCTGCTAACAGCTTTCTGCTAATGGCTAACTTTGCCATCCCCAAGCGCAAAAGAAGATGAGGTGAGCCATAGCAGTATTTATTGTAGCTCTTAAAAATGGAACTGATTTGCTTGTTTAAAAACCAGCCAAAAAAAAAGGACAAACAGTAGAAAACATTTTGGTGTACATAGTGGCTTACACAGGCAAACTTTAAGCAACTTGTGCTATGTAGTGGAAAAAAAAGCAAATTGAAAGTAAAACTGTGGCAATGTCTGAGCGGGTCAGGCAGCAATTCAAAGACATGTGGTATGAGAGTTTCACCACAGCATCAAGAAATGCATCCTTCATGTGATCAGACATTTTCTGTGGCTATTTTTGGAGAGCATATAAACAAGGCCAAAAACGAGATCTACAAGATAAAGAATGTAAAACTACCAATGCCAATTGACATTTGTAATGTGAGAAACATTATGATTAGGAATCGAGGACATTGTTCATGTTTGCTTGTACTATATGTTTTAAACTGCTAAACATTCATTTTTTAAGCAGCATCCTTAGATCATTCAGTAGCACATTATTGGTAAGTCTCAGGAAATCAAGTCTTCCTGAGACCTGCACGAGAACTTAAGAACAAATGATGTAAAAATACATAAACATTGCTTATCATCTTTCGCAGATATAAAGAGATAGTTTTTTTAATGACACCTGGGAGTTTTTTTGTTGACAATCAGTTGTGTGGGTGGGGAAGTTATTAAATGGGAAGTGTTGTTACCTAACAGTTCCTTGGACCCTTGAGCACAGTTCCTGTCTGTGTAGAGCTTGGCTTTAACTCTCCATATCCTCATCAATCTCCTCCAGGTTCTCTGATATTCTCCCATCTCCAAAAGGCAAGCCTGCTGGTCATCATAAATTCAGTACAGAATGAATAAGAATAAATGAAAACGGGAATGACTGAATGAATAATGTGGTAGCTCAGTGTATGTCTGATAGGTGATCACATGCATGTGCATGGAATTTACATGTTCGCCCCATGCGTGGTGGGTTTCCCCCGGACGCACTGGTTTTGTCCCAGAGTCCAAAGACATACACATTAGACTAACTGGTCTTTCCAAATTACCTGTAGTATGTAGTGTGTGTGCTTGTGCCCTGTGATGTATTGGCACCCTGTCCAAGGTGTACCCTGCCTAGTACCAAAGGTTGGTATCAAAATATTCTTGACCACTTAACCAAACCACTGACTCTAGTGGTAAAGCATTCAGACCTGTACTATTTTGGTGTACACCCAGTTGCCAAGAATATTGTGAAAAGTGATAAATGTGTACAAACCTATAATTATTTTCCACATTTATATCAACCAGTGTTTTAAGTAGAGATGGGGAAAAAATTTATCCATTTACAGCATTCAGTATGCATTGTGTTTCTTTTGTGTGGTGATTCAAAAAAAAAAAAAAAAAAAAAAAGTGTTTTTACCCTTAGAATAGAGACTTACCGGCTTAACGGCCATGACTGGTGATCAGCTGATCAGTCTCAGATAATGACGATTCTATACTGAGCGCAGCTTTCGAGTGATGGAGAAGAAGTACATTTTTATGGTGTTATATTAATGACTAATGTTATAAGGAAAGGGCTACATTTAATTACTCAGGTTCAATATAGCTGTGAAGTGTTGAATAAAGCTAAGATATAAAACTTTTGAGTAGTAACAAGTCTTATAGTTTAATAGTTTTAGAATTGTAACAAAATAGGGAAATGTAAAATTGAATTGGTCCATTTATAAAATCATGATACTTGAATCATGAATCGGCACCTTGGCATCGTCATAATATCGTATCGGTTGGTTGCTGGTGAGTCTCATGCCTAGTTTTAGGTTTCTCTACCACCATCACTTCATAACATTCTGCACTACGTAGTTTGGTCACATCATGAACTGACAAATCATGAGTATTACACATCACTGTATTTCCCATTTCATTTACTGATGTCTTTCCCAGAAATATAAATGTAGATATCACTTCAGTCTCAATTTTCTTTGGTAGAAAAGTGCCTACTTTAGTAATAAAGCATCTTTCAAAGTCAATTAGGTATATTTTTACTTTGCCATCCTGAGCCAAATCCTAGGCCAACCTCAGAAAGTTTCCTACATACTACTGAATATATTTTTCCCCCAGATATTCTTTCAGAAGCCCATCGCATTCACAAAGGAAAAAGGTTATCTCATAATTATGACTCACTCACAAGTATGACTTCCTATCTCATAATTATGACTTTACATTTACATTTATGTACTTTGGCTGTCATAATAGTAAAAGTCATAATAGTAAGTCACAATTATGAGATCAGGATCTCATAATTATGAGCTAGTAAGTCAAAATTATGAGATAAATTCTGATTTATTTTTCTTTTATAAATGCAATGTACTTTTGTATATTCTGGATTTTTTCATTGGTCTTTAAGTGGGTTTCATTTGCCTATTTATATTGCTATTATATAGTATCACGCTGTAATAACAATGTTAGATATATAGTTTTGACGACGTCTGAATGAAAACCCATGGTATCATCACACAAACCCATGTCACCAGAAGTTACAGTACCATCATTCCTCATGCCACTTTGCCAATTTGCTTTTAAAACAACCTCCACACTTCAGGGAAGGCTTTTCATTAGATTCTGAAGCATTGTGGGGGTTTGTGGGGACAGCAAACAATGGCATCCAACCTTGGCAATCCATGTCTTCTTGGATATTGCTTCGTTAACATAGAGGTTGTCTTAATGGGACATATTTGGGCCTCTTAAATCCAATAATGATACTTTATAGGAAGACATTTAAGACAATTGTGTTCATTGAACTTTGTGCCATTAGTCTGAAGAAGAACCACATGGGTGTGATGGTCAGGTGACCACAAACTTTTGGCCATATAGTGTAGCATGTGCTATTATTATTTGTCACACTTAAAAGATTGAGATCATCAAATCAACAAAATTCAACAACAAAAAAATTATTTTACACAAAGATAACGCGAGTAAATCAAAATTGCAGTTTTTAAATTATGACTTTTTTAATATAGGGAAATAAACTGTCCAAACATCCCTAGCCCCATTTGAAAAAGTAATTGCTCTTAAACCTAATAACTGGTTGTGTCACCCTTGGAGGCAACGGTTGCAATTAAGCATTTACGATAACCTGCAATGATTCTTTCACATTGCTGTGGGGGGAATCGTGGCCCACTATTCTTTGCAGAATTGTTTAATTCAGCCACATTGGAGGGTTTTCGAGCATAAATGACCTGGTTGAGGGACTTAATCAGATTTAAGTCCGGACTTTGAACACTACAAAACCTTAATGAGCCATTTAGAGGTGTGCTTTCTGATGTGTTTCAAATCATCGTCCTGCTGCATAACCAAAGTGTGCTTAAGCTTGAGGCTGTGAACTGACGGTTGAACATTCTGGTAGAGCGCAGAATTCATGGTTCCATCAACTATGGCATGTCATCCAGGCCCTAAAGCAGCAAAGCATCCCCAGAACATCGCACTACCACCACCACCACCACCATATTTTACTGGTGGTATGATGTTCTTTCTATGAAATGCTGTGTTAGTTTTACGCCAGATGTACTGTAATGTACACTTTCCAAAAGTTTTGTGTAATCAGTCCACAGAATATTTGCCCAAAAGTCTTGGGAATAAGCAGGATGTTATTTGGCAAATGTGAGACCTTTTTGGTCAGCTGTGGCTTTCACCTAGGAACTCTTCCATGGATGCCATTTTTGCCCAGTCTTTTTCTTATTGTTGAATCACGAACACTGAACTTAACTGAAGCTAGTGAGGCCTGCTGTTTTTTGGATGTTGTTCTGGGTTCTTTTATGAGCTCCTGGGTGAGTTGTCGCTGTGCTGCTGGAATAATTTGGGCCGGCCAAGTTTTCTCCATTTGTGGATAATGGCTCACCGTGGTTCACTGCAGTCCCAAAGCCTTAGAAATAGCTTTGTAACCCTTTCCAATCTGAAACATTCCAGTTACTCTGTTCTTGAATTTCTTTAGATCATTGCATAATGTGTTGCTTTTTTAGATCTTGTAGCGTGCTTCACGTGGTCAGAAGGTCCTATTTAAGTGTTTGCTTGATTCAACCAGTCTGGCAGTATTTAGACTTGGGTGTGGCAAGTCAGATTTAACTGGGATTTCCTAAAAATGTGGCCAATCACAGTTCATTCATGATGTAGCATGGAGGGGGAGAGGATGGGGCAATTACTTTTTCACATAGGGCCAGGAAGGTTTGGACAGATTTACTCATTTAATACAGAACTGAATTTAGTATTTACTTCTGTTATCTTTGTGTAATACAGTACTTACATGTATGATTTCAATTATTTAAGTTTGACTTAAGTGTAAAGATGCAAAAAAAAGGAAAGAATCCGGAAGGGGCGGGGAGTTGGGGGTGAGCAAATATCTTCTCATACAGTGCTGTGAAGAAGTATTTGCTTGTATTTAGAATGCATGTAGTTAAGTGTTAAGGGTGTTTTGCTAAGTTAAGTTGGAATCACTTCATCCAAAAGAGTGTCACATGTTTGTGGAGGTGTTATAGTTACAACATGCATCATACATCTAAAAGGGAACTATTTGTGTCAGATGATGTTGATGTTATTCATCCTCTGCTGTTTTTTTATTTTTATTGTGAACAAGCATTTAAAACGCTGAGGAACTGAACTCTGGTTTCATTTTGATTGAGATGAGCAGAGCGATGGTAACTCCATACTGGATGGATACTCCATACTCTGAGTTGTTCAGTCATATAATTATTATATATTCTTATTTTCCTTTTCTCTCTCTCTCTCTGTCTCTCTCTCTCTCTGTGTGTGTGTGTGTGTGTGTGTGTGTGCAGGAACAAGCAAAGATCATCGAGCCACTAGACTATGAAAATGTGGTGTTCCAACGGAAAGCACAGATCCACAGTGATCCTCAGAGAGACTTGCTGCTGTGGCCAGCTGATGACGTCTCAGTGAGTCCACCAAAAATAACTCCCATTATGATACAGTAGAGTTCAGTGCAGGCGGCTTTAAGAACACACCACGAGAGTGGTGTATATTTAACCCTACACCATAAAGAGTGCATTTAATTCAAGATTTATCTCTATCATAAAGTAAATAAAACAGTAGTAGATTACATAGTATAATGAAGCAAATAGAAAATTCACTATTAAATAGACAAAGCTACGTCAGTAAAAAACTATAATTTTATAACTGCATTATTGCTCTATGATAGGGAATTTTATTTAATATTGTATAGATTTAGTTTCCCCCCCCTGTGTTTGTTGATATGGATCTGCAATTATCCTAATTTGGGACAGTCATATAGAATAGTTTTTAAACAGACAGTTAATGCCTGATGCACTCAATATTTCTTTGATACTGCTTTTTTTTCAGGAGTCACGAATTGAGCGTCAAAGGAGAACGACCGTCTCTTCTGTACCTCAGAATGCTGAACAAGAAGCTAAAAGCTTATTTGCAACAGAGGTAATTTGCAGAACATCTGATTCTGGTTTAAAAAAGAAAGTTTGACTAATACATATTACTGGATTAAACACTGTGACTTTGTCACACTTTCCTATATTACTCATGTTTTTATGAGTAAATCTGTTACTGTGCTCTTGTTACTGATGAATGTTCTTTTGGCAGTGCATCAAAATGTACAAGACTGACTGGCACGTGATCAATTACAATTATGAGGCTTACTCAGGATGTTTCCGTGCTCTTCCCAGGTAGGAGAAATATTATTGTTATTATTATTATTACTGCTACTACTATGAGGGGATGTTCAAGTCAAACCGGGACTTATTTACAGAATAAGTAAAGTGCTTCACTTATGAATAAGTTTCATAAGTGCTTGGATACCTTCATCCTAGAGCGTTTTCTCAGTACGATAGTAGCCATGATCGGACTCCCTGTTTCACATCCGATACCCCAGGAACTCCTTTAACGGCCCAAACATGTGGAAATGACATGAAGCGAGGTCAGGACTGTACAGGGGATGTGGCAATAACTCTAGCCGAGTTCCTGTAATGTGCAAGTGGTGCGGTGTGCCTTATGAAGTCCATAAGAAGTGCCATATTGTCCTGCAAATACAGAACGCATTTAGTAATCAAATAGTATTACTATATACAGTATATACAGTATACAGTATATCAAATAGTATATTACAGTAGTAATCAAACCAGGCCGTTTTTTTGGGGGAGGGATAAGAGCGTTCCACTTGCGTGTTCACGGAAAAGACTGCACCAGGTTTTGAACCACTTCAGCTGGAGGCATCCTTCACGGACATATTGCCTTCTTTAAAACGTTTTGCACCATTCAAAGGTTTTACTGCAGCTGTGAGTCTCATCATTGTACTGTGCTGAAAGTCTTTTGTAAATATCACTTGTTTTTACACATTTATTTATGACATATTTCATCACAAGTCTTCATTTGAATATGAATGCATGCATTTTCGTTGTTATCTCCTTGTGTGTCCATATACTATACTGTATGGCCCTTAATGAATTTAAAAATGTACTTTTGGTATGCTATTAGTTATATTGGGTTGTTTCAATACATTTTTGGATAACATTTTTGGAAATTCTTCAGAACGACACAACTTTTTTAGCTCCAGTATAAGGATGCAATGTTTTTAGTGTACAGTGGAACCTCGGATTACGAGCATAATTTGTTCCGGAAGTGGGCTCGTATTCCAAAACACTCGTAAACTAAACAAAATTTTCCCATAAGAAATAATGGAAACTTAAATTATTCGTTCTACAGCCCAAAAAAATGAATACATAAAAATAATTAATACAAAATATAAAGTAAAATCTAATTAACCTGCACTTTACCTTTCAAAAAAGTAAAAAATAAATCCCGACAGATAAGTGTTTCCATTCGTGCGTGCACACGCTGTGTATGTGTGTGTGTGTGTGTGTGTGTGTGTGTGAGGCTAGAGTAAGTGGAGACCCTTCCTTTCAGCCCCTCATGTCTCCCCCTTCTCATCTTACACAGTAAAACTTTCTCCTTTTGTCTGAATTAAACACACACATTAACGGAAAGACTGTTGTTCTCTACCAAATTATTAAAGCTTCTCCGCTTTATTTTAATGATGCTCGCGACAGCGTAACAGCCCGTTAATTCATGCTCGTGTAATGATAAGATGGACAAACTGGTCAATGTGCCTGTTCTTCTATTTGCCGCATTATTGGGCTATCGTACAAACTTTCGGGTGGATCCTGCACTTAAATCCAACTAATAAAACTACTGAAGAACAAAACTCAGGCTCGCGTTCACACACACCAGACTGCATTACCCACAATGCATCCCCCACTGGACTACACTTCCGTAAACAGCGGTCATAAATCAACCTCTCTCTCCCACAACACTGTTTTGTCTGAAAATTAGCAATGAACATCGCTAATGACACTCGTTTGAGCGCAAACTAACGGAATCTCTGCTGTAAAGTAAAACAAACCCGAACCCGCACCTTGAAAACAACATTCTGAAAAGAATCGCGACAGAGTTTCTGTGGAGAGCAGAGTGTGTGTCTCTCGCCTTAATTTCTGTGCGAGTGTGTGTTTGTGAAGGGGGCTTCACACACACACACACACACACACATAGCCGGCATAGTGTCAAATTACGCTCGCGGATACACACACACACCGCGATGAGCTGGGGAAGAAAATGGATTTTTAACCTCTATTTTGAGAATTTCTTTTACTTTACTCGCACGCACACACATGTGTTATAAGAAACAGTACACGCGCTGTACACACGCGCTTGCGAACACAAAATAAAATATGTTTTACACACACACACACACACACACACACACACACACGCACACACACGGGCTCACAGTGTTATAGTAAACAGTACACGTGTGTTGATTATACCAGTAAGATACGAGCATGATTACCCACAATTCCGCAGTGCAAGAGAGAGAAAAACCGTTGGCTCAGTTGTGATCACATGACGCTCGGTGTCAAAACTAGAAGCGTATGCGTGATACCAAGACAATGCTCGTTTTTCAAGTCAAAATTTATTAAAAATCTTTGCTCGTCTTGCAGAACACTCGTAAATCGCGTTACTCGTAATCCGAGGTTCCACTGTATTTAATTGTTCTCGTGATCTCTTCTCAGTCCAGATGTTCTGCTTTGTTTCCTGTTCTAGTAAAGGGACTAAGACTGAGAAACTCCCACAACACGTGTTTGAGACTGATGAAGGAGAGGAGGTAAGGCGGCTTGAGCGTGTGTCTGTGATTCTTTATCACAGCAGGTTGGCATTTAAACATAGTGTATATAGTAAACATACAGTAGATTTCCATGAGCATTCACAGTTTTTTGAAGCCGGGTGTCCAGGATCTGATCTAAGAAATAATAAAAAATTATGTCATCATTTGAGAGGGAAATCACAGTCACATGTCTAGATACACAGAGGCCTTTTCAGTGGCCTGAGGCTCTCACACTATAAATAGCCTCAAATGAAATGTCCGGTCGATGTGGATGATACGAGATGGAGAGAATGAGTGATGGTAAATGGAAAAAGGATTGCTTTTCTCCATGTTTTTTGTGTCATGGGGCGCTAATGTATTTAGAAGCTGTTCTAATTTTGAACGGCTTTGTATTTTCTTGTTGGGATTGGTGAGATTACATCATCATGATCACGATCCAGACGTCTTACTCTACTCCTAGTCCTACTACTGATATCCCATCATGTTTGTTTATGTTAGGCAGCCAAATGACATTAGCCTGGCCATGCACATGCTTTTGAATTCAAACATGATGGAAAATAAAGGTTCTCGATCCACAGAGCAGTGAGGGGAAGAGGGGAAGTAGAAGAGTGATCGATCCTTTAGTCTCAGAGGAGCAATGAGAGAGGGAGAGCGAGGGAAAAAGAGCGAGAGAGACATTGAGAGAGAAGGGGAAAGGAAGGAGAATTGAGGAAGGAAGGAGGGACTGCGCTTGGACAATCACATTACAGTAGAGAGCTACAGAAAAGCACATTGATATAGGGCGCCAGGCCACTTCAATTATATTAGTGGGATACATGTGCACACACACGCCCACACAGACACACACAAACACAGCTATGCTCACTGCATGAGTTAGGTTTGATTATCTTAAGCACCAAACCTCTGCTAAACCAGAAATAACATGAAGTAATGCCATTTTTTACTTTGCTAAAACTGATCAGAGATTGCCTGAAAACATCAAGTAAGTTTGCTGGTCATGTTCATGAATAGTGCTCCATGGTTTTCTAATGAATTTATAATGAATCAGAATTAAATAATTGACCCTAAGCTTGATTAAAAAAATTTAATTAGACATCTGAGACAAAATTTTATGCAAGTATCAGACATAAACATATAAATGTCTCCTTTTTAAACAATAATCAAGAGACATGTTTAACAAATAACCCTTAGCTAGAACCTTGCTAACTTGTTGCCTGGACAGTTACAATAGCTGCAGGAATCGATGCTATTCAAACCTAACATTAACAAAGAAAGCAGGCACATTTAGTTAAATAAAGCCAGTTAATAGCTAGGTTTACATGAACAACATTTCTCCAATGCGATAAAAATCATTCCGATTAGAGATCCCAACTTAACAGTTTACATATTCATTTACATGCTCAAAATATTTAATCAGAATAAAACTTTTTTCAAAATGGCTCAGCTCAACCTGACATGTTTAATCTGTCAGAAATATAGCAGAAGAAAGAGAAGAAGAAGTATTTTTCTTCAAATTTGGGGTTAAGTTTGGCCTTTGTGTAATGCTTGGTTAAAAGAATTCTCATCTGTGATTGATTATGTATGAAATGGTGATGGGTAATATCGTTGGAGATTTACAATATGGAGATACGAGGGGGTATCAAAAAGTTTTGAGACTCATTTTGTAACACGCCAACAGATGGCAGCACAAGGCCGCATGCACAGTCACAGGGAGCACCAACCTTCATAAGTCAGTGTGCCAAAATACGTGGTCTTGTGTACATCGGGAGCTGTGCAACCGGTGCTCACTTGACCGGTACCACATCTGCCATTTCATCATAAACAGCAAGTTAGAACAAAGAGTGAACTTTTACGGCAAGTTTACGGCGATGCTGCAGTGAGTCACTCACGCATGCTTCAAGAGCGGAAGAAAATCACTGGAAGACGACGAGAGATCAGGAAGTCCTTCAACTTCCTAAAATATCAAAACCATTTGCCAACTTGTGCATGATGAACAATCCACAACATTGCTACTGTTGTCAGTGTAACATACGGAACAGTCCAGGCAATCCTCACTTGTGATTTCAACATGCACCCCCCAGGCTGCTGACTCTGAAGCAGAAGGAACATCACGTCCAAGTCTGCCTAAGAACTCCGTCAGCAGTGCTGTGGATGTCCCATCCTTCATGTAGAGGATCATTACTGGTGATGAAATTTGGGTGTGTGAGTCTTCACAGTGGAAGGGCCCATCATCTCCAAGGATGAATAAGGCGAGGCAGGTCCGCAGCTCGACCAAGTGCATGCTCATTGTCTTTTTCGAGATCCATGGCATTGTGCATCAACAATTTGTCACCAGGGGTCAGACCACCAATAGCGAATTTTAGTGTCAGGTTTTAATAGGGTTGGGTATCGTTTTTTTTTTTTCGATACCGGTGCCAAATTGATACTTTGAAAACGGTACCGGTGCCAAAACGGTGCCTGAACCGATACTTTTAAGCCACAAAATTATAGTGGATGACTCAAGAATGAATTTTTATTGAACAAAAAATGTTATGCTTAAAATTGAACAATATATTAAAAGTTTAAAGTGTATATGAATATGTAAGCTTAAAATTTTAGCAATTCTTTTGCAGAAATTTCACCATATTTGCCTTTTCTGTCAAAATACGACTCCTTTCCTGACTTATTGCCCTGCACAGGACATGAATGCAAGATTTGCATTTTGCTATTAACATTACATTATCCTACTACTAACCTTCGGAAAGGCTGCTGTCTGCATCATAATCGGTGACTCCTTTTTGCTACGGTTGGTGTGACTGGGACTGAGGGTCGTCCACACTGATAGTGCCAGCTGTTGTCCACAAGCTGTTAAACACGGTGCCTCCCTCTGCTTTTAACTTTATTCCGTCTGCCCTCGAATGTTTCAGTAGATTTGACGTGTTTCCGCCTTTACACTGCTGTAAAACATTCGCTGCACGTCGCGGTGTCGGAATCCTTTCTTGTGAAATACAGCCACACTTTTGACTGTTTAGTTTTAGGCATTTTAACGAGAGTTGTTTACTTTAGCATGCTAAGCTATCGGTAGACCGCCTGCTGCCGTCAGAGCGAGTGTAACGTTAGTTGCTGCATTCACGCGCATGTCGGATGGTCTCTCATTTCCGGGATAATTTGTGCTTTTAATTTTTTTATTTAATCTAATATACTATTAATCTACAAAAATATATGAATCTAGAGAACAAATATTTCAATCGACAGTTCAGGCATTTAAGTGGCACCGAAATTCACGTTCTGTTTCGGTCCGGTACATACCGGTTCTATAGGTACCGGTGCCGTATTGGCACCGGTTTTCGGTACCCAACCCTAGGTTTTAAGCGTTTTGACCGAGGACATACGGTAAAAGGCAGTGTGGTGCGCTAATCACAAAACATTTTTATACTGCCAGTTCTCTTATCAGATTTAATAACGAAAGGTTAAACTTTCATTTATTTAAACCAAAACATTGCTTAAGCAGAATATCAACATAGTTTGCTTTCTGTGGTTAAACGTGCCTGTCTCTGATCTATTTCTCTCTATGACATTTGTACTGTCTGCTGAGTGACGCTACATGTACAGTATTTAGTAGTTTAGTGCATATGATGAAAATGGTCAGATTAAAATAATTGTGACAGGAGATCTCTTACAAGACATGATGTAGTCAGGTTGTAGATTTTATTTATCAACCCAAATAAAAAATATTTTGGTTCTTGTGATTTACAAGAACAAAAACTTAAAATCATTCTACATATGATGTCATTTGTTGGATTTTCACAGACAGAGTCATGTTTTAGTGCTCGTTATGAATTAAGCAGTTGCTTTCCAGCTACATTCGTTTAACACACACATCCCAGTATAGAAAGCAGCAATCAAAATTAACTTGGTAAGAAACCACAGGTGGAAATCATTCTGTGGTACATGCAGGTGCCGATCGCTTATGTCCTCACTGCCACATTTAGATTAAGAAAAAATTACCTCATTTTCGCTTTAAGGAAACAGCGACTTAACAGTAAAAATGCTAACAATACCATGAGAAGTTTAATGATGCTAATTAAAAGATAAAAGTCTGGCCCCAATTAAACCCCCGTATGTTAATTACTCTAGATTAGCAACTGTAGCACAAGTAGATCATGTATATTGAATGGTTACTGTGTTAAACTTGCAGAACATTTATTTCATGATGAAATCTATGTTATCCAAGATGAAATAGTCATTACACAAGTGAAAGTAATCACCAACAGGAACTCATCTTTGACTAGGATTAGCATTGTGTTATGGCTAGATAGCGGCCAACCACAACTGATTTTCTCCCTAATTTAGTCGTGTCTAGTTCCTCCCCGTCACTAGGGGGCTCCCACATTAAGGCTACTACTACCTCTCAGGCGGGAGGGCCAAAGACTATCATGAGTTTCCTCTGAACCACGTGACGCCAGCCGACCGCATCTTTTCGAACTACTCGCTCACTCTCCGTTGGGGGCGGCGTAACACACTCGGAGGACAGCGCTATCCGCTCCTTCGCTGTGCGTGAGCTCATAGACGCCCCTGATTGGCTGTAGAGCCATGATTAATGTTGGAGCACAAAGTACCTTTCATCCCGCCCCTCTGAGAGAGCTCGGCCAATCAGCTCTCTCTAGACCTTCGGCTGAGGTTATAGCATCACCTGGGAACCAAACCAGCGATCTCCAGATGATAGAGCGAGCACTTTACCACTGCGCCACTCGGAGGCCTGTCTTAGACGTTTTTGACCTTGTATGTTTTTGGCATTCCCTGTGCACAACAACTGTCCAACCACAGACAGATCGCCAGACAAGATGCTAGCTGGTTTAGTTGACATCAAACACAAGAACTCTATATTCCTATTTTGTAAAAGTATCGCTACTTTTTCTTCTTTTGAGTTTATGTGGAATTAGTGCAATAGTGCCACGTACTGGACTGAAGAGTAGAGCAGGAGGAAAAAAATTATCCCTTTGCGTAAGACATTTGATTAAACAATCAAAACACACATTTCAATGTTTGTTAAAATGATTTTGGTATTTTTTTTTTACTTGTCAGAAATATAACTGTTTGAACTAAATCAGACATTAAACATTAGTGCTATCAAATCAAATCATCACAATGTACTGTACATAAATCCAATTAAATTCCCTCATGCTTCAGTTTCTGGGAAAAAAAGACATGCCGGGCATCCTGGATGATGTAGTTTATTACCATCTTTTAACTGAATGTGTGTGTGTGTGTGTGTGTGTGTGTGTGTGTGTGTGTGTGTGTGTGTGTGTGTGAATCAGGACACATTATCTCAGTGCTCACAGAAAACAGGTGTGATGAAACAGGGATGGCTCCATAAAGCCAATATCAACAGCAGCCTTTCTGTATCAATGAAGGTAACTGAAACATGTCACAAGAATTTAAAATTGTGTCATGCATATTTCTAACTTTGTTTAAATGTGATCCTCCTTTGCTTAAGCAGGTTTTTTGTAATTCTACTGTAGGTGTTTAAGCGACGGTATTTCTACCTGTCTCAGCTCCCTGATGGTTCATACATTCTCAACTCCTACAAAGATGAGAAGAACTATAAAGAGACCAAAGGTTCCATCTATTTGGACTCCTGTATCGACGTGGTGACGGTACTCCTAATCAGTTCATTTAATTGATTTAACTGTTGACAAGCTGTTTAGTCAGATCGTTCATAACTCCATGGTTCAGGTTTGGGTTTAGGCTAGTGGAGCAATGGGACTTTGGAGAGTTTTTATTTGTAGAATTAAACATTAAACATAGCCTTTACATTTTAAATGTTTAACATTTTTAAACATTTAAAATGTAAAGGCTAATCGGTCAAATGGAAATGCTGCCTAAAGAATCTGTGTTAATGGTCTTTACCTCGTTTATAGTGTCCTAAGATGCGTCGAAATGGCTTTGAGCTTAAGATGCAAGAACGCTACAGTCACTATTTAGCGGCAGAAAGTGAAGCTGAGATGGAGGACTGGGTGAACACACTGAAGCTCGCTCTCCAGAGTTCATCAGAGGACAGAAGAAACGGAACTGACTCCTCAGACTCGACATTAGGTATTTTACTCCCTCTGTCTTTATGTTTCCCTGAACGTGATGGTAACCCGATATTCCCACAGCTTTTCACTTTCTTACATATTTGAGAAACTCAGGTGTGGTTTAGATTTCACATTTAGGTTCTTTATAATCTACATCATGGCCAAAAGTATTAAGACACCTGACAACCATACCCATATATGGATGCCTCATGGTTACGATACTATGTCTACTGACATCTTTAGAAGAAAAATAATACTATGCATTGCTGCATAATAATTCAGTTAAAATGAAAAAGGGCTCCTCTTTGTGTGTATATGTTACAGCATTGGAAGCACTGTACTGTATGCGATAAGAGTATGATTTCACATCACTGGAACAGACCTAGATAAACTCTGTGAAGTCCATGAAGACAGGGTTTGCCAAGGTTGGTGTGGAAGAGCTTGCTCAGCCCCAGTGGCAGCTCTAGACAGTATTAATGCCACCTGGGTGTCCACATAATTTTGGATCACATTTCCAATTTACATTTTAGTTTTCATTCATAACTTTATTCTGTTCTGTTCATTTACCATTGACTATTATCTACTGTCCTTTTTTAGAATTTGTTTAGTGAGGATTCAGGGAATGCCACTACATTTCCAGGAGCATGTCTTTTTATTGGGTGGTAGTCAGGTTCTGCCAGAATTATGTCGAGGTATATGTGATTTAGATTCTCTGTTGGGTTTGGGAAAGTCTTAGATTGGATATTCTTGGGCTTTGTTGTGGTGTTGGATTATACTTACGACTAGTCTCTCTGTCTAACATATACATATTGTTTGTTTCATTCTCTGATATTATTGTGGTATTGTGGTATTGAGGTATTCACTTACTGTACCTGGAGAAATAATGGGACCTGGGTGGACTATGGAAAGAATGCAAGCGATGGAGACAGTGGTGGAGACAGTGGACAATGTTCTAAAAAAAACTAAAAAACTTCGAGTTCTGACATTCATGTGGACACAAACTACCTACCAAAACGTCGTTGCAGACCAAGCTCACCCCTTCATAATGGCAGTGGACTCTTTTAGTATGATAATGCGCCCTACCACACAGCAAAACTACTGTATAAATGGACCTCTAGATTCCCAAGATTTTAATCTGATTCAGCGTCTGTGAGATTTGAGGACAAATAAGTCGGATCAATGGAGGCCTCATCTTGCACATTACACGACTCAAAGCATCTGCTGTTGACGTCTTGGTGCCAGATACCACAGCTTACGGTATCTTCAGAAGTGTTGTGAAGTCATTGCCTTGATGGGTCAGAGCCATTTTAGTGGCACAAGGAGGTACAGAGTAAAATGCAGCTTATTTTAATGTTGTGGCAGATCTGTGTATCTCTGCCCTGGGCAAGTCAAGTCAAGTCGAGTCAGGTAGGCTTTTATTATGATTTCAACCCTCTACAGTTCAGTAGACAGTGAAATGAAACAGCATTCCTCCTCGACCAAGGTGCTCCATACAAACAACATAAATTAACAACATAAGAAATTGACAGATGCTAACATGCTAACTAATATACCTAATTAGCTGACTACCTACTGTATTACAAAACAGATTACCACTATACATTTAGAAAAAAAAATATTACAAAAAGACAACAAAAAGTGCACATGCTAATGAGAACAGTTATTAATAATATTCACTTATTGTTTGGTAAAAAGTTAATAAAAATAGCTACATTGCTGTATTGCTACAGATTGGCTTGTGGTATAACTCCTTTTAAGATTCAGTGTATACCTTTATTGATGATTCTTCTCATCAATGACTAGCTAAAAACCATCGATTCATACAAATAACTTCTGTAAAGCACACTTTCAAGAACATTTATCCTGTAAAATTACACTTTGTCAGGCCGGTTTAGTTCAGCTTGTTGTTCATCATTGTATCACCTTCACTTCCCTATCCAAGCTTCATACTTTTATTTTCACTGAGGAAGTTGTTTGAGAGCATTTTGCCTTCAGAGTTTCCTGTGTGTCAGAAAAGAGGATCTTGGAGCAACTATGCAACGCGTGTAGCCTGCTGGTGTACTGTATGTGTGCTTGTGTGCTTGAGCCTGGGTGATGCGTTTCATTAGAGCACAGATCATCCCACTCTTCTGCCTTGTGCGTAAATATTTTTCTTTGTGTAGGCAGACTGTGACTGGGCCATGGGCTACTGCATTCTGTGGGAGTTTTACTGAATAGAGCACAAAGTCAGACACTTGATTTAGTTCAGTTCGAAGCTGGTCATACTATAGTATATGCTGGGAGAAATTTAAAACATTGTCTTTTGTATGTAAATTATTAAGGTATAATTTTATGGTCTTCATGGTCTTTAAATTTTTAAACTGAAAATTGCTATTTATATAGTGATAATGATATGTGTGCGAAGCATGGTAATTATGATTAACATGTTCAGATAGTCTTACAGTAGATGACCACAAGATAACCCCCAGAAGTTTCGGTATAGCATAAAGGTGGCTGTTTATCATCTTCCTGTCCCTGTTCTCTTTCTTTTTCATGGAGGCGTTATCTGTACTCTATCGACTTGGACCACATTTTTTTAATCACATACTTAGAAACATTTTACTGCAACAACTGGCCATGGTAAACTTGCAGCTTGAATATATTTCAGTAGTAAAAGTCGTTGTAGTTATGTTTTGGTTGTTATAGGTTTATAAATGATGCAGGGATTTTCAGATAACCTGAAATTAATATAAACAACATGTTGCTTTGGTTTATTTGCAGTAATAATTATAATTATAACGATTTGCCAGCCTTTAGAGAGATGTTGTAGTGTTAGGTGCAAGTCAGCTCCATGTTACTATATTACATATTTGCATATACTGTATACACTTGTCTGCCATTACATTAACACCACATAACATTAGCAATGAATATCAGTTATATATCAGTAGACTGGTGACAGGATCTTGGGCACTTAAGCCTCGTTTATGCCTCTGGGGGTCTGAAAAGATAGGAAAAGATAATGTAGCACAAATTGCTGAAAAAAAGTTAATGTTAGCCATGGTAGAACGGTAGAAAGGACACTCAGTGCATCACCGCCTGCTGTGTATGGGACTTAGCAGGCAAAGAATCCGAGGTTTTTTGGCCTCCAAATTCCCCAGATGTCAATCCGATCAAGCATCCATGGGATGTGCTGGACAAACAAGTCTGATCCGTGGAGGAATCGCCTTGCACCTTATAGTTGAATCTGCTGCTAATGTCCTGGTACCACACACAGAACATCTTCAGAGCCTTTGTGGAGTCAGAACTATTTTGGTGACACGAGTTAAGCATACACAATACTGGGTCTAATCTTTTAAGGTTTTAATGTTATGGCTGTCTCCTTTACTCAGATGAAGAAACCAGTAGCCAAGGAAAAGCAGAGAGCATTACTGAGGGTTTTGGACGAAGTCTTCATCCTGAGCTTATGAAGGTATTGTGAATTATGAATAATTAATCCACTTATTGTATTTTGATCTCCTCTAATTTATTGCCAAATTGTCTACTGCACATTAGGTTATTAAGGGCTTTTGTGCTCTCTCTTTCTGTCTGTCTGCTCATCTCCTTCTCTATGTCAATTAAATCCGCACCTCCATCACATCTTCAGTACGCCAGAGAAACAGACCAGCTCAATAAAATCAACAGGAATGAAAGCAGGCAGAGGATCCTTTGCTTAGATCCAGAGACTCAGGTTGGCAGGCAGCCTTTATACTGTCCTAAACTTTTATTGGTGTGGCTCTTTCTGTCTTATACTCTTCCTATGTTTGTAGTCTAATAACCATGTCTAATTGAAATAGTATTATTGTCTTCTCAGAGACTGGATTTCTCCAGCATCGAGCCAGACGTGAAGCCTTTTGAAGAGCGCTTTGGTCGCCGGATTATGGTCAGCTGCCATGACTTGACTTTCAGCCTGCAGGGTTCTATCAGTGAGAAAAGCGATGCAGTTCCGACCAACGTAAGAGACATTAAACTACTGATTCAGATCTATCAGTCTACACATGTCTGAGTAGTGTCTTAGTAATCTAATGATGAATACAGATAGCTCTTCTCAATATTACTTGATGTTTTGATGATGTTAGAGAATGTTTTTTTAATGAGCTTTTCCTACATTCTTGAATTGTTTGGGAGGGAGCGCACGGAATTTCAATTCTTAACTCTGTGATGTTGCATGCCTTAATCTGATACAAATTGGATGTGCATTGGCCATGATTATTACAATGTATCTGAGTTACTTTTGATGAACTTTTTACATGTTTCCCAAACATGCCAAACTTATCTGCCGCAACATGTCTATGAACGCTCATTATTTACCCACAATTTGAAATGAATTATTAATACTAGTCTTTTTTGCTATAATTCTCACGAGTTTGTCAATAGTTCATTTACTTCTTATACACATTTAAAGCCAGATACAAAATTCCATGTCATCTCTGTCAGCATAGCTAGCTCAAAATTAGCACTTAGTGCACAGTATATGGCCTATTGTAACACCGCAAAGCAGTGCACTACATGTCAATAGCATGTTGCAATCCAGAAGAGTTAACTATTGCTGTATTGTTGGGAATTATTGCTTCTTTAAATGTCCAGTCACACCGATTTATTGATCTTAAGATAGCGTGTGATGTTTTTAGTAAAACCAAGACAATTCTTAAATAATGTTGAGATGAAATTGTGACAGTTTGGGATGGTACACAGATAACTACGTTCAAATAATATATTTGTAGGTATTTGGACATTGAATAGTGTCAAAGAGGCATGGAACAATTAAAAAGTCCAGAAGAAATGCTACGATCTTAGAGTTACGAGTTCACTGTTACGATATTTATTAGTCAATTACTCCGTTTCATTCAAAATAGCTGTGATACCCGAACTCTGACAAACTCCCTGTCTATCTCCCTGTGATTTTCAATGATCTCAAGATCATACCGTTTTCTCAGGAAGCTGAGAAAGTGCCCTAACACGTGACTTCATCATCATTCATGTGATTTGATTTTTGGTGACTGGTCAGGTCACAGCATATCATTTATGATTTATATTCTTCAAACCCTAGCGAATGTGGACATTGTGTTGTGGAAGCAGCCACTCCCATCAGAAGTAGGATGTTTCCTCAGAGGCTTAGGGTGATCATGCAGTCTAATTTAAGGGGACGACTGGACAGATATTATGCCAGGGAAATGCCGACACAACAGAGCCACGCTCTTCTCTTTAATTTACCACTTTTCTGTATTATATGATTTTTATTACTTTGCATGCTGCATTCGACAGGATAGGATAGGAACTATTATTTTCATCTAACAAGTTTGCAAAAAATAAATAAATAAATGCTGCCGAAATGCCCTCCCAGTCTTTAGATTCCGACATTTCTGCCTATGCGTTAACTCACTCCACTGAGACTTGATTGATGATGATGGATATCACTTTGGCCTAAGCACTGATTTTACAGAAAAAGGGCTATAAACCAGAGTAATGAGTGTAATCCTCAGCAGAGTACTCTGGATGGCATATGGGTAGGAATGCTGACAGACACTAGTGTGGTTGGAAAAA
This sequence comes from Channallabes apus, assembly GCA_030522415.1. Classification (NCBI taxonomy): domain Eukaryota; kingdom Metazoa; phylum Chordata; class Actinopteri; order Siluriformes; family Clariidae; genus Channallabes; species Channallabes apus. The sequence continues at coordinate 22,552,228 of CM060108.1, read as the reverse complement.
CTGTGGCACTCCTTACAAAAGTAAGCATGAGAGTCATGGAAATATTTATAGGTAATGGAGTAGACTTTCATAAGTCATGCAGGCTGTTTGTGTTTTAATATTAGGCAGCACCATATGGAAATGATTTTTATTTAGCTATTTAAGTTGCTTTTTTTTATTAAAATACAAAAAAAGATATATAAAAAAAAATTTCTTGTGTGCCCTTATCATGTGCACATTTTAACAGGCATCAATCTGGTTAAACATCTTCAACATCTCACATTTACGTGATCTTCATAAAACATTCATAGAGAACATTATAAAGTAGTATTTCAAGTATGTTTATACTTTATAATATCATGATCATGATCAGGGGTAAAATATTTTTTCTTCTTCTGATTTTCTGATTTCAAATTCATTAATTTTTTTAATCATTGATTGTTTTTTTGTTTTCAGCAGTTCTTCATACTGTAATATAAGGGACTTCAAACTTTAAACCTGATACTGTACATGTACATGTGAAGGAAGGTGGAAATTGACTTTTAAAAAAGACTTAGATCAGACGACAGTGATTAAAGTTTTAGTCGCAGTAAAACATTTAATTGGTGAAGGCTGTACATCCGTGAGGTGGCTCATACTGTAGGTCATTATAGTCGTGTCTGTGAACATCCTGGTCTTTGAAAATCCACATGTCACCAACTTGCAAAAAAGAGACACATCATGAACACCACTTTCACATTACAGGAACTTGGTTATTGCCACATCCCCTGTACAGTCGTGACCTTGCACCAAGCCATTTCCACGTGTTTGGGCCATTAAAGGAGTTCCTGTGAGGCCCGAGTTTCAGGTATGAAGCAGGCGGTCCAATCATGGCTCCAGCATACAAAAAGAACTTTCTACAGTACCTTGACAGTATCCAACGCATTGGTGAAACACTTGGAGAAATGCATTAATGTACAGTAACAGGGGATGATATAGAGAAATAAAGGAAGTTTTTACTCTTATAACTGCATTCTATTAAATAAAGTGTACCATATTATTATGCCAAATTGTACATGGAGTTTTGTCACATAAGATTCCTAAACTGTGTTTGGTATACCAAGATATTCAGTTTTCAAATGTTACTGTTTACTTCATTTTTTTTCATTCCTATTTCTCACTCCAGCTCGAGCCGTTCTTCATCAGTTTTGCCTTATTTGACGTAACCAAAGGCTGCAAGATCTCCGAAGATTTCCACGTGGATCTGAACCCAGCATGTGTGAGAGAGATGCTGTCTGAGGCCCCTCACACACTCACTGAATCAGAAGCAGGAGAAGTGGTAGATACTGTCAGAGTCAATGGCTTACCTGTTATTCAGAGAGTGTCAGAGTCTCTTCTACGCTTTCCAACTCAGGTAGGAGGTTTTGTTTTAGATAGAACTTTTGTTTTAGATTATAATCTTTAAGAAGCACAGAGTATTTTTCCCATATGATAATTTGCTGTTTAGTTGTAAATTAGGTGATGGTTAAATATTTTCCAAAAAGAGCACATCCCAAAGTGTTTAAATCATCTAATAACCACAACAATTTGTAATAACCACAACAATTTGCAGAAATTACGTCTTAGTATGTAATTAAGGCTACAGGGAATACAGAGACTCTACATATGCTTTGACAAAACCCGTAAACCTGCCCAATGTCAGCATGTGATAGAAAAAAGGATTAAGTTGGGCTTAATTCATGAACCCTGTAATTCTAGTCATATATGTGACCCATTATGTTAAATCAAATATTACATCACATTTTGGGTGATTTGCTTACTTTAATATGAATATTCATATTTTCAGATTTATGGATCAATAACCTCTGTTTGATACCAAGTTTACTACTGTATTATGTCCAGTTGCTAAGATATGGTTAGTAAGCTTTAGAGGGCCTTTGCAAAACAATTTCAAAATCATCTTTTAAAAATATTTAATTAGTAAGAATGAGGGAGTCTCTCAACCTCATTTTGACGACAGTATTTCCCTGCTGCCCCTACTTTCCCAAAAAGCATGTTTTTCTATCACAACTAGATTAACCAGATAATGTCCATTAAAGTGCTTTAAAACAATGTTTAACATTAAAATTACCCAGGATCAGAAAGTTTATCAACAGATTTGTTTTGCCAAAATTGAAAATTTGGCCTCATGAAGGCCCAGTGGAGGCGCCCTTCAAATAAAGTGTACCATATTATTATGCCAAGTCGTACGTACCGTTTTGTCACATCAGATTTCTAAACTGTGCTTGGTTTACCAAGTTATTAATTTTTACTTTTTACTAACTACACTCTATTGGACATTGGGTAAAAAACAACCTGTGTGACTTAATATCTGACTTGATATGGTGGATTACAAATATCACGAAAAAGTTTTTATTTTATTTTAATTTTTTCATAAAAGCTGTAAAATTAATTTTCAGCTCAAGTTACAGTAGATGAGCTTGGTTACATTATGTTGGTGCAGAATGTGGCATGCAACATATTTGAGCCATTGCTTGATATGTTGCTATGAGCATGCACTACAGCACTGATATTTTATTGTAGGGATGCGTATAATTTGCCTGCAAACATTTTCTGTTGTTTTTCAGTTTTCAACTAGTAAGGTTATTGCAAAACTGCAGCTTGTCATGTTATTGAGGTGTAAAACCTGTGATCAGAGAGCTGACGTCCATGTTTCCTTCTGTGAAGTTAAATAGATGTCTTCTTACAAAAAGATTTAACATATCAATGATTTCACTCTTAAATAACATTTAAATGTTAATCAATTCATTATCTGGTTCTTAGATGCAGAGTGAGTAGCCTTGTGTAGACTTTGTAATAAAAGCCCTACACAGTTGTATTCACAATGGCAAAAATCAAGTTCAGTATAACAGACAAAGTTTTAAAAAAAATTTCAAATGATACAACAGAACCAACTCCGGTTTCCTCCCACAGTCCAAAGATATGCAGTTTAGGCTAATTGGCGTTCCTAAATTGCCCGTAGTATGTGATTAGGTGTGTGAGTGTGTGTATGTGTGTGTGCCCTGCGATGGATTGGCACCCTGTCCAGGGTGTACCCCGCCTAGTGCCCGAAGTCTCCTGGGATAGGCTCTAGGTCCCCCGCGACCCTGAACACAGGATGAACAACAGAACCAGAGGGTAATCAGAAAATATATGGCAGAGGTTCAACACAGCAATGTGAATAGGAACTTGCACAACCGTAAACATCAGCAAGGCTTTGCAATAAATGAATGTCCATGATCTGCTTATTAAGTGCTAATCCAGGAAGTGACCTGGAATTAGGAAATGGCAGAAGTCACACTAGAATTCTTAAGAGCATGACCTCTGCTGGCCAGAACAGGGAAATATCACGCACAAATGGTCTTAGATTGCATTGAGCGGCTGTCGTACAAGTTCATCTGTTGCAATAAAAGCAATGATTTATGTGATCAAGCACATTAGTATAAATTTGAATTGGAGCTTTTCTGTTACAAAAGATCAACCAAAAGTTTCTGACCAATCAGATTTGGGTGTTCAGTATTGCTGAGGTATACAGGTAAATCTATGACTGAACTGTAAACATACTGAACTAAGACACTGTTCCATTCTCTTGGGACAAGGTTAGCTGAATCTTACAGAACGCATAATAAATGCATGCAAAATAGAAATGAACATTTATATGGCTTTAGAAAACCTCTGATACTGTACATGCACTGTACATGTTTTAGAAAAGCTCTGATCCTGTACATGCACGGTAGCTTGTACAGTACAGTACGACCAACTTTCTAGCCTGAGTGGTTTGAAGACAATTAGCTATTTGTACCATATACTTATATCAATACCTATGTTTACATTGAGAGTATTTCATGATTCTGACTGAAATCATTCTGATTAAAGACTCCAGTTCAACAGCTTCCATGGATGTTGATCCCACAAGATGTGTTTACAAGCTCAAAGCTTTAAATAAGAATATTCATTGAAAGAATGTATTTATTAAAAAAAAAAAAAACATTCAGATCAAGTCTTTACATGGTTAATATATATTGTACATATTGAAGGCATTATCCAAGGTTGACACCATTCCTCTCATTTCAACTAATAATTCCTTATACTTGTGCAGACTGAAATTCTGATTTGTCCATTTCGAGTTGTTACCAAAAGGTTTCTAGAGTAGTTTTATAACATGGCTGCACGCACAGTCACAGGAAGAGCAGACCTTCATAAGTCAGTATGCAACATCACTGGAAGATGACGAGCGATCAGGAAGACCTTCAACGAGTTCAAACCCTGAAAATTACAAAACCATTCAGCAACTTTATGATTATCGAAGAACTTCTGCACCATCCTACTCGCCAGATAATAATAAGGAATTAATAATTAAGTAAAAAGTAAAAAAAAAAAAAAACTTTTTGTAAACAAAGCTTATTTTGAAACATTTTAATGCCATCTCATATTCCCATTACTAGTGGTATATTAGGGCCTATATAAACATACCTAATATGTCCATTTGATGGCAGTACAAGACAGGTGAAATGTAGTAAAATCTTTGGTCATTACTCTCATATGGATATAAAACACATGGATATAAATCTAAAAGATTGATTCCTAGAATCACAGTCCTACACTCAAAAAAATTGCAAACAGTGCAAAAAACGCACACATATAATACAGTCAATGTTAAACTCTAGTATTATTATTTGTATTAGTGTCAAGCTGTAGTATATTGATAGTCCTGAAGGACAGCAGCATGAACGTGTTTTGTAGGTGGACTTACTGTAGTAAGTATCATGAAATGAAGTCAGATGAAATTATCTGAATAGAAGCTTGGCCTTGATGTGTGTTAGCTTTCTATTACACATTATACTCTAATAATTCAGTTATGCATTAGTAAACCAGTATGCAAATATGTAAACAATACAAGGAAAAAAGGAAGCCTTTCCCTATTTGCTCCTGAGGTTTGCCTATGATCAGAAAGGACTTTCTTGTGTTTCAGCGCCTGTGTGTGCTTGTTGCATTCACTCACTAATACCGTCTCTGATCCATTAGAGCCATTTCTTCAACAGCGCCAGTGCTGCATAGTAAATCACAGGCTGTGCCCAGACCGCCCTGTGCTTTAACTGCCACGGTGGGAACTATGACGTGGCTTACTGGAACTGACACAAGTCAGAGGCTAACTCAGCACAACACAGAATAACATCTGTGACATGAAAGATTCTGTGATGGAGGGAGGGAGAAGTAAGAGAAGAATCCAATTCCAGATGGGGACAGAATAATTACATATATAGGATATAAAAATAGGAAAAATGTCTCACAAATTTTTCAAATTTTATTTTGACTAATCCTGAAAAATCTTATAGATGACATGCTTAAGAATTCACAAAACACATGTTTTCATACATAGAAACCCCTAATACCTATAATCTGAATAAAAATGTGGCTTGTTGGAAGCAAAAGCAACAATTTCCTCATAAACAGGGACAAATCCAGTTATATGTGAAATAGTGTGCTGAATAGGCTGCATGTTTTTTCAAATTTACAAGAATGTCCATCCTAGCAGTGTAAAAATCACTTAATAGGTAAAAATCACAGAATAAATCTTTCCAATATCATCATTGCATCATTTTAGATTTCACTTGGTCCTGCTTTTATCCATGGTTTCTTATGTTCTCATGTTTCTCGTTTCATTCTCATTTCATTGACGCATTAGTAAATATAAAGCATAATCATACACTGCCATATAGGCCATGCAGTGTATGATTATGATTAATTTAAGTCTATTTAGTTTTGCCAGTTCACCTTAGTATTCCATGCATCGGTGGAACGTCATGAGAAACATAAGAAACAGAGTGATGTATATTATTTTTTTCGGCTTATGTATATAGATTTCATTCAACTATATTTACAGTATCATCCTCTCAGCTCCATTCTTTCACAATTTGAGTCCTGAAATATGCCTATACCAACAGGGAAGAATAAAGGGAATAACCTTACAGTGCATATTTTAACATTACACATTTTATTGCCACATACCTTGCTAGACCTAGGCCTAGATCTGACTGGCTGAAGCAACCCCACATCATAACACTGCCTCCAGAACCTAGTACAGTGGGCACTATGTATGATGGGTGCATTGCTTCATGTGCTTCCCTTCTTACCCTGATGCAGCCATCACTCTAGAACAGGCACAATCTGGACTCATCAAACCACATGCGACGCATTAATCCTTCCAAGTTTTAACAATGCATTGGACATTTCCTAACCCAATTCCAGTGATTTAAAATTTCTTTTGTTGTTTTCTTTGCTGCATGCTGGGCAGTAATGTGACCATTCTAATATGAGATATCTGATATTTATTCGTTTATTTGTTCGTTAGTTTATTATTAATGTTGATGAAGAAATAAATACTTCTTTTTATTTACAAAAAAGAAAGACATATTGCTGTTAAACAGCTTAGATTACCACATCTACAGTAACACATACCACTTCTATACATGCCGGATTTTACACCCAGTCAAAAATGGCTAGCAAAAATTTTTTACGCATTCTTGGTTTCAGTGTTCAGTAAACTACTGTATCCTACTAGTGCTGTTTTCACTCCTTGTGCATGTTGTATCATCTATTTCTATCTGATATGTATAGAGATTCTACATGCTAAAGTTGAAATGCATTATAACATGACCCATAGTGCTTGATGAATGTCTCTGTGTTCTACAGGGCATCTTCTCTGTGACAAACCCCCATGCAGATATCTTCCTGGTGGCTCGTGTGGAGAAAGTTCTGCAGAATGGGATCACTCACTGCGCTGAGCCCTACATTAAGACTTCTGATATGGGCAAGGTCAGAAAGTTTAATTTGTAATATATAAATAAATAAATAACCCTTGGTGCACGCACAGTAATGAGAGCTGATGGATAAATGCTTTGTGGTGATGCTAAAGCATGTGGTTTAGATATTGGATGTTTATCAAGATTATAAACCGATTTGTTTATTTCAGTCTCTTGTGTCATGATCAGTAAAAATGTTTAATACTTATTTTAAGGATTTATGTATTTATATATAAATTAGGTTATATCGTTATTTAGCTTTTTTTTTGCTTGACCCACAGACAGTTCAAAAAGTTCTGAAGTCGGCTAAGCAGATGTGTCAGCGACTGGGGCAATACAGGATGCCCTTTGCCTGGGCTGCCAAGTAAGTCATGTATCAAATACCTGCAAAAAAGATTTATATACATACAAAGAAGTGTTGTTCTACATACAGTACCTCTTGGTTAAATGTTTTTGAATTGATATATGCTTACCTGCTAAGTTTATTATTTTTTTAAACCTGTTGTGCAATTCAATCAAACTACACAATAATATGATGCTGTTCCAGGCAGGTATTTAAAGATGCCCAGGGTAGTTTAGACATGGAAGGAAAGTTCTCACCACTGTATCGCCAGGACAGCAGTAAGATCTCTACAGAAGACCTGATCAAACTACTGATTGACATAAGGAAGTGAGTTTGTATGCGTAATATTTTTTTTTGTTTTTTTCACTGGACATGTGTCTTTCTGTGTCTAATTATTTAAAAATGTTTTGAGAAGGTTTCTTTTTCATTATAGACCAGAAAAAAGTAAGCTGCAAATCATTCCAGGACAAATGAACGTCACAGTTGAATGTGTGTCTCCGGATCTGCCAAGTAAGTTTCCAGATCACACCATAGGTAATATCCATTAGTCATAGTGAATACAGTGCTTTCAATGATTTAGTTTGCCTGTTTCTGTCTGATATATAATGTAGCAGGCAGAAGTACATTTTTACGGTATAAATTATTAGGCTAGATCTGAACATAAGACACCTCTTGTTACAGGGTCACATCAGTTTTGATTATTGAATTTCTATGATATAAAACAATTGTGTAATCTTGATGCGATTCAGCTTGTATCTATGGCACACCTACAGTACTTTAGTTTGTATTTTACATTGTACAGAACTGTTACAGCCAAACCCCATATACAAAAATTTACATTTCTCTTGCAGTGGTTTATTTAATGTGCTGAAATTTAAACTTTTTAACATCATGTTTATCAGCTTTTGGGCTGATCTGAGGAGTGTTTTATGGGCTTTGGAGTTTTCATTATGAGTACACACTCATTAAAAATCATCATTTAAAATAAAGTGTTAATTCTTTAAAAAGTAACCATGATTTACATTTAGGCATTTGGCAGATGCTCTTATCCAGAGTGACTTACATTTTTATCTCATTACACATCTGAGCATATGAGGGTTAAGGGCCTTGCTCAAGGGCCCAACAGTGGCAACTTGGTGATTGTGGGGTTTGAACCTGGGATCTTCCGAACTGTAGGCCAATGCCTTAACCACTGAGCTACACCTGGCCAACATTTCATGATTTGAAATGTGTTGATTACTAAAGTTCAAACAATGTATTAATAATGTATTAATATATAATGAATATCAATAGAACTCAGTGTACTTTGTACAATATATGGTAAAATTATTTCCTTCTTTGACACATGCCATTGTAATGAGATAATAAATGTTATTTATGTCACCTTCTAATCTTATGGCTGATTTGTGTGTACACACACAAATCGCACACACACACACAAACACACACACACACATACACACACACACACACACACACACACACACACACACACACACACACACATACATACAGATACTGTGTATATATATATATATATATATATATATATATAATGTGTATAATTCTCTAATTCTCTAATTCTCACCATGCATTTGATGAGTAGTTCTCGTTTTAAAGCAGCACACAGTTAAGGTCACATGACCGTCTTCCTGGAAGTTATCTGCTTCTTGCTGAATCCCAAATGGGTCACAGTAGTCCACTAAGCAGAGTGAAAAAACTATTAAAGAAACACGTATCTACATAATGCTAATTTTTCTTGTCTTAGATTCAGTGACCTCATCCTACATCCCAGTAAAACCATTCGATGAGCAGTGTGAGAAAGTCTGTGTGGAACTAGAAGAGTTTGTCTCTGAAGAAGCCAAGTACAATCACCCATTCACCATATATAAGAATCACCTGTATATCTATCCCCAGCAGCTGAAGTATGAAAACCAAAAGACCTTTGCAAAGGTAAAGGACTTAATGAGTGACTAGTTACTGATAAACCCAAGTTTATGAGTTTGCTTCTGATGCAGTGACTTGATGTTGATTTATTAAACATGAAAATATAATAAAAAAATTAAAAATTAATAATAATAATTTAAAAAATTGGTCCAAATGTTCAATGTTTATGCCCTTTAGGCGAGAAACATTGCCGTGTCGATTCAGTTCAAAGATTCAGATGAAGAGGGGGCGGGCCCACTCAAGGTAATGTTCACAGTGTCATTTTGTCATCTTTATTCACTTTTCTTCTTGGATACATTAAGGATTACGTTAGGGTTAGCTAAGCTGGAACAATCAGTGTGAAAAGGTCTTTTTTCATTGACAGGCAAGAATAACTACTGAAATTATCACAGTAAAGACTGAAAAGCTTGTTTCTTAGTCAATCAATGACATCCTGCAAGCTATTTAAGCTTCCTTTTTATTTTGACTCTGAATTGAATGTCCCTATGCAGAAATCCAGTGTCATTGTGTGTCATGTCTAATTAAACCATGGAATAGTAGATGAGAAATATGATTAAAAATCCTTAATGAAGTATTAAACAGTTACAAGCTGGCTTAATAGAAATCTCCACCTGTTCTAAAAAAGCTTCCCAGAATTTTTCAGGATTTATAGTCATTACCATAGCAACGTGAAAAAAACAGAGTGTAGTCGTATTTGAGGAATTCTTCTTGGCAGGACAGTCTTAACTTAACAACAGTTATCCATTATTCTTTCCAGTGTATCTACGGCAAGCCGGGGGAGCCAATGTTCACCACTAGTGCTTTTGCTGCGGTTCTGCATCACAACCAAAGCCCCGACTTTTACAATGAGGTAATCTTTTGTGTGTGTGTGTGTGTGTGTGTGTGTGTGTGTGTGTGTGTGTGTGTGTGTGGTTTCTTGCTTAAAAGGTGAAATGATGTCAGACTTTCCCTTGATTCTTCCTTTTTGAAACAAGTTCCTCTTAACATTACAACTCAAGGCTTAATAATGAACTTAAACTGATCTAAAGGAAGTTGTTCCACTTTGTCAGTTTATCAGAAGATAAGTGTAGACGCCTTCAAAGGTCATGAACAGTGCAAAAATATATAAGGTCATTTTTGTTTATTCTGGTTACAAGACACATGACTATTCTCAACAAAACACCAGATTAGATACAGAGCTACTATTACTAATGGTATCAGGAAGTGGTGTATCACACATGAACTTGTGTTGTAAGTCTGTTCTCAGGCTGCCACCGTGTGGTAGGTTGGATATTTGTCTCTCCTGTCTTAGTGATTATCTACATATTAGGGAACAGAAAATTATTTTACTCATGTGTTTAAGGACGAAGATATCATTACTAATAGGAAATAATGACTAATAGTAATTAATAGAAATAGAAGTAGTATTATATGGTTTATATAGTAGACGAAAATGATAATTATTGCAAGACGTATTCTTTTTCTGATTATAGCGTTATGGTGAATATCTTACTTCTTTTCATGTAGATTAAAATTGAGCTGCCAATCCATGTCCATGAGAAGCATCACATTCTCTTCACCTTCTACCACATCAGCTGTGAGCTCAGTAACAAAGCCAGTTCCAAGAAAAAAGAGGGAGTAGAGACACTAGGTAAGCGTGGGTGTGTATGCTCATGTTGGTGTGTGCATCAACCTTCATTATGGAAGTTATCCATCAAACACATAATATGGCTTTGCAGTGGGATATGCGTGGGCACCATTGCTGAAGGATGGGAGGATACAGTCTTCAGAGATACAGCTTCCTGTTTCTGCTAATTTACCTGCTGGTTACCTCTGTGATAAGAACCACGACTCCAAGAGGGTAAATTCATCTCCTCTAGCTAAGGATTTTTTTTTTATTGATCCCTGCATCCTGAACAATTGTCTTTAAATCAGTATTTAATGACTTACTTGTTCTAACTGGTCCTTCACTCTACTGTGTGAAATTAAGAGTTTTCATGGTTTTCTTTTTTTTTTGGTGACAAATTAAACCCACTGTTCATGATGGTGCACGAAATTGTCCAAAATTAGAATTTTTTATGGTTCTTAGTTTCTTTGCTCTGTGACATTACATGCCCTAATTACCTAAAAATAGGCTAAATGTCAAGAACTGCTACATTGGCTATTGGTCAAGTCTAATCCACTCTTATTATTTGGTCCACAAGTCACCAGACGTCAAATGGGTGGAGAATGCTAAGGCCCTATTTAAAGTGAAGACCTATGCAGCATCAACAATTTACACTCAGGTGAGATTTATTTACTGGTAAGCTAAAAACTGTTTTAAAAAGGCTGTTCAAAATGTTTAAATGCCGAACGTTTCACCATGCTGTGGCACTGAGCCCATATTTGTGTTTGGCCTTCTAGGATTTGCACCTCCATAATTTCTTCCAGTATTGTCAGCTGAGGAGGTCTACATCTGAGGGGAACCTGACAGACCTCATCAAGTACTTAAAGGTGAGAGTGTTCCCTCCGAGGCAAAAGATGGAATATATTTGAATACTACCTCATTTGATGGTACGCTCAAATAAAGAACCGGTTTACTAACATGAATGTGCAGCGAGCTTTTGTAACTGCCTTATCAGCACTACTACTGTAGTTTGTTTTGTAATTTCATTGTTTTACATTCCAGTTAAGGCAATAGACATTACAGTTTTAAATCCCAAACCTCAGCTGGGATCCAATATTTGCACCATTCAAATGTTTCACTGCAGCCAAGAGCCTTATCATGATTCTGTGCTTTAAGTCTTCTTTAAATTTCAATCGGTTTTATGTCTTCATTTACAAGAAATTCCGAACGACCTATGTAACATATTTTCTAAAGATGAAAAAAAGTTAAATAATTAATATAATGAAGCTTTATAGAAAAGTAAATACATTTTTGCATTTTAGGTGTCAGTGCTTATTTAGTGCAACACTCCATAAGTTTTCTGGCACAGCAAAGTCAGTACATACATATAAGGCAGTGGTTCTCAAACTTTTTCTGTCATTCCCCACTTAAGGGGGTGAGCGAATTTTCAAGCCCCACTTGTCAACAAAATAATAACGAAATCTGCCAAGTTTACTGTTTATTGAAATATCAATTTCTAAACCAATAAGATCAAACAACACCAAGTTAAAAACAGATAAAATACACGTGCAATTGTTATAAAAGGCTTACGTTGTCACTTATCTTTGCATAATTGACCCCATGTTTATTAGCTGCTCAGCAATCGTTTGTAGTTTTTTTGCACTGGCCAATTCTGTATGCAACTTTGAATGAAGCCATTTGTGCTTTGCTGTCCACTGATTCAGATTTACCATGCGATTCTCCTGCTGTCTGTATTCTGCCAGCTTTCTTTCAAAGACGTCCAGTGGTTTATTAACGTGACTGGAGTGTGTTGTCTCTAAGTGTCTTCCTAATTTGTTGGGTCTCATGCGGTCTGCTGCCAGCGGTATAAAACACAAAACACACACAGGTCTCTCCTCTGCCCCCACCATCCCCACCATGAAGCAAGTTAGGCTTCATTAGTGGTGGGCGATATAACCAAAATCTTCTATCACAGTAGAAGCTATTTTCTACCTCGATAACAATATATATATAATCACAATATAGCGATTTGTATCTGAAAATGCATAAATAAAAATTCAAACACAAAGAAACTGTTTTACATAATGTAATTTATAAAACTGTATATAAACTGTGAATTGCTGGGGTTTGCCGCATTTTTATTAATTTTTTTACTTTGGCCATATTCGTTTGGATGCTTGGATTTCAGATGATAGAAAAGGTTTGACGTGTTTCCACCACTTGTTAAAACAGTGAACTTGCGTACCTTGCAAATCAAATTAAAATTTTATTTGTCACATACACATTCATACACAGTACGATATGCAGTGAAATGCTTAGACAACTGCTCGTGACCTTAAAATAAAAGACTATGAATAGGAAATAAATATGAAAAATAAAATAGGGGGTAAATTTAACTAGGAAAGAATAAAATAAAATATAAAAATTTAAGTTAAAATAAAATAACTGTACAACAATACACAATATGTGAACAATAAGAACAATCTCCTCGTTGTTGGTACCCGTGTGCGGCACCCGATTGAACCGAATATCTGCACAAATACAGCGCAGCGCGACTATCTGGATAGCGCAGTGATGATCTGGTTTATTCGCGCAGCCCGGTGGATCGCGCAGCGCCGCTCGAATCACAAACCTGCGCGACCCACTGTGTTTTTATTTTAAAACTATTTAAAATGTCAGGACTGTTTAATATTGTTTCCGCCTTGCCATGCCTGGATTGTACGTGCGCATCCCAGGGGGGTAAAATGTATTTTGATGGTCGGCGCGGTGCGTTTATTTCTGTCAGAGTCGCACAGCGCTGCCCAGTGGCTCGCGCAGGTTTGTGATTCGAGCAGCGCTGCTCAAGTTGGCCCGATGTTAAACCATTATTGTTGCACTATGGTTCCACTTTTTCTCCCGGCCCCCAACTGATGTTATTTTAAATTTACTTGTATTAATGATCCATTTACTTGTGTGTAATTGTTTAGTTTTGAGCGTACGCTCTTCATTATCAATAAAGAAGAGCATGAATTAGAATAGGTACTTTCCTATTATTTTCCACTAATTTCCTCCCGTTCATTGCGCCCCACCTGTCATGTCTGTATTCCCCACTAGTGGGGCGCGCCCCACACTTTGAGAACCACTGATATAAGGTATCATTTCTAATACATTACTGTTTTTATGGTAATAGATAATTTACAGGGACTAGGAATAACAGTTATCTTGTAAGGTGTTGAATAATAACACCTTAAAGGCCTCATTATTAGAAATGGCATCTCTTCTTTTTTAGGGTATAAAAACTTTTGCCTCAAATATACATTAATATAAATGATGGACGTGATCCATTCATGAAGTGGTGGCCAACACTTTTCTGCTTCTTCTTATCCTATGGTAGTGCCTGCATGCTGTGGAGACTCAGGTCATCATAAAATTCTTGCCCACCGTGCTTGTACAGCTTTTCCAGGTCCTCATTACAACAAGCAAAGAGCCTCAAGAGATTGCCGTCAACGCCACACGGTAAAATTGGCAGATCTCCATAACTGCATTGACACTTGACAAGCATTCTTCAATTCAAATGATGAATTTGTTCATAAGATAAAGACTGAGGACAGTAGTACTGTAATAATAAATAATAATCTTCCCCACAGTGTGATCATTCACATCGTGTCACAGTGCCATGAAGAAGGGTTGGAGCATTACCTGCGCTCGTTTCTTAAGGTAGATATATTTATTGTTGCCATTGGTGAATGAATTCCTTGTCCTTGTTTCCTTGTTCCACTTTTTTTTTTATTCAGCTTTTAGGTAATTATGCGGGTTATTGATATTTATATCACAAAAAGTTTAATATATGAATGTAGTTATTATAAACAACTTTTTAAATACTTTTTAAATACTGTAATGGTATTTTAACCAAAATGTCTCTTCTGTCCGTAGTATGTATTTCTTTCAAACAATGCAGCCTCGGGAAACTCAGTGACCACACATGAAGTGTTAGCCATGACCGTGACCGCAATTCTCAAGCAGACTGCAGACTTCAACACCTGCAACAAGCTACTGAAGGTATTATTATCTTGTTTATCTATCTATCTATCTATCTATCTATCTATCTATCTATCTATCTATCTATCTATCTATCTATCTATCTATCTACAGTTTACTTTTTCTAAAACATGTTAGTAAATGGCCTGGTGATTGTTAATAGCGCCTTGTTTTTAACGAATATGCAAATATGTGTGTGCATGGTGCCCTGTGTCTTATTCAAAATGTGTCCCTTATTTGCACTCAGTGTATTCTCTGAAATATTCTCGCTTGCCTTATATAGAATATTCCCTCGATTCATCGACCCTCGCCAGGTTCCGTAAGATTAATGAAAGGAAGTGAAACATGCAATACCCTCTCTGAACAACAGGGAGCGCTGTTGGCATCCTCCCCAATCAGTCCAGTTTTGTTAAGCCAGCCAGCCATCCAGCCTCACAACTGAATTTTATGTCATGTTTTGTTTGACTCTGAAAGATAACATCAGTCACATCCTCCTGTGACAAATTCATCTTATTTACTTAATCATTAGTTCCCTATGAACGTTTGCTTTTTTTTAGTACAAGTAATGAGCGTGTTTTTTTTCTTCTTCTTATATTTCAGTACTCTTGGTTCTTTTTTGAAGCAATGGCCAAGTCAATGGCGCATTACCTCTTTGAAGGCAACAGGATGAAGGTTGGTGCTTTTCATCTCATTTACATCTGACACTCTTGTGTCGTTTATAAAATTGGTTCTTCTGAAGGAAGGATGCAAATATAATGTCTTGACATTTTAAAAAGTTACTGATCACAGACGGTGTTTAGCAACACTAGAAGATATAAAGCTCTCATCCTCAGATGCTACATCCATAGGTTCCAGTGCCTCTGATACACTGGTTGTCCAACATCACAACAAAATCCTGTTTCAATGATAGGAGATTTGAACCACCTCACTCCACATTTCTTCTCCAAGGCATCCCGAAGGCTTTCAATGGGGTTAAGGTCAGACCTCTGTGGTGGCCAGTTCATGTGTGAAAATGACCGTGCTCCCAGAACAACTCTTTCACAATTTGAGTTCAAGTAATTAAGACATTGATGTCCCAGACTTTGCCTGTTCTATCAGGAAACAAAAGACTCAATAGGTGTGATAATATGGTCATTCAATACATTCAGGTCATCAGCTGACTTTATTTTATTGCCACATAACATTGCTGAGTCTACACTGTCTCCAGAGGCTTGTACAGTGGACACTGTGCATATTGTGTGCACTGCTACAGTACATGCACGTCCCTTCTTACCCTGATGCGCCCATCGCTCTGGAATAGGGTCAATCTGGACTCGTTAGATAGATTACAGGGCTTTTTTCAATTGCTCCAAAGATCAATCTTTATGAACTCTAGCTAATTGAAGTTTTTTTCCTGATTAGTCTCACTAACACATCGTCACATAGCTGTTTATTCCGAGTTCTCAGAGTCTCCTCACACCATGCATGTGGAACTACTCTTACTTTCACTATTAAACATACATAGCAATGATTCCTACTGTTGTTTGTTTACAATGCAAGTTGCACCAAGCATTTAAATAATCATCAATCAAAGTCGTTCTTCCGACTATTCTTACAGGCTTTAATAAAGCATTAGGCAACTCTTAACCTAATTACAGAATTTTCATCAATTATCCTTAGTTGTTTCCTTTGCTTGATGCAGGCCGATAATTTGACCTTCTGAAATACAGTATCATCTTTTCAACGACATAAAAAAAGTCTTCTGACATGGTTGTTTAAGCAGTGAGAAGCTACAGTACTCACTGCATTAATCAGATGGAGTAACAGTTGAAACATTAAGCATTGAAGTATTTATCCAGTGAATAGCTCTTATGTATTTTCAGGGAATCACTTGTACAGTTGTACATTTAGGCATTTGGCAGACGCTCTTATCCAGAGCGACTTACATTTTTATCTCAGTACACATCTGAGCAGTTGAGGGTTAAGGGCCTTGCTCAAGGGCCCAACAGTGGCACCTTGGTGGTACTGTAGGTGGGGTTTGAACCTGGGATCTACCGTAGTCCAATGCCTTAACCACTGAGCTACCCCTGGCCCTACTTTCTACACTTTCTAGCAAAAGCCTGTCTGGCTTATGAGTTGGCAGCGAGCCATAAAATGGCAGGAAAATGCTTCCACATTTTATATTCAAAAAAGCTAGTGCATGAAATATGTGTAAAGATGTTCTTCAACCATTACGTATGTTACATAAGACCAAGAGCAATAGTTTTCTGTTCTACTTTTGTTATGCTGTGTAATTGGATAAATGTGACATTTTTGTTATTTAAGTTAGTAGGTACAGTATTTGTCGTTTTTTTTTTTTTTTTTTTTTTTGATACTATGGCTCGATGAGCTCCTATTAAAGTTTGCCATTAAAGATGAGTATTAAACTAATACAGGATAAGCAAATGCACAAAAACGCTCAGAGTACGAGTGAGAAATTGAATTGAAAACTTTATTATTTCGCTCACAGATGCCTAGAGCACAGAGGTTCCCTGATACATTCCAGCAGGCGTTGCAGTGTCTGCTGCTGTCCATTATGCCTCACATCACCATACGCTATGTAGAGATCCCAGAAGAGGCTCGTTGTGTCAACATCAGCCTGGCTAACTTCATTAAGGTATGTGTACCTATTTACTCATCCGCATGAGCCTGCACAGTCACGCACAGTGAGTGTTGGCAGTTGATAGCAGAAAAGCAACTTTTTTGTTAGAGGGAAAAAAAAAATCAAAAACATTTTCTCTTTAATTATACACCATTTTGCAAGAGTTTGTGTACCTCTCATCCACTTGAAGCTAATTAGTAACTATCTATATTTGTAGATGTACTATATCCTGAGCTAGACGATTGCATGTTGTCGTTTAGGCTGCTTTCATTAGGGGTCACCACAGTGCATTTGCACATTTGGCATAGGTTTTACACTAATTTATCTTCCTGACATAACCCTGACATTTTTTAGGGTTGGCACGAAGGGCGTTCTGTAACTCCAGTTACTCCTAGGGGCAAGGTGTTGCTTTGGATGTGAACCCCGGCCTTTCACATGGCAAGCGAGAAGCCTATTTTTTGTCTGAGCAGATTAAACATTTGACATTCCACCTATTATAAACTTAATCTATATGCTGTATTTTCAAAGCCTAACTAAAGTTACATTTTATTCCTACTTCAATTTATGTTTTCAAAATTCTGAGAGTCCAGGTGGTCGGTTTCTCAACATTTCTCAGAAGACTTTTGTATTCTGTGACTTATGTGTGAATATGTCTACAGTACATTCTAGATTCTATTCATAACAGTCCCCAAAACCTACTATGTAACAAATACATAGTGAAACATTTAGACATTCATTCATCTTCATACAGTACATTCATACTGCTTATCCTGATGCCTATCCCAGTAGACTTTGGACAATTGAAATCCTGAAGGCAACAATTCAATGATTTTGATATCACTAACCCTTCTTCAATACAATATCATATGTTTTAGTGTTTTCCAATGCTACTGTTAATTTGTGAATGATGATGAATATTTTCAGTATTAGAGTTACAGGAAATACATTCCTCAACCTATTAACCAGTTAATATATTCACACATCAATGTGAAAATATGAATGATTAATTTTTTATTAGTATTCAAGTTATCAGTTAAAAACAATACTTTTTGGGTTCCTTGGTGGACTAGTGGCCATAGGCCGTGTTCGATTCCTGGTCAAAGAACAAGCCAGTTGCACAAGTCTGGGAAACTTCCAATACCAGTACCAAGCCCTGATAAATTGGGTAGGGTTTCAGTGTCAGTGATTCACTGTAAGTGGCTAACTACACTTGATTGCCTGGAGTTGTAAAAAATGGTAAAATTATAATATGCCAATGCATCACTTTGAATGCCAATGCATCACTTCAGTATTGTGGAATTGTGTGTGCATGCATGCATGATTGTGTGTGTGTAATGTATTTCTTGTAGCTCTCAGCTACATAATGTTATACACTTACAATATACTGTACAGTGTTGTGCCTCAGAATGATAAAATATTTACTTGCCTTGAGCTGTACTCGTATTGTTTTTGTTATCGTGCAAATGCTTCTATCTCTCTCTCTAGCGTTGCCTGACCTACATGAACAGAGGATTTGCATTTAGTCTTGTAAATGACTACATGTGTGGATTCAGCCAGAAAGATCCCAAGGTAAGAAGTACAGTGTACATTGAGTTTGGGATAAGGGTAGTGCTTTGCAGGAAAAGTTGAGTTGATGGTAGGTCATTTTAGTGGTATTTCATGCCCTTAAATACACTTTACATGTTCATACTGTACAGTATATCCTGTCAAATTACAGTACATGGATTATGTCAAAATGCAGACCATGGCTATGAAAAATCAGCAGTTATGTTGGTGTGTTCGGATGATAAATTAATGCATATCTGCAAACATAATTAAAACACCATTGTTCGCAAAGGTGAAAATCCAGTCCCAGGAAAGTATTTTTTATAAATTTAACCATATACAAGAAAACCTACTTTAGCAGAGCCGATCTGAAATGGTTCCAATTGTATAAACTTTAACCATTTCTTCTGTAGCAGATCTCCTTTTCTGTTATCTGATTATAGCTTATTGACCAAGAAAAGATTTTCATAAATTTGACTAGGAAAACAGCCTTGGAAAAAAGTCACCAATTAAAAGCTTTTTTTGCACTTATTTTTTACATTAATTTTGGAATCACCAAAGATGTTAATTTTTTTTAACATGTAGCACTGTTATAAAGATATAATACGTTTTATTTATAATGCACTTTATATTTGAAGCAAATCTCAAAGTGCTACAAATTAATAGCAAAGCATAATCATATAAAATTTTCTTGTCTTATGCACATATAGTCATGAAACAATCTTCAATGTTTCAGCTTTAAAGGGACTTCATGTTGTTTATCCAGAATTTTATCGTCAAGGAATTTTATTCAGCTGGACCATCACAAATAATATATTTAATAAAATATTATTATACACTCACCGGCCACTTCATTAGATAGATCCTGCTAGCATTGGGCTGGAGATGCCTTCAGAATCGTCTTAGTTCTTTGTGGCATAGATTCAACAAGGCACTGTGAACATTCCTTGGAAAAGTTTTGTATTTGACTTGCAAATACTGTACAAATACATCCTCATTACAATGTGTTCTTTGTTAAACAACATGTACACTGGCATGTAGACAGCTTGCTTTACATACCTACCAACTTTGTACGAGTGCCAACGGCATAGAAAGCGCAGCAAGGGACAGTTTCAGTGGCTTTGATTCCTCTTTACTGACCAATTTTTCTCACTTGCTTTGGCTCATTTCTCATGATTGTGCCTTCTCACAACTCCTTGTGCCATTCTGAAAAGCATTCCTGCCCCATAAGACACCTCCTTTCCATAACACTTGGGCATTTCTGCCAAAAAAAACATTTTTTTGTCACCTGTTGGTGTATGTATATCCCACTATCCATGTGTAAGCCACAGAAGTTACGAATTATAATTATATTGTCAAAATTGAGTTTAGTGCTCACATTTTTCATTAAATGTGGATATTATAGTTTTTTTACAGACAAAAATATACCGGAGGTTTTGAAATATTTATTGTGCTGGAAAGAATAATTATGACCCAACACATCAAATCAGGTATTATATCACATTTTAGGTCATTCGAGTTTTATATATACTGTATATACAGAGTCAGCCAAATAAAGTATACACACTTTAGCAAAATGGAAAACTTGTATAAATATTTAATACAAAATGTATTGCTAATGTATGATAATATTTTTTACATTATATTAATATAATATACATCATACTATTTCTTGGCTGTCTTTGTGTATATACTGTATAATGTACCTGCCTTTACAGGACATGCATATAAACATCCAGTTCTTCATTTCATATGATGTTGTCCCACGATATGCAGATATAACAGCTTCAGCTCTTCTGGGAAGGCCTTTCACAAGGCTTAGGAGTGTGCTTATGGGAATTTTTAACATAGAAGTTTGTCCTGATATTGTAATGTATCATATATGAGCCATTTATTGAGTCACATTGGTTATAAAAGGTCAACTACTACTACTAAAAGAAAACAAATCAAATTAGGTAGTCTCATTCCCCTGAACAGGGATCTTTATCTACAGTATACACCCACACAAGTGCATTGTATTTATTTATAATTCAATTTACAAATGGAAAAAATAGAACATACCTACACTCATGCCTCTTTACCTAACAAATATAAAGACTTAAAAACTGCCTTCGATCTTTGGTTGTATAAAGTAATAATGTAAGTCTCATTGAATGTGTTTTATTTTTTCTGCCATTTTGTATGAACATTATCGTTAACTCACATATTAATCATTGTGATTCATGTCCTGTTAAACTTCAGTCAAACTATTTAAGTAATTCAGCTTTTTTCGAAATAATAAATTTTATATATAAATAAAATTTATATGTCAATCATGCTCCTTATACTTTTTAATAAGTAAAGTTACAGTATTATTATTTTTTATAAATTACACCAGCAAAATAATCTTGTCTTGATATCACATGTTGCGTCTGTGCCTTATAAATTTGTACAGTATGATAGAGTATGATATTCAGATGGTATGTGCGTTGTGGAGGAGCTGTCACATGACACAGTGCATTTTGTGTTTACAGGTTTTAACAGAAATGAAGTTCTACTTCCTCATGACAGTGTGCAATCATGAGCACTACATTCCACTGAACCTGCCCATGGCGTTTGGCCGAACCAAGTTACAGAGAGTCCAGGGTATGTTTTTAACAATTTGCAGCAATGCTTTAAGGTGTATTGATGATATAATTTGCTCCTCCATCCCTCCCCTTCCCTTTCTCCTCCCCTCCTTTCCCCTATCACACCTGCACTTGGTCTTGCACATTGAGATAACTCTAACTACAAGCACCTACTGTACCTCTACACCTTAATACTCATGTTAGAATTTACTTAACTAATTGTAATAATATTTGTGCAGAATTTGCTTAATATTTGCTAAATTGTGCTATTTTTTGCTTTGTTGTCATAATATCGCATTTCATTGTGGCCGTGATAATGATAATATTAATAATAATAATAATACCTATATTCATGGCCTTAAAAAAACAATTATCACTTTTACAAGTCACACTTTTACTAGAATTCCTGCGCTGCATAACTGATCCACATTCCTAACATAAGCATAAGGCTAAACCAATCAGATATTTCATTCATAGTTGCAGAGATTTTTATCGAACAATGTTTTTACGTACCCAACTTTCATTTTCAGAACTAGTCAAGCAAAAAAATTTTTCTTTTGACCCCTTTGAACAAACAAAAACACACAAACACATACACACACACACACACACACACCAGGTCACCTCCCTCCTTGCACGATGCCCTCATTTTTTTTTCATTCTCTCTTTTGTGTTTGTTTTTGCTCATAATTAGATTTTATTTCATATGCGGCGGAGTGTTTGGGCGTCATAGGTAGGTGGTGCCGGCGAATCTCGATGCGAAACAAAGTCCAGGCTGCTGTTTATAACCACACTAACTAGCTCTGCAGTTCCCTGCAACAGCCATTACCATGCTTGAACATCTAACTGTCACCGCATCTGACATGTCAGGCTTGGGCCTGTGCTTTTTTTCTGTCTGCTTTATTATGCTGAAATCCAATAGTGCATTATGCCTTTTTTATTTTGAATGAAAAGTTTTTTAAATTGTTGAAATGCTTTTTGTGTATGTTATGGGCAAAAATAAATATACTTCCTCACAGGTAGTTTTTGCCTATCTTCGTCACACTTTTAACTCCGTCATGCCCTCTGCACTGTTGCACTATTCCCTCTGATTAATGTTTTTGTGAGGAATGTTAATCGCACAGAAGGATCTTGTGTGAATCAGTGGTTTCTCTTACTGTTGTTCTTGAGAAAGAATATATATAGCAAGCTGTGGAATTCTAGAGTATAGAAAAAGAAAGCAGCACGCGGATATCAGATGTTCCCGCTGCTGTGAGCTTGGGGAGATCCTGCTGCATAAAACACAAGTTCTTTCTGAAACTCATGGTTTTTGTTAGTGCACAAAGTTGGGAATGCAGTATGGTGAACACTTGGGCCATCTTTCAAATAGACACAAATCAATGACTTTTTGTTCAAAAGCATATTATAAGATAAGAAACAACGTCAGGCCACATTTCCCAATCACACAATCACGGATGATCTGTGTCTTGATCTGATGGCTGAGAGAAAATCTATTGTTTGTTTTTGTACGTATTTGTACCACATAGACAAATAAGTAAGAAATTGTTATTGCTCGTCCAACAACATAAAAGTATTTGAAAGGTACTTGGAAGTTAGTACTGTAATACAAGTAAAACTAATTCCATTTTGCAGACCAGAGTCTTGAGTACAGCCTTACTGAAGACTACTGTAGGAACCATTTCCTGGTGGGTCTGCTCCTGCGAGAGGTAGCCGAGGGCCTGCAGGGAAATCCAGACATCAGACAACTAGCGGTTGCTGTTCTGAAGAACTTAGTCATTAAACACGCCATGGATGACAGATACACATCTTACAAGGCAAGTAATAGTTCTCTTAGTGTTAGCTGTTTTTTTTTCTGGAAATAAGGACTAGCAGGGCTCAGAGTTGCTGTCTTACAGTAACTATTACAATTATTATTATATTACAACATATTACAATTTATGTATAATAATGTATAGGGAGAACATTCAGATTATGCGATCACAATCTCATAGTTCACAGCTTTAAAATTAATAAACAGGGTCTTTGAATAAGCTGCTGTCTCTAATGGTGATGTCCTCTTGGTTATTGTACTTTAAAATGTTTTTTTACCCAGTTCCAGTCATTTAAATTGTCCTTAGCTGTTTTCTTTGCTTGATGCAGCCTGATAATTTGACCTTTCTGAAATAGTGACTTTTTTTTGGCACGGCAGAGTATTTTTAATACACTGTATTGTACTTTTGTATTAATTTTTCAGCACTGGGCCTAACCCTTAAAACCCTGAGCATGTTTAGCCTTTTATATATATATTCTAGTAATGGTAAAATAAACAGTCAGGATAACTTTGGTTCTACATGACATCAGAAAACCCAAATGCACAGTCTGACGTTTTAAGCCCCATCGACACACAGCAGAAGGACTTCTATAGAAGAAGATTTTTTATTATTTTTTTTTTTTTTTTTTGTAATCATTCATTGACCATTTTTTTGGCACTGACTGTGCTACATGACATTTAAGCGTTAAACAAACATACAGTATGTACAGTTTCGGTATTAGAGCCTCCCTAAACATGCTTAATCCAACTCTGAATAAAGCCTTTGGTGTTTTCAGTGTGTGAAAAGGTCACAGATATGCTGTGAGACGGCTGTCTTAGTGCTGGCGCCTTTCATATTTGCATACAGTATATAGTTTATCGTAACCTGCAGTTATTGGAGAGACATACTGTACAGGACACAAGGATGTAGTCTGAAAGCGTTTATTAGGGGAAATCCAATAATCTTATTTAAGCTCTATGGACTCAAAGCAGGCAAATATGAAAAAGACAAAGCATGTCCAAAATGCAAAAAGCACGTTATATATAGGAAGTCAATGTATTTTACCCAAATAAAATCTAAATTAAGAGTGGAATTATATATTGGAATTATATATAATTTGATCAAAAGTTAAGTAATGGTAAATGGCATTGGTGAAACTTGGTATGTTTAGGTTAAACTAATTAAACTATTAAATATGGTACATTATATTTTAGCGAAATTGAAATAGTAGTATCAATATGTACAAACAAACCAAGACCAGAATATAGTTTTTTGTGTTTAGACTCTTTTACTGTATGTTAGAAGGAGAATAAATAAGAAAAGGAGTCTAATCATAAAAACTAAGTAAAAGTATAATATCAGCATACTTAAGGTATAGTAAGAGTTTCTGTAAAGTAACCCAAAATGTTGCAAGTGTCTGAGGCTCAGCTGTCCCATAATCCTGTTAATTCCTGTTGAGCAGTAGAACTTACCAAAAAAGAGAGAGGGAATGTGCATTTAAGAGACATAGAATGAAATAAAAGAACATGGACATTTTAAAAATTGTTATATGTATTTGCAGAATAAATATTTTGAGATTTTGATGCACAATGTTTAACTTTTCGATCTGGAAATTATGATCCATATTGCAAATTTGCTGCTTTTTTTCTTTATTTAACTTTCAAGGGATTTACATGTATATTTACATGTATATCTCTAAAGTGTGTGTGATCTCATACTACAGACATACGGTATAAACCTCAAACGCTGCTTACACTGCTGTACAGATGACTGTCGAACAAACTCTTAACCAGGACACAGATAAGCAACTGTCTGTTATGCAAATAGCTGGTTCAGTCTATTGTACATAACTTTCTAAATCTCTGGAACTGGATACATAGTGTGATCTGTCTGTTAGGATAATTGTGTTTGTGCATTTTATAGTTCAGGTGATCCGAACAATGTGCTTAACTCACCCGAAGTAGATGTCAGCTTTCAATTAGCCTGCACGAAAGTAAACTGCCAGTTACGACCTTCTAAATTATACATCAGACAACGCCAACATCTTTCATAGCCACAGCCAGATGGTCGTAGTAAACGAGTAAACTCATTCCAGCATTGAGTCAATGTTTTTTAGTCTCATGAGATGAGGAAATGACTCACTGTTAATGCATTCTGGGATGTTTAGTTGAGAACAGTGAAGCGTTCATGCACGACACCATGACCTTTGAGCAGACTATCTATCATTGAATGCTGATCCTTGGAAGGATTGGTGCTGAACATAACAGTAGAAGTTGTGCAAATGTTTAGTAAGAATGCTTTGTTTATTTGCATGGAAGTGCCACAGTAGTGCATAAGTTATCCTCGTGTCTGAGTGGGTCTCCTCTGTGCTCTCTACTATCTGAATGGCTTCATGAAAAGGCTGTCAAATATTCATCATTGCTTATTATTATTAATATTATTATTATTTGATTGATTGATTGATTGATTGATTGATTGCTTAAACCCTAAACAGCATCACCAGGCCCGTATATGTGTGCTCTACCTTCCACTCTTCGAGCTGCTCTACCAAAACCTGAATCAGCTCAATGCCAACAGGCAACCTTCAAGATCTGGCTTTGGCATCATGGTAAGCTATTGCTGTTCATCCAACAGTATAGAGTGTCATGGGAAATATCAAACAGATATGTATCAGATTATTATGGCTGCAGTGGCCATATAGGGATTATTTATGGGGATCCTATAGGGACATTGAGGTAAAAAGTTTTTCGAAAGTAATGTATACTGTAGCTAGCTAAAAACAAACCTACCAGCCTACAGTATATAATCCCACTGTAAATATAAATAATAGATCAGTATATAAACTGAGTGGCTCATTTATTTTTATGGAAATTACCTGTCAGCAGTGCGCGTGTGTGTGTGCGTGTGTGTGCGCATGTGTGTGCGTGTGCATGCAGTGATCTTAAAGTCTGATTCAGTGCCACACCCTTAAAAACAAACAAGCAAAAAAAAGGTTAGCTTTAACACGGATATTAAGAACAGAAAGGTAATTTGTATATCCTAGAATTTTGCTGTCGGTTGCAACACATTAAATAAAGACAGTCCACAAATATTTGGACATTGCCAGAGTTATTGTAACTTTTGCTTTCTTATAATACTGTATATTGAATGTGAAATTTTATTATAGTCCGGTTCATAAATTTGGGAACTTAATTAATGGAACATGATAATATAATTGCAAACATGGGCATTGGTGGCATGGAGGTAGGTTTCCTGCCTGCCATGCGGAAGGTCTGGGTTCAATTCCCATCCAATGCCCAAACCCCAGCTAGATGTAGTACTGGTCCCAAGTCCGGGTAAATTGGGAGGGTTGCTTCAGGAAGGGCAAACCTGTGCCAAATTGTGTGCAGATCGTATGGTCCACTGTGGCAACTCCTCAACTGGATCAATCGAACCAATAAAAATTCAAACTAACATAATTACAAACACAAGGATCGCCCTTTCATACTCAAATGAAAATTCTTGGCAGTCAATGCCTGTCGGAAACTGGAACCCATGGACATGATGAGTTTGCCAAGGTTTCACTGCAGATGTCTTCAACTTCTTCTTGTCAGTGGGTCTTTCTGCCTTCAGTCTTGTCTTCAGTAAATGAAAAGCATGCTCATATGAGGCAATATGATACTGTATATCATAATAATATATATGATATATAATATGGGTTGAGAGCATGTGACTGAGTTGACCAGTAAAGAATATGCCATTTTCTTTGCCTTGGGTAGCTTTCACTGTCTGTTTTGAGTCATTATCTATCTGCAAAAAGACGCAGCGTCCTATCAGTTTCAAGGAATTTGGCTGAATCTGGTCTATACACTTTATCCTGCTACTTTTATCAACAGTCAGGTACAATAAACACAAGTGACCTGATTCCATTGGCATCCATACTCGTTTATACCATAACCATGTCTCCAACATGTTTGATGTGTTTTATGCTCTTCATTACTTTTTTTCTCCATACTTTTATCTTTCTGTAATTTGGGTACAAGTGAATACTGGTTTTCCCAGTCCAAAGAATCTGGCAAAGTTTTCTGGCAAAGTCTAATTTGGCCTAATTTTGCACCTTGATAAGAAGCGTCTTTATTTACTTCACACAGTCATCTCTTGAATGTAGACTTTGACAGTGATAATTCTTAACAAGGGAGTTCTTCTCTTCTTTACAAGGTTCTATTTGACTTTTTTTTGTCAAACCTGAGGTATTCATATTGATTATTATAGTGAATGTATTAAGATAATGAATGTTAGGGACTCTTAATTTGGAAATTGAAAGGCCACAGCACAATTTTATTCTATGGAGTGCAAAACCTTTGATTAGCATTTCAAGGCCTTTTCCTGTGCTTGCCAGTTAATTCCTTTTTTTTTAATGAATAATCCAAACTGTTATATTGGACACTCGCAATCTGATTGCTGGGTCATTTTACATCCAAAGATGATCTCCAGAGCAACTTACATTTTTATCTCATTATACAGCTGACCAGTTGAGGGTTAAGGGCCTTACCCAAGGGTCCAACTGTGACAACTTGATGGTTGTGAGGTTCAAACTGTAGTCCAATGCCTTCACCACTGAGCTACCCCTGACTTATTTTGTTTTTTCAACTTGAAAAATTATGGCCTCCTTCACTTTCATAGACACCTATTTGGACCTCATTATCGAGAACTTGAGTAGACAGCTACCAAATGCAAATGTAACACTCAGAACCACCTCCAGACCTTTTATCTGCTGTTGGCAAGTTTTGGCTCTCATTTTCAGTTTAGTCCTTGTACCTGACCAGTTTTAGAAGAATCCCAGCAAACACTGGTCCGGCCAAAAACAGTCGCTGTAGGACGTCATTAATTGTTAAAAATATGTGACACAAAGCATTTCCTAAAAATACATTCAAAGACGTTTGAACACATCTACAGTTGTCTGGGGTTGCATGGATAGCTGTTACTTTGACTTTTTGAAGTTTGAATATTGAAGTGTTGTTCAATATACAGTATACCCTCCAAGCAAAAAAATGGACGATTTATGACAGCTGTTGTAAATCAGATAATGTCAAACACGTCTATTCAACTTTCATTTTGGTACTATTTTTCAACCATGACGGGACGTGTCTAAATGTTTGCTGGTATGGTTTGGTTTGTTAAGCAACACAGTGATCTATGAATTGAAAATAGGCTGCCATTTCGGTTGTCGTGTGGGGCTCATCTGGTTGGAGTTTTAGTAACTTTGTAAGTAACTTTGCATGAGCTCTGTTTATGCTACTAATTATTCACATTCACAAATGTTCTTTGAGTAAAACAAGCTTTCGATTGATATTACACATCCCATATCTTGCACACTCATACCTTTATCTAATAAAAAGTGTTTATAAATGCTGATTACACCTTTTAAGTTATGCAGAATAACCAAACATAAACACAGGAGTAAAACATGCTAAATAAACATATGTATATAAGTTTTGCCCTACTGGCATGCTTTAAAGATTGTCCGAAATAGTGTCTCTTGCTGTATCCCTCTTTGTTCATTCAGCCACGAGGTGAAACACAGGACATCCCATGTCCTGGGGTCAATGAGAGTGTCAGAGTGTGACTCGGTGGATCCCCTGCCCAACTCGGGGTGAAACCGTAAAACTGTCTGCTTTGTTTAGATTGCCGATTCACACCATTGCATTTGGGTTTAATTTGCGGCATCTGGTCTGAGCGTAGCTCCAGGCACAGTAGGGCTTCCTCTCCCATCCCTGGTTAAGCTTCCCGCGACTTCGTTTTACAAACGCTCCTTTATGTTCGCGGATGCGCAATAAGGTTATCAGGATGTCCATGTGAGTGTGTCCAGGCTGTACCCCGCCTTGTGCCCTAAGTCTCCTGGGATAGGTTCCAGACCCCCGTGACCCTGAATATAGGATTAAGTGGAAATGACGATGAGTGAGTGAGTGAGAGTAATACACAGTACGAGTATAGCAGTCAAATTATGGCAGTCACATGTATTAATTGAGTACGTGTTCAATCTGCGAGGAATAAAACAAATCAAACTTGTTGTAGTCAGTCATTAAATATGTAACTCTTTTTATAATCTATAGTTTGTATGTAATCAGAACATCATATTTTGATTGACTTCACAAATTATTGGTGTGTATTATTACCGTACCTGGAAAAGTACATATTTGCTGTTTTGCAAGCATAGAACTTATTTTACTTGCTCAAATTATTGTCATTTGGTCTCTCCAGTGCAGAGATGATGTGTCCATGGCTAGCTTAGACCCACGGCGTATCAGTACAATCATCGAAAAGGAAGCAAGTGAGTAGAACTGCAAGTTTAAAAATAGGTTGTGGGATTTTTAAAGTACAGAATTGTGTAATGTTTTTATTTAAAATAATATTTCTGAATCCCAGTGAAGACCTTAAGTGATGTGATGTTTTTGTCTCATAGCCGGGATGGCCACAGTGAATGGACATTTAAGGAAAGAAGATTCACGAAGCTCAATGTACGGAGATCCTGGAACACCAGATATTAATGAGGTTAGAGCGAGTTTTCTAGAGTAGCAATGAATAGATCACATTGATTGCAAAATAAGTAAAGTAAGAGATAAAAAACTATATTATTATACAAGGGTGTATCTGCACTGCACTGTACTGTGTCTGTAATATTTTAATTAATGACAAATACATTGGTGTTCCTCCATTGAAAAGTGTTTTAGACTGAGCTGCGAGCCATGAATGCACTGCTGTCTTCACTTCTTCATGAAAAGTGAATCTTTGTCGTCATAGGGCTGCTTTCAGGGACCAAACAAGTGAAACCATGATGGAGCAAGATCAGGATTATAGGCAGAATTTTCAGAGAATTTGCAGTGTTGACAAAGTGTCTAGAATGTCTTGTCATGCAAGACTTCAAGAGAACGGCCTTGAATATCAGTCCTCTGTATTTTATCAAAGCATGGGCTTCAGGTCTTCAATAAGCATCTGATTTTTTATAAATTCTCCTATGCATTTTTCCTGATAATGTAAGCATCAATTCTCCAGATGATGGTTGACTTTTGAACTTTTTTTTCAGTCTCGCCGATTGAGGATGTTTCCGTTTCGTACTCTAACGTTTACTCTCAGGCTCATACAGTAGTGATTCAGACTCGTCACATCCTTGCACATCAGTGTCTGTTTAAGAAAATGATTATAAATAAAATTGATACAACATTTTTAAAGTTTTAATATACTGTTTTATCTGCACTTCTGTCAGTGTTACATTGTTTTGCAGTACTGTACGCTTCCTGTGGGACATTATCTTATCCCACAGGCCATGAATAGAAAAAGTAATTAGGGAAGACGAAATTAGGGAATAAATGCAAAAATAATTTTTGTACTGCCTAGTAACTCGTCCAAATCCAAGCAAATCCATTGACAACCAAATAATAAAATATCTTAAACCATGTATAATGCAGTGTTTTTGTTTCAGTTACAGAGACGTGGCTCCACAATGAGCACCCTTTCATCCATAGGACGCCTTGGTCATTACGAGGTCAAAGGACTGCTGCTGTGTTTTCTGCACATTGTAAAGATTGTATCGGAGGGTCAGTGCCAAATACTTTTTGTTCGTATAATGGCAAATTATTTATTTAAAATAATTATTTAAAAGATTATTTAATCTTTTTATAGATAGATAGATACAGTAGATAAATACATACATATGTGAATGTGTGTGCATGCATACAGACGTACGTACATGCGTGTACTGTACAGGAGAAACCAATGTTTTTACAGGAATTAACTTATTTTTAATGCTATTTATGGGGAAACAGACATCAGCTAGCTTTAATTCAACCTTTAACGTATAATGCATTTGTTATTTCCTCTCAGATACCTTGCTGGCCTACTGGAACAAAGTCAATTCGCAGGACATCATGAACTTCCTCAGTCTCTTAGAGTGAGTTGCTTAATCAAGATTTTGAAGTTGTTCAATCATTCACAGACATGCAAAGTCCTTGTTTAAACTGCCACACCTTGTTATGTATAGTTATGGGGAAAAAACAAACTGGTACAGCATTATGTGTTACACTTTAATTTTTATGAATATGACACTCCCTGATAGAAATAAAAGAGGGTCTGTGGCATTTGAAATAATATAAACAGAGATTATCCTTTAGGAGTAATGAATAATCTCTCCCATCTTATAAATGTTTTGTTTAATATAGGGAGGGTTCATTCATTCTATCTTAACAACAACTGTTTATTTTGTTATTTACACTTGTGGTGGAAAAACTTAATTTGAGGTCTATGGAACTGTCCATAGTAAGGGATATTAAACTGTAATCTGGTCTTTGTTTAGTTTATAAAAGTAGATCTTATTTAAAGATGCAAGAGTATTTCAATAGTATTTTATACTCGTCCAAAATGTACATGATTGTATACTAGTCAAAGGGGGTCAGGGTTAGGTCAGTTGGTTATTGGACTATGGTTTGTAAGGTCCCAGGTTCAAATCCCATAACTGCTCAGATGAGAACATAAGTTGCTCTGGATAAGGCATCTCCCAAATGCCTTTATATAACAGGAAGTACACTACTAGCCATAACAATATTCTATAGGTTATATAGGTTAAAATTTAACTTCAAAGATTAAGGTGGCCTTTATACCACAGATTAGATGGTTAGTCAATCTGAATAAGGTACATTTAATGTGAAATTTACATTTTTGTCAGTTTGTTCATTGTTCCGTTAATTGGACTGGAGAGGTAAAAAAGGAACATTATTATTATTGTTATTATTATTATTATTATTATTATTATTGTTGTTGTTATTGTTAATTGGTTGGTTAGTTCATTGGTTGAATGTTGCTGCCTCTTTTCAAGGAATGTTAGCATCATAACTATGTATACAGTATATACTGTATCTACTTGTGAGGTAATATCTTCGCTAAATTGGTACAACAAATGTTAAGTACTTACATTATTATTATTATTAATAATAATCATAATAATTATTATTATTATTCATAATTAGACAGCCTAAATGATCTCTTATAAGTAATTCCTTCTCAGTTAATGTTAATCCTAACAGTAATAAGCATGCTGACATCTAATTAAATTATATGATGTAAATACAGTAGATCCTGGGGCGAGGGTTTGAGTTTACTAGTGGAAATTCAGGGCAGGTGTAATGAGTTAAAGCGAAACAAAATAATAAAAAAATAATAATAATAATAATAATGAATTAGATCTAGACCTGCTGGAGTCATAATCTTGAATACATTTGACTAATCGTTTTTCCTTTTGCTACTTAAAGCAAACAGCATACTGAACAGTGTTATCGAAATATCTTGGCGTATTAATATGTAGAATACAAACAGCTTGAAGAGAAAGCATTCGAATCTGGTATTACAATCAGATATATTGCATAAAATGCAGTACTGGTTTTAACCTGCTTTGCTATCATCTCTGGCAGAATGCTGTTTTGGTATGTGCTACATGGTGGAGTGTATATTTTAATAACAGGCCTGTTTAAAGGGCAATGTCCTGTCATATCTTGAATGTTGGGTGTGGCTCAATGACGGGTGTGTTTTATTACTGTGATTATATATATATACTAATATATATAGAGAGAGATTTATATACTGTATATATATATATATATATATATATATATATATATATATATATATATATATATATATATATATATACTGCATATAGACAGATAGATAGATAGATAGATAGATAGATAGATAGATAGATAGATAGATAGATAGCTCTGGAGATAATGGGTGTATGTCTAAATATGAGTTAAAGAAAGAAAAAGGTTATGAAAAATGGCTTTGTGTATTGATTGGTTAAGGTCACGGTCAAAATATAAATGAATTCACAAGGTTAAAAACGTAATCAGCGCTCTAGACTGAGTAAAGGAACTAGTGGAGCTTTCCCATTGACGCATTTCCTCATAACAAAGTCCTTCCTTTTGGCCTGTGACATCATGTGTGCAGTTTATAATAGTTGTAAAACCACCCTACCTTTTGATTCTATTGAATGTTGTTCCTTTCAGAACTAGTGGAGGTCATGTGTATTTTTTTTCCCCTTTGTGAGCATTGACAACATTCCATGGTGGTGTACCTTAGCAG
The DNA here is from genome assembly GCA_030522415.1 of Channallabes apus. Taxonomy (NCBI): domain Eukaryota; kingdom Metazoa; phylum Chordata; class Actinopteri; order Siluriformes; family Clariidae; genus Channallabes; species Channallabes apus. Next base: position 22,518,865 of record CM060108.1, on the reverse strand, counting down.
AAACTCCTAAATAGTGTACACTACCGCTCAAAAGTTTCGCATCACTTTCTAACTCCATGGTCGCTCCTGATTCTTCTATGTTGTAAAGGAATGCTGAAGTCGTCCAAAATATTCAGTAATCTCCTTTGAACAGTTATTGTTGATATGTATCTGCTACTCATGATCTGTAAAGCCTTCATAACGGCTCTAATCCAAGGTGTTGTTAATTAGTGTTTTCTGAGGCTAGTGACTTCTCCTCTTCTGCAGGGGGAAGTTTTGGTCTTGCCCTGGCAAGGTCTTTATGAGAGACAGTTTCTTCATGGTGCTTGATGGGTTTTGCAAATGCACATGCAACAAATGCAGCAAATGTTTTTGTTCACTGAACATTTATTCATTTGGATATTGAAAATCCCTTTTTCACAATACATTATAAATTCCATTCAAATTCTACTGACCTGTTTTGGTAAAGGAATAAAAAACATTTGCTGGAATTTCCTTTGAGATCAATAAAATATGTCTGTCTGTCTATCGATCTAATCAATGATGCAGTATGCCCGCTTTTCCACTTAGCTTTCATAGTTATTATTGACCCTAGCAGTCAAAAATAGGAACTACTGTACATCAAAAACTAATGGAGGCACATGCACAGGTGGAGTAGATGGGGGTTTCTTTACAAACTAATGGGTATTGAAATAAAAGTTGGGAAACATTTTTTTCACTTGCATACAGCCTGACCCCTGGTGAACATCCCAAGTCGTGTGATCGTGGTCTACAGTGCTCGTGTATCTAGTACATGTCTGGTACAGTATGATGTCTAGTGAACCCAGAGGCCAAATCAGTAACATGACTAGCAAGAGGAATCATGGCCTGTTATCCCCAACAGTGGTTGCAATGAGCTTCAGCGTCCTCCATAACATGGGCAGCGATACAGTAGATAGAGAAATGGTAATCGGTTCGGCCAATTGTGTGCCAAGACCTCCTGTTTCAAGCCTATTTCTGTCTGTGAGCTCTGCGAGCAGATCAATTTACATTTGCCATACAGTAGGTGTGCCAAATTAACTGGAACCCTGGAGTTGGCAATCTTCACAACTGAGTTTGTGGATTTGGCAATCTTTAGTTATTGGCTGTGTACCTGTGAGACTAGATGCTGTCTGGCTTGTAATTTGCTTTTGGTTCTATTCACACAACAGCTACTTGTCTAGACAGACAACATAGAAAGCTAGCGTGCAGAAGCCTTGGATGCCATACATTAAAGCTAAGGCAAGAGGAAGGAGCGTAAACCAATGTTACTTTATTTCGGTTGTTACTTTACAGTTCGGTTGTATAATTATAAATCTTTCAGATCTGTGTTTATATACAGTAGTAGTTAATAGTTTTGTTCAGGTAATTTATTAAACACCAATTTCCAATCTTTTTATATCTACCAAAGTATTAGTACTTATTGTGCTTGCTGTAATATTGATAACTCAAGTTGACTGTAATATTCATGCGTAACGTTCTATTCTTCCTGTTCTGATCATATGCCTGGTATGTTTTGGGCAGGATTTCTCTGGTACAGTTTCGTTATGCTGGTAGGAGAACCATAAACCGGTAAGAACAATAATGACCTGTTGAATTTAATCACAATAATAAATTTTTCTAATGGGTAGTTTGTAAAATGGGTTTTTGTATACTGTGGGTGTGTGTATGCACATTTGATGTCTGTGTAGGTGTCATGAATCCTGGGTGTCCAGAGCCTTCTCCTCAGACAGGAAGTCTCAGACGATGCCTGTGATGCGTGGACGCTCCAGCCTCATGCAGGCCAGCTTGCAGCAGTTTAACACCCTGGAGTCTTCACATACCCTCAACACAGGTAATGAACGTTATTTTTAAGAGAACAGGGAAGGAAATATGCATAGCACGGTCACAAAGCTCTGTACGATATGCAGCAAAGTGCATATACTGTACAGTATGATGCAACTCTTTATTAGCCTTTTAGGATCATGGCTTGTTCAGTCATCATTTGGAAAGGTCAGGTGATACAAATTTCAAAGCTTTCTAAATACCCAGACTCCTCTAACCGCGTCCCAGCAATCAGCAGCCATGGATTCGTTTAAGCAGTTGCAGAGCACTCTGAAAATGAAATCATTGACGCGCACTTATTGTAAAATAAAATTCAGCGTCTGATGCATTATGTGGACCAGTGAGGTTAAAATAGAACTCTGGCCAAAATGAGCGAAGTTATGTTTGTGCCCAACAAAGAGCACAGAATTTGATGAAAAGAACACCAGTCCAACTGTTAAGCACGGGGGGGGGGGGGGGGGGGGGATCGATAATGCTTTGGGGTTGTATTGCAGCCAAGAGACTGGGGAACATTTATCTGGTAGATGAAAGAATGGATTCAATTAAATTCAAACAAATTCTGTAAGCAAACATAACACCATCTGTAAAAAAGCTCAAATTAAAAAGAGGATGGCTTCTATGAATCGATAATGATCCTGAACACACCACAAAACCCACGATGGACGCCCTCAAGCTGAAGGTTTTGCCCTGTCTTTCACAATTTCTTGGCCTAAACATCATTGGAAATTTGTGAATAGACATCAAAGGAGCAGTGCATACAAGACAGCTGAGGAATCTCACAGAACTCAAAGTCTGTTGTAAGGAAGAATGGGAGGAAATCCCCCAAACAAGAACTGAATGACTCTTGGCTGACTACAAAAAGTGTTTACAAGCTTGTCTAGTGCTACATAGTTAGTTATGCAGGGTGCCTAAGGTTTTGTCCTTTCCTGTTATTTTGATCATGTAAAAGATGAGAAGGTAACTATTCACATTAACAGAAATTTTGACTAGGGGTGCACAAACTTTTGCATGCCACTGAACACAACTGAATGATATTTTAGGTGGTGGCTCGACTGAAGCAGAAATGAACCATCAGGCCCTGTTGGAGGGTAACATCTCTACAGAGGCTTGTCTCATTGTGCTGGACACACTTTCTCTCTTCACTCAGAGCTTTAAGGTGACACAAATAATTTCTAGTTTCTCTGGATTGGTTTTTGCTGATGATTATGTAATGTGATGCACAACTTTGTTGAACTCCTCGTGCCTACAGAACCAGCTCCTGGAGAGTGATGGCCACAACAATCTGATGAAGAAAGTGTTCGATATTTATCTAACCTTCCTAAGAGTGGGACAATCAGAAGTGGCAATCAAACATGTCTTTGCATGTCTAAGAGCCTTTATGTCTAAGGTGAGCACACACCCAATGATGTCTTTACAGTTTATAGTGAATTACACATATTTTTTTTATATTTACAGTATACATGTTTCTACACTATTTATTCTGTGTAGATTTTTTAATAAAATTCTGAAGTTACAATGATGGTTAATATTTTTGTACGGTTGCATGTCTCAGTTTCAGGTGACTCTCTTTAAGGGCCGTGTGACCTTGTGTGGCTCATTGTGTTACGAGGTGCTAAAGTGCTGCATGTCCAAACTTGGGAATGTACGTGGGGAGGCAGCAGGCCTGCTCTACCTCCTAATGAAGAACAACTTTGAGTACACCAAGAGGAAGAGCTTTTTGCGCATGCACTTACAGGTGTAGTAAGGATTGGGGTTTTTTTTCTACTGAGAAATAACATTTTTGACAAACAAAGCCTTCAGCAGGTCTTCATAGTATAATTTTTGTACACTTTCTAAAGAAAAACTATTTTACGTATCTTATCGACTTACACTGTACATAATATTTTCCCCAAGGCTCTATATTTGGTTATACACTAAATGCACGAACGTCTGTGGATACCTTTCTTACACAGACATATATTCACTGATCAGCCATAATATTAACACCTTAACATCAATTCTCACTTTTATAAACTGGTGGCTCAGGCATGAAGACCTAAGGCTCATTTATGCCTGTGGAAAGCAAAAGCCAGTGCTCCACAAGCCACCGAAAAAGTAAATGCAGGCCATTGCAGAAAGGCACCAGACCACCCAGTGTACCATAGCCTGCCTCACACAGGACCTCCCAGGCAGAGCTCAAGGCCATTGACCTGGCTTTCAAATTTTCCAGATCCCAAACCGATTGAGCACTCATGGGAATTCTGATCCAAGGAGGCCACACCCCGCAACCCACAGCACCACACCACAGCACACCACCAAAAGTCTTGCGGAGCCATGTACCAAGGCGAGAGAGCTGTCCTGTTAGGACAAGGGCACTCTACACAATACTGGCAATAATGTTTTATGTTGCAATGTTATGGTATATATATGCTATAACATTATGACAGGAACTAAAAAGGACTAGTCCTAAAAAGTGAGCTCTATGTGCCCAAAGTTAAATGTGGAAGAACTCAAGTGGCCTGAATAAACTGGATAAATACCTTTGAGATGAATTGGAATAACAACTGCACACCAGGCCTCCTCACCCAGCCTCATTGCTAGTGCGGGGCACAATCCTCATAGTCATATTCCAAAATACAGTAGAAAGCCTTGATTTATGACAGCAAAAATTCAATATTTACACCAATGGTTTTAGTGTGGTATACACAAAAATCTGAGTATCCACATGATTTTGCTAATATTGTGTATATTATATTGAAAATATCTTTATCCACATGAAAATACAAAAAAGCATTTTATAAATGTTCATACTGAAACACCAGCCAATTAGGTGACATGAATAATACATCAGAGAATACATAAAAACCTACATGTAGGAACTGGATAAAGGTTATCAGGACCCACCCTTGCAGCTAGACCTGGGAGTAGTTTCCACATGCAAAGGTATGTTGATTGACTGAAACCATGCATAAGGTCTGCTATACATGCACATTGAAAAAATCTGCATCTCCTGTCTACAGGAGGCACGAGGCTCATTTCTGGGTTAACAACCTCCATAGTTGCAGGGCTGCAGGGGTGGATGAGATTTGTATTTCTGTTGGAGATGTTGATGAAACTGGATCTGTTTGAGTACATGTGGTTAGTATGTTGCATGGAGATCTCAGACACTGTTGATTAAAAAAATGAGATGATGGTCCCTATTAAGCTAAAGGGTGGAGCCTTCCAGGACAAGTCTATGTTTGGGCTGCGAAAAGGAGATTCCATCTGAACATTAAATTTAGAGTTTAGGAGAAACACTGAGGCTTCCACCCAGGGCGTGAAAGATTGAAATTGGAAAAGTTATCATTGTTTACCTTTGAAGGTACTACAGGATTATCGGCTATCTGGGCTGCTACTTCGTATGATCCTATCTCTGTCTGAGCACAATGAGTATTGTTTGATTAGGTGTTAAGTCCATTTAAAGTGGGTGTTAGACTTTGACAAGGATGTGTTCTGTCTGTTTTTCCGTTTCTGAATTTTATGTACAGGAGATTAATATGTAGTCAAGCTTGAAGTGGTGTCTAGTATGCACAATTTAAGTCCACGTCCCTGTTGTTTGCAAATTATGTTTATCCAAACCTGAAATGACTCAGGATTAAGGCTCCTCTACAAAGCTTCCAGGTTTACTTTAGATGCTGTAATGAGAAGCTTGACAGTCCTAAAAGCCTCAGAGTAGAGCTGCTTACTCTGCTGAAGTGAGATGAGCCAGTTGAAGTGGATTGGGCACATTACAAGGGTGCCCCCTGCTCAATATTCTTTGGATATTGATGAAGTAGGACTACTGTTTACTGCCTCGTTGTGCAGTAGATTCAGGAGGAGTGTAGTGTCAGTCATTCTGACACTTGTGCCAAAGGATATAATAATGAAACAAAGGGAAATTATATATAGCCGAAAACATATTATGAAATCTATATATTATTTTACACATATTGTATATTAACTACTACTAACAAACAACTTGAGGATAACCCATGAAACAGGCTTTTTCAGAAATATTTCTCTGGGTTGAACGCTGTCTTCAAAAAATGTTAGATTTATTTTTTTAACTTAAAAAAAATATCCATAATTGGTTAGAGAGGCACATAGTTGGTTGGTTATGTAACCCTATTTACATTTTCTTGTTTGTTTGTTTTGCCTCTTCTTCCTCTGAAGATCATCATTGCTGTGAGTCAGCTAATTGCAGATGTGGCCCTGACAGGAAGTTCACGTTTCCAGGAGTCATTATCCATCATCAACAACTTTGCCAACAGTGACAAGGCCATGAAGGTATATCACAAACATTTCACGCTCGATCACGTGCTAAATACGTTACATTTTCTGTTTGATTATGGGGGTTTGAAAGGAATTTCAGAGCAATTTATAAGATCTTCCATGTAAAGTCAAGTGTTTGTTAGTGAATGAATTCAATTCCTTGAATAATGAATCAGACGTCCCAAGTCAGTAATGCACTTTTAATTGTGTCTCATACCACAGTATTGTTGAATTTTTCGAATGTTTGGTCAGATATAGAATTTTGATAGCAGCTTGCCAAGAGAGCATTGAACGCTGTAATTCAAATCAGATGCACTTGTCCTGATGCATATTTCTAGTATGTAGTAACAACTATAATATATTTCCATAGTGACAAATTGTTTACAGAGTGTTGTATGGCCAGGGGTAGCTCAGTGGTTAAGGCATTGGACTACGGTTCGGAAGATCCCAGGTTCAAACCACCACAACCACCAAGTTGCCACTGTTGGGCCCTTGAGCAAGGTCCTTAACCCTCAACTGCTCAGATGTGTAATGAGATAAAAATGTAAGTCGCTCTGGATAAGAGCGTCTGCCAAATGCCTAAATGTAAATGTTGTATGGCGGAGTAACCATAAGTTGATATGGTTACGTTTTCAGTAAGAGGATGTTTATCTAATATTTGTGGAAGAAAAGGCCACTGTCAGTGCTTTCTAACATGCAGCAGATTCTCTGCGGTGGGAAAGATATCAGGACTAAAGACTTTTCTGTTTTTCTGTTGCATGACAAGCTGAGCTATCTCTGTTGCATGACAAGCTGACCTATCTCTGTTGCATGACAACCTAAGTTATCTCTGTTTCATGAGTTATCTCTGTTGCATGACAAACTAAGTTATTTTAGCCTTGCTAATTAAGAGAAAAAAAGAAAAGGCTGTTAGGTGAATTAGTCTGCATAGCTGACGTTGCTGTTTTATTCAAACTTCTATGAGACAAGACGATTAGAACGATACGAGTGTGCTGTTATTGGATTGGTTATTGGAATATTTTCCTTTAAGAACTGGAAATGTCCCATCATCGTTATTTATTGTAACCTTACATTCATGTTCATGGGAATATATTAGTGCATGCATGTTGTTGTGTCATGACTCTTTCTGTAAAAATCTGCTTGTGCATGTTTAGTCGACATCTTTTCCAACTGAAGTGAAGGGCCTCACGATGCGTATCCGGACTGTACTGATGGCCACAGCTCAAATGCGTGAGCATGAAAAGGATCCAGAAATGTTGCTGGATCTGCAGTACAGTCTGGCCCGCTCCTACGCCAGCACACCTGAACTCAGACGCACCTGGTTGGACAGCATGGCACGAGCTCACCTCAAAAATGGAGACACCTCAGAGGTATGTATATATACAGTGTGTGTATATAAGCAGTGATCTACAGTAGCACTGAAAGGAAAAAAAATCTTTGAATTTTAGAAATTGAATTGTGGACTTTGATTTGCAGTTGGTGAAACAAAACCATGTTATTTTTATTTCAGAAATTCAATATAATTTACTCATGTAATTTTTTTACTATTACATATAATATTAACATTACTTTTAATAAGCTATTGATCCTCTCTGCCCCATAATTAAGCAATACCACGCAAGACGTAGTGCTGTTGTGCATGGTTCATGCCGATCAGGTCAGTAGCAAATTCAGTTCAGTTGCATGGGTGCCTTAGAGAGTATGGATTGGTATACTGCCTTGGTTTAGAAGTTAGTTAGCTTTGTTAGCTCTGAAGCAGTTCAGAGACAATTTGGAAGAACTTAGAAGCAATTCTTAATATATACCATGTGTTGTTAAACATTATCAGATGTGTTTTCTTGCTGAAAGTGCTTCCGTGTCTGGTTTGGAAGATGGCTTTTCCCAGGTTGCTGCACTCTCCTCAGTACTGCAGACCGTACCGGACTATTTTCACCCATGATAGCGACCAACAGTTAATGTAAATAACAATTATTAGACCTCCTGTGTCATGGAATGATACCTATAGCTAAATATCCCAGTGCTGTTACCATTTATTACCACTTGTGGAATGGCTGTCATCCAATAAGATTACTAGATTCCCTTCGTAACTGAACCCTCCCATTTTATCCAGACTTGGGACCAGCACTCGGGTCCACTGGCTGAGGTTTGGGCACGGGCTGGGAATTCAAACCCGGGTCTTTCGCATGGCACGCGAAACACATGCCACTGAGCCACCAATGCCCTTAGATTTCTAGGTCGAACTGTTTTATAATTATATATTATATGACACTAACTCTTTTTTATGTTACCCACAGAAGATTCTCACAATTATTTTCTTTAATCTGACCAACCACATATTTTTCAGTGTACTAAATGTAGTATATTAGGAAGAATTAATGTATTAGTACTAAATAGATTATTTTAGAAGTATTATAGAAGTGTATTAGCTATTCGATATTATGTTTATATGAAGTAGTAGTATTGTACTTGCGACTACATCCAACAAATGCACAAGTCCATATATAACTAGTGTGCACCTTGTGAGCTACAGAATACCATTTTCTAGATTATTGACCCTCTGGATGGCTTGTGGCCTCGAAAAACAGCTTTCACACTTTACAAGGAAAAAAAGAAAATGCAGGTGTCAAAACAACCATAGGTTCCCGCGAAACAGGATACTTAAACAAATATCAATCTGTTGTGCAAGCAAATGCTATAAGAGTTGATTCTCTGGAAACTTCTGCTACAACTGCAAATGTTGCAATTTGTTTCTTTTTACTTGCATACTCTTTATACTGTACACAGTGCTGTGTAAAGATTGGAGAGCTTGCCCTTTTGTTTTCAGTCAGTTGGCCACCCAGTGTGTTGTCAATTATACAGTACAGTATGTTGACCAACAATAAAGATGCAAAATATACATTACAGTATTAATATTGTCATTGAACAGCCATATAGTACTGACATACTGTACGGTTGAAATTATACACTGCCCTGCCAGAAAACAAAATAACCAATCCTGAAGGGTCAAATTATTGAGTTGCATCAAGCAAAGAAAGCAACTTAGTTGATTAAAATGAAGTCAGCTGATGACCTGAACATACTGAATGGCCAAGGTATCACATCAGTGAGGGGTTTCCTTCCCTGATGGCACAGGCATATTTCAGGAAAAAAGAGTAGTTCTGAGTATGAGTAATAATTTTCACGTACAGTATGAACTGACCACCACATTGTGTGCTGTAATCAAAGGTAAAGGTGATTCATTGAAATCATACAGTGTGTGACTTGTTTGCCAAGCCAGTGTATATTAAATAACAGGATACTGTAAATAACATAAATAACTGAATGTAGCCTATTATTTATGCAAATCACCACGGACCTCCCCATACAACATTATCACGATATCCAGGGGCCAATTCAATTTGTATTGCAAATGGTCAAAGTATGACCACTTTATAAACATCTCAATTCAATATAATTTGTGTTACAATTCTAAACAAACTTCGCAAATATTTTGCTCCTACTGTACTACACAGGACTAATGCATGATATTTTCATTATCATTCTCATTTTTATAGTTTGCCACTTTTTTTATGTCCAGGACAATTTTATTTTGAAATGTACCCATTTTAATTTCATTCACATTAATTACGAAAAAAAATTGTCTTTTTCCTGAACAGTGCCAAGACATTGATGAGTGCCTGGCAAAATGATAAGAATAGTTAAGGTCATCAAAGCATTAAAATTGGAGGCATTCCTTATGACTCTCCAATGCAGTGGTACCAAGTTTCCATGCTGTCTTTGTCTTTGACACAGCAGGGACACCAAGGTGCAGTATTAAAGGCAGGACTAGCCATTATGGACCGATCTAACGGAAGGGAGGAACAGTGTCAAGTGGTGCACAATCTGAAGGTGCTAATGCTACCACTGCACATCATATTAGGCCTTATGGAACAGTTTTTACAGAGATGGATTCCTAAGCTGTCTGAGGCACTGAGGCAAAATTCCAAGCCCTTTGTCTAGGAAGAGAAAGCCACTTGTATTTGCTTTGTTGCATTGGTTTAAAGCACTCTCAAAGCCGAAAATTATGTGGAGCACTCTGGGACTCTTATAAATAACCAGATAGTGGGCTGCAGGCTGTTTCTCAAGCTTCATTTCTTTGATATTCATCTTGATGAACTCAAAGATAACATGGGAGCATACTCAAAGGAGCAAGGGGAGCGATTCCATTAGGAAATGCTGGACTTTGAAAGCCGCCAGCAAATAAATTATAATGAGAACCTGATGAGAGGTTGTGTTTGGAATCTTTAAAACCCACTGACTTCTACATCTTAAGTTTAGTATAAATATAGTAAATGTTTTTTTCTGACTAAAAGACATCAATTAAAGACAAAAAAAAAACACACACAGACGCACAAATCCTCAGTTTTCTCAATGAAAATAGGTGCATTTCAAAATCTTAATGTTCTGGTCACCTGGTTTAAGGGAATTTATAGCTATTTTGTGTTCTTTTCAGAAATAAGCAATTAGAAAATTACACTTACTATCCAGGAACAAAAATCGCAAAAAAGACTGATTGCACAGTATTGTATATTATATTATGCACTTATACTTCAGTATGATTTTAAACTTGTCTTGTACACAATGCTATTTCTCTGCATTCCAATCGTTGCACAAAGGGCATGTCCAAACCAGTTTGATGTGTTACCTGAAGCCAGAAGCTCCTTCTTACTATTCTACTATTTCCTCTGTGTTATTTTTCTTTTCTTTTTTTGCGATATTATATATGCCTGTAATGTATATATTTTCTATATTTATATATTTACATATTTTTACACATTCAAATGATCATCAAAGATGATGGATTAAAAGAAAAAGAAGAAAAAATACCTTGAGTCTAATGAGGGCTTTTAATAACAGATATATGGTTATCATTATAAGACTATAAGAAATCAAATAGCCTCAGATGGGAAAAGAATTCCTGCTACAGCATCTGAAAGAGCATGGATTTTCCATTTTTATCCATCAGATATCAATATGCTAGCTTATTTTCTGGATTATTGAATATTCTTATTGATATAGTCTCAGAAATATTCTGGTATTAAATGGGGCTCATCATTGTCTCAAAACAAGCCCAAATCATCACCCATTCATTACCATGATATGTCAGTATGGTATGGGGTGTTTGTGGTTAGTTGTGCTTGGCACAGTGCATCATGATGACCAAACACCTTGGTCTTATTAGTAAAAACAATGTTATTTTGGAACTTTTGTTGAGATGCAGTTTTGCCACCAGTCATGCCGTCATAATTATTGTTTAAGCTTAATATTATCTGTACCGTCCTACCACAGTAAATTAAAATTAATTTCAAATTTTATTTGTCACATATACAGTCATACACAGTTGGATATGAAGTGAAATGCTGCTGATGACCTAAAAATTTTAAAATGAGATTTTTCCAATTAGAGTATGAAGTATGAAATAACAGAAAATATGGAAAAATATAGAAATAAACTTTAGCTGTAAAAAGAGTTTTAAATATACATTTTGTTTAAGTAATAGAAAAAAAAATTATACAATAAAAATAAGAATATAAAACATATATGTAATAAAATGTAATAAAATAAAGAAGAGTTGAAATGGAATGTAGAAACCATGTCCAGTCATGGCCAAGACAATGTGCAGAATAATGTGCAAAGTCGCAATTCAAAGTTCACAGTTCTGTGGTGTGCAAAATGTGCAACTGTGCCATATGTAATGTGTGGTGAGCATCATGGTAGGTAGTGAGATTGTTTGCGAGGAAGCAGTAATCTAATAGCACATCATTTATCAAGCTTATTTTGTTGACCTTTATCTTTGTAGCAGAAAAGCGTATTTACTTTGGATTTAAAAATGCTTGCATGAACAAGTTTAATGTTGTACAAACATGTATGGTGAAAAGCATGATGTTTTATGCCATTATAAGAAGATAAAAGAAACGCAAGAATCAATTGAAATTAATGAGATAATGACATTTCATTTAACTTATTTTGTGATTCTTGCTGGCTTCTATTTCTAAAAAAAAAAAAAAAACTTTTGTGCATTAGCTCAGTTTGTCATTTAGTGACATAAATTATAATCTTCTGTAGAATAAGTGACAGTTTGTTGCATCTTTATTTAGATTAACTTCGCTTGTGTAATCTTTTGTTCCCACAGGCAGCTATGTGTTACGTCCACATTGCGGCTTTAGTAGCAGAGTATTTGTTTCGGAAAAGTAAGTTGCCTTTTCTTCCTGTCATTAAAAAGAATTATACAACTGTGTTTACATTAATAGTGCATAGAGCAAGTATGAATAAATAGTTACCAGCTGTTTGGAATTTAGGAGTTGACAGTTTAGTGTAATCGGTTAATGATATTTTCTGCAAACAAATTTGCATGCCTTGACAGTATGTGCAAATTATTACACAAGGGCTAGCAACACCATATGTAGTATTTAGACATTTGTATTCAAATATAAGAAATGCACTAATCAAAACTATAAATCTTTTATTTCATATATATGTTCTTTAAATTCTTTTCATACAGTAATTTACCCTGGCATATTGTTGTTGTCTGGTTGTTAGAACTGTTCCCGAGTGGTCTGGCAGCTTTTAAGAAGATCACATTTAACATAGAGGAGGAGGCTGCCATGAAAGAAGACTCAGGCATGCAAGATGTATACTACAGCGAGGTAAAACATGTTCAATATTAATAGACAATGCACTGACATTTAGCTAGCTTATAGACATCTGCATTAGAGATAATGGAGAAAGTTATGTTAGGACAAGTTGAACAACATGTTTTATTTATTGCTATGTAGACTCAATAGTCTCAATAGTTCAAACCACAATTTACATATTGTATCTTTGGTGTGTGTGTGTGTAACAGGATGTTCTGGTAGAGCAGCTGGAGCTATGTGTGGAAGGACTCTGGAAAGCGGAACGGTTTGAGCTTATCACATGCATTGCCCGGCTCATTATTCCAGTATATGAAAAGCGTCATGAGTTTGAGGTAAGAGAAATGCAGTTTGGCTCCAAAGCATTAATGTGATACGGCAGTGGTAGCTCAACAGGTCACTGATCAAAAGGGGGACAATTCATGCCCAATCTCCATCAAACTGCCACTGTTAGCAAGGTTAACTACTACTTGCTAGTACTTGCTTGTTAGTTGTCTACTCATGGCTAATAAATTCAAAATTGTCCATAGTGTGCGAGTGCTTGTGCCCTGCGACAAACAACATTGTCACTGCATCCAGGGTTTACACCGCCTAGTGCCTGAGTCTTGTGGGATAGGTTACAGGTGTCCCACAACTTTTATGATTATGGCTTATGGAGACCAAAATTACAGTATCTCAAAATATTAGAATATTTCTTAGAATAATTAGAATTATTAGAATATAATTTGTTCTAGATCAGTAAATGCACTGAGAAGTCTGTTACTTGACAGTTGTCCAGAAGACAAACATTGATACCCTCCACAAGGAGCAAAACCAAAGAAGTTGCTGTACTGAAGCACATTTATCAACGGTTGGCTAGAATGGACAAGTTTGGTATGAAAAGAAGCTGATTCAAGAACTTCGGAGAGCTCCACAAGGAGTGGAGTGAGGCTGGAATCAGCACATCAAGAGCCACCATGGACAGATGTCTTCAGGAATAGACCTACAACTGTTGCCTCCCCAAGTATTAAGCAAGAATGCTTGAACTGAAAACAATGTTACCTGGTCTAAAACAACCGAACCATTCCTTGGTAGTCCTCTTTTCAGATAAAAGTTAATTTCATATGGAAATCAAGCTTCCGGAGACTAAAGGAAGAATGGAGAGGCACAGAATCCAATTTCTTGATGGCCAGTGTGAAGTTTCCACAATCGTTGATAATTAAGGGTGCCATGTCATCTGCTGGTGTTGGTTCACTCTGTTTTATCAAATCCAAACATCATGCCATCTACCAGGAGATTTTAGAGTATTTCATACTTTGGTCTACTGTCAAACTTTATAGAAAATCTGATTTTCTTTTCTAGCAGGACTTAGCACTCAGCAAAACTACCAGTAGTTTCTACTACTAACTGATTTGCTGACCATGATATTACTGCTTGAGTGGCCAGCCAACTCACCTAACCTGAACCCAATAGAACATCTATGAGTGCATAAATAATTTTTTTTTTAGAATGTCTGTATTATAAATACCTGTACTTTTTCTAATTTATCTTAGAAAAAAAATATTTTAATTTAAAATTTGTTTGAGATACTGGTTTATCTGACTGCTTGTTCAATCTTTTTGAAACTGCATAAACACAATTCTCAGTACTATACACCATATTGCAAAATTGTTAGCACTGTTGCAATTACAACATATTGCTTCTGCAAAATATTACTCAAAGAAAAAATGTGTAAGAAACATTCTTTGTTTCCTCAAAAAGAAAAAAATAAATAACCATACAAATAAAAGAACGGTTGAAAAGCTTAAAACGATGATCATGGGAAATCCATTATTAGATTAGAAATAGATTATGTAATATGTGTAATAAAAATTATATTGTATTCAATTGCTATGGAGCATCCGGAAGAACAGCATTCTATTACAGATTTAGATAAAAAAAATTATTATGCGCAGCAATCTGTTATATAACAACAAGTATTCAGAACTTGCTACGGTACTTGAAATGGAGCTCAGGAACATTCTGTTTGCTTTAATTCTCCTGACAGGAGTCCACCGGTTAACTGGGCTTGATTTAATTTTATCCACACATTTTTCATATTTGTTTTATATAAACACCACAGCAATTGAGAGTACAGATGACACACAGTGTGCTCATACACAGATCTACATATTACTCAGCCTCACTTTACAGTATATACAGTAGCCTGCATTTTATAACCTTATATGTCCTACCTTTTATAAACATTTATATTCAGTTTACATGGTAGACAGGGTAATAGACTACCCTGATGTATCCTTGAACTAACCTACAGTTGCTTTTCTATTGGATCAGCCTCTATGGGCCAGACTTCACTCCACATGTGCATCAGAGATTCTTTGACTTACATTTTTTCTTATCTCATTATACATCTGAGCAGTTGAGGGTTAAGGGCCTTGCTCAAGGGCCCAACAGTGGCAACTTGGTGGTTGTGGGGTTTGAACCTGGAATCTTCCGAACCGTAGTCCAATGCCTTAACCACTAAGCTACCCCTGGCAATAGTTTTGGAGTTGCTCTGCCCCAGTTGTCTAGCCATTAAAATTTGGCCCTTCTCCAAGTAGTTACATTTTCAATATCTCATTACAATGGCGGCTGGAATTGGGAGGGATATTAGACAGCAAGTGAACTTTTTTCCCTAAAGTTTATTTGTAGGAAAAATGGGCAAGCGTAAGGGTTTGA
Source organism: Channallabes apus (assembly GCA_030522415.1). Lineage (NCBI taxonomy): Eukaryota > Metazoa > Chordata > Actinopteri > Siluriformes > Clariidae > Channallabes > Channallabes apus. Next base: position 22,503,407 of record CM060108.1, on the reverse strand, counting down.
GTAGTTTTGACAAGTGCCAAATTGTGATGGCTAGGGGACTGAGTCAGAGCAATTCCAAAACTGCAGCTCTTGTGTGATGTTCCTGGTCTGCAGTGATCAGGACTTACCAAAAGTGATCCAAGGAAGGAAAACCAGTGATGTGATGGGTGGCCAAGGCTTACTGATGCGCATGGGGAACTTCTAATTTGTGGTTATATGGATATAATGTCAGGCATGTTATGTTGAATGTTTGGGTTTACCTTTCAATTGAAAAAAAATTAGCAACTAAAATAGAAATCTTACCCTCCTGTTAGTAAGTTTAGTCCACTTGCACCATGACCTTAAATGACATTCAAAAAGAAATCCATTAATTTTCTCAAGATTGCTTCTGTAAATCTAACCAGCGTTGCTTCTCAATGTGTTTATAAAAAGTAGTCGTAAACAAGGCCTGGGTTTCCATATATGGATGCTTTATACAGTGTCATAAAAATAGTTTGACAAGTTTATGTCAACATGACCTTTGTCCTCTTAACCCATTTTAATTCACTCATTGTAGTAAGACTTAAGGTTAAATAACAGAGTGCTTTTGAGCTCACTGATACAGTAGTAAGTACAGCAAGCTCAAAATATTGTTAAATCTTAGTACGCTATAAATACAGACAGTGAATGAGCTTTCCCTGGAGCTTACACATAACAATTTGGGGGGAAATATTTTTTATGACATAATCATTGCAACTGTTGTCCTTGATTCATTCATATTCATTGACCACTTTATCATGGTCAGGTTCCTGTTGGATCTAGGACCTACAGTATCCTTGGAAGAGCAGCTGTGAAATACACCCTGGACACACACACATGCGTCATATAGGGGTGATTTACTGTAGGCAATTTACTTCCTGCATGTATTTGAGCGGTGGCAGGAAACTGGAGAATCCAGAGGAAACCTATAGAGGATGCAAAACTCTTCACGGACAGCAGCTTGTACTCACAATCAAACCAGGGACTCTGGAAACGGACATTCTGTTAAGCTTGTAACAGAATGAGATCGTTTCTTGTATTTTTAATGTAGTCTTAAGGAATATTTCTCAAGACTTTCTGAGGAACTTTTTTGGCTCTCATTGTCCATAATAACCAAATAAATGTTATTTTATCTAAAGAAATGTGGGGTGGCTCAAGGCTTTTGCACATTACTTGTTGTAGCATCACCTAAGTAATTTTTTTATTATGTACAATTGCAGACTAATTTTAGTTCACCTATTTCATTTCTGTTATTTCTGTTATGCAGAAGCTGAGACGGTTGTATGACACCCTACAGAGGGCATATTCTAAGATCTTAGAGGTCATGCAGACAGGTCGCCGTCTGCTGGGTACCTACTTCAGAGTGGCCTTCTATGGGCAGGTGGGTAAATACAGACATAATTTTCCTTCATAATTTGTCTCTTTACACCATCACAGTGGATTTGAATTGAAATGAAGTAATCACAATGTGATAGCCTTTAAGCCTTAATTTAAATATTTTACCAAAAATGTTGCATTACCTGTTTAGGATTTACAATTTTATTACAAATGAAGTAGAATAAAGTATGTAATTTGCATTAGTTGTTTATGGGAACACTCAGAGAGATATCAGAGAGATAACAGGCACATGAAGTGGCAAATTTACAGTAGCAATTTGTTACATTTTAAAAAGAAGACACATCAAAAGACCTGGAAAAACCTAGATAAACAAATTACTAATTGTGTAGCATGTGGAAAGAGTTTACCTCAAGATATGAAACCGAAGAACAATCAAGAACAGTGGCATCTGTTCTCAGCATACAAATGTAATCCATCCCAGTGGTGAAATTTCATATTGCAAAACACATTTTCCCAAAAGAAATAATGTAAATGCAGATAATCTGTTCCAGCCACCCAAAAATATTACCAATTTCCAACACTATAATCATGTTTTTACATGTAAAAAAACAAACAAACAAACAATCAAAACATCTAAATTAAATAAAATAGGAAATAAACAGACATTAAACCTCACTTAAAACCAGTGGCTATGTGGTTACCTTTTCTTCTTGCTACTCTTATAATCCACAAGAAGTCCACTCGCATAAACTCACTTTGCTTGTATTTTTTACTAACGCAGATAATTTCTGAATAGCTCCCAGACGTATTGGCAACTTATGCGCACACACAACGTAGCACAAGCTCGGCTCTTTTGCTCGTACCTTAAAGCAGCTACAGTCTGGCACGGCCTGGCGAAGAATCTAAAAAAAGGACACTCTGCATATGGTAATGTCTATGGGACCCAGACATCTTGCAGTCAACCAAGTTGCAAATAATCCCAATATTTATAATTATGTAAGTTTGTCAGTTTACTTTGGAAAATACTGTGAAAATGACAACACTATGTAAAAAAAATTACATGGTTCCAAAATCAAATCAATAATTAAAATGGATAAACTCTTTGAATTAAAGCTAAAAGTCTACACTTGATTGCTTGATTTCAGATCCACTATGATGGTGTACAAAATGCTGAAAACGGTTAGTGTCCGAATATTTATGGACATGATTGTAGTTTTTAATGAGCAGACACTGACTATATGCAATGTAGATTTCCAGTAGAGGCACATTATTGGGACATGTGTGATTCCTGCACTTAACATCTTCTCATGGAACGTTTCATATTACAGTGTCTGTTTCTGCAGCTGTACTGTTTAATCGCTAGAGGACTGCATTTTGTCATTGAGTTGCCACTTTGATGATGTTGATCCTTCAGGGTTACATTCTTTAAAAAAAAAACATATTCATAATCATGTTTGATGCCATTTGCACAGTGTGTATTACAAACTCAGAGATCAATACCTGCATAAAATCCAGTACCCTGTCACATTTTGAACTTTTGTTGTACTGTATTGTTTCATCATGAATATTCAGAACTACATGTGCTTATCTTTTAGGTTTATCATTTCATCAAACTCATCAGTCATGATGACTCATATCAGGGATAGTTTCCTTCTTACCCAACACTTTAAAATGATAGCATGCCGCTCAAGTCATCTGTCTGCATTTGCCATCTTTATTAAATACTCATTACCATAGTATATAATGTGTACCCATGACCCGTGCAATCGATGGCCATTTTATTAAGCACAACTGCACAATATTATTTCCCCTGTTAGGGATTCTTTGAAGAGGAGGATGGAAAAGAATACATCTACAAAGAGCCAAAGCTCACAGGTCTGTCAGAAATTTCTCATCGGTTGCTCAGCTTATATGGCGACAAGTTTGGAGCAGAGAACGTCAAGATTATCCAAGACTCCAATAAGGTACCTTAAGGTTTGAGTCGGCCAATGAAAGAAACTGGGTCATGTTTAATGATTTTGTTATGCAAAACCAGAAAAGACCAGTGAAGCGTTATAATTTCGTACTGAAATAATTTTCAATGCTTTCAATGCTTTATTTGTAAAACTTTCCCGGTACTATGATAAATTAGTTCTCATGAAGCCTTTTCAATTTTATTAAACCCTAAAGACCTAAAAGCCAAACTCTGGTCCTGACTTCATCACTCTCAACTACAAGATCAAGATTTCTTTCTTATTATTTTACTGTAATTACTGAATAATATGCTTTTAGATGGCTAACAGAATAATAATCCATAATTTTACATAATATATGGTTATTTAACACATAATTTAACATACACAATAACATACACATTTTTTGTCACCTTATGCTTGTTGAATATTGTTTAAGGCTTATGTTCTTTACATTTAATGCATATTCTGTGTGTGTATGAATTGAGCATTTAATGCACTTTGCATTTAATCCACAGGTAAATCAGAAAGACCTGGACCCAAAGTTTGCTTATGTTCAGGTCACATTTGTCAAGCCTTATTTCGATGAGAAAGAGCTGACTGAGAGGACGACAGACTTTGAGAAGTGTCACAACATCAACCGCTTTGTTTTCGAAACACCCTACACACTTACAGGGAAGAAACATGGTGGGGTGGAAGAGCAGTGCAAAAGACGAACAGTTCTTACAAGTACGTACAGTACATAAGCTCTGTATTCTCTGTCACTGGGAAATCCCAGTATGAGGGTTTATGTGGGACAGGAGGCACATGATCAATACCAGAGACACCTGAGAGCGTGACCAAACAAGCCTACAAACTAAAAATGACTATAAATTAGTCACTGATGTTTAGTAGATAGACTTAGTATGAATCCTAAAAGCGGTATTAGGATACTTGTAATTGCTTAATTGTAACCACACATTTGCCTGTGTCTAAATTTCAAATATTGAAATATTTACACTAGAACAACATGTTACAACATGGTATTTCATGTAAACATTAAATATAATGTCACTTCAGATTCAGTGTGAATTGGTCCAGGTTAACGTAGAAATTGAAAATGTTTTCATGGAAATATAAAATTCAGCTACATTACTGTAAAAAAAAATATTTGTTTCTTATTCCCCTTCCTGATATTTGTTTATTTATTGATTGATTTATTTATTGCATATTTGTTGCACTTCAATATTTCAAATATTTAATCTAATTTGAATATCTCACGAAGATAAACTGAGTAAACACAAAATGCAGTTTTTAAATGATGATTTCATTTATTAAGGGAAAAACCTGTTCAAACCTGCCTGGCCCTATTCGAAAGAATTATTTGTCCTTAAAGCTACATACAGTAATAACGAGTTGTGCCACTCTTTGCGAAAACAACTGGCTTTTACATCACTGTAGAGGAATTTTGGTGCACTTTTCTTTGCAGAAGTGTCTTCAAGCATGAATGGCCTGTTTAAGTTCATCTCAATCAGATTTAAGTCCGGGCTTTGATTAGGCCCCTGCAAGTCCTTAATTCTTTTTTTTTTTTTTGAGTTGGATCATTATCCTGCTGCATAACCCAAGTGCTCTTGAGCTTGAGAGATTTCTTGGGTGAACAGTCTGGCAGTAATCAGGCCTGGGTGTGGCAAGTGAAATTTTAACTTTTGTATTTACTCGGGTGATCTTTGCGTAATATTGCAATTTGTTTGATGATCTCCATCATTTAAGCATGACAAAGCATAAATAAATAATATCAGGATGGAAATACTTTTTTACAGCTCTGTAAATATCAACTGGGAAGTAAATAATGTGAGAAAATACATAAAAGTATGTTGTGACATTTGTTGTAATTATAATTAGCTAGGTCTTTGTCACTCTAAAATGTTTATGTCTTCATATACCCAATCTATATATTTAAGTGCGTACTGTATGTGTTTTCAGTCACTCCTAAAAACTTAAAATGTCACTTTCATATTCAATGTTCATGCTGTTTATTTAGTGTGTCATAGCTTTTGTTCAGAACTTTTAGTTACGGTTGATTGATGTTGTATCAACTCTAATTATAACAACAGGTGCGCAGCATAATGCGATGTACTGTATAGAGAAAATGTACTTTTTTATAACTGACTCCCGTGTTGATGTGTTGTTTGGTCTATTTGCCTTCTGCCTGTCAGGTTTACTACTGTTTATTCATAGTTATTTTAGATGACAGATTACATGATTAATTGTGGTATTGTAAGCACAGCCTATGACAGTGTTTTTTTTATATAATTTCAATTCCTATTAAAAGTATGTGCCTGACTTGTATCCATTGTGTAAACATATCTACAGCGGCAAACACTTTCCCCTATGTAAAGAAGAGGATAGAGGTAATTGGGGAGAAGCACTTGGAGCTGAAACCCATTGATGTGGCCATAGATGAGATGCGAGACCGCAGCACTGAGCTCAACAAACTCTGCTCCAACCAGGAAGTGGACATGATCCAGCTGCAGCTCAAACTTCAGGGCTGTGTCAGTGTGCAGGTCCTGTAACGCCACAATAAAACATTGTGCACTTTATCTCCGTTCATTCATAGTTATCCACTGGAACACTGTGGATTACAGCTGCCTTAAACCCCTAGGCAGTGGGGTATTGCACAAGCTGATTCATGGTTGGGTTTTTTATTTGTTTGTTTTTTGGATTTAGGTCAATGCTGGTCCCATGGCATATGCTAGAGCTTTCCTGGACGATTCCAAGTCTGGCCAGTCTAATAAAAAAGTGAAAGAGCTCAAGGATATATTCAGGTTTGTAATCTATTGATTAATGACGCGGTTTTTTTTGTTATTCTGTCTTATAGTGTTAGTACCCGCCGTTTATGGTTGTTACTGTATGGTTATGAGTTTATAGAAATAGTTAAAAGGATAAAGTAAAAAATAAGCTGATCAACTTTAATGTAATCAGTGATATTATTATTCCAGGTTAAAGCCCCCATACATGTCTGCTCTGTATTAATAAGTGAGGCAGAACTCTTTTTTTATTTTATTTTGTAGGGTTTGTGTACGCTAAGTTGTATTTCTTTTGTATAGCATTTACAATTCACTTCACCTTTATTAAATGTTATTATGTTGGTCTTTCGGCTGCTCCCGACAAGGGGTCGCCAGAGCAGATTATCCAGTCCGCACTACAACAGGTTTTACGCCGGATGCCCTTCCTGACGCAACCCTCCAATTTTTTTTTATCCGGGCTAGGGACCGGCACTGCATCCAGTGGCTGGGGTTTGGGCACTGGCTGGGAATCGAACCCGGGCCTTCCGCATTGGCAGGCGAAACACCTACCACTGAGCCACCAGTGCCCTTTATACAATGTGTTATTTCAGCCATGAAAATATATAGTTTAGGTTTAGCTTTCCTAATTAATATCTATTGGTGCAGGTGTTTATATTGAGCAAGTAGCACATTAGTAGCTTATTTTAAAGTAGATTTTAAATCCGCCACATAAAATCGCTTTTACTCAACATTTTGATTTCACTTATGGTGCAGGTTAAACTTCAGGCAAGATATCATTGGAAGAGTTCTAACCAATGTACAGACAAAACTTTTTTTCAGTTATATAGATAAATGTGGTTTCACCCATGCGAAATTACTCATTAATGAGAAGAAACCACATCCAGCTCTTGCTCATTAAATGCAATTTCTATTTGTGTATCATTATATCTTCAGAATTTTTTAAGATCAGTTTTCCTTCATATTCTAATGACTGACAGTTGATGTTGTTGCGTGTTAGTATTTGTTTGCATTAGATACCATTTCAGTATTTACGTCAGACAGCCATGTAATTACAGAAAACTTTTTAGCACAGTGATTCTCTTCTTTCTTGTTTCTTCTTGTCAGTGTTTGGCATGACTGTTGTGCTTCTTGCAGGAGCTTTGTTCAGGCATGCAGTATGGCATTAGACATTAATGAGAGGCTCATCAAAGAGGACCAGTATGAGTATCACGAGGGACTGAAGGGCAACTTTAAAAGCATGGTCAAGGAGCTGTCTGATATTATTCATGAACAGGTAGGACACATAGACAAAACCTTTTATTAGCCAATATCAAGGATATAAAGCATCATGTAAATTTGCTTAAATTGTCTTGTAAATTACCCATTGGCAACTCTCCAAACCATTTAAGCATTATTTATTTATTTATTTTAATGACTGGGCAAGTTTTGTTGACTTAAAACCATACATTCTTATAGTCTGTTGTTTTCCTGTATGGAGTGATAAATATTAACAACCTACACTACCTTTCAAAAGCAGTGGTGTCAAAAGTATTCACATTTATTACTTGAGTAGAAGTATAGATACCAGGGTTTAAAAAGACTTCTTTAGAAGTTGAAGTATCAACTCAAGCTTTTTACTCAAGTAAAAGTGTAAAGGTACTGGTTTCAAAACTACTTAAAGTATAAAAGTAAAAGTAACCTGAGGGGGGAAAAAAGCGTTCTGATCATGCGACGGGGGGGGGGCGTTCTGATCATGTGAAGGGGGGGGCCTGCGCATTTTGATCATGCAACGTGGGGGGGGGGGGTGCGCGTTCTGATCATAAAAATAGAGTAACGAGCATATTTTTAAAATGTAAAGAGTAGAAAGTACAGATAATTGCTTAAAAATGTAATTAGTAGAAGTAAAAAGTCAGCTGAAAAATAATTACTCCAGTAAAGTATAGATACCCAAAATTTCTACTTAAGTAAGGTAACGAAGTATTTGTACTTAGTTACTTGACACCTCTGTTCAAAAGTTTGGGGTCACTTGCAAATTTCTTTGTTGTTGTTTAGTGATTTATTTTCTACATTCTACAACAATACTGGGGATTTCAGAACTATAAAATAACACATATGGAATTAGGTAATTACATAACAACAACAAAAACAACAGTTAGTTGTTATTTTAAGACACAGTGGTCAGCCTTTCTGTAATAGTTCTTGCAAGAACAGTATTGTCAAGTGCATTTGCAAAATCCGTCAAGCACCATAATGAAACTGGCTCTCATGAAGGCCGTCCCAGGAGGGCGAGACCAAAACCTACCTCTGCTGCAGACGAGAAGTTCATTTAGAGTTATCAGCCTGAAAAATGACCAATTAACAGCACCTCAGATTAGAGGTGTTATGAAGTCTTTACAGAGCAGAAGTGGCAGACACATCTCAATATCAACTGTTCAAAGGAGATCAATGCATTTTTGGACGCCTTCAGCATTCCTTTACAATGTAGAAAGAAATAAAAAGCAGGAACGATCATGGGGTTAAAAAGTGACCCCAAACTTTTGAACGGTAGTGTATACAGTATAATGCAATTTACTTGTATTTTATGTTTGTCTTGTACAGTAAATGCATTATATTATATGATATTATACGATATTATATGATATTATATTATATGAGATTAAAGACTACTCGGAATATTAAGATTTTCTATAATAAGCATTTTCTGTAAAATGGGGAAACACATTACGTGAAGAGAGCACCTTTTTTAACATGGCCTTTCATGATTACATAACATCATTTAGCGTGTTAATAGAAAGGTAAACTATTTTTTCCTAAGGCTCGTCCATGGGGACACCAAAATAGTCCATTGTTTTGCTCTCTGGCTTCCAGCACTCATGAACCAAGCACTCAGGAGCACTTAATAGAGTTGTGCTAGAAGCAGTGGCTGAGCCGAACAGTAAACTGTTTACAAAGATATGAGAAATTGACTGGGAACCTCTGGGATAAACATCACAGTTGTTGATCATAATCTTGTTGCACGTGTTTTCTCATGTCCCATGTTATTTGTTCCTGATAACCTTTCAGACAGATTTGCATGCATGGTCATGAAAGTTTTATAAAGTCCTTATAGTCACCTATGGATGAGTCATTAGTCTCAGGTCTTGGCAACATCCTATTAATGTAACAATCTTTGTTATTCATGTGAATAAAGGGAAGACTAGTTTAGATTTTTTCAGTTTGCAGTTTGAAGACACCGAAGTTGATATGTCTCCAACTTGAAAAGTAAAAGCAATCATGGTCAATTATAAGGTGCAAGAAAAAAAAACTGTAGGTTAAAAAGAAATATACAGATGTGCTGGGTTATCTAATGTAGGCGGCCATTTATACTTAATGTGCATTAAGGATTTGGATGTATGTTTTGTATTTAAGGAAGCAAGTCGCACTTTTTTCATGACTGTGTATACGAGAATGGTTCAAATCGGAAACATACAACAGTTACACAATCCAGAGTCTCAAACTAGATGCACAGTATTCTGTAGGAGCTTTCCTCTCTTCTTGAGTGCTTTTCATGGGGGGGGGGTGTTGTTTGTTTTTTTGTTTTGAAATTCCATGACTTAGAAACTTGCCAGTTAGTTTTCTTGAGAATTAAGAAACCTCCTGGCATTATGGTTGATAGCAAGTTCAGACTTGTCAACACTAAACAGAAAAGATAGGAAAGAGCAGTGAGGCTCCTCTAAAACCATGTATCAATACACTCAGTGTTTTGTCTCTACAGGTAAAAGATTTGTTACTTTGGATTGAGACCACACAATTTTCAAATCTTACAACAGATTCTTAGTAAGATTAAGGTTTGGGCTGATAAGTCATTCCAACAGATTCAGGTTCTAGGTTTTTGCTATACATCTGTGTAGATTTGTAGGCAGTATGAGGTTATTGTCCTGTGAGATGGTATACAGAAACTCCACCCCAGTCTCAATCTTTCTTACACACTCATCAGACCAGCGAAAATCTCTTCAGCTCCTTCAGAGTTGCCCTTGGGCTCTTGGTTGATTGTGTGACTAATGATTAATTTTCTAAAAGTTGTCTAAACTTTGAACTGTTTGTTCAAACACATGATCTTAATGCTGTTTGGGTATGATTCTCTAAAAAGTGTGCTAGGTGCTTCGAGAAATATGTTCTGTCAAATTAAGATTACACGATCATTCAATTTGCGCCTCCATTATGGAACTTCTGATGGCAGTACCAGTAATGTGGGTGGCTATTCATGCCATCACTACGCACGCTATTCCCCTGGCATCACAAAAGCATTATGGGATATTGTCATGTCATATTATCCACATTACAAAATGAGGTTCTTATTGAAGTTCATGTCAAATGAATTCTCAAAAAATGAAACAACAGTTAATCTACCGTCAACTTTACACAAGAGTCTATTCAGCTAGTGTAAATATTAAGCGCTGGAAATCAGCTCTTTCAGTCCTCCTAGCTTTGTGTGCTTCAAGGTATGAAGGTCATGCCAGAACACATATTCCAAGGGCATAAACAAACCAGTATGTTTGAGCACTTCACTCTATGTTCTCCAGCAAAGAAGGCTATCTGATTAACTTTACAGTTCTGTGTTTGTGTTTGTTTGTGCGTGTTTGTGATGCATTTATCTATTGCCCTAAAAAAAAATGTCTCTCCTGTTTTCTAACCCTTTCTGCTTTTCTTCTCTGCTGCCACGCTCTGTAGATTGAGTGCTAGGTAAACTTTCTTTCAAATTCAAACATTATTACTATTTTTTTTAAACATGTAGACAGAGTATTATAGACACAGGATATCTGAGTACTTTAACATATTCTACCAAAACAGGATTGCTTGTTTTTTTGTGTACTTAGCACTGTATTATATGAAATTATAGGTTTTTTTTATATTTTGTTAATTATTTAAATGTTTGTCACTTTTAATTTGTAGATCTTTGAAGAGGATGAGATGCGTTCCCTCTTGCAGAACTCAATCCATGTGTTCCGTGCCATCAGTGGAACGTCTAGTGGCTTCAGCTAATGAGATCTTCTGATGAATCCCTTAAATTTTATTAAATTGCTGCACACCTAAACTTTCAGCATCCTGCTCCACCTTCTTTTGGATTTTTTTTTTTACTTGCTTAAATGTCAGCCTTTAAGAAAGTGCCATGTTATTGCAATTCTTTGTTTTTTTTTTCATTAATTTTGCACTAGCTGTCCATAACTTTCCCTCAAAATAAAAAGGTTTTCAACATGATATGTAGCTGCAGCTAACATTTGAAAGTGCATTTCATATTTTAAAAACTGGTCAATAGGTTTTTATTGTGAACTTTATTATTATTATTATTATTATTATAATAATAATAATAATAATAATAATAATAATAAACAGGGGATTAACAGATACAGGGAATGGGGAAGTAATTTCCAACTATATTATATTGATGAATGTAATAAAATACCTTCATTTTAATAAGCTGCATGTGTGACCTTCTTGATGTTCCTTTTAATGCTCACTTCTTTTATAAACATGTATTATTATTATTATTATTATTATTATTATTATTATTATCAAGAAGAAGATGATAATTCACTTAGTGGTGCCTGGTAGCTCAGAATCACTAAAATCTTGACAATCCTTACGGAGTTTTTTAGTCAACATCTACAACTCCTCTCTGTGGAGCATAAAGGGACAGCAGACACCACTGTTTCCTCAGGTTTCCATGGTTGGGTGTTTAAATCATGCTTCTGGCCTGTGTATATGGAATTTGCATGTTTTCCACATTCTTTACTGGTTGTCTAGGACTGGTTTCCTCAAGCAATACAAATATGTGCCTTGTTGGCGGATTTCTGTTTCTGAATTGCCCTTAGTGGATGTTTGGTGAGTGCCTTTGCCTGTGGGTTGGCACCCCATTCAGAGTGAACCTACCTGACCCCTGAGATCCTTTGAATAGGCTCCAAACCTTAAATGTGAGCAATTTCACATGCATTATGATTACATTGTATTCATTACTGATTAATGGATTATTACTGTGTCTGAATAATCAAATTCATAGCCTGAAGAAACATTAATATGGATAGTTTCAAGATATTCAATTCAGTTTAGTTTGTATAGTACTTTCAGCAATGGACAAAACAGCAGCTTTGTATTTATATTACAATATTTTTCTCATGTTTACCAAAATATATGATCCACAGTATAAAACTTGCATGTCTGTTGGTGATCTTCACAGTTCCTGTTGAACTGATCAAATGGACTGATCGTCTTCACTGATTTTATCACTGTGGGAAATAATTATTGAAAGGAAGCCAGCAACAGTGTCGTAGTTTTCCATTTATGCAGGAAGCTGGATTAAGCAGGAGTTACTTAAGTTATCTTAAGTATTCATCTTACTCTATTCAGGAAAATCATCATCTCAAAAACTGGACTATTTATACAACTGCTGTTGTTATACTGTATACAGTACCTTACAGAACTATGTGAACATGTGCCTGTGCATTAAGAACAAAGTAAAAGCAGCACACAGCTGTCTTGTTACTCTGTTTTGTTACAGTTTTGTTATTTTCTAATGAATATTAGATAATTTGTCTGTGTGAATTTTGCTATTAAAAGAATAAAATGTGTTTTCAGCAACAATGGGAACAAGCGCACACTGTGTTGATGCCATATATAAATAAGAGGAAATTATTGCAGGAAACGTTTAAGCTGTATAAGAAAAGATTGTATCCCCTTGTTGTTTTTCAGGTGTTTTCCTCTCGACTGCATATGTGGAGTCTGCAAATGGGTGGGTATCCTCCGGACATTTGGGTTTTCACCACAGTGCAAAGGCATGTGTTGGAGATTGAATCTGTAGTGTATAAGTAAATGTGTGGTTGTGAGTGCATATGGGTTGCAAGAGGATGGGGCCCTTGGTAAGGAATCGTCTGCTTAGAGCAGTGAATCCTGGCTTGATAGTGTATATTATTCAAGCCAAAACCCACCAAGCACCTGAACGCGGACCCTGGAGGTGCAAGGCAGCAGTGCTAACCGCTAAGCCACTGTGCCATCTTAAGATACACACTATATGGATATATACAAATACTGCTTTATCCTGTATACAAGGTCACAGGGGCCCTGAAGCCTATCCTGAGGCTGGGTACATCACGGATGGGGTGCCAATCTAACATTTACATGCTCATTCACACATTGGGAAATTTGGAAATGCCAGTTATCTTAATTCCATATCTTTGGATTATGGGAGAAAACCAGAGTGCCCAGAGGAAACACACCAAGTATGGGAAGAACATGCAGACCTGAAGTGGAATAAATTCAGTCACACTATGTTAACAAGAACAATAATGCATTAGGTAATAAATACTAGCAGTGTATAATGTCATTTATTAACTTATGAGAGAGTAAGGTGTAGCCTCTAATATTGTTTTAAGGTGTGTGTGTGTGTGTGTGTGTGTCACGCATGACCAGAATTTTGAGTATTAGAGGCTTTACATTCACACTTCCCTTTACCACTACTGTTTTATCAAGCCCAGTAAAAGACTTAAATGGGAAGTATTCTGTGTGACAGTAATGACGCAAGCACGCCGCAGGTTGGCTAATACAAGTATTCTGTAATAAATAAATAAAAAAAGCATAATTTCTCGTCGAATCTTTCTGTGACACAACCTCCATGTGCAGAAATAAAGCGCAGTCTTCCTCCATGTGCGGTTCGAGACGTGTTTCTCGTAATGCTGTGTAGAAGGTGGGCGGCACATGTACGTGCTGTTTCGCCACAGACCTGTTTAATACAGTAGCCGGATCCTCCGCCCTCTCGCCTCGACAAGCCAGAAGACGCAGATTCGAGCTGCATTCAGAGCGATTCCGAACACGACACACTGTAAGTGCCTCATCTCATCAGACCGCTGACACATCGAGTGGATTTATAACGGTGTGTTTCACCCTCTCCGAGGAGAAGAGCTGTGCTTTTTTTTTTTTTTTTTTTTTTATATATAATTGTATTCTTTTTTGCTTTTGAAAGGCTTTTGAGGGGGATAATATCTGTGGAATTCTCCAAGTGAGCAGATACAGTATGATGTTCCACCGGTGTCGGGAAGCGTCTGCGCTGCTCGCGAGCTTGTCCTTCATTTTAACCGGAGTTAATAGTTTTTCAGGTAATTTGTTTGTCTTGCTTAGACTTTGTTTGTTTTTTTACGGTTAGGGCGAGAAGGCTTGGGTTTCAGGAAAACTGGGAAAGGGAGGAGTAGAGCCGAGGTCAGTGTGATAATCTGTATATCCTGTAAACTTCCCGAAAATTCTCCGTGACTATATGGGTCAGTGGTTAATCCTGTAACTGGTCAGTCAGACCTTCACTGAGCAACCAAACGAACAAAAATGCATTTAACCATCTAGCTCAATGAACATATGTATCCAAATAGGGTAAATCTAGTCTTATGCTCTAATTCATTTACATTGTACATTCATTTAACTAGTATATAATAGTACACTCATTAAAAAGAAAAGTTACATTTGTTACCCTGAGAGAACCTGTAAAGAACTAAAGAGCCTTTTTTGAATAAGGGTGTAGTCCTGTACTGTAGGTAAATAAGCCTCAGAGAATTAGACTAAAATTCCATAAAATTTTAAACAACCAACAAAAACTAAACTTGTAATATATATTTAAAAAACATATATCCATATATAAGATTGTTATGTGGAATATGCGTAAAAGAATTTAGATAGACAGACAGACAGACCTAATAAGACATGTGTATGTACCCTTTGAGTTGGATAAGCTTAACTGTAGTTCAACAGGCTTTTCTTGTTCTTATTCTTAAGCTCTGTTTTTCTTACAACACGGTATATGTGATGTAATCATTATAATTCCAAGCATGTCTCGACATAATGGTAACTTGATAATGCCACGGGTTGCAAAGTTCAGGCCACGATAAAAAAAAATACAAATAAAAAAAACACCCTCTCACAACATGCATGATGTGTTTTGTTCCCCCAGTAAAACCTTTATTTAAAACTTTATTTAACTGTCAAATTTTTTTCTTATTAAAGGCGAATTGCCCCCACCAGAAAGCCTTAGCCTATCATGGCACACAAACAATTTGCAAGTGCAGGTACGGTGGAAGGAACCTGTTGGCTTGGACAAAAAATGTAAAGTGAACTACACTGTAGTATTATATGATGAGGTACAGTAAGTCACCGCTTCACTTTCACTCTGTCACCACAAAACATATATGAATGCTGTCTCTTCTTGATCCATCCATTCTGTCCAAATTTTATTATACAAGAACACTTTTTTTTCTTGCTCAACAGAAATGTCCAACAAAGCCTGCTTTATATATATATCGAACAAAAAAATTGACTGTTGAACCAACCGTTTCTGAAGAGAAAGCAATATGTGTTGGAATAAGAACAAACCCTATGACTTGTGCAGAAACAAGAGCCAGCAAAGAAGTGTACAAATATCTCTCTGCACCTCCAGGTACCCAACAAACAGAGTGTACAATGCATTATTTTGAATGCTCATTTATTATAATTATGGGTTTTTTTTTAGTAATTGTATGTATTAATAGCAAATTCTGATAATTACTATATAGTTTATCTATTTCAACTTGTCTAAAGCCTATAATGATAAAATGTTCCAAAGTTTAATTACAAGTCATGATAGATTTAGGAATATTATTGAACAGATTCAGCCTTAATTATATAACGTAGTTACATAATTGTAATTTCTTGTGTGCAAATACTCTGTCTTCTTGTGTCATAGCCTTAGTGGAGAACTTCAGGTGTGATTATTATGCTAATGAAAAGATGAACTGCACATGGAGCATAGTCAAAAATACCCCTGAGCTTCAGCTCCTTTATAGGTGAGATCTGGTTTAAATAATGTCTTTGGGTCTTACTTTTTTTCCTTTACTTTATCTATTTCTGGCAGCACATATTTTGTTTTTGTTTGTTTGTTTGTTTGTTTTGCATGATTGTTAATGGTCTAGTGAATGGTGGCATAGTGGTTAGCACTGTGGCCTCGCATCTCCAGGATCAAGTCTTTGATTACTGCCTTGGGTCTCTGTGCATGGAGTTTGCATGTTCTCCTTGTGCTTGGAGGGTTTCCTCTAGGTACTCCAGTTTCCTCCCGCATTACAAAGACATGCAGCTAAAGCTAATTGGTGTTCCCTAATTATCCATATTGCAGGAGTTTGTGTGTATGGTTGACTCTTGCTAAAAGTCTCCTGGGGTAGACCCCAGGCTTCCCGTTTCCCACAACCATGTACAGGATAAACAGTATAGAAATTGTTTCTAATCCACTAATGGTCTAATCCACACATTTTCTCTTAGGGAGAAGGGAAAACACGAAGACAGCTTAAAGCCTTGTAAGTCATATATTATGAATGGAAACATGAGGACAGGCTGTCACCTGTATGATGACAATGTTAGGCTTGATGCAGACTTTTACTTTGTCATCAGGGGAACTGAAGAAAATGTCCAGATTAGCAACAAATTTCTGATAGCCATATATGACTCAGGTAGGCAATCTATTTCTGTTTTTTTTTTTTATTCCAAATTTGATAGTGTATATTGTTACTTTGTACTACTGATCTATTGTAGTGCCTGCCTTGTATGCTTTTATATAATATTATGAAAGTGGTGTATGCTTTCATACTGTATAACTCCATTGCCTAGATATCCTTGTACAATTTTTTATGTACGGTATATACTGCTCATATATAGATATATACACAGATCAGCCATAACCTAAAACTGAGTGGGTGAAACTTTACAGTAACTACAATGTATCAGTAGTTACGATATGTCATTACCTGGAAGTACCTTCAAGTTCAAGTTCAAGTAGGCTTTATTGTCACTTCAAGCACATACAGTTAGTACACAGTGAAACGAAACAACGTTCCTCCAGGACCAAGGTGCTACTGTACATGCAACATAAATTTACAACATAAATTAACAGAAGAGCTAAAACTATATGACTACAGTAAGAGGCCTAGTTAGCTGGCTAGTGGAGACAAGACAGATTGACCTGACAACATAAATTTTTAACAACATAAATTAACAACATACATTAACAAAAACTAACTACTGTAGCTAACCCAGAGACAAAAGACAACATAAAATGCACGTGGAAATGTGCAAACAAGAGCAACAAAGTGACGGTGTGACAAACACAACATTACATAATACTTTGTGGTGTTGAGGTGATGAGTTGAGGTAGTGCAGAACCAGTAAACGTTCCTTAAAGTAGCAGCAAGAATTAAGAAGTTAGTGCAAAAAGTAATCCAGTAATGAATATTGTGCAAAAAAGGTACCTGGAATGGTACCTGGAAGCGGGTGTGACATATTAAGCAGAACATTTACATTTATTCCCTGAAGTTGATGTGTTGGATGCAGAACAAAATTGGCAAGTGTAAGGATTTGAGTGACTTTAACAAGGGCCTAATTGTGATGGCTAGATACAGTAAATGGATCAGAGCAACTCCAAAACTGCAGCTCTTGCTGGATTCCTAGTCTACGATGGTCAGGACATACCAAAAGTTCTCCAATGAAGGAAAACCACTGAACTGGTGACATGATCATGGGTAGCCAAGTCTCACTGATGCACATAGGGAGTGAAGACTTGCCCATGCAATACGACCGAAGAGATACTGTGGCTCAAATTGCTGAAAAGGTCAATGCTGGTTCCAATAGAAAGGTGTCAGAACAGATCATTACTGTTTTGGTGGCAAAAAGGGGGGAACTACTTAATATTTGGTGGGTGATCAGAATGTTATGGCTGATCAGTGCATATTGGATGTTCATTTTTTTAATAAAATGTTTTTGGTCAAGTATTAAAATTGTCACATTTTTCCAAATTTTCCACTGGTTATTCTCTTTTTATACAGCAGTGAAACTACCGAAACCCCAGATTAAAATCATACAGGAAGGGGACTATCTCCGTTTTCAAGCTAGCCTTCCAGATTTTATAACAAAACACTGTTTGAAATACAAGTTTATGTACACCAAATGCAATGAAAAGGTGAGATATTGGTGACATATGTGACATAAGTTTGTAATGAACTTTATTCTATTTAATTATTGTACCATTTTCTTTTTTTTTTTTTTTTACCCATTTGTTTATATTTGACACATTTTAATTGAGTGGAAATCCTACCCTTAATTTAAATAAGTTGATAGATAAATAATCTTTATGGTACTTGACATCCATTATGGTAATGCACTGAAGACCCGTACACACTGTGGCAGCGGCACAATGCATGCAATCATTCAAATGCAGATCAAGACCTTTAGTTAAAGTTTGCATTAATGTGATCTTTATTACTTGGCATATATCGTGGTTGTGCAAGATGGGTTGGTTCAAAAATTTTAGACATCCATGATCTCTTTCACGAACAAGAATCTGCTGCAATGTGATTGACCAATCAGATAATTGCATGAATGTGTGGGTGTACATTTACATCTTATCCAGAGCGACTTACATTTGTATCTCAATACACAACTGAGCAGTTGAGGGTTAAGGGCCTTGCTCAAGGGCCCAACAGTGGCAACTTGGTGGTTGTGGGGTTTGAACCTGGTATCTTGCGAACCGTAGTCCAATGCCTTAACCACTGAGCTACCCCTGGCCCTGGGGTTCCCAATAAAGTGATCATTGAGTGCATTTTAAGGCTATTATAACCACGTACACCTCCAGATTGTTCTACTTCAAAATTTATAGTAATAGTCACTGAATACAACTCTAGAATCAATAGCAAAGATAAATAAGCTGTGATTTTTATATATAAAAATTTGACAAAGCAAAACTTCATGACAATGTTGGTTTACTTATGTGTAGAATGAAGTTTTGGAAAATGAAAACTGCTCAACAAGTGTGCAATACGACACAGCTTGCAAGTACACAGTTCAAGGGCTGGTCTTATACTCTAACTGTGGAAAGTACCTCATTACGAGTGACCTGAGTGAACCTGTGGATTATGGTATGGTAACCCTAAATTTTTAATACAATTAAGATTCTACTTAGACTCTGCTAAAACAATGATCTGTTAATCAATGTCAAAATCCAAATTGACTATTTGTCTGTTTTAGACTTGCTATATTTGGGCATTACATTAAGACTTCCATATGCTCAAATGAATACATGAATAATTGTTAAATATATAAGGGTTTAACATAAACATAGGCACACGAATTGTAACCATTATTTATTTATGTTCAACTTACAGTACATACTGTATTGTACTTAGCTGGAAATTATGGTTTTAATTTAAATATGTTGATCATCAGTCTACTTTGTATTCAATCAGATAATATATTTTGATTACTATGACTTGTTAAGTGATAAGCAAATCTCTTTTTCTACAGGTATGGATAGTGACCCAAATTTGGCATTTAAAGTGACTATAATCATCACCCCGTTAATAGTGTGCTGCTGTCTCATTGCAGCTATAGTGCTGTTTAGGAGGTAACTATCATTATTATTAATTTATTATTATTATTATTATTATTATTATTAATAAGATGAAAAAGTGACAGTATTTCTATAGTTTTTGAGCAACCACACTTTTTCTAGACATTTCTGATAAATTAAAAAAATCATTATTATTTGCTGCAAACATTTATTATTATATCAATGTTTCAACAGAAACAAGGACATAATTCTTCCAAAGATTCCTGAACCATCCCTGTTTTTCAAGGATATGCTTAATAGTACTAGTGACGGGCTATCAAAGGTAATCTACTCAAAGTGGTACAAATAAACACCTGATTTTTGAAGAAAGATGTGATAAATTTCCTGATGAATTACTATTATGTCTGTCTCTTTTGTATCACAGAGCCTTGGTGGAGGAAAACTTTATGTGCCTGTTAAGGAGGTTGTGGCAAGTGGTGTGAGCCTGGAACCAAAATCTCTCCTATTACCTCCAGACAATGAAAATTTAATCTAAATCACACAATGCTGTCCTTTGAAAATGGCCAATAGTAGACTCACAGTGTCTGGATCTGAATTCTAGCAGCTTAATCTTAAAGGTATGCAGATTCTTGTTGCCTCTTAAGAGCTACCTAGTTCCATGCAATGTTTCGTTCTTCATTCTAGGTAAAGACCTGTACTGGATTATGAATTACTAAGTAGTTGTCTGAGTTTGCATATGAATGAGGAAGTCATGGTGACAAGTCATGGTAACAACAGGAACTGGGTTCTGAAAAAGTCCTGAAAACAGTCTGTAAAGAAAAAGTAGAGACAAATGACGTTCCTGCAAAAAACATTACTCAGGAGTATATGTATATGTATGTATATACTGTACATATGTGAAATGGAAACGGGTGTTTCAACAAAAGGGCACTGCACATAGCCATTTGGATTATCTCTATGTCTTCTGTACAAAAGTGGACATTTCTAATATTGTCTAATATTATATGAATGTATAGTGTATATAGGAATATCTGTAAATATTGATTTGGTTTTCTGTGTAGTTTGCTTTGTAAATAAAAAAGAATATAGTTAACTATGGTGATGAGTCTGTGGTTTCTTTTATTAATCTTTTTATTCAGTATTGTTTTCTGTATAACCTCACAAGCTCCTGACTATTATTCATCACCAAGCATACAACTCAGTAACTCACTCATCTTCTATACCACTTTACCCTGTATTCAGGGTCATGGGGGCCTGTACAGGTTGCCAGTCCATATCAGAGCACACATACATAGACTCCTACACACTTCGAGAAATTTGGGAACGCCAATTAGCCTAATTTGCATGTCTTTGGACTGTGGGAGGAAACCGAAAGAAACCCACCAAGCACGGGGAGAACATGCAAACTCCATGAACACAAAGATTGGAATCGAATCTGGCCAGGAATCAAACCCAGAGGTACAAGTCGACAGTGCTAATCACTACACCACCGTGCCACCTACTCAGTAACTAAAAGCTACATTTGCAAAAAGCATGTAGCAGTAAAAGTGAAACTGTACTTCTGGACTCGCCACCAGGCTTGGAGAAACTAGAATAAATACTCTGAAGACATATATATTCTTACATCTTCAAAAACCTATGATATCTGGCTATTGGGAGCAATTTTAAATATAAGATATACATATGAAGAGCTTAACATCAACTTTCTATTGGAAAGTGAAGTAGATTGTAGTACTCACTCTCTCTCTCTCTCTCTCTCTCTCTCTCTATATATATATATATATATATATATATATATATATAACATATATATATATATATATATATATATATATATATATATATATATTTATTTATTTATTTATTTATTTTTGACTGGCTGGTAAATATCTAAGAGACTTATTAAAAAATGGATTTGCATGATGTTAAAGGAAAGAATAAATCTTGTGTGAGCTGTCATACGCCTGAAGGTTAAACCTAATTCTTCATCCAAGGGAAACTCCCATATTTGCACTTAATATTTTGACTTCCTTCTTACTTCAGCTTCTAGATTGGCCTGCAACACAGAGGGAAGCATCTCCATGCCTATAATGAGCTGTTAATGTGTGGTTTATGCAATGCATTGGATAGATCCATCATGTGGTCAAAGAAATGGATGTTTTCCATCCTGAATGAAGCTATTACGGGTGTAATCAGGGTCCAAAGTGGCTATTTCCGTAGCTGTCCTTCCTTAATGACTGCCTTCTCGTGATTTACAGAACTCCTCCTCTTTGTTGTGTATTTTCCATGTTTCTCAGCAAAGGTTCTGTATTTATGTCTCTTGTGGTTAAAAAAAAATGTAACAGAAATGCTGAGTTTAAATGCTGAATATTATAATAGTGAGCATGGAGGAAATCTAACCCTGATGTGATGATGACGATGTTTTACTTACAGTTTTCCATGTCTAGACATGCAAGATAGCATAACCATGCAGGAGAAAAACAAGAACGAACAACTTGTTTCTCTTTACATGGCCAGAAGGCAGCACAGTGTCCACACAGCCTCATAGTTATCTATCTAACCACCTCAGCATGTGTGCACAGGGGACTATGAATCGTTGAATTTAAAATGTCATAAATGATCTATTGATGTTCAAAAGTTTGTACCCCTTCTTGTAATTCTATATGTCAATAAAAATCATTTGATCAATAGATGGTCTAAGTATTAAGCAAAGTACAACCTACTGTAAGACAAACAACATATAACATTTTCACTGTCATTATTTATTTAACAAAAAAGAAGACAAAAAAACATGTGGACAATTCTAAATACCCCCATGATTCAAAAGCTTGATCCAAATTTAGCAGCAATAATTTTGGAATAACTGTTTCCTGTATAACTTTATCAGTTTCTCACATTGTAAAAGAAATTTGACCCATTTTTCTTACATTTAAATTTTTTTCATTGACGTTTTTAGGCTGCATACATGAGTGTTAAGGTCCTGCCAAAACATTTCAGTTTGGTTAATGTTTGCACTTTAACAAGGCCATTCCAAAACACTCTTTTGTTTTTCACCCATTCTGATGTAGATATACTGGTGTGATTGGATCATTGTCCTGTTTCATGACTTAATTTTAACCAAGCTTTGCTGTCAGACAGGTGGCCTATCTGGGTATGAGGTGTTTCTGCTGAAGTGCAGTTTGGTTTTCACCAGACACGCTCTGCAATAAATCCAAACAATTCCACCGTGCACCTTTGTACATAGGACATTGTTCCAGAAGCATTGTGGTTTGTTTAGATGTAGTTTTTTTTTTTAAACCTCACTCATGCTATGTTGTTTTTAGACAGATTCCTGGTTCCTGGCAACCCTTCCAAACAAATCATATTTGTTCAGTGCTGTCATTGACTTTACCGTTTAACATGCTCGGTAAGGCACGTAGGGTCTGATATGTAGCTCTTGGGTTTGTAAGTATTTTTCTGAGCATTGCACGGTCTGACCTTGAGGTAAATGTCTTAAATGCTTTCCACTTGTGAATAATCTTTCTGTAGAATGTTTCTGTAGAATCAACTGCAAATTGTTTAGAAATTATTTTATAAATCTTTCCAGATTGACGCGCAGCAACAATTGCTTCTCTAAGAAAATACTGTAGTGTCTGTCTTTCCCTCTTGGCATTGTGTTAACACACAGATGCTCCAGACTAGCTAACTGCCAAAACCTCTGCGTTTATATACAGTATGTACAGTATGAAAACCTGCTGAATCCCGTAGAAGCAGTACGGGAGTACGTGTATGGCCCACATCTTTTTTTTCTTTTTGGCTTTATTTTGGTTAAGTAAATGATATGTTCAAGATTCAAAGAACATTATTAATTCCAGTTGTTATCTAAAGGAAAAGTAATAAATAACTATGATATATGTATATATACTCTGTATATATAGTCCTAAAACAGTAAGTACCAAAAATATGACCCAAAAGCATTTGTAAATATTGCACAGTAATCTAATATATGTATGCAATATTGTATTACATATTTTATTGAAAAGTATTATTGTCAATAATTATCATATTATTAATACAGGTAAGTATTAATGTCCTATTGTGTTACTGTTGCTGTCAGTGAATATCCACATAGTGTATGAGTTACAGAGAAGAGTTGTATAATTTTAATGGACGTTGGGAGAAAAGATTTCCTGTGGCGCTCTGTGGAACACTTAATGGTAATCAGTCTCTGGCTGAAATTGCTCCACTGGTCAGTAAAAACACTGTACAGTATAGCGGGTGAGAAGGATTGTTCAAAATAGATTGTACTTTGGACAGAATCCCTTCTCAGAGTCAATCTCCATGCCTAGCACAAATCCGGCCTTTTAAATTGCTTTATCCAGTATGTTCCTATCAGACAAATTCATGTTACAGTCTCAACAGACTGCAGCGTAAAAAATGACACTCGCCAAAACGGTTTCATAAAACATCCGTAGAATGGTGTTACAGATGTTGAAAGACCTGAGCCATCGAAGAATTACAACCGGCTCTGTCATTTCTTGTAGAGTGCCGTTGTGTTGAGTGACCAGTTGAATTTGTTATCAAGATAGACTCCCAGATATTTGTATTGAATATGTCCACTATCGCCCCCTTGATAAATATCACCGCGCTCTTGCTTCTCCTAAAGTCTACCACCTTTGTTTTCCCGATGTTGAGTTGTAGGCGATTATGCTCACACCAGGAAATGAAGTTGTCCACTACAGACAGGTACTCAGAGGTGTCACCATCTTTTATACATTAAACAGCCACAGAGTCGTCAGATAGCTTCTGCAGATGGCATGACTCTGAGTTAAGTCGGATGTATAGAGGGTAAAAAGAAACGGAGACAGTACAGTCCCCTGGGGAGCTCCGCTGTTGCAGATCACAGTCTCGCACATACAGTTCTGTAGTCGGGCATACTGGGGTCGGCAGGTCAGATAGTCCATGATCCAGGAAACCGAAGTCAAAGAACATCATCCTTATGGTGGTTTTAGGCTTGTCGAGATGAGAGTAGGTTCGATGGAGCAGGTGTATTATGGGGTCTTCTACTACCATGAAAGGCTGATAGACAAACTGAAGAGGGTCCAAAGAGGACGTCACCATAAATATACACAGTATATTAAAAAAAAAAGTTATATGTAGTTGTTCGCTACAATCAGATCATTTTTATATTGTTTTTACACAAAAACACACTGAAATTAAAACTTTATTACTATTTATTACACATGACTGTAAGTTTTAAATATAGACTAAAAATAGGTATACAAAATGAGAAAAAAAATTTAATGATTGTCTTTTCTGATTGTTTGATTGATTGATGGATTTGTTGATTTGTTTGTCAATTGATTAGTAGTGGTTTCAACAACCCTCTGGCAAATTAAGCTCTTTGAAATTAGTTATTGAATAGCTGTTTCAAATTTAACATTTAATTAAACTCTTGGTGAATGGCATTTAAGAACTGCTATTGAACAGACATGTATGGTATTCCTTTTACACCCACATCCCTTTAGACAACCACAAAAACCTCAGTTTTAAAGAAGCAGGTTTAGTTTAGAATTTGAACTTCCTACATTAAAAACAAAAGAAGATTTCAACTCAAATTTAGAATAAGATCAATTTTAAATTAAAGTTGAATGTGAGATAATATCTTGTGATTGTCTTAGAAAAAAAATTTGCCTACCTGAACCCAGAACCTAAATGCAGTCAATGTAGTGTGCAAGAGTGTCAGAGATTTTTGAGGAATTGTTACTGGTAAGATACTGAGCTTGCATAAATCTTGCTAAACCTGAATAAAACTATGTCATTTAAGTTGGTCCTATACAGGTACTAATTCAGGAAGTTTATAAACCACAGTGTATACTCGAAAGTTAGCCAGTTTCACTTCTTTTTACTGTTGCTTGAGAATTACCCAGTTGACTGAGCCAAAAGCAAACTCAGTGTCAATTCTTGGAATATAAAGGTTATAAAGCTAAAAAGGGTAAAGTTAGGCCACTATATACACCAGGATGATTAATGACAGTGTAACATGTGCCTAGCAAACTTTCTCAGGGTAATTTATAGCCTCATTAGCATAATTGTTTCACTTAACTTCCAACTGTTTGACAGCCATAAGTCTGCTTGTGAATGATACTGAAGGCTTGGCATACCTTTATTTTGGAAGTGTCTTCCATTCTTCTTGGCAGAATTATTCAGGCTGAAGATGATCTCCAGAGATGTTCTACTCGGTTCATTTTCACTTTGGATGGGTCATTCCAGGACTTTCACAGAGTTGTTCTGAAGCCGCTCCTGTGTTTTCTTGGCAGTATGCTTTGGGTCATTGCTTTGTTGTCATGTAAACCATCTCTCTAGCTTGAGATCCTGAGGAATCTGGAAATGGTTATCTCTACGGATAGCTCTTTATTTTTCTGCAATTAATTTTCCTCTATACTGATTAGTCTCCCAGTTGCAGAAAAACTTCCCTATGGCATGATGCTGCCACCACCATGTTTACCTATACGGATGGTTTTAATAAGCTGATGCATAGTGCTTAAGTTCCTGATTTCAATCGTTGTATCATCAGACCAGAGGAATTTGTTTTTAATTTTCTGATAGGGATAGGCATTTTTTGCAAACTCCAACTGTCAAGGCTTCTGGCTAGTAAGTCTACCATAGAGGCCTGATTGGTGGTGGTTGTCCTTCTGTAAGGCTCATCCATCAACCCATGGGACTCAGGGTCTCATTTATAGTGACCCTTGGATTCTTGGTTACCTGTCCTTTATCCCCAATTACTCAGTTTGGTTGGGTAGCCAGTTGTGGGAAGACTGTTGTTTGTTCCAAATTTCTTGCATTTGAGAATGATCGGGGGTTCCTGTGATCTTGGGCACTTTCAATACTGCATACAGTACATTTACTTGTGTTCTTTCCTGAATCTGTGTCTTGACACAATCCTGGCTTGCCTGGCTTTGTTTTTTACTATGACATACATCATCTACTGTGACACCTTAGAGTATATAGACAGGTGTGCCTTTCCTAATTATGTTTAATGAATTTAGACAAAGGTGTACTTGTACAAGCATCTCAAGGATGATTCATAAGAATAGGATGCACCAGAACTCAACTGGAAGTGTCATAACAAAGGGTCTGAATATTTATGTAAATAGGATATTTTACTCTTTATTTTTTTTAATGAATCATCTGCTTTTACTTTGTTATTGTCGGTTATAAAGTTAACAGTTAAACAAAATAAAATAAAAAAGAGCTATATGAATGATCAACAATGAATCAAACTTCTTAACATGTTAATGATTGATTGATTGATTGATTGATTGATTGATTGATTGATTGATTGATTAGTTAGTTAGGTCAAATAAAAATAAGCATGATAAATAATCAGCTTATTGTAACACTAAATGTAACACTAAATTACTTGCTAGCAGTTAACCTTAGCTAATATAATTTTTACATTCCTGGGAAAATGCCGTGAGACAATTAGGCTTCTTATCATTGAGGGAAAAAAATTATTTCTTTGTTGGTTGTGCTTATGTTGTAGCTTACATTATTAACATTTCAAGCACCTGAACAGCTCATACTACTTATAGCCAAAAAAAAACAAAAACAAAAAAACAGTCCACAACCATCCTCCAAATACCCACAACCATCCTCCAAACTCTAGTGAAGAGCCTTTCCAGAGAGGTAGAGCTTGTCATAAGAGCAAACAGGTGTTCACAGACTTTTGACCGTATTGTACCTGACGGCCTGTATGTGTCTAACCTAGAAAGACTTGCTTTAAAACACACACACACACACACACACACACACACACACACACACACACACACACACACACACACAGACAAGTTCCCTCACACTTCCCATGTAAACAATGAAAGTTTGTCTGTATGCTTTCATTTGCATAACAAACCTTATACCATATTTTCAGATCATTGCAATGATTCTAACCACGTAAATGTTAGAGTAGAACAACATTTATTTTACCTGTCCACTTAAAACGCTTAACGCGTTTCTCCAACATGTCGGCTGGAGAGCAGTATGCCATGCAGATGTATAGAGTGGAACAAAATTGCAGAAGAAATTTGCAATAGCAAAGTTACAGAAAGTGATATGGATAACAATAATCATATTAATTATCCATATTAAATATTAAATACAACACAACACAAATTTGGAAACAGTGACAACATACAAGTCAAATCAAGTAAGTCAAGTTCAATTCAATTCAATTCAATTTTATTTGTATAGTGCTTTTAACAATTGACATTGTCTCAAAACAGCTTTACACAATCAAAAGAATTATTTAAGTTTGTATGGAATGTGAATGTGTATGAATCAAAATGTTCAGAAAATCCCTGGTGAGCAAGCCGAGGGCGACAGTGGCAAGGAAATACTCCCTGAGATGGTAATAGGAAAAAACCTTGAGAGGAACCAGACTCAACAGGGAACCCATCCTCATCTGGGTGAAACAGATAGCAGGAAATGATCTGCATTTATACAGTGTTAGGTGGCAGGCAGTTCAGCTATAATAGTTGATGTTAATTGATGTTAAAATGGAGTCCAGTAGTTATTGGAGACTCAGATAGACTTGTAGAAAGTTCCAGTCCTGAACTATCGAATTGTCAAGTCCTCAGAGAAACAGCTGACAACACCAGTCGAGGCCAGAACCATCTTCTAAGTAGATAGAATCATCCCCAGACACCAGACGCATCCCAAAGAGACACACGGGGCATCCATGCGACGAGACCTCCAACCAGAAACGGGGCACCAGGATGGATCAGACAGGTCCAGAGGGCAGAGGGAGTCTGGACCACTGGCAGCTCAGAAATGACATGTGTAGCTCAACAGAGAGAGAGAGAAAAAGAGTGAAAGGGGGAGACAGGGGGAGAGAGGAAAGAGATAGATAGATTGGGAGAAAGAGATGGCAGTTAGGTATGGTCACAGTCACCTAATGTATAATGTGAATGTATATTTACTGTAGAGTGCAAGCAGGGACTCCGGCAGGACTAACTATGACAGCATAACTAAAAGGGAGAGCCAGAAGGAAACACAAACATGAGGGCTCCCTGAGATGTAAAGCAAACAATCACCTCACCGTCAACAAACCTGAGTGATCAAATGAGAGTGAGGAAGACAGCATCTAAACATACCAGTTCACCATAATACTCTACGTCCATGAGTCCCCTAGATCTGCTCCTTTACCTAAGACAAATCTATTTATAAAAATGCTTGGCTAAATAAATAGGTTTTTAGCCTAGACTTAAACACTGAGACTGTGTCTGAGTCCCGAACACTATTTGGAAGACTATTCCATAATTTTGGGGCTTTGTAAGAAAAAGCTCTGCCCCCAGCTGTAGTTTTCATAATACGCGGTACTGACAAGCAGCCTGCATCCTTTGATCGAAGTAGGCGTGGCGGATCGTAAGACACTAGCAGTTCGCTCAGATACGGCGGCGAGAGACCATTTAATGCTTTATATGTCAAGAGTATTATTTTAAAATCAATGCGCAATTTCACGGGGAGCCAATGTGGTGAAGATAGGATAGGGGTGATGTGCTCATATCTTCTGGTTCTAGTGAGTGCACTCGCTGCTGCTTTCTGGACTAGCTGAAGCTTGGTTATGCACCTAACAGAACAACCAGACAGTAAGGCATTACAATAGTCCAACCTAGAAGTGATAAAAGCATGAACTAGTTTTTCTGCATCGTTTAGCGACAATATATTTCTTATCTTGGCAATATTTCTGAGGTGAAAGAATGCTATCCTGGTGATATTATCTACATGAGCTTCAAATGAAAGGCTGGAATCTACATGTATAATCACACCGAGGTCTTTTACTGTTGCACTTGATGGAACAGAAAGGCCATCTAAAGTTACGGTGTGATCTAAGATTTTACTTCTAGCTGTATGTGGTCCTATGACTAGAACTTCTGTCTTATCCGGATTAAGCAGAAGGAAGTTAATTAGCATCCAATTTCTTATGTCCTGCACACATTGCTCAACTTTAGTAAGATGGTTTTTCTCATCAGGTTTTGTTGAGACGTATAACTGTGTGTCGTCAACATAACAATGAAAACTAATACCATGCTTACGGATTATGTTGCCCAGAGGAAGCATGTAAAGGGAAAAAAGCAGTGGGCCTAAAACTGAACCCTGCGGAACGCCAAACTCCACTAGAGAACATGCAGAATAATCACCATTTAAGTCTACATACTGATAACGATCGGTCAAATAGGATCTGAGCCAGGAGAGGGCTGTACCCTTAATTCCTACTGCATTTTCTAATCTCTGAAGAAGAATAGCATGATCAATGGTGTCAAAAGCTGCACTGAGGTCGAGTAATACAAGCATAGTTACACAACCCTGATCAGAGGCCAATAGGAGGTCATTTAGTACTTTAACGAGTGCTGTTTCTGTGCTGTGATAAGGCCTAAATCCTGACTGATACAGTTCATGTATGCCATTTCTATGTAGATATGAGCATAGCTGCTCCGCTATTATCTTTTCCAGAATCTTAGAGATAAAGGGGAGGTTTGATATTGGCCTGTAATTGTACAGCTGACAGGGGTCGAGGTCAGGTTTCTTAATTATAGGTTTGATAACTGCTAATTTAAAAGATTTTGGAACATAATCAATGCTGAGTGAGGAATTAATTATTCTCAACAGCGGTTCTGTTATTACTGGTACTATCTGTTTAAGAAAATGTGTCGGTATAGGATCTACTATACAGGTTGATGAATTTGCAGAAGAGATGAGTGAAATTAGTTAATTCTCTTCAAGGGGAGTAAAGTATTCTAGGTTCGAATCTGACATGGCTAGGTTAACATCTGTATCAATTACATTGTTCGGTTTCAAAGCCTCAATTTTATGCCTGATATTTACAATTTTATTATTAAAAAAGTTCATGAAGTCCTCACTATTGCATGATGTTGTTGTGGAGATTTCTGTAGTGGTCTTATTTCTGGTTAATTTGGCTACGGTATTAAATAAAAATCTAGGATTATTTTTATTTTCTTCTATAAGAGTGGAGAGATACGTTGATCTAGCTACAATAAGAGCTTTCATATAGTTCAGGATTATCTCTTTCCATGCTATTTGAAATACTAACAATTTAGTTTGACGCCATTTACGCTCTAATTTCCGAGCAGTCTGTTTTAAAGTGCGTGTGTGATCGTTATACCAGGGAGCGAGTTTCTTATCTCTAATAATTTTTCTTTTAGCTGGAGCTACATTATCTAAGGTACAACGAAGTGTCGACTCTAAATATTCAGTCGCCTGATCGAGTTCTGTTCGAGTTCTGTGGGGTCAGACGGTGACCTAACCGAAGTTGGTAACTCTGGGAGATTACTGATAAAACTCTGTGTGGTAGTTGATGTGAATGTACGTTTAATACTGTATCGCGGTGCTGTGCGTACGTTATCACTGTGACACACTTGAATGGAGACAAGATAGTGATCTGAGATAATTTCAGACAGTGGAATTGTGAATAAATTTCTTATACAGTGGGAGCCACGTCAAACAGCCGCCTGGAGCATGACTGCTCCGTGGCAGATCCATGAAGGGTTAATGCAGGCTTCGTGCATGGAATGTGATCCCCCGCGATGATGCAGTTAACGATGCCCCGCCCCATAAACGCCCCCATGCGCTTTCTAAAAAGATGGTTGCAATGCCGTATAATTCCGCCAGATGGAGCATTGACTGGCACAGTTAACTGCAGTGTCCAGGAAGCCCAATACCGTATCTTTAATATACAGACAGTTCTTGCATTGTCAACATAGTTTCATAAATAGATGAAAAAACAACAACAACAAACCGATTAATAAAACAGATTTGTTAAATCACTCAATACACAACCCATGATGATTATGCTATTTATTATTTAATAATGAATTAATAAAATTAGTTAGTGAAATATTTTTTAAGACATCCTGAAATGATCCTTAAAGACACGGTAGCGGCTGTAATTTGTCTATACCGATCATTGTAGGTACGGAATAAAAACGCAGGCTGTGTACAGTATTTTATATTACGGTGTATTTTACCTCGTTCCATTTAATATACTGATAGATAATATTTTGCTGCAAAGTAAAGCTCAAAATGTAACGTCTGCTTGGGTTTGTTTTCGTTATATTTTTGATGATGTTTTCGCTGATTTTTTCACTGATAGTCTACAAGTGGCATAAGAAAGGCAATTAATTGCGCATGCAATAAATATAAATATCTATCTATGGGCAGAATAAATATCTGCCCATATGGATCAGTATTTCTTTAGTCATTTAATCATGCATAATGCTCCCCCGTCAAAAGATCTGATGGGGCATTAATCACTTATCACAACTGTGAATGGATGCGGCAGCAGAGACACATTAAATCCCCATAAACACTTGGAAACAATAGTAAAAAAAAAAGTTCCAGAGGGTTAGCGCCTGTTATACTAATGTATTTTTACTGATTTTTTTTATACTGCTTATATTTCGTTGGGTTTTACGCAATTTCATGTGTGTTTGTGTGTGTGTGTGTGTGTGTGTGCGCGCACGAGAGAGAGAGGATACTCTGACAAGACCAACTTCCGTGTGGCTCCAGTGGCGCATTCGGTTAGCGCGTGACACTTATAAAGCGGTCCAGGTGAAGCAATGCCGAGTTCGAGTCTCACCTAAAGCACCCAAAGCATTTTACTGCATATCGCGCTGTGTATGTGACAAATCAAATTTGAATTTGAAAGTAAAGCTTAAAATGTAACTTCTGCTTGGGTTTGTTTTCGTTATATTTTTGATGTTTTCGCTGAAAGTCAAATTGGCATAACAAATTGATTAATGGCGCATAATATCTGGAACAAATATCTGTCCATACGGATCAGTGTGTCTTTAGTCATTTAACCAGCATAATGTCCCACATTAAAGATCTGATGGGGCACAAATCACTTATCACAACGGTGTATAGATGCAGCAGCAGAGACAGATTTAATCCCCATAAACATTCACACTTGAAAACAAAACTAACAGAAGTAAACAGTTCTAGAGTGTTAGTGCCTATGTTATTTTCAGCCCAACTCTTTGACTATTTAAAACAAAGTTGTGTCCCATTTTTTGCCCATTGAAGTTGTTGGTTCAACTAAACAATTTTTAAATACCCAAACAATCCCCCAAAATTAAAACACGCAAAACATCACTTTAACAACTCAATTTATTCTTCCAAAACTAGTCAAAGTTAAAACAGTAATTTATATAAAACAGATGAATACATGTTGTCTTTTTGCTTAAAGTTCATTAAACAACCCGGATACACCAACTGCTTATAAGTCTCTATCTATAGTCCTTTTAGATTAAAATATTAATTTTTCAAATATCAAAACTATTACATATTTGTTATTAATAATGTTATTACTTAACAGTTTAAGTCTTTGTTTCCCCCAAAGTACTGTATCAGACATTTTGCAGTACTATGTTCAGAATATGCAGTAGACCTGATCAAACATCATTCTAAAGCTGTCGGACTGTGACGTCATCCCTCCTACTGCTCCCTCAACAGCTTGTTCAGGCTCCTCCAGTCCTGTAGCTCCAAAAGTCCAGCCGTCAGCCGTCTGACCCCCCAATCCTCCACAGCGGAGCTCTGCTTAAAGACAACAGGAGAATTTAGTCAAGACAAAGACAAATAAACTTTACAGAACATATAGTTCTAATAAAAATAAAATATATTAATAAACCTATTTACCACAGAGTGTGTAAAGTACTGTTTTGGGGATTCTGTAATGTAAATAATCTGCCTGTGCTAATGTTAACCAGTGAACAGTGTTAGTGTTAACCAGTGAACAGTGTTAGTGTTAACCAGTGACTGTCTGCATTATCGTCTGCATTAAATTAACCGGGAATTTACTTAATGCGCTTCTCATACAAATAAGTTAAGCGATATAACACTCGTATATGAGCATTAGTTCATCCCTGAAGCCAAACTATAACTTACTGAAGCCCCTCACACACACACACACACACACACACACACACACACACACACACACCTCCCCCCTCCTCCTCCTAACTGAAACACTTCTGTGTTGTTATTCAGCTCGTTAACTAAGCGCTCGCGCTACCGCGGAAAGTGTATAAAATATAAACCGGGTTATGAGCGTTACTAGCTCCTGTACAGCTCCCCTCAGTCTGTGTCCCTCATCAACTGCATCACATTATATTACAGTCACAGAAATAACCTGGGGGGTGTTCTTCGTACGTCGTTAGCTGGATTTGATGGTTGTGGATTTGTCCTGATCTTGGATTGTTTCGTTCTCCGATGCTCATCTCGCACTTGTTGTCATAGCAACATGTCCGTAAGCTTGAACCTGCTCGGTAGCAGGTTTATTTCATGTAAACAGGATTAAGGCTGCGCTCCTGCCGGGTTATGATTGGTTGAAATGGTGAGGTCACATCTGATTGGTTAAAGAGCGCTGACGTGGAATGACTCACGTGGGGAAAGAAAAGTATCTTGCATGCATATATACGTCTTGCCATAATATATATATATATATAGGTATATATAGGTAATTGATATCAAATATTATATTAGAACATAAATTCATAGGTTTTCTATTATTATAATAAACTCTAGGCACGAGACAGCCCTCAAGACCATTAATTCAAATTCTTGTATAATGTTTATTTTGTAACACAATTATTTTTCAGGGGTTCGTTATAAATATGCAAATATATATATATATATATATATATATATATATATATATATATATATATATATATATAGAGAGAGAGAGAGAGAGAGAGAGAGAGAGATATGTATAATAAAAATAATTTTTTTATAATGAAAAATTGGACAAAACTAATTTTATTATAAAGTAAACAATATAAAAGTATACATGTTTTTAAAAAAAAATATTCATATTTCAATTTTTCCATATACAACATATTTTTTCATATTTCTTATTTTATTGTCTCATGTAATTTGTAAAACATATGTGCATATTATGTTCTAATATAATATTTGATAGTGATTATGTGTGTGTGGTGGCGGGGGGGGGGGGGATCCATGGCAGGGAAGCTTTTCAGCGCATAACACGTGGGGGGGGGGAGCATTTCAGCGCAGGTGTTACAAAAAAAAATTAGCTTGTTCTTTTTGTCATTTCATCAACCAATCAAAGGGCTTGTGATCAGTGTTTCTACTGTCGATGCATATCGCCTTTTAAACCAACGCACGAACGCGCAATAATCCTAGACAACTCAATCCCGCCATACTAATCATCAACAACAGGTGTGCTCGAAGAACCGACTTAGCCAGGTCTTAATTAGCACGATGATCTCATCTTAGATGTGTCAATTCATCCCGGATGTTTCAAGCGACGTACGAAGAATACCCCCCTGCAGATTAACTCTTAACCAGAGAATAAATAACCGCTGAATTTATCCAGACAACACGCGGTGAGATTCTCTCAGTATTTACAGAGAACACAAACACTCTTCATCGGGTAGTGCAGCTCTTGTAATAGGGACATTAATAGTATTGTCGAAGCTTGAGCATGTTTTTGAGTTAAAGTGGAGTGACATTGTGAGTGTGTGACACTGACACTAAGCTGTAATATTAACTCCAGACTTGGTAAACAGATCATTAAGTTCTCTAAAGTCACATCTGACCGCTGCTGCTGCTGCCAGTGATATTTAAAACGGCCAATAAAAAAACTAAACTGGGAAATAAACTGTAAACTACCCCAAACACATTTTATAAAATAAAACATCACTTACCACGAATAGTCCGTTAAGCCGCCATCTTCATCTCTGTAGTTTGGCAGCGTCAGTTCGGCGGGGGTGGAGGCGGGTTGTTAAAATCACGTGATTGCAACTCAGCGCAGCTGGCTTGTTTTAACGTGTTCTTGAGAACGAAGCGCCATCTAGTGGTGGCACCAGGTAAATGAATAAGTTGGGCTTGAATGGGCGTGTTTACTGTGAAATCTTGACACGCCTTTCGGCCAGAAAAGGGAGGGGGGATTACGGCGTGCAAAGGCCATTCACACGCCATTCACACTTCAGCCACACTGTCGCGGCTATTTGGCGTGGCTCCCACTGTACTTAATCCGAAAAATATTATTAAGTCTAAAGTGTGACCTGCTTTATGAGTGGGTCCTACTACACACTGATTTACGCCTACGGAGTCCAGTATGGATATAAATGCTGTTCTCAGAGGGTCTTCTGGATTCTCAAAATGAAAGTTAAAATCTCCGGCAATTAACGCTTTGTCTACAGAAACGACTAGGTTTGAGATGAAATCTGCAAATTCACTAAGAAATTCAGAATACGGCCCTGGAGGTCTGTAAATTATAATTAGTGGAATCGACTGAGCTGACTTAATATACTTAAATACACTTATGTTACTATAAAGAATTTCAAATGAGTTAAATTTGTGTCCGTGTTTTTGTACGATAGACAGATTATCATTGTAAATAACTGCGACGCCTCCTCCTCTACCAGTTAACCGAGGCTGGTGTATGTAACTGTATCCAGGAGGACTAGCTTCATTTAGAGCTACATACTCGTCCTGTTTAACCCATGTTTCAGTTAAACAGAGTATATCAAACGCCTGATATGTGATAATTTAATTAACAATAACCGCTTTTGATGCGAGAGATCGAATATTTAACAGTCCTAGCTTCAGATCAGAGGTGCCGGCTGCGCATTCAGTATGATCCGAGTTTGTGGTCTTTATGTTAATTTGATTATTGAAACATACTTTCTGAGTCTTTCTACATTTTTGCTTAGATTGGGGAACAGACACAGTCTCAATAAGGTGAACCCTGAGTGACGACTCTATGCAGCTAGCAGACGGTTGGCTTAGCCCAGTGGTTCTCAAACTTTTTCTGTCATTCCCCACTTAAGGGGGTGAGCGAATTTTCAAGCCCCACTTGTCAACAAAATAATAACGAAATCGGCCAAGTTTACTGTTTATTGAAATATCAATTTCTAAACCAATAAGATCAAACAAGACCAAGTTAAAAACAGATAAAATACACGTGCAATTGTTATAAAAGGCTTACGTTGTCACTTATCTTTGCATAATTGACCCCATGTTTATTAGCTGCTCAGCAATCGTTTGTAGTTTTTTGCACTGGCCAATTCTGTATGCAACTTTGAATGAAGCCATTTGTGCTTTGCTGTCCACTGATTCAGATTTTACCATGCGATTCTCCTGCTGTCTGTATTCTGCCAGCTTTCTTTCAAAGACGTCCAGTGGTTTATTAACGTGACTGGAGTGTGTTTGTCTCTAAGCGTCTTCCTAATTTGTTGGGTCTCATGCGGTCTGCTGCCAGCAGTTTAAGACACAAAACACACACGAGCCTCTCCTCTGCCCCCACCATCCGCACCATGAATCCAAGCTGAAGATAGGCTTCATTAGGGGTGGGTGATACAACCAAAATCTTCTAACACAGGAGAAGCGATTTTCTAACTCAATAACGATATATATCACAATATAGCAATTTGTATCTGAAAATACATAAATAAAAATTCTAACACAAAGAAACTGTTTCACATAATGTAATTTTATTTAAACTGTGAATTGCTGAGGTTTGCCGCATTTCTTTACTTTGGCCATATTCGTTTGGATTCTAGGATTTCAGATGATAGAAAAGGTTTGACGTGTTTCCACCACTTGTTAAAACTTGCGTACCTTCCAAATCACGTTCATCTCATTCGTATCACTTTTCTTATACCCAAACCAATTCCACACCACAGACGAGGCACCTTTTTTCTTTACAATCTCCTCGTCACATGTAAGTAAACTCACTGCTCCTGCACCGTCTTCTTCCGTTGTCGAAGTGTATGTGAAGCCAAACACATCAAAAGTGGGATGAAACCGCAGCACCCGATTGAACCGAATATCTGCGCAAATACAGCGCAGCGCGACTATCTGGATAGCGCAGTGATGATCTGGTTTATTTGCACAGCGCCGCTCGAATCACAAACCTGCGCGACCCCCTGTGTTTTATTTAAAAACTATTTCAAATGTCAGGACTGTTTAATATTGTTTCCGCCTTGCCATGCCTGGTTTGTACGTGCGCATCCCAGCGGGGTAAAATGTATTTTGATGGTCGGCGCGGTTTATTTCTGTCAGAGTCGCACAGCGCTGCCCAGTGGGTCGCGCAGGTTTGTGATTCGAGCAGCGCTGCTCTAGTTGGCCCGAAGTTAAACCGTTATTGTTGCACTATATGGTTCCACTTTTTCTCCCGGCCCACAACTGATGTTATTTTAAATTTATTTGTATTAATGATCCATTTATTTGTGTGTGATTGTTTAGTTTTTTCCTATTATTTTCCACTAATTTCCTCCCGTTCATTGCGCCCCACCTGTCATGTCTGTATTCCCCACTAGTGGGGCGCGCCCCACACTTTGAGAAGCACTGGCTTAGCCTGTCTGTCTGCTCCCTGGCCTGGGCTCTGGATTGTCACCGATTAACTAGACCTCTACTGAGACTATGAGCTATACTACAGGAAATGAGAGCAGCACCTTCCCGAGTAGGATGGACACCGTCCCGCCCTAACAGGACCGCTTTGCCCTCAAAGGTCTTCCAATTGTCTATGTAGCCCACATTATTTTGGGAGCACCACCTGGACATCCAGCGGTTCAGCGACCATAACCTGCTGTAAGCTATGTCGCCACGTCTCATTGGTATGGGACCAGAGCATACTACTTCATCGGACATCGCCTTCGCTAATTTAAACACCTCTGTAAAGTTACTCTTACTAACCTCTGACTGACGAAGGCGTATATCATTAGCTCCAGCATGTACCACTATCTTAGAGAACCTGTGAGCTTTTAGTTCAGTACAGTTCAGTACACAGTGAAACAAAACAACGTTCCTCCAGGACCAAGGTGCCACATACATGCAACAACATAAATTAACAACACAATATAAATTAACAACAAACTTTACCAGAACCAGCTAGCCAACTAAGAGATCTAATTAGCTGACTTGCACAGATATGACAGATTTACATTTTTAAGTTAACCTAAAACTATCTATCTCTATACAAAAAAGAGACAACAATAGACAGCATACAACAAAGTACACGTGCAAATGTGCAAACAAAGAGCTACAGAACAACGTAACATGGCAACGTAACACGTTACAGTACTTTTTTCTTTTTTTAGTGATGAGGTATGAGTTGAGGTAGTGGGAAGAGAAACAGTAAACAGTAAACATTGCCATAGGAGCAATTCAGCAAAAAGTATCAGCAATGATTTAAAAAAAATATTGTGTGCAAATAGCAGTGAAATAAAATATAGTATATACAGTACGGTAGCATAGTCAAGTGTAATTAGTAAAGTATTAATCACAGCAACTCGCTGCATAGAAGCCACTGAATGCTAAGAATAAAGTGTCCATTGTGCTGTACTGGTATGACAGGTATTACTGGTTTGGATGTTGTAGTACAGTATGTACAATGACTGTGAATGTGGTAAAGTAATGAAAACGTAGAAAATACAGAAACAGGGCACCTAGCGATTAAAGTGGCAAGATGGTGATTGCGGAGGTTTGTGTCTATAAAGGGGAATTAATAATTTTGTGGAGAGAGTCTCACTAATATTATGGTGGATATACAGAGGAAGCATTTGTGGATGATCTGTATTGGAAGCAGAGAGACACCGATGGGGTTCTTAATAATTTTTATTACTTGTTGTTGTGTTTTTCAGTTGAATGCACTGTAGATCACATCAGTTAGATCATCAGTAGTGCATGTGATGAACCTACAGTTTGTCTCTGTCTTAACATATGAGCAGTGTTGAGTTCTGTGCACTGATTTTCCAAAAGTCCACAATCATCTACTATGATGATCTTTGCTTTTTGGATATATCAAGGTATCTATTTTGTAAAGTTCTGGAAGCAGATTTGTTTTATATTAGTTTAATATGGTCTGAATTTGCTTTTACAGATAAAAATATCATCAAACTATTTTTTCAAAAATTTATTTTAAAATGTCTACTACTGCTTGCTGGCAGTTTCTGTTGGAGAAACTGTAATTGATATGCGGTGTGAACTAATAGGGACTGAATAGACAGTTCTGGGGGTATTAAACTTAGTGGCATGAATATCTGTAAGTTGAAAGAAAAAAAAAAGTCCAGTTGAGATGACTCAATTTCCAGATAACCTCACCAGGATGACTGATTGGCATGGAAAAAAAAACCTTGTAACTACAGTAGGTTGCTACTTCCTTGTCTTTTATTACACAATATTTAGATTTGTTTTTATGTCTGACATTCTGACAAAAAGACATTTTTTTCAATGTTTTAAAGAACCTCACTTTTTTTCTAGACATTACTGATATCAATATTTCCTATTGTTAACATAAATGTCTTAACTGCTTCCTAACGTTTTTGTATCAACGTTTCAACAGAAACAATTATATCATTCCCCCATAGATTCCTGAACCATGCTCTTTTCCAAGGATATGCTTAATAGACTTTCAAAAGTTAACCACCACAAAGTGATAAAAAAACTATTATGACACTCTTGCACAACAGAGTATGGGTGGAGGTAAGCTTTATGTGAATGTTAAAGTGGTTGTGGCAAGTAGTGTGAGTCTAGCATCAAAATGCATAAATTGAACTGATGCCATAATACCTGCATCTAAATCACATAGTGCTGTTCTCTAAAAATGTCCATGGTGAACTGTGTGTGACAAAAACTGGCTGCAAATTCTATGAGCTTATGTGTGTGTGCTTGTAT
Organism: Channallabes apus; assembly: GCA_030522415.1. NCBI lineage: Eukaryota > Metazoa > Chordata > Actinopteri > Siluriformes > Clariidae > Channallabes > Channallabes apus. The sequence goes on along the minus strand of CM060108.1, from coordinate 22,463,271 downwards.
ACCATTTACAGATAAACTTGTTAGGGTTTTTTTTTCCAGTTAGGGTTCTTTCATATATGTCTGTATTAAACTGTCCATCCAGGAAAATAAATTAACTCACTCATCTTCTATACCACTTTATCCTGTATTCAGGGTCGCGGGGACCTGGAGCCTATCCCAGGACGCTTAGGGCACGAGGCATGTTACACCCTGGACAGGGTGCCAGTCCATTGCAGGGCACACACACATACACATACACACACTCATTCACACACTACGGGCAATTTGGGAGTTTAGGAATCAACCTAATCTACATTTCTTTGGACTGGGAGGAAACCGGAGTACCGGAGGAAACCCACCAAGCACGAGGAGAACATGCAAACTCCATGCACACAGAGACAGGAATCGAGTCTGGCCAGGAATCGAACCCTGGAGGTGAAGGTGACAGTGCTAACCGTGCGGCCTATTCCAAATCCAGTCATTCCTATATATAAAATTAATTGACTGAAATGGGTGTACAGGCCGTTTAGAACCCCAATATGCTCAGAAATGACCGTGTTGGCATACTGTGAATAGTAAATAGTAAAATCTTATATGAGGATTAGAAGATCTCAGTGTCAGCTATCACAAGCCTAAATCTCAAACCTAATTCTATATCCTACAGGAAATTTCATATTTGCACTTAATGATTCGGCTGTTTCACTTATCCTCTACTTTGGCCTGGAACACTAAGAAACTATAATGTGCAGATAATATGTGGCTTATCCAATTCAGTGTATGGGTCCATATTGTGGTTAAAGAAATGGATGTTATCCATTCTGAATAAAGCTATTATCAGTATATTCAGTCTCTGAAGTGGTTATTTCCTTCTCCTCCATATTCTCATGAACATCTCCTCTTGATATAAGTACTCTACTCTCCTCAATGTAAGTTAATTTGTGATGCTACAAATCTGAATTAGGCATGTGTGTCTTCTGAAATCTAACCCTGAATGACCATGACTACAGTACGTCCTACTCCCAGCTATCCATGTTCAGGCACCGAGAAGTAAGTTTAACAACTCAGCATTTTCACTGACAGGCGATTTCTTCAGACAGTTTCGTTTGGCTTTTTTCCAAATGAAGAATAGAGGGTTAGAATAGTAAATAAATAAATTAATAAATAAATGAATGTCAAGTAAATAACTAAACTGTGTTTGAATCGAATTCAAGTATTTTTTCAAACTGCTGTTGTTCATTCATTCATTCATTTTCTATACCGCTTAATCCTGTGTTCAGGGTCGCGGAACTGCGGTTGTTGTAAATGTTTATTTATTCATTTAATGGTCACTGGACTGACATGCACCATGAAATAATTAACTTAATAATCTATATCGCTTTAACCTGTGTACTGGGTCATGTGAGGCCTGGAGCATATCGCAGGAGAGTTGAGGCATGATGCAGAGTACACCTTGGACAAGGTGCCAATCCATCGCAGGGCACATACATACGCACTCATATGCTCATTTACCACAGACCTGAGGCGGGAATTGAACTCAGAACCACCTGGATTGCCAGCCAAACTACAATATTACATTGTATAATCTTTCAGTTTCACGGCTCTGGAAAATTTCTGACATGTGGTGGTTGAAATGAAATATTATAGTGATATTTAACACTGACAAAGTAGAAGAAGAACAATATTGTTATAGTTAATTATTTCATGGCACATGTCTGAACAGTTACCATAAAATCAATAAATCACTTAATAAAAATAGTAAATAAATAAATAATAATGCAAGAAACATTTAAATACCAAATTAGAAAATACTTTATACTATATATATATATATTTTTTTTTTTTTTTCTTCCAGATTGACATACTAAGGTAGCATTACAATTTCTCTTTACTGAAACTAAGGGGCCTAAAGTCCATGATGGTTTGCCAAGGTTGCAGTTTAAAAACTTGAGCGTCCTGCACAAAGCTCTGTCCTCAACCCCACTGAACACCATTGGGGGAACTGGAACATCGAGTCCACATGTGCCTCATGAATCCCACAGTCATATTCCAAAATCTAATGAAAACCATCCTAGAAGAGGGATTTTTTAAAACAACAAAGGGGAACTACACCTGAAAAAGGATGTTGAAAAAAACATTTGGGTTTTAAGGTCAGCTGTCCACAAACCGTATTTCCAATTGCTTTCAAATAGCAATTAAGGAAGTCAAGACACAGTGTGGGTAAGGTCCCTATAGTTTCACATCCTGCTTTCATAGTATGTAAACTAGCCACAAGACTGTGTAACAGACGAAAATATATCTATAGTGCCTTTTCTATAGTGCCTCTATGTCCGGAACAAATCCCTGACCTCAACCCCACTGCGGTTATACTGAACAACTTTGGAATAAATAGGTACCACCTCGCTTGGCAACAATGATGGGTGAGCACATTTATTCCCACAATCACCTTCTAAAATGTAGTGGAAAGCCTTCAGAGAAGAGTGAATGTTAGGAAAAGTGGAGTAAATTCAAACTGGAGTTCCCAAATTGGCTATCGTGTGTGTGTTAGACTATTTGATGAAATAGTCTACCCTGTGATGAATTGGCACCTCGTTCAGGGTGTACCACACTCAGTTCCCAAAGTCTCCTGGGATAGACCCCCTGCGACCCTGTATGGGATAACCAGTATAGACGATGACTGAATGAATGAACATATGGTTGCTACTGTAGAACAATTTTATTTACTCACTCATCGTCTATACCGCGTTATCTTGTATAGGGGGTCACAGGGGACCTGGAGCCTTTCCCAGTACACACTGGAAAGGGTGGCAATCCATCACAGGACACACGTACATACACACACACACTAATTCATATACGCCATTTAGCCAAATCTGCACATCTTTGGGAGGAAACCAGATTACCTGGAGGAAATCCACCAAGCATGGGGAAAACACACACACACACACACACACACACACACACACATAAAGCAGGAATCAAACCAAAACACTGGAGGTGCAAGGCCTGTTCTAACCTCTATGTGGCCTGATTTTTCTCCAGTTTGTCACTATCTAGTGTTTTCTTCTTTGGAGTCAACACTAGATAGCGACAAGGGGGGAAATGGATTGGCTCCAAAGAAGTTTTTTTTTTTTTTACAGGAATTCCTGTAAACTTTATGGATCTCTCTCTCTCTCTCTCACACACACACACACACACACACCAATCTAGTTGTAGTTGGTGAAATATGAAACTTAACAGATTTCTTTCTTAAGAAACTGAACTGCAAACGAGAAATGTTCCTATAAGCTCCTTCACTCCTCCCATGTTCATGATGAATGTTAGCCTGAATGCTTTCACTTTGAGCCTGCACTGGGAGCGCGACAGTCTCTTTTTCCACTGCGGACTCGTCCGAGTTCGGGTGCGGTTATAATACATACACAATTTAAAAAACATTTTATTTAAGATTTACAATATTTTAAGCTATTTTTAAGGATATTAATGAAGCGCGACAATGCTTTGCGGAAACTGGAATGTCGACTTAATGCACTGGATGTGTTTCTCCGTCATACTGGCAGGAGTTACCGCGGAACCAGGTAAAAACTCAACTCAGCGTCTTGTGGCATAAGTTATTAGTTAAGTTCCTACACCTTGTTTGACATGTCAGGACAACGTCCTTACTTTCAATAGTTTAACAGGAGTGTAGAAGTATGGAGTCTTGTTTTGCGTTTTAACCAAAAACTAAATGTAACTTCAGAAATGCTAAAGAAAAAACGCTCTAACAGCACACAGTATCAATGTCTGTACATAATTAACAATCTTTTTTTTATTTATTGAAAGCTTCGAAGTGTCACGAAGTGAACATTTTGTCAGCGGTTGGGATTACGTTAATACTTTAAATCCTTTAAATACTCTGAAATATGTACATAGAGCATGTGGTAAATAGCAGAAATAGTATTTAGTAAAGCAGTGAGGCAGCAGTACAGTAAACTGCAGCCCCGGATGTAGTTCTATTCCTGAAAACGCGTGACGTCAGTCATTTGCATTGTAATAGTTTTTCTTTGGAAGTTCCGCCTCAAAGAATACATTCAGTCTGATAGCAGAGGAAACAAACATGGAAAAGTTGACCATTCATCATAAACCCCAGAAGGAATTCGGATACATATACTGATAAATTGAGTTAATAGTTATAGCAAACATTTTTTGTTTTTTTCTGGATTGATCCAAACTGACAGCTTGTTTTTAATAAGCATTTTCAGAATGATCAGTCCTAATGATGTCACAGTGTCGTCAGCATCCAAAAAAAAAATTTTTTTTTTCTTTCCCCAGTTATAGAAAATTGTTTAGAAAGTTGTATAAGTTTAGAAAATGGTCACTAGGATGTCCGGTGTAATCACACAAAAATCTAAATGTAGCACAAATCTCTCAAAAAGTTCATGCTGGCTATGATAAAAAGGTATAAGGTTGCTGTGTACGAAAAAATTATTTAAGGTTGTTTATCCGGCCTCCAAATTCCCCAGGTCTTAATCTGAGTATCCATTCGATGTGCTGTACAAATAAGTCTGATACATGGAGACCCCACATTGCAACATTAAGCATTTAAAGGATCTGCTGGTGCCAGATACCATAACACACCCCATGAAGTCTCGTGGAGTCATGCCTCAAGGGGTCAGAGCTGTTTTGGTGTTACAAGGGGAACCTAAAAGTTAGTTGGTTTTTAAATTATGGCTGGTTGGTGTAAATGATGTATGCTTTAATGGATTTAATAACATTGAAACTTCGAGATGAACAGGGAGGCTCGCAGATATGAAACGTTACTTAGGCCTACTACAATGTGTCCACAAATCCTCCGTACATAGGGGAAATTTACAATGTCACTTTCATCTGGTCTGCAACATGTTCAGTTGTTTTAAATTTGTTTGGCAATAGTGTTGTGCCAAAGTTTGGTAATAGTGTTGTGTGTGATATGCAGCCATGAGAAAGTTTTCAATATGTTCTTTTTCTGTCAAAGGCATTCTTAAAGGATATCTAAAAATCTGAAAACTACTGTAAATGTGAATTTTGGAAGATATTTTTGCTAAAAACCGTAGAATTTTGAGAAGCCAAGAAGCCTTTACGTCCAATATACATATACAGTACAGAACAGCAAAAAGAATTTCTCTACATATCACAGATTGTTGTGAAGCTGAGGTCAGAGCACAGCCATGATATAGTGCCTCTGGAACAGAGAGGGTTAAGGGCACAATGCCAGGTAGGCAAAGCTGGGGCCTGAACTCTGTGGTACAGTCAGAGGGCTGGCCTGACCATACCACATTGATAGGTTTTCCATGCCTTTATATAGCACAGATGTATTTGCCCTTAATTCTGCCTTTAGCACTTCATTGTACACCATGCCTAATAAGTTACAGCAAGTCACAATTTGAACCCGTCGTGAGCTATATAAAAAAAAAAAGTGGTACCTTTTTTTTCAGTTTTTTTTTACTTTGACTGCTTCTACTGCATCCTTCTGAATAAGCATTCATTATTACTTAATCTTTTTTATTTAGATACATTTAGAATTTGTTGTTTATAGTTTGTGGCCATGTTGCAGAATGGATAATGTTGCTGCCTTAATAGCAATAAGGTCCCTGCCAGTTTGCTCTGGTTCTGCAGTGTCCTTCTAATCTCCTAAAATATGCAGATAGGAGAATTCCCTACAGTTGCATCAAGATGTGGTCAAAGACATAATGCCACAGCACCATCTAAGGAGTGAAAACAGTTTAAAACAATGAAGCAGCGTAAAAAAAAAATTATTATGTCTAAAGGTGAATGGGAACTGATAATTTGGCAGAGGGTAGGCTGTGACTTAGTTACCAGTGCATACCCAGCCTTATATTCCTTGGCACTTGGCAAGTATTGCAGGCTTTGGGATTTATGCTTGTGTTGGAAGCTAGATAGTGATGTAGCTTGCATTAGCAGTGAAGTAATTAATATTGACAAAGTGTTGTTTAAGATGATATAACCTTATCAGATGTGTTTACTTGCTGAAAGTGCTTCCATGACTGGTTTTGAATGTGGGTTTTTGGCAGGCTGCTGCTCTGCCCTCTTTTAAGTACTGCAGACTATACTGACCCACTTTCACCCATGCTGGCAACCAACAGTTAGTTGGTTCTTGGTTACCTGTGATGCGGAGCGATACATATAGTTAAATATGCGAGTGCTGTTATGCTCTATGATATGAGTGATAATATGGTATGTTGTAAGTCAAAATTTTTACATTTGTGATCTGAAGAATCTCTATGTCCTTTTTCATTTAACCATTTGTTACACCTTATATTTTAAACTGACTTAACCGATAATGGAGGAAATAATAAGTTGAAACAAATCCAACCTAGACGTACCTAATGGAGCAAAGTTTCAGTGTAACACATGGACTTAAAAAAACTTTTTTTTTTTTTTTAAAAAGGGAAGCATTACATGATATTTTGTCAAGCTCCTGTTGAAGTATTGATTGAAATAAATAATTTGTACAGCAATCAGTATAATAAGTAATCAAACATACAACAATCAACCATAATATTAACACGACCGTGAGGTGACTTTAATCATGGGCACCCAAGGCTCATCTACTGTATGCCTGTTATAAGCAAAGCTAGCCTGTCTGGTACTATCCCACTGACAAGCCAATACAGCACAAACTGCCAAATTAAGCCGGTGCCCACCATAGTAGAAAAGTGTCAGAACACATAGTGCACCACAACCCGCCCTACACAGGGCAGAGCAGGCAAAGAGCTTAAGGCAGCTATCCCAGCCCCCAAACTTCCCAGACCCCAATCCAATCAAGGACCTGTAGGATTGTGCTGGAGAAACATGTCTGATCCATGGAAGGCCCACCCTGCAACCCACAGCACCCAAAGGATCTGCTGCCAACACCAGGCACCACAGCACACCCCTCTGACATCCTGCAGAGTCCATGCCTGTTTTGTTGGCACCAGAGGAACTCTTTTGTTGGCACAACAGGGACCTAAAATGTAAATGTAAATTTTAAACAAATCTTCTATCATTTTGCAGAGGGAAGACCACAACCACCACCTACACTTAAAATCATTGAAAAAGGAAATTGTCTCAATTTTATTGCAAGCCCCCCTATATTAAAGAATGACAGTGGACCACAGTGCTGGAGTTACAGGTTTCTGTACAGAAAATGCAATGAGGTGAGCATCCTTATATTATCTCACTGCGTTTTTTAAATGCATGCAGTATACATGTACTGTATATAGTTTTGTTCCTTTTTTTGTAATGAACATGAACTTACATAAACTTAATAATAACTAAATATTCAATAACAGTTGTGTTCTGTTTATGATTACATAGAACACAGAAACTATAGATATAACCGATAATGACAGTTGGACAGCTGAGGTGGACTATGATGCTACCTGCAAGTACACTATTCAGGTGCAGGCAAAATATCGTACAGAGTACTGTGGGCCCAAAGAAGAAGACAGTGACTTAAGTGAACCTACTTACTTTGGTAATTGTCACCCTTATTTATCCTTATCCTTTTAGACACTGCATCGTTAAAACCTAACTTGTATTATAATTATTAAATATGATTGATTATATTATTATATTTATATTACACTGTCTATGTACATTATCTACATAATAATGCTGTTTTCTGCAGGTAAGGATGATGATCCAGTTTTGCCCTTTAAAGTGGCTATAATTATCATCCCTTTAATAGCATGTACCTGTCTTGTTACTTCTATAGTGCTGTTCAGGAGGTAATGATACTGTATTTTTTTATATTTCATCTATTTATTTTTTTTCATTAAATATTAACCTTATTCATTAAGAAGTTTACAACGGTTTAAATAAATGGGTTTAAAAGTCTTAAGTTCCAACATACAGCTTGTGTTTGTTTGCAAGTATTAAAGCTCAAAATAAAAAAAAGCCTATCTTTCTCCACAGACACAAGGAAATGTTCTTCCCCAAAGTTCCCAATCCATCAGATTTCTTCAAGGACATGTTTGACAACAAAAATGAAATGACAAGGGTAATCTGCTTTAATTTCCTTGTGACAGATAATAATCATAGCAACAATGCATTGATTATGGTTTTCATAAACATTAAAGCTACTCAGTTTTTTTGTTGTTACAACACGAAATAACTTCATGAAACATACATATTTTATTGGTTAGATTCCTACAAACATGTAAAGTGCCTTAAATTTTTTTTAATATATTTCATGAAGGTTTTGCATTAAGGATGATGAGCTGATTTTAAAAAATATATTTGTTTCCCTCCTCTCCCACAGGGCCTATATGAGCCTAATGAAGAGGTAGTGACAAAGATCCATGTGGAGCCAAAGACTACAAACCTCCATCAAATAGTCTAATCAGCTAAACAACATAAAGGTTAATGCAAACAAATGTGTTCTATTAGGATAATTTATTGAAAGACATTTAGTGAAGTTGTCAAATGGTCTTTGATTAGTGTAATTAATAAAATCATTTAAAAAATAAGTATTAAGATATCAGTAGTAGAATTAAGCAATATCACATGAGAGGGAGTGCTGTTTTTCTAGAAATGCTGTTTATCAGGAATGACCAGCATCACAACTGGCAATCGAGAGTTCCAGAGGCATCATTAAAAATTTTTTTAAGGCAGAACAATTCTATGGAGTTGGCATCTAAAATGTTTATAAATTTGACAAATACAATAACTTAAAGATAGTAAAGGACAAGCTATGTTAACACTAATGCTAATTACTGATGAGTGAATCACTGATGCTAGTGACTCTTTACAAATGGAAATTCTGAAGCTGATATTAATTTAGACATTTATTCATGTGAGCTGAGATTGGTTATTCATTCCTCACTTTCTGGTTAACCAGATCACAGCTGTTTATCAGCTATTAATATGTCCGCTTGACTCCTACAGCTGTGCTGGTGAGCAGTCTACTAAACGATACGACAGTGTTCTCCAGGAGTAATTGATTAACCAAATACCCTAAAAAAAGAAGAGTGTCTGTGTGCACTATTTAGGATACAAATAAGAGTATATACAGTATATTCAGAAAAGCACCTGCGGATTCAACTTGACTTACTGTAACTGAATTAACGTAAATTATCTTAGTATGGTTAATTAAATCACCTACTGTGAAAATAGAATTTAACAGTTTCAATCTAATCTAAAAAAATTGAAGGGACACATGCCTCCTCAACTAAAAACAGGGTGTGACGTGTCTGAAGCATGAGTGATGCATGTTATTAAATATCCCAGTGATGTTATATAACAGCATTCATAGAATGCTTCTTGTCCAATGAGATTTCTTGGTCGTGTCTAACTGTCATATAATAAATATTAGTAATACAGTATATACTAGTTTTATGTGATTAAAATAAAGTAGAAATAATTTAAGCCTATTGAGTCATTTTAGTCACTGCAGCTTGTATTCTGTTTATGTTTGCACTTAGGATGCACATGTTCCAAATGAGGAGGAATGTTCCACCTGCTTAGCAACGTTGGAATTCAATGCAGACTTGTAAATACACTGTTACACTAGCCCTAATTTAGGTGCAAATAATGCAAAATATTCTGTATACTGTGAATTCTTGAGATATGCGCTTTAACTCTGCCAAGGGTCCTTGACACTGAGAGGGTCATGGCAGAAGCTGCTTTTAAAGTATTTTTTTCTATTGATTTTGTGTTGTTTTTGAATATATTTTCTAAAATGTTGATCCACTGTTTGTTGTTCAACTTGGAAAAGCTTCATAAACATATTCGTATTTACTGCCTGCTATATATTTCAAGCCAACAAAAGTTGGTACTGTTGTGGCTAAATGCTTAATAGCTAGGTCACATTTTTCAACAGAAGAATTGTTTATAATATACATGTTTAGTTTTTTTTTTTTTTACATTTATTTTTTGTCTGCAATGTTGTATACATCTTTACATCTAGGACATGGGCATAGAGAACCAGTTGTGGGCATCGGGACAATTTTACTGTATGTCTCTTAGGGCCAGAGTTTTGGAATGTCTTCTGAGAAAGGTTACTCTTGGGATGTCCACAATGCCAAATCCATATTTAAACACTTTTAAGCAGTTATAAACTCACTAGTCAATCATTTCTTAACATAGTGAAGGAGAGTAGACTGTGCTGTAACAGTTTTTTTTTTTATAAAAATCTGTCATTTACAAATATTCCAACAATGCTTTGAAAATTAATTGACACTAGCTGAACTGAGAGGATGATGAAGAAAGGAGGGACTACCTAGACATTGTGGCTTGATAGATTGTAAGTTTCACATGATTTAAAGCTGTAAAGTGTCTGTTGTCACTTTTTTCTCTGTCTGTAACTTGCTTTGTGTACTGTATTTTTTCTGGAATATAGATAATACTTTTTGCTGCCTAAAGCCTATGCTGTAATCAAATAGTTCTAACTTACAGTACATGTATGCCGTCACCACCCAGATATCTCACGTCTAGTACTGTATGTACTCTATGTACGTATGTTTATAATGGCTAGACTACCACCTTGGATCATTTGGCCACTGACAGAACACCAGGCAATAAGGATATGCTAGAGCTACACTATTTGAAAGAGTTTGTTTAAACAAATATCACTTCCTGACTATTAGTGACCAAGTAGATTTTGGCTAATGTTAATCCGATTCCTAAGTAATTCCTAATAAATTCCTATTAGATGTAGATTATTATTAGATGTAGATCGCCTGGGCTACTCGGGTCTGTTTACAACCATTTCATGAACACATTTCTTTTTCTTTACATCTGTTTTTACTATTATTATTATTATTGTTGATAAATACAATGTAAGGTAAAATGTATATTTTCTTTTTTTTTTATGTTATACATTATATGTACTTTTATATACACTTTGTTTAGCATTTGCATTCCCTTGCGGTATGAATGTCACTTCAAAATATAAACTAATATATCTGTTGCCGTGTTGAAGATATTTAAATAAAATATATTTTCATTTTTAAAATACTTTCACTAGCAGTTTATTACAATTTATTTTAATACAATTTTATATTACATAAACTTACAATTTATGAGTGTACTTCATGATTTTTATCACATATTGTAGGCCCATTTTAAGGGCTTGGCATCTTTATTGTACATATTAGCATGTTAAATACTAGAAAGCTGTAAGTAGTATTACTACAGTGCCGTGAAAAAATATTAGATTTTTTTTTTGCATATTTTTCACACTTAAATGATTCAGATTTACAGACTGATAAATGTCGATTACTTTGTTTCTCGTCTGTTTCTTTAGATCATGGAATGATGTGAGATCTTTTTGCATGCTTGATTTAGACCGATTCTATTTAAGTGATTTCTTGATTCTATGGGTCTGGCTGTAAGCAGGCCTGTCGGGGACCTGTGTGTGCGGGCAAGTAAAATTTAACTCAAAAGAGTTTTTCAAAAGAATGTGGCTAATCACAGTTTATCCAATTAAGCAATTTCCCTTAGTGATTAATAAAGTTCTTTGAATCTTGAATCCATGATTTAGCAAGGTTAAAAATGACTCTTTTACATAGGCGCAGGTAGGTTGTGACATGTGATATATAGGGGCAAACACTTTTTCATGGCACTGTATAGGATTACAAACGGATGAGTTTGTCTCGATGCTACACTTGAGTTAACCGTATCCTGATATGTCTGGACCCGTGTTGTAAAAAATACCACTTCCCAAAAATAAGTCTCACTTATGTCACTTGCTCCGGTACAATCTCTCCATTTCTGCTGTTGTCCAGAAGATAATGAAATCCCTTTTGAGTCTGGTTCCTCCAAAGCTTTGTTGCTTCATGTAACCTCAAGAAGTTCTTCCTTGCCCTGTCACCTCTGCTCCGGCGAGATCTAAATCTGCATAACAGTTTCTATAAATGACTATGCAAATACATTTTAATAGAACAGTAGAAAGTCAAGGTTAATTCTCCACCCCTGCATTTGAGAATTATACAGAAAACATACATGAAGCGTGTTCAGGGTTAGAAAATTGCACACATGCTTGTCTGAATACCGCTTGAACAAAGAGCAGTGTGGTGCATCTATAGTGCCCTCTGCTGGCCACGGTACGCTAACGCGCCTCCTGTACGGTCCTGATGCTGCAGGATGCTGATGGAAGAGACAGGGGTTGTGTGTATCTAAAGCGGGTCTGCTGCCGGTTTACCGGCTTCGTCTCTGTGGCGCAATGGAATAGCGCGCTGGACTTCTAATCCAGAGGCTCCGGGTTCGAGTCCCGGCAGAGATGCAGTACCGCAATAGGAAGTGGTCAATTTTTTTAGTCACTGGTGAGGAAACTGATCAGCATCAGCTTGGAATGTAGAGGCTGAATCTTACATGAACCAAATGATAACAGCACGATCTTGGATGCAGGATGTGATAAACTCATCTGTGAATGAGGAAATGACTTGAGCTGTATCCATAACATATTTCTCAATATATTCTTTTTTACATGGATAATCATTATGTACAGGACTGAAAGAATGCAACCCCTCATTTTTTCATATTAAATTAAATGAAATGAAATGTAATTACGTTAAATGATGTAGATTAAACTTAAAGAAATTTGAGAAAATGTTTCATTGAGCCAAATATGCTATTTTAAATAGTGTTGCTTATGTAAAACTTCAGTAGCAATCTCATTCCCCCTCTTGTCTGTTCCAACCACAAATAATTCAGCTTCATTATTACACAAATCACCAGTCTGATCACCTGTCATCATCTGCACCTGTTTCTCATTGGTTCATGCTGTAAACTAGATTTTTTAATTCTTATATGATTCATAGGTCACTATGTGGCTTACCAAACTAAATCATTCCTCTGAAACTGTTCAGGTACAGGGACTGAACTGAAAATTAGACCAATAAAAAAGGAAGTCTAAAGAACTATTTATCAAGACTACATTTAAACATACACAAAATTCATACAAGAAATCTTTGGATGCAAAATATGAATAAATGAGGGGTGACTCAAGACCTTTGCACAGTAATTTATATATAGGGGAAGCGTGCATGTGGTATATATTTTGAGCTGTACTCCTTTTTATTTCATTCTAATTATGACATAGGCAAGCTTAAATCATGATCTACAGCTATAGGTGAAATGCATTTCAAAGGTAGGAAAGATAAATATAATTTTGCCTCCAGTCTGTTTGTATGGAAACAGACTGGAACATGTTCTCCACATGCTTTGGAAGCTTCATGCATGAACTCCAGTTTCTTACAGAAGATTGAGGTTTCTAAATTGTTGTACTGTATGATTGGGTGTACCATCCAAAGTGTACGCTCCAAACTTCACTGGAATAATTATTTTTGGGGAAAAAAAATAGTCTGGTAGCTTAGTAGTCACCTTACACCTCCAGGGTTTGGGTTTATTTCTTGCCTCAGGCCTGTGTGTATGGCGATTGCATGTTCTTGCATGTTGGATTCCTCTGGCGCTCCACGCCAATTAGCCTAATCTGCATGTCTTTGGACTGTGGGAGGAAACCCACCAAGCACGGGGAGAACATGCAAACTCCATGCACACAGAGACGGGAATCGAGCCTGGCCGGGAATCAAACCCGGACCCTGGAGGTGCAAGGCGACAGTGCTAACCACTACACCACCGTGCCATACCTTCACATGTAACATCCTAATTTTAATCCATAGATTTTAACATGATGTTGACCCACCTTCAACTCTAAGAATTGGATGTTCATCTGCATGTGAAGGCAGGAGAACAAATACCTTTGGCAATATAGTGTGTGTACAGACGGTGAGTGAGTAATAATAATAATAAGAAGAAGTGGAAAATTGACATGTATATTTTGCATTTTACTCAGCTTCTAAATGAAAAGTATTTCTATTTAAATGTAGATTTTGGAATATTAACTCACATTTAAACATTTTCATTCTATCACTCTGATGTCTGTTGCACGTTTATCCACCAGAGGGCGTAGTGCAATTACTTATCAAGACTAACGGATTCAAATCAGAAGAACATAACGCTCTTGTCTATTGTTTTGCGCATGTCTTCTAGTATAGAATGAAGCCTTACTGGCAAGTTTGTGAGCTTAAGTTCTTTAATATCATTAGTGTATATGGTCGACACCTGACTAATATACAGCAGTGAATAGTCTAGGTCTCAAACAGCATCGATTAAAAAAAATGAAACAAGCTTATAGCTTGCTCCAGCAGTATAGTATAGTATAGTATAGTATAGTATAGTATAGTAGTATAGTATAGTATAGATGCATGGAAAGTAAGTAGCCTGTTTTATTGAAGGTCCGCGTGGAGACCGGGACTGATAAAATGAGAGGGAGGGAGAGAGAGAGATGGAGGACCGGGGTAAAAGAAACGAAAAGACGAAAGAGGAGGGAAGGAGGGAGGGGGCACCGCTTCTGACGCCAGAGAGAGGGAGAGAGAGAAGGAGAGGGAGAGAGAGATGCGAGGAATGTAGCGCTAATGAGAAAACGGAGCGCTGCTGGAACGCAACGCAGGAGCAGCCTGGAGAAGAAGATAAAAGAAGAAGAAGAAGAAGGATAAGAATAGTTATATTAGACGAGGAGTAAGACAGACAGATAGAAAAATAACAGGGGAAAGTCTGACAGCCGGCAAACACGCATGGAAAGGATTGTTATCCCGCGCTGTAGGCAGAGGCGTGCGGGGATTTTCTGACGCTCTCCATGCGGAGGTCTGCGCTCGCGGCTTCGTCTCGGCTCGGCTGAACCATGCGCGCGCTGCTGCAGCTTCTCCTGAGTCACGCGGGTAAGAGGCTGAACTTCACCGCTCACTTCATCTCTTCATCTGTAGCCTACAAGTTCATCCGAGTCGGAGTCTGTCTCTGCTGCATGATGACCTTTAGTGTGCAGTGTGATGAGGTGCACAAGGATGCGCTTGCCTTTTTTTCCCCTTCTTTTCCTCAAATGATGCTTTCATCACCAGCATACTAATTGAGTGTGTGTGTGTGTGTGTGTCAGTCACGTGCGTGATGTCATTGCCCTGCAGTTGCCCTTCGTTTAAGCTACCTGCCACGTTGAGGGGGCAACAAAACACATGGGCTTGTCCCAAATTGTAACTTTTAAACCTAAATACAGGATATGGTGTTTGTTTTGTTTTTTACAAAAAAAAAAAATAATAATAATAAATTAAATGTGAATGTAAAACCTACCTGTTCAAGCACAGCAGCTGCAACCGCATACTAGTGTCCTAAGCAGTATGCTGAAACAGTAGATACATAAACCCCTGCTACAGACACACCTACAGCTGCGTACTATTCCAGCATACTATTTAGTACAGTAGTATGGAGTACCTACCACTCAGCCCATTGGCTGAATCCCAAGCAACTCCCTTCGCCCTACATACTGTAACTCCACTACCGAGTATATACACGGCGCTTTCTATATCCTACATAGTGCACTATTGGTCCAGAGGAGATTTGGGTCTCCTCCAGGATCCAGTCTACTTTAGTGAAGGTAAGAGAGAGAGAGAGAGAGAGAGCAGGTACAATAGGGCAGTCCATCATAGGTGAGGGGCGTGTTTTAGTTAGTCCCAGTAAGGTATTGCAGATGATGTAATCCATTCTTCTAAGTAAAATCAGGTCAACCCTCTTAAAAGCTCAGGATCAGGCTCACGACAAACCAGTCGATAAAGCTTTACCTGCTATTCATTCAGAAACGATTTCGTCTGTATTAGTTCTGGTAAAGGATATGCTCAAATCTACACATTCCATGATTCACTTTACATCAGTAGAAATACTGTATACACTATATAGACAAAACCCTGCAATGACAGTGTATCATATACTTCAATATGGAAGCTATAAAAGCTTCCACTCTTCTTGGAAGGCCGTCCACAAGATTTTCTGTGGGAATCCATGCCCATGCATTTTTTTTAAGCATTTATGAGGTCAGGTACTGATGCTGGATGAGAAGGCCATCTCTGTTCCAGTTCATTCCAAAGGTGCTCGATGGGGTTGAGGTCAAGGCTCTGTGTTAGACAGTCAAGTTTTTCCAAACCAAACTTTTGAAACCATGTCTTTATAGTCTTTGCTTTATACACTGGAGCACAGTCATGTTGGAATAGAAAAAGAGGGCCTTCCCCAAACTGTTGCCACAAAGTTAGTAAAAAGCATAGCATTGTCCAAGATGTCTTGGTATGCTGAAGTGTTAAGATTGCCCTTCACTGGGGATAAGGGACCTGATTGAAATACCTGAGTTCAGTAATGAACAGGTTTGTACAAATACGTTTGTCCATATAGTGTACATGATTAAAAAGCTTGAGGATATTATTTAACCATTTCGAAAAAACTGTAAAGCAGAGCAACAGAACGGCAAACTTTCATCACTATTTACGGCTGCTTACGGATCATAAAGTACAACTATTATGTGTTCATTTATCTCTAGTTAAGGACATCGTCCTACTGTAATCATTGTTGGAAACAGAAATGGGGGAATCCCTGAATGGGACAACATCACAAGGCACAATGCAAACACACACATACTCTCTCTCACACACAAACACACACACACACACACACACACACACATTCACAAACTTTAGCATAGAAGTTTAGAATAGTCGGAGAGGAAACCTGTGTACACAGAGGAAGACCAGACGAATACAAGCAGGCCATACATCAGTCTAAGCAGATATTAATTCAGGATTGACTCACAATATAATAACATCCACATCAAAGTCCAGATGAGAGTTCAAATTTGATCACCATTATTTATACTTAAATTCTTTTATTTGTGAGCGCACCCATACATGCACACTAACATTATGAAATAAGCATTTCTCAGAATTATAGACTTTATCTGAACCAGTAAACTTTTCCTTGAGTCCTGCATCTGTATTATTACTATAATTGTTTATAATTGCACTTGAAATGCCTGTCTCTACTTGAAAAGTTGCAAAATCAGTGCCAAATCACACTTACAAGCTGTTATAAATTGTCTTCTTATGTTTATCCTGGTGTAATCATGTAATATTTTTACTTTCTATTCCTGGACTTTTTCTTCCTATTATGCTGAATATTGCAGTCACAGTATAGTTAGTGTTCACCTCTATGGCCACTACAAATTTCCATAATAATGGACTGTGTTGTGGTACTTGGACATATAATGCATGTCTTACAGAGAAGTTCAAAAGGGGAAGATTGTTATTTGTTTGTAGAACTTCTTCTTCGTTTTATTTCATATTGCATAATCATACACAGCTGCAAATAAAAATAAGTCACACTCCTCCTAGTCCATTAAAAGTATTTATTGAGCACTATATCATCTGTCCATCCCGCTTTTCCCGGGTTAAACCTTGGCCAGGTCTTTGCCCTTCATGATGGCCGGATCAATTCTAAACTTGTCTGTCTCACAAATTCTGGCGGTAAATATGGAAGTATTTAATGACTAACTTGTCTAATTTCGTCCTTTCTCTTTTTAACTAAACATTCAACAAAGATTTTCAACTATATCAGTGGCATTTACTATTCTGTAACTCCATTTAGGATAGATTAAGGCGAAGCAGTGTCTCGTCATATCTGTTTCCAGCATGGAGATGGTGTTGCAGATGTCCTCGTAAAGTTAGTAGTTTAGTGATTTGCAATAAATTCTCATTGATGCACTGACACTAGGACTGAGAGGGTGTGCCAATGCACGCGTGTTTGTGTGTATATAAAGGTACGGCTCTAAGAAAAGGGGGCCCTGGGGACAGGTGGGTTAGTTCGAGGGGTCGAATCGACAAAGATGATTTTTTTTTTCGGGGGTAGTGGGGGGATGGGAATGAAAAGAGAGAATGTGGGAGCATGGGAGGCAGAGGAGGGGAGTGGTTTAGGCCATAGGAGGAGAAAGGCATTATTACTCATGCCTGACTGCTTTCACATGGGGGATGGTTTTGCCCCCTTTTTCTGTCTCTCTTTTGCAATGAATGTCAGGGGGAGAAAAGTTCAAAGGGTAGGCCTGAGTGAGAATCTTTGAACCCCTTCCCCCTTTTTTCAGACGTGTTCTTTTTCAGCCATGGAAATCGGTTTGAACTTTTTGGACACGCCAAGCCCACTTCATACAAACCACTGTTCCTTCATTCAGCCCGCCATCAGCCTTTGTCTATCTCATACTTTCTCCTCCATCCATTTTTTCCTTTCCTTTCTGTTGCCTCTCCTATTATTTTTCATTTTCCAGAAAGAGTTGGGAAAGTCCTGTTCTGGCGCTCTGTCTGCTTTTCATTCTTGCTAATTTTTTTTCCCCTTCTTCGTCTTTCCATCCCCCAGTTCGTTTTTCCCCCTTCCTTGTCTCTAATAAGTTCCAGATGTGTTTCTTGCATTCCTTTAGTCAGAGCCGAGGGGGAGGGGTCACTGAAGAGGAGACAGAGAGGAGAGGAGCATGGAGGGCGAGGGATTGAGCGGGAGAGAGAGATGCATTAAAAGAGATCAGCACTTAATGAAGAGATGTTGCTTGTGCTTTGCAGAGAGTCTCCTCTGTCGTGTGTGTGTGTGTATGCATGTGTGCACACACCTATCTGAGTGGATGGATATCTGTTAGACTGTAGGGGTCTTTTTTGTGGGACTTCTCTCCTACTGGTAGCCCCCCTGCCCCCACCGCAAAGGAATGTGGCTGATGATGGTGATGTCATTTCTCATTCTCTGAACTTTTTTCGGGTCGGGGAGGGCCACTAGACCAAACTGTCCAATCAGTTAGCCTGCAGGGACAGAAAAAAAAAAAAGTTGCGCAGCCCCGGAGCCAGCTAGCCAGGCAACAATAAAGGCATTGTAAGTGCATGTCCAATGAGGTCGCCGCAAGCCAAAATATCATGTAGTTAGATGGATGACCAATCAACCGCTAATGGAACGCTGCGATTTTTATACAGCTTGTACTGAGATTACGATCTCAGTGGCATATAGTAGAAATGCCTGGGAGACACTAAGTTGTCTGGCTCAATGAGACATTAATGACTTTCAGCTTTGTTACTCATGGTCAAGCAACTTAGTCACTACAGTTACTCATGTACAGTATGTGGAGGTGAATTCCACAAATGTGTGTAAGAATTTCTATTTATTTATTTATTCATTTATTTTTAATTCACCTTGTATTTTCTAATAAGTTCACATTGTATGAAAAAGTTTTGTGTCTTTACTTCATTTGGAATGAGGAATGCACGAATACATTCATACTGTGTACACGTGTGCACACACATACTCATAGGCAACCTTGGAGCACGTGCTGTTTAGTGCTCTGAGCGGATGTCTGTAAGTTATTATCTAATACTTTATGTCTCGGTCCATTTGGAGTGGACGTTTAGATTTCTCGTGCTGACCCTTGAGGTTGCCATGGGCACGCCTTGTGTTTATTGTGTCAAGGTTTCTGCAGTGACCATGGCAACAACAGCCTCTGCAGTAGTTCATGCGAATAAGCGACATTAAAATCGACGAGGAGAGCGAGAGAAGCGGAGACGAACACGGTAACGGCGAGGAGCAAGAAAAAAAAAAAACGGGGGACGGGGGAAATTGCCCAGAAATCGTTTTCATTCCCTCCCGTTTCAAATAGATCTGTTTCTATAGCAACGGCCGGCCTGTGTGGATAGAGGGACAAAGAATGAAGAGCAAGGGATGAAGAGAAAGAAGGAGAGAGAGAGAGGACGGAGAAGAGAGTATGTGACGGTAATACAAGGAGGAAAGGGAGGATGAGAACATGAGGTAGAAATGAAATCATACATAGGAATGGGCGTTTTTTCCCCCTTTCTCTCTGGGATGGGAGGGTGTATAGAGGGATGGAAGGAGTGAGAGAGAAAGTCATAGAGGAAAGCGATGGACAAAGCTGCTGACAAAAGGATAAACACACACACACACACACACACATAAGTGTAAAAACAGAGTGATGAGTTTTTCGTGTCCTTTTCTCCAAAGGTTGTACTTTTCTGTAAGAAAATGCAGCTGATTTCTTGGCGGAAAAATTAATGAGCAGAGAGAGGTGACCTGGGATGTCAGACTACAGGAAATCATCAGCAGAGCTGAAAAAAAGAAAGATGCGATAAAACAGGATATGCTAATAAATATCAATTATGATTTTTTTTTTTTCATTTCTTTTAAGCAAAAAAATACAAAAATTAAAGACAGCACTACACTTCTCCCGTCATCCCCATGGGCGAAAAAACTTTTCGTACTTTTTCACCTACGTCAGCTGTTGCTATGGTGACGGGACACTGCGAACAGTGCGGGAACTCACCATTGGCTGGCGAAGAGCAAGAGAGAGAGGGGTAAATGCTAGAGGGGATAATTAGGAACGGGATTATCAAAATGGGTCTACGGTGTTAATCACGCTCAGCCATTAATGATGAGATATCACAGCATGATGGGGAAAAAACGTTTGAACATAACGCAAGAACTGTAAGTATGACACACGTTCCAGTCAGCCTACGGGGTCTGGGCATGATCGTAAAGTAGTAGAATTTGTTCTCCCTGTAACATGTAGCATCTTGAACAGAGCAGGTGACGTGTTTGTTGACCAGACACTCCTTTGTTGTCTGAGAGTGAATAGTGTAAGTCACACACAGCTGTCTAGTCCTAAGCACTGGCCAGAAAGGGCATTTGAGGAATTAGCACACGCCTTCATTAGTCAGTGTAACAACAGGGCTGCAGCAGTCATTTGCATTCATTTATTTTAGAGCCATCAGCAAAGTCCATTTCATTAGCTGTTCACATTGTCGTCGGTTGTCAAGACTAGAGACGGATCATGTGTTATAGTTAACGCGGATATTCCTACGGTACCGTTTCCCCACGCGTGTCATCGCAACCGCTCCCCCCCACCCCCCAGACGAAATCACATTTTCTCTGATTAGTTTTATTTTAAAACGTTAAACAAAGAACTGTGCTCTTTTCTCGTGATAGGCGGCTCCGAGTCCATTTTTTCTCCTCCCCTGGTAGGGGCTATTTTTGGATGACATCATCGCTTTTGCTCTTTGTGCCATTCCGATGCATATTCATAAAGCAGCACATTAATGGAAAAGAGGTCTGAAGAACTGTACTCGACTGTACCTTAAAAGCACTTTTAGAAAGCAAAACGAGGTCTTTGAGAAACGCTACAGTACAAATCCCCAGATACTTTGTTAGGACGTTACAGGCACAACCCATTCCAAATCCTACCTTAGATTTGTAAAAACCTTACCTTTTTAAATGTTATCTTTGTCTTATGTGATTATTCGATGTCTGTTATCATTGTGGCAAGAGATTAGATTACTACTGTTTTAACTGAAAAATGTCTATATGGTATTATTTTTCTAGTGCACTTTTCTGATTAAAACATCATCAAGGCTGTCTGGGATTTTACCTGTAGCTCGCCAAGGTTTTTCTTTGTGCACAACAGTATACTACAGAGAATATTAGCTTGTACGTAATAGAAATTATGATTCCACTTAATTTTTTATTAGCTGTTTTGCCGCGTGCAGCGCAATAAAGTAACTTAATTTCATTTTATTTCAAAGGCACCGATGTGTTAATGAGGTGTTACAGAATTACAGAGATGCGCTCAGGACTTCACACTATTGTATTTCTGCTGCTCTTATGAAAGATTTATAGGTATTAAACAAATATTTGTTCCAGTGAATTGTGAGATTTTATTTATTTTTGCTGTACAACAGATTTACAGTAGGTTTAATAAATCAGTATATTTTGCTTATTTAGCAAAACGAAACAAAGCAAAGATGATATGTGAGGATAAGAGTAGATATTGGTATTGCCTGTCTTCATTACAGGATTAAAGCTGCTTATTACTAACTTATTCAGTGACTTGCACTTTAGAATACATACTTACATAATACATGTTTCCCAAATAAAATTTTGACCTATAAACACTTTGAAATAAATCTAAACCTACAAATGAAGGAGTTGTGCAGATTGCAGTTCAGGAAGAATATTTCTGCTAACTAACAAAAAAGCATGTACTTTTTTTTCTTTTAGAATTCCCAAGGGATAGTTATAGGAAGCAGGAAATTCTTTGTAAATCTATGAAATGTTGCATGGTCTGGAAAATTCTGAGGCTGTTGTGATCTTTGCCATATACTACTAGTTATCCAAAACATGATATTGGTGCTTAAAAATGTCTATCTAGGTGAAAAAGTGAATTTTTATTTTTTCATAATATTTAATTTTTTAAAATACTTACAATCCATGCTTTGTTTTTTATCAGATAAAAAGAAACATATGCTAAATATAATTTCATGCCCTTTTACAGTATGTAGTGTCTGTAACTTTTTTAATTAAAATCTCTTAATGACCTTAATTGTCACATGAAAGTTAGTCAAATTAGATTTCACCTGAAACGATGTATTATTCTCAAATGCTAAATTGTTAAGATATTGCAACAGGAATTTGACATGGTTACGGACACTACAGATTTTTTGCCTTTCAGGCTTTTAACAAAAACACTATTTAAGCAACAATCTTTACAGGTCACATGCTTCTGGAAGTTTACCCTAATTATACTATATTGCTCATGAAGAAATGTGAATAATTTGCATTTTAAATTATTATAGTTTGAAGCGAGACATTATAACGCTGAAAAATTTTGAAGTTAGCAACTTGGAATTTTTAGGGAAACAAGATTGGTCACATCCATGTTGAATAAACTTCAAAAGTAGCTGCTTTGGCACACACATTTTCTGTATTATATGTATAACAAAAAACTAATCAGCACCAATAATGTTTTGGCTATATATGAATTTTCACTTAAATTTTCTTAATATTTAGAAGCTGGTAGATGTTTGATGACCCCAGTTTATGATTTGAGGTCAGGTGAATTATTTCATTGAAACTGAACATATCTAACGGTTAATAGCAGCAAAGTAAAGTAGAAAAAGTCCGGCGAGGCTGATTACTGATAGTCAGACGTGAACATTTTTCCCCCGGATTGATTTTCCGATACAGCAGTTAGAGAAGCTCTCGCTTTATTGGAGAACCACAGGACTGTTATAAACTGCTCCTATTTATTGTTTTACTATTGACACTAATGTATGATCGTAATGAACTTGAGTGTCCTGGAATTTCATAAGCAGTCATGAAGAAGGAGAGGCAACATCGCTGAGATCGGTTCAGAGTTCAGAGAAATCATCGGCACGGAACGTGAGACGTGCTTAGTGTTAATGCGTGACTTTTCAATTTCTCCTCCCTGTGTTAGATTAAATTAGGTAGACATATTCCTGAGGCGAACTAACACGTGGGGGAGAATGAGAGCGAAGAAATCCAACACCACGGATAATGTGCATGTCCTGTCGAAATGTATTAGATCACATCATATTAATTGTAGCAAACCATTAATTAAAAGGTAATCGCATGATCACTAAATGCTTTTTAGTGATCAGTCAGTGCTTAAACAGTGGTGGACATTTTTTGTCATAATGTGATATTTTGCTTTATTAATAATAATAAAAACAGAATACATGTTATTTATGCCTCTAACATGTCATGAAGGCAACATTCCAGGCCACTGAGTAAATGTAGCCTTTTACGCTCATGTGGTTCTGTTAACATTAATGATTTATTTATTTTTTTTTTTGGGTAGAGGAACAACTGCTGAAACAGCACTCCCATCGAAAAATGCATACTTTTTTCCTGTCATATCCTTCATGTTGAACCAAGACCTTATCCACATTTACAGATATTTTTAAACAGTGGAGAAAATCCATTTTCACAGTTTTTTCCTCTGGATAGGAAACATGTATGTTTTTGAAAAACACCACAGCATCAGCCTTTGCATGCCCATCGTGGTTTTGCATGTGTTATGCATGTGCTAAGGGGCCGTTTGCCATGGCTACTGACCAGCTTGTTACTTCATGGTGTGTAGTTTCTTCTATGGTTATACGTTTCAATTTAATTTCACTCTATTTTATGATTATTCATCATGTACAGTATACGCACCAAAATATCCACTGCACTGACAGTATGAACCGTACGGCAAATGTGGATGTTGGATAAAGCTCAAATGCAACAGTTTTCATTTATCTATAAGCTTAAGCAGGAGTTTCACCTCATCATCAGGCCATTAAAAAAAAATCTGCGTTTTAGTATTTGACACCTGACAGTACACACTCATACATGGTTCTTCTGTACCACAAAATTGTAGTAATAAGCCGTAGTATTACAATTTCTCTTCACTGGAACTAAGAGTCCCAAACACGTTCCAGAATAAACAGTGCCCCTGTGAACAAAATGAACTCCATGAAGGTATGCAAAGGTTGGTGTGGAAAACTCAAATGTCCTGCACAGAGGCGGCTTCTGGTCCAACATCAATGCCTGATCTCACGAATGCGCTTGTGGTTGAATTAGCAAATCACCACAGCAATGCTTCAAAAGGTTCTAGTGGAAAGTCTTCTCAGAAAAAATGGTGGCTATAGTAACAGAAATGGAGCACCGAATCTGGAATGGGTTATTCAGAAAGAACAAATGGATGTGATCGTCAAGTGTCCACAAAGTTTTGGTCATACACTGTTTGTGCATGGGGCTTTTTGATTACAATTAAAATTCATGGATATGGTTCATGTATTCCTATAGAGTTCACACATGCAACCAATGTCACTAACGTTGAGAGCAAGAATAAACCAACATAGATACTTTCACATTCCTCTCTAACATAATGTTTGGGCTGAATGTGGATGTGTGTGTCCCTCTGTACATGTACATTAAGAGTGTGTTTGCTAAAGAGTTACGATTCTGGTTCATACCAGCAGGTCTAGTAAGCTGGATTATATGTACAGGCCACCCTTGGTGATCTTAGATGATAGGTTGTTTTCTCAGACTGGTCAAGTGATGTGTGTTTAGCTCTGCTGTGGTGTGTCAGTGTGGTCTAAATGGTGTTTGTGCGACTGAGGTTGGAGTGTGTTGCGACCATAGACTTTGTGTGGTCAGGGCACTGGCAGTGTGTTGCAGGCTACTGCTGGTACCCAGGGATCAGTGAGTCAAGAAAATCAGGACACTCTAAAATTGTCACTGCTGCATAACCTACATAATGAAAATTCTAACAGCCTCTTCTCTCTCTCTCTCTCTCTCTCTCTCTCTCTCTCTCTCTCTCTCTCTCGCTCGCTCTACTATGTTAACTACAATAGTGTTTCAAATATAATTTATGCCTCTTATCTTTTACTGTTTACCACCCTGTTACCTTTGTCACATTAATAATTCATACATAGATTAAAACACATCCACAATGCCTTTCAGCTCGGTATGAAAAAAACATGACCTACAGTAGCAAAGTGTTAGTGCAAATCATTCATTATTGATATAGCAATTCATTGTTCTTGTTCTTGTTTAGCATAGTTTTCCAAGCCTATTTAATTAACGGAAATGACTGAATTCACTAATAAATATCCCGCATTGTCATGTAACATTTCAGGAATACAGTAGCATTTGAGTAATTTCATTGGGTTTATACAAGTATTTAACACATCATTATGACGTTTTTTTAAAACTCAAACTTAAAGCTACCGAATACTACACTGCATTGCGTAAAGTTTAGCATTTGAGTTGAGTGTCTTAAGCAAATGAAGGGTGTTGGAATGTTTTTGTAGGCTCCTGAGTCGAATCATGAATTTAAATCCCAACGCTGATTTGAATAGCCAACCGTGGTCGGGAGTCCAAGAAAGAGTAATCAGCCATGCTCTCCGAATGGGAGCGATTACTTTCTTCCTGTCAGTCAGAGTAATATTAGCCAATTGTGGAAGATGGCAGTCAGCAATTTTCTTCTAAGTGTATGGTAATGTAGCAGTTTAAAAAAAAGTACAGTGAAGACAAATGACAAAGATTGTGTTCACACAATTGTGTTTTGATTGTGTTTGTCTCACCTAGGTGAAAAAAAAAATTTCAGATAGGATCAAGGAACACCATTTTCTTTACCAGTATACTTAATGCCTTTTATCTCCTGATTCATGCTTCGTTTTTGTAAATATGCATACGCATTTATATTTTTATCAGAAAAAAGAAACACGTTTGCTAAATACAATTTCATTCCCTTTTACAGTATGTTGTGTCTGAAACTTTTTTTTTAATTGAAATCTCCAATGATCTTAATTGTCATTCAAATGAAACTTGGCCAGTTTAGATTTCACATGAAAAGACATAAACCTGAAAAAGTGTGTTATTCTAAAATGCTAAAATTTTAAGATATTGAAACATGAATTTGACATTGTAACAAACACTACAGATTTTTTGACTTTTAAGCTTTTACCAAAAAAACATTTAATCAACATTTTTTTGCAGATTATGTGCTTCTAAAAGCTTAGACCAATTTTAGCATTAATACTCATAACTTAAAAATTTTAGGGAATTTTTAGCAAGATTGGTTACTTCCATGTTGTATAAACTTTGGAAGTAGCTTCTTTACCACACACATTTTCTGCATTAAATGTGTAACATAAAAAACACTAATGCCAAATGCCACAAATGGTCAGCACATTAACATTGATTATCAATTATAGACAACACGGCACACCCCTGAGGTTTTGTGAAGCCATGCCTCGAGGGGCCAGAGCTGCCCCGGCAGCACAAGGGGAACCTGCACAATATTGGGCTGTATGGATACTTGTAGTAAGAGATGGATTTATTGTTATAGTTGATGCATCATGTACCAACCCTAGAAACTGCAAATACAATAAATTTTAATAAATCGAGGTCATTGGGCACAGCAGAAGAGCTCGAGTGCACCACAAAACTCTGTGCACAAAACTCTTTTTCAGGCCCAACACTGTTTAGACAAAAAACATAAAAAAAACAACCTTCAGATATTTACACTCAAAAAGTGTTTCAGCATTGTGGAGCTTTGATATTACGTAAAATATTATATCTAATGAATTTAACAAAAACCTACCATTATGGAGTGGAAATAGTTCCTATAAGTTTTTTTTTCCAGTGTAATCTATTTGCTTTAATAAAAATAAGCCAAATGGAACCGTCAGATCGAGTGCAGGAAAAAGGTTACATGTTGTTTTGTGCCAAGTTCAAGTGAGCTTTGATGCAAATTCATGACCCTAAAAGCAAGACTGTAAACACAGACGTTATCCTTGGCTGGTTCTGCAACAACATGGAAGTGAAAACATACGACAGACAAAAGGAGTAAAAAGAGTATTACCTAAAACTCACAACTAGTTAAAGCTTCACTCAGCAAACTGAAAACTGTATAACGTAGTGTGTACTACCATCTCATTAATAATGCATAAACATTACAGACCAAAACCTGAAACTACTAAGTGAGTGTAGCATATTCCTGCGTTTTTGGATATGTGACTTAGTACTAATCCACAAATTTAAATGTATTATACTGTTACCTTAACAGAGATCATTATACTGTACCCAGTAAATCATTAGTTGCTTTACCCTATAGAAATCATCAGTAAATTAATAAGATGTTAAACATCAAATTGTTCCCTACAGTTTTTATATTATGAAAAAAATTCAGTAAACAAAAACAACAACTCCAATGCTATTTGTAACAGCTTTTGTTGTACATAAAATGTTGACCATTAAAATATAAAAAAAATTTATAGCCCTAACTATGACATTGATTCATTATTTAATAGCAGTTACACATTTTCCATGAGGTGGATTAGTGCACATATGTAGGATTTTATGACAAATGATTTATGGTAACAACACTACTTCATGCAAACTTTGTTCCACAGATTTATTATTATTTCAGATCCTGTGCGTGTTGCAAAATATCTTCACATATTTTATTCCCAGTGTAAGGGATTTTCTCATGCAGTGTAGGAAATTGAGTTTATTGGTTAGAAAAGTTCGAAATGCACACAACTGACTCTTTCCATTTAGGATACACAACGCAAAATGTCAGAATGTGGTGTATCATTAACCTCAGATGCATGTTTGTGACCTGGTTTAACATTATTTTTGTCTTGAATTTAGGTGTAACGCTATATCTTGTCAGTCAACATATAGCATGTTCACAGCTTCAAATGTTCCAATGGGTCAGAACGGAAAGTATGTGAAGTCTGGTCTGATACCGATCCAGAGTTTTGGCCGTACTCAGTAGCGGCTTGGAACATCTCAATGGTGTATTTTTCCACATAAAAAATTATAGCGAGAGAGAGCGAGAAATAGGGTCAGTGTTGGACAGTTGGGCTTATGCCAGTTGTTAAGAAAGTGAGAGAGATGGAGGACCTACAGAGGAATGCTGGAGGGATGAGGGGGAAAAAAAGAGGGTAAGAGCGGACTAGAGGGTTGCTATTTAATGTGATAAATGGGTTGTGACAGCGTGTCTCCAAACCCCCTCTGACCAGAGAGCAAGGCACGGAAATAGAAAGCAGCACTGGCTTTAGAAAAATAATAAACGAAATAAAAACAAAAAGAAGAGTGTGGGTGATGCAGATAAAACAGACGATAATATAGACGGAGTATCTTTCCAAACCATCGACAGTGACTGACTTTACCAGCATAACAGATAACAGTAGGGAATCCTCCAAGTGATTTCTCTAAAAGGAAAGGAAGGCAGAAAGAAAGTATAAGGAATCAGAATGACAGTCGACAAGAAGGGGGGAAAATGCAAGGGGGAAAATCTGAGTATTTTTACTACATTCTTGATATGAAGCCAATTAAAGATGCAGAGTATAAAAGAAAGCTCTCATTGTGACTGGATGCATCGTGATCAGCCTGAAGTTTTGTAGGAGTCTCGAATAAGTCCTGAGTCTTGAATATCTCGTTGCTCGTTGTGAAGAGGGAGGAACCATCATGCATATCATGTTCTGTGGTTTAGGAAATGTGTATGGAATGTGGTATCGAGGGACAATTTCTTCAGTCCAGCCCTTCAGTTAACTATGCTGGTCTACATTCACGCTCTCCAAAGCTTTTAGATATGATTCGGTTATGGCGGCTTAGTAATCAGGTTTGTAAATTTAGTCATAGTTGAAGTTACTTCTATGTACCCAAGTTGCATTACAGACTGAGCGCAGGTATGTAAAAGCGTTGCTCTTATCTGTAAGCCAACTTTGAAATGCATGTCTGTTATGCCTTAAAGTAAGAGTTTGCCATTTTTACCGCCACCTCCTGTCTGTACGGAAAACTGCAGTCGCAGGAAATACATTGTCCAGTTGGATAGTTGAGATTTCTTTTCAACAATCTCGCTTTGTCAAAGTCAATACGTTAGTTTCTTCTTTAAGGAAAGGGGGCAGGGCCCGAGCAGCTGGGGGAAATATGTTCGTCTTACATGCTGCACTTGTAAACATCGCAGATCCCCCTTCTGAAAGTGGAACGTTCATGTTAGATCCAAATGCGTCATTCTAGCCTGTTCCGTAATCAGCTACATCCTAAACGTTTGCAGTCTTGCCTGGCATCTGATGCATTCCTTACAGCCCCATACTGCAGTGTAGTTAAACTCGCATTATGTGATACTGATATATCTCACTAAGGCAAGTCTTTTATAAGTCTCAATCGACTGTCTGTGTCTCTTAAAGTTGCATCTAGTGCAGCTTCCTTACATAGCAGAGCACACTGGGTTCTTTAAAGCAGCATTAGTGGTGTTAATATAATAGTGGGTGTTGGACTATAGTGTTTAAATTGGCTATATGTGTGTACTGTAGGTAGGGAGGGTAGTGAGGACTTGGACATACAGTATTAGGAACATTTCTTACAAGGAATGTTCTTATAAGGAATACTGCTTTTCCACAAAAATAAATGGTTTTAAAAATACCGTACAGCACAAAGAGTCTTAAAAGTAAAATGATGTACATTTGATTATGAATAGTGTTAAATGTACAGTAGGTGTTGCATTGCATTAATACATAACTGCATTAATGTTTATTTGATAAGTGTGATAAGACTTAATAATGATGGCGTATTAACATATAATTCTGTGTTGCAGTGTGGACGGCCCGGTTCTCTCAGGAGCCAGCAGATCAGTGGGTGGTTCTGGGCCAAAGAGTGGTTCTGTCCTGCGTGGTCTTCAATTACTCAGGCATTGTGCAGTGGACCAAGGATGGACTGGCTTTAGGCATTGGAGAAGATCTTCGAGGTTAGTGCATTTCTCTCTCTTGTTCCACTCTACATTGTCTTCCTTATTTAGTTTTTTGTGTCTTTACATTTTAAGAACTGTATCAGTTGATATGGGTTGATACACCACTTAGTCTCAGCATGTTTTCCCTCTCTTTCTCTTTTTCTCTCTCTCTTTCTGGTTGTAATGTTGCCTCAGTGCTTTGCATTCTGTGTGCCTCACTTGCAAATTTGCACACGCACGCACGCATTCTTATCGCACGTGCGGGTAATAACAAAACGCGAACACAATAGACGCAATACACAATTGCAGCGAGGCATAAATACTCAAGAGTACAGTAAATCAGCTAACTCAAGCAGTTTCTGGTGAATTGATGGGAGTGAATGATGTAATCCACAGCAGTATTTCTGTCATTTCTCTCGCAACAGCCGCTAGAAAATGCTTGTCATAATGCAAGCATATTTTATACCGCCTAAGACAACAGTTTTTTCTGCCCCCTAGTGGTGGCCAGCAGCATGACATACATGACTGGGTGTGTGCACGTGCAGAGCTTCTGGTTTGAAAATTCAGTACTGATGTCATATCCTAACTGTCATTTAACATATCTGTGTTTGTATGCAATAAGCACAAAGTAAAATCACAGAGTATTCAGAGTGTAATGCTTTGCTATGGTATGTTTCTCGAATGTACTGTATTATAACCATCATATATTTCATCTGAAAAATGTACCTGAATGCAATTTGCCTTAGGGAAAAAAACCCCCAGCATAATCTGTGTGTGTTTTATGCCTTAGCCTGGCCGAGGTACCGTGTGTTGCGGCTGGTGGATGTGGGGCAGTACAATTTGGAGATCTCATCAGCTGAACTCTCAGATGACTCGCTTTATGAGTGCCAGGCTACAGAGGCTGCCCTGCGCTCCCGCAGAGCCAAACTCACCGTTCTCAGTAAGTGTGTGTGTGTGTGTGTGTGTGTGTGTGTAGGTAGTGAGAAAGTATGTTGCATTAGGTACATTGCTGAGGAAATATTACACCAGCTTGTTATCTAATAAAATACAGCTACAGAAAAGCAAGACCTTTTGCATTGTTAGTTTTAAAGCTGCTATTTGTAATTTTTAAAACACTTTATACTGTAGATCTATACTAATCATATTTTTTAAATCTATAAACACAATCAAGAATGTTGTAAAGTTTTATGAGAACTATGTAAGTGATAAATATATGAGGTTTCCACCTTAAATGAAGCAAATGCAGAAATCAGTGTTGAACAGTGTCTCTCCAGTGTAACTTTGACATATAATATTTCGATCATATTAAAGATTAAATAAAAATATGATGGCAGCTATTATGCAATAGCATAACAGTTAGTTCTTTCCTAAAAAGTTTGATTGGAAAAGATGCATTCCATGAGTGCTGATATGGAGTAAAGCCTTCATAACGGTTCTCATCAAAATTTGCTGATTTCTAAGGATGGTAACCCTAATGAATTTCTCCTCTGCAGCAGAGGGGAATTTTGTTCTTGATTTTCCGCTATGGTCTTCATGGGAGAGCCAGTTTCATCATGGTGCTTGATGCGTTTTGTAAATGCACTTGATGATACTGTTCTTGCAAGAACTATTCCAGAACAGCCGATCTTTGTGTCTTGAAATAACAACAGACTCCTTTTGTTGTTGTTCTCACTTAATTACCTAATTCCTTACGTGTTATTTCATACTTTTGAAAAAATCCAGTATTATTCTATAATAATAATAATGCTGCATTGTATTTATATAGGCACCTTTCTGGTCACCCAAGGTCACCTTCCAGATCAAACAAGGATAAATGAAACAAAAATTTAAACAATGTAGAAAATAAATCCAGACTTGCACCCATACATGTGTCTGGTACTGTACATACAGTGTATACAGTATATAACTATATATAACTACATATAACTATATATAACTATATATAGGGTGACACAAAAAAACGGAAACTTTTTTACAATCCAATAAAACTAGAAGTGATAAAAGAAATACATTTCATTGCTAAATTACTTGCTAAATGTCACTAGCCCGTAGTGCTACCACCTGCTAATGGCTAATACGCATTTCAAAAATTCCTGTGACTCTGTGTCACCTTGTATATATATAAAAGACAGTTTTTGTCCATACATTGGTCAGAACATTGGTCAGAGCTTTTTTAGTAATATGTTTACATTTCATACATTGAA
Source organism: Channallabes apus (assembly GCA_030522415.1). Classification (NCBI taxonomy): domain Eukaryota; kingdom Metazoa; phylum Chordata; class Actinopteri; order Siluriformes; family Clariidae; genus Channallabes; species Channallabes apus. The sequence goes on along the minus strand of CM060108.1, from coordinate 22,431,147 downwards.
GAACCTGAAACCAGTCTCAGAATATTTCCTGTATGTTTATCCAGCCAGAATTTGTCACAGCTTCAAGCAAAACTGAATATACAGAATGTAATTAACCTTTGGCAGTACCTTCGTATTTCCCTGAAGTTAAGCTTGCACCATAAAAGAAATCAACATGTTGAGAATAAGTGATATTATGAGCAGTTATGTGCAAGATTAGAAACCGCAACTTTTGGCAGCATATTGCGCATGCATCAAACTCTGGGCGTGTCTTAAACCGACCGCTGGACAGATTTTTTAATGAAACTTGTACAGTACTGATGTGAACTTTGGCAGTACATATCTGGCTGATGTTTAACCTGCACCATAAGTGAAATCAAAATGTTGAATAAAAGCGATGTCATGAACAGTTATGTGCTGGATTTAATAATCTACTTTTAAAAAACGCTTCTAATAAGCTACTTGCTCAATTTATGTATATATAGTAGATAGATAGATAGATAGATAGATAGATAGGTAGATAGATAGACAGCCTGTTTTTTTGCTGGCTGTGCTGCTGTGTGCTATAAAATGATTATATTTTCGACATATTACATTAGCTATATTTCAATGTTGGCCTGACTCTCTGGTGATCTCTCAGTACATTAAACCCCACTCAACTCAAAAGCAACTATACATAATCCTATAATATGTATGTATGTACGTATGTCGTCTGGCTCACACATCCAAGACGTCTACTACACAATGTTATATATAGTTTATGTCGAGCGTGCGTTCATGATATGATTCCTTTATGTTCCCTTGCAGTTCCCCCTGATGAGCCAGTTATCGAGGGATCCCCGGAGATCCTTCTCACTGCAGGGGTTTCCTACAACCTGAGCTGTGTGTCGCGCGGAGCCAAACCCCCCGCGGTTATAGAGTGGCAAAAAGACGGGCTGCCTGTAGAGGGGGCAGTCAGCACAACAGTAAGACTTCAACATTTTAACAAGTTTCACTTAGATCTGGTTGTTCTTGGATCGAGATATTGCTTCATATGTGCATAAAAAAACAAACAAAGAACCAACAAGATTTCTAAATCGATTTCTCTCGCTTTCTCCCTGTGTAGGAGGTGCTACCGGATAGGAAGCGAGTAACCACACGCAGCTTCCTACCTGTTGTCCCAGTGGACACAGACACAGGAAAGAACTTCACATGCGTGGCCACCAACCAGGCTGCACCTCTGGGCAAACGCACCGCTATCACCCTCAATGTCCACCGTGAGTTTCCACACATTTAGCATCCTCACACACATTTGACTTTGGCTTTCCTATGTGAAACTGTACGATGAAAAGTCTGTTAGCTGGACAGAGTAGTATAGAATAAAGAACCTCATACTTTATATCTTTATGTGCTATTACCATTAAGGATATACTTGTATACTAGTATAGTATTGCGGGTTAAAAATGCATTGTGGCTGTTTGATTTCATTATAATATCCCTGATTGTAACAGATCCTCCTGTGGTGGTGTTATCAATTGAACCACGGTCTGTGATGGAAGGAGAGAGAGTGACATTTACCTGCCAAGCCACTGCCAACCCCCCAGTTATGGGCTATAAGTATGTTTCTTCTTGCAGTTTTTTTTTAATAACCATCTAATTAGTGTTGGTGTTGAGCTTGTTGAACTGTTTTTGTTACTTTTACTACATAGTGGGATTTCACAGTTGTTGTTTTTTTATGATCTAAAACGAGGCAGCCCATGCACTCAGGCTCTGTGATGTTTTTGCTTCACCAACGTATCAGATTTTGTAATATTTGTCATGTATTATTTGTGCACACTCGCTGATAGGTGCGATGTCCACACTGAGATCTATTCAAATGAAAGATGCCCTTGTTCAGTACCGGTTTAGAGTTAATACTGTACCTCTGTCTGAGGAACACATCGGCAGTCGGTATAAGGTGCAATACAGTGTGTCGGAAATGAAGGCAAATGTGAAATAGAGAGGCTGAAAATAGAGACTATCCTTTGGGTAATAAAACGTGAAAAAGATCATTTCACTCAGCTCTGTGCAGCACTTTTCTCAATGTTTGTCTTCATCCTGTCACACTTTTCTCACCGGCAGATGGGCTAAAGGCGGCGTGGTCATCCAGGGTGCGAGAGAGAGCGTGTTTGTCACTAAAGCTGACCACTCTTTTTTTACCGAGCCAGTTTCTTGCCTCGTGTTCAACGCTGTGGGGAGCACCAACGTCAGCATACTGGTGGACGTCCACTGTAAGTTTAATAATCGAATTCCAGTTTATTCCATGATATAATTGCATTTTGAAAGGGTGACATTAATAAGTTCAACTTACTGTATGGTTGCGTTGTGATAGTGTTACCACCCCACATTATACAGTATATGATTATATTCTTATAATAGGACATCCTTGAGTGTTTTAAGCAGGTTAATTCCTGTTAACAGTTGTTATATATTCATATTCAATCATATTCGTATAGCACGTTTAATAACGATCATTGATGCAAAGCAGCTTAACAGGACCAAAAGACAATTAGTGAAATTAATGTGAGAAAATATGTACTGTATGAACTCGTTTGTTATAGCAGCTGTAAACATTGACTTCTTTACGAGACTCTGTTTCTTCTATTTTGTTTCCTTTTTTTGCTGTGAACACTGTGCCTATGTCAGAAAATTTAAATGAATACGAATACGAACTTCACCTCAAACCGCTGCCGATAAACGAAACCTTATTACATAAATGTTCATAAAAGTCACCTTTTAAGAAAGTTGATCCAGAACAATGTACTGTACTGTATCTTGTTATATAATATGAATATAAATCTCCTCTTCACACTTTGCTGTAACCAGACTGTTGTCAGATCAACTGTATTAGAAATTTAGACCAATCAAATGTAAGAATTCCCCGGTGCTATGGTATAGACTTACTGTAACTTCAAAACTAAACCGCCACTGACCAATCTCACCAAATTTTAAATACAACCACCTAGTAAAGCAGAGCTATAAATCCAACACAAGTAAATCGCTCTAACATTTTTTCCACCTTTTTTTTAAGTTGGTCCTATCTTGGTGGTAGAGCCTAAGCCAGTGACAGTGGACATGGACTCTGATGTCACGTTGAACTGTAAGTGGGCAGGCAACCCCCCTCTCACCCTCACATGGACAAAGAAGGGGTCTAGCATGGTAAGAAATCTAATACCAGACTACTTATTATTGAGATTATTATTATTATTTTTATTTCTACATTTCATCTCTCTCCCTTGCAAAAACTGACATTTTAGCGAGTGAATATACAAGGGGTATTGGTAACACCCGCCAACGTAATAACAGCCCACAAACGTAATAGAAATCCGTAGCTTTTAATGTAATAATCCCACAAGCATAATAAATTTCCCGCAAACGTAATACCAGTTGCTTTTCCATTTGCAGGGATTTGTTATTTGTTCGTGGGAAGGTGCTTTCAAAATTGTAATAACTTCCCATAAATGTAAAATTAGGTTTATGTGAAATTTATTAAGTTTGTGGGATTATCACATTAAAAGCTGCAGCCTTGTATTACATTCGTGGGCAGGTTCTACAGGCGTTCGTGTCAAACTGGGACTTCTGATTGCACCATAACAGAACACAGTTATGAGATTAAAACCTACCTTTATTTCTCTATACAATCCCCTGCTACACCAATGCGCTTATCTCAGAGTTTAACTAGTGCTTGAATACCATCACGGTAGAAAGTTTTCTCAGTACACTGGAGCCATAATCAGACTGCCTGCTTCACATCTGAAATTCTGACCAAACACGTGGAAGTTGCTTGGAGCGAGGTCAGGACTGTATGGCGGAAGTGGCAGTAACTCCCAGAAAAGTTTCTGTAATGTGCTGTAAAGTGGCACTATGCGGTTGTGTATTGTCCTTCAAAAACAGATGAAATCAGGGTGTGTTTTTTAATTTTTTATTATTATTAAAGGAAAAGGGGCATTAAAGGAGTTCTTGTGAGGCTAGCGTTTCAGGCGTGAAACAGGCAGCTCAATCATGGCTCCGGTGTCCTTGATGGTCTCCAAGAACTAGTGAAATGCTGAAATACGTGCATTAATATAGCGGGGAATTATATAGAGAAACAAAGGTAGTTTTTACTAGACCACCCTTTGTATATTGAATATACTCAAAGCTGTATACTATTTAATATTATAAGAGTACAATAAACCACATATAAGATTATTAAACCTATTCTATTAATTTTATGCATTGCTTAAAATGAGCAAAATGATCTGCCACTTTAGAACAAGACTATTTCAAGCTTGAAATTACAAACAAAAAAAGTCTTAAAATATGTTTAATAATATGTGTCTTATGATAATATTATAATAGAAAAAAACCCCAGGACAATTGGAGATATTTTCACTCGCTAAGTTGTCATTTCCTGCAGTGTTATCCCTCTTCCCTTCTGTCTCCCTTCAACATATTCTCTTTGTTGACTCTCGAGAGTGGCTTCATCCATCTGACATGAATTGCGGCCTCCTGGTGTGGTTCAAAAATAAAATGTACACTCTCACTCCCCTGTGCTCTCCATGCCGGTTTGTTTTTTCAGTTACTCACTGAGAAGACTCATGTTATTGAGGTTGTAAAGGTGCCGAGGCATAGTTGCTTTTGCCATAATGAAATTTATTTGTACAAGATATAACCCTTTCCTCTGTCTCTTTCTAGGTGCTGAGTAACAATAACCAGTTGTATTTGAAGTCAGTGGGCCAGGCTGATGCTGGCCAATACGTGTGTAAGGCCATAGTGCCCAGGATCGGAGTGGGGGAAACGGAGGTGACTCTCACCGTCAATGGTCAGTAACTCAGCTTTAATTAAATAGGAGACGGAAAATCTCTTATCATGCATGAATAATTTTATAACGGATGTTATACCTATAAGCCTTTTATAAATGATAAAAAATACATTTATATATAAAAAAGGCGGTATGAAGCCGGTGCTAGTTAGTCGTTAGTCATGATTAGAGATAGTGTTCTGTAATATGCCAGGGTATGAATGAAGTGTTAAGATGCTTAAATACAGCAAATGTTCAATTATTGTGTCCAAGAAAGCAAGAAATAAGTAAAGCTTTTTTTTTTTTTTTTGTAGGTCCCCCCATTATATCCAGTGAGCCAGTCCAGTATGCAGTGAGGGGAGAGAGAGGCGAGGTCAAGTGTTACATCGCCAGCACTCCTGCACCAGACAAGATTGTAAGTGTCTGGATGAATAGCTGTCATTTTTTAGTTACCTGTTGAAGAATGGAGTATTTGTACAGAAGTTGTGCGTGCCCTGAAGTTGTGAACTTCCTCTAACCTTCGGATTCTTCAAAACAACCCATTTGAACATCGCTTTTAGGCCTCAGCCGTTTGGTCAGGAGGTTTCAACAGGAAATATCACAGCGTACCTCAGGGTAACCTTGGCTTAAAATAGTAGAATTACACAAAAAAGCTCTTTCATCACTATTATTATATAACAGTGTATATTTGGCGCTAACATGGCTGGATGTACCAAAGTTCAAAAAGTCCATGTAAGTAACATTAATAATGAGTGAATGTCAGACCAGACGAGGCAACCAAGCTCCGTGTAGTCGACTGAACTTGTAACTCAGCACTATCCATTTAGAGCTCTCTTCTGTCTGAATGACCGTAATGTAAAATGACTGGCAGCCAAAGCTCTAATGCAGCTCCGAAAAGAGATTTATGAAATATGAAACACAGGAGCGGAGCGTTTTCCTCCTCATTTTCTTGTCTGCGTGTACTGCTTGCTTGTGCAGTAAATGGAACGGTATTCGACTTCTGCATTTTTGAAACATGTTCATAGTTCAGTATAAATAATACAGCACCTTTCAGCAGAGTTTAAAGACGTGTGATCCTTTCTCACCATCTTCAAAGCCCTTTGTTTTAGCACGGAAAAGCCATTTTGGTAACTGATATGCATGTGTGTGAAGGACAGGTGTGAATGCGAGAGAGAGGCTGTTATCGGGAGTGCAGAAATATTAAGAGCAGCAACAATGTATTTTTATATAAAGGAAAAAAGAAAATTTTCTTTAATGTCTCAGATTGCTTTAAATCCCGATTTTCTGCTTCATAGAAAACAAAAACCTGGGTTTATCATAGTTAAATAAATACAGGATTACCCTTACGCAAAGAAAATTTGGCAAAAGTCATATCTGAGGCACATTTGAGAAGATTGAGAAAGCAGCTAAAATCTCATTCAAGTCTCAAAGATGGCTCATTTCTGTATACGTGAGTCGCACACAGGACAAATATAAACTATCTCTGAGATTTAAAAGTAATGAGCCACATTCGAGAAACCTTTGAGAAGATGCAAAAAAAAAAAAAACACCTAAATCTCATTCAAGTCTCAAAGACGGCTCATTTCTGTCTAGGAGAAAAAGAAGAAATTAATATGAGATCTCATCTTGGAGTTTCCTTAATCACAGCACACCAACAAAGTAAAAGTGTGTATAATCTATAATCCTTAAACATGCATAAAGTTTCAATAATGTTTCAGTAAAACAATTTTAAGTATAAATATAATAGTTTTTGTCTGCATTGTAATATCTATATACATTTCATATATTGCAATATATGAATAAATATAAGCACTAGTTTCCTATATATGGAAATGTATTATTTAATATATTGCATTATAGTTTGCCTTTTCTTTCTCGTAAGGGGACCCAATGAATCCATCTGTTCTTTGAGTGTGTTTTAATGTCATTCTCAGACCTGCAATGTCAGTACAAATTTAGAATTTTTTTCTATCTCACCTCACTAACACAGAAAGGACTCTTGAGATGTTGATGTGTCTGAGGTTAAGCGAATGCTTGTTGATCATCGCCCTCCCAAGGGTTTCATTTCTAGAGTATACAAGGCACTATTAAACCTACGCCCTTCATCCTTAACAGGTTTACAGGGCATTGGGGAAAGAGACGTGATGCGTGTATTTTGGGAGACAGATTGGTGTTTAATATGGAAAAGGGTGCATTCTAAAAGTATATTAATAAAATTGACTTGACCCCTGAACGTACCCAAACAAAATAGATCCGTGTCCTAAACTCCAGTCATTCCTTTTGGCACTGTGATTATATTAAGCATTTTTGGGAAGCGGTGCGTTCCACTTTGCAAAACAACGTTAATAAAGGTTTTGAATTGGGTCCTTGTGTACATGTATTTTATGACTATATAATTATAAAAAGGTTTTGACCGTCGATAGAGAATTTTTTTATATTATTATCTTTTATTGCTAAGAAATGCACAGTGGTCTAAAACATTGGTAAACTTGTTTTCCTTTTAAAAAGCTAACATGATCTGAGACATCACAAAAAATGGACCATACAATAGGAGTGTCAGTGGTGATGATACTGTTTATTGTTTTTATTGCTGTTTTTTTGTTTGCGCTGGTTTTTATATTCTTTTTCATTTCGTACTCATTGCTATTTCTTCCATTTGCTGACTGAGAAAAACAAAACAAAATCATTGATATTGTTACTCTGTATAGTATTTATACAGTAGTATTGTACTGTAGTTTACAGCTTTATTGTTCCTTCCATTTTTTTGCATTTTTTTCCTAACTCTTGCAAATATTTTCTATGTAGGAGCTGTCAACTCTGATTATATCTGTATGGTGCTTTTATTGAATTTCAAGCACTAATATATAAAAAAGACACTAAATATGGAACTTGTAATAGAATGAGCTTGATCTAATCTAATGTTTGCTTTAAAAAATGCCATCGTCTGCCATGCAGACATTGAAATTCTGCACAGTTACACCTACGGAAAAATAAGGCCCTGTTCTGTGAACAATGTTCATTCTTGAAACATCCTGGATTTCATTTTAAATGATCTGTATGAAGCCTGTATGTAATAAAGTACCTGTATAGTTTTAAGAATATTTCAAAAATAATAATTATTTAAGACACATGAATATCTAATTATTGATTTGCTTTTGTAATTAGTAAGTAAATAAATAAATGCACTCTGTTGGATTCAGGTGTGGGCGTGGAAGGAGAATGTGTGGGAGAAAGAGAAGGGGACTCTAGCAGAACGCTACACGGTGGAGCAGAGTAAGTCATCTGATGAAGGAGCAGTATTGTCTACTCTTACTATCAACAACGTCATCGAGTCTGATTTCCAGTCCACCTACAACTGCACGGCCTGGAATGCATTTGGACCAGGGACCATGATCATCACTCTAGAAGAAACTGGTGAGTTTACGTGTATATGATGATGATGATGATGATTTTATCATTTGAATTGGAGAGAGTTCTCATTCTATTTGTGAAGGTCATATATTGTCACTTAATGGACATAAACAGACATATTTAAAGTTACATTTGGGTAATAGGAAAAAAATTCATTTAAAGCTTATGGGGTGCATGATTTCATTTTTCATAAATCACATTGCGATTACTGTATTTTGACACATAGTGAGATTTAAACTGTGATATGTAACTATTATTGTGTATTAAAAAATATTTAAATAAACTAACAGCAAATAATGGCACATCTTATTAAGAGAATGTTTGTAATTATTTATTTATCACCTCAAAATAAAAACAAATTCTACATAAATTCCTGTATGTTGCCTATGATACTGTAAATTGCAGCCGTTTGCAATTAAATATTCAAATTCAAAATGCTTATGCAGTGAAATGCTTATACGACCGCCCGTGACCTTAAAAATAAAAAGATTATCAATAAGAAATAAATGATGGGATAAAATCTAGAAAAAAATTATTTAGCTGTACAAAATATAAAATGTTTAACTAAAATGTAGCTGTACAAATATAGAAAATATAGAAAACTTCATTTGTAGAAATTGAAATACTGTAGAATTTAAATAGAATATTTGCACATGTCCATAATGTGATTTTAATTTTTATGCAATTACTTGAGGTGCGTTGTAACATTTTTAATAGTTATTTTTTATTTTTTATTATGTGCATTTCCTGAAATTCAGAACCCAAGACAAAACTGGCGTAACATATTTTCATTGATCAAGAATCATAACTGAAATATAACTTTTCAACCAAAAGGACATGCATATGGAAAATCTGTCTTGTAAACAAATAAAAACACTGAATTTGGGGTTGAAAATAACAGTCTATCAACTGTTCCACTGCTTTAATATCTTCTCTAAGAAACCTGAACCAGTTCCACACTGCAGAGGATGCATAAACTTTAGTTTTCTGCTCTGAGACATTTTTTTTCCACACATGGTTAAATTTTCTTTCACCTTCTATGGAGATAAGATGTATATGTCGCCACCTAGTGGAGAAAAATATAAATGTATGAAATTCAAAATTACCTTTGTTGCTGAATTAAGGTTTGTATCAGTATAATATTTTTATCATGTACAGCATTTAGCACACACCCTTATCCAGAGCAGGTTATATTGTTATCTCATTATACATCTAAGCAGCTGAGGGCCTTGCTCGGGTGCCCAATAGTGGCAAGTTGGTGGTGGTATTGTTTGAACCTTGGACCTTTTGTTCAGTAGTCCAATGCCTTGACCAATGAGCTACCCCTATGCATTTTTTCTAACATGTTCAATCAGTGCTGATTAACAATATTAAAAATAATGCTTGGTTTTCATGATTATTGTTCTTGTTATATTGTCATATGTCTACCATAATATCATATTTTTTTCATGCTTAGACAGTATGTTTAAATATTAATAAGGCAGCTCCTGGTTCTGAGCTCCTGGTTATGTGCAGAAATTTAACCTGGACCTCTCATTTCTCTCACACAGAAATTGTCCCGGTCGGTATCATTGCAGGCAGCACTGTAGGCTGCTCCATTCTGCTAGTGCTCTGTGTCCTGGCATTAGCTCTGTTCCTGTATCGTCAGCGGAAAGGAAGTAAGGAAACACAAAAAAAAAACAAAAACAAAAAAAACAGGCTTAATAAATGTGTTTTTCACTGCACCAGTGGTTAAAGTGTGTATTAATAGAGGCATATCACAATGCAGATGTAGAGCTGTCTAAGAAATGTATCAAACAGTTTATTTGGATTGTTCCCAGGTCGCCGCGGGGTCACACTCGGTAAGCCAGACATCAAAGTGGAGACAATAAATAAAGAAACCCACAGTCTAGAGGAGGACTCAGCCAGCGTCTCCACAGCAAGCCGCATGGTCAAGGCTATGTACTCAGTAAGTCAATATTTTCCGATATGCAAGACAGTTTAAAATATCTGAATAGTATAGAGTATTTTGAGTATTATACAAAAGCAGGCATGGAAGCGGTATACCTAATACGGCCATCTCGGGAGGGTCGTAAGTGCACGCAGGTTGTGTGAGTGTTTTGCTCATAGCATGGTTTGTGCATTACATCATTACATCATACTGTAGCACACACTGTGGAATAGCTGCATCTCTAAAAGCTATTAAACAGACAGTCTCTTTTATGAGATGTAATTTCGTGAAAACATATCAAGGTTATCTGTCTCAGAGCTAACACAAATGTGTACACCATTAAGCACTGAGAAATGTAGATAAACATTGCTCCATGTCAGTACAGACGGCGCTGTATCTCCAGCCGCATATCATGGAATCCAAGCAGCAAATGGGGCCATATTTCGGTTTCATCAAAACTATAATTATAACCGCATATAATATACAAGCAAATCAGAACCGCCCACTTGTCTATATGAAAAACCGACCTTTTGTGCTGTCAGTAGTATTCTTTGAGTGAAGTAAAGTAACAACACACCTTCATCCCTGAACCTAAATCGCAGAGGCAACCCAAGTGTCCCATCGTATATTCATCAAGGTATCTGCATGTGCCTCGGCGCTGCACTGACACGACATTCCGACAGGCCGGGGATATTACAGCCTGCATAAATGTGACGTTTAACCTTGTATCAAAGATACGAATTTGCAAACTTTGTGGTTGTTGTATAACTTTTCTGCCATACGTACTCTGTATTAATATGAGCTGTGTTCTTGTGTATCACCTTAAACCCCATACTCTCTCTAAAAAAAAGTCTTACTCCCTGTATTTCTACTAAAGTTCCACACTGATGATTAACTGAATTTAATCCTCTTTTCTTTCTCAACCTCCCTCTCTTCCTGTTTTATCTTCATCCAACCCATTTTCCCCCCCGTTGCGTTGCTTTTGACCCCCTCTTGGTTGGTTTGTCGATTATTGTTTAGTTCTTGCCCTCTGTGACCCTTTCTCCCTCCTCTCAGCCTTTTAAAGATGACATTGATATCAAACCGGATCTGCGCAGTGACACTCTGGATACGCGTCAGGACTATGAGATCAAGGTAAATGAGAGGGTCTCATACACGCGCACGCTGTTTGTCAACCAGGACACCATATGTACACGAGCATTGTTCTGTACTGCAGAACATGTTCATCAGTCAGATCAGTAATGTTGTGTGGGTGGAAAATGGTGCAGAAAGTGATATTCTCAACAATCTTACTTAACAAGTAATAACTTTTATTTTCCCTTATTGATGTTTTGTTCTTGATAATTTTACAAGTAAAATATTTCGTTCTTTCTTTATAAGTCGAAACCATGGGGATGCAAACTTTTGCACTTCACCCACGTTATAGCTCTGTACACTTCTTTTACTTCCTCTTGCCAGGACCCGACAAACGGCTATTACAACGTGCGCGCCTCCGCCCACGACGAGGGCCGCCCCGCCTCCCGCTCCATGCACTACTCAGACTATCGGACCTCTACAACACCAGGCAGCACTACAACTGTCAGTGGCAGCTCAGGCACCGGAGCCACGGCAGGTCCCGGGACACCGAGCAGCCTGGCTCCTGGGTCACGAGCCGGCTGCTACGACCCTCGACCTCCTTCCAGACTCAGCTACGCCCAATTCAACACCTTCAGCAGACCCAGTCAGTCTCAGCAGCCTCCGCCCAGCTCCGGGCCTCAGACGGGTGACTTTCCAGCTGAATGCAGCCTCCTAGACACGACACCACAGTTACCGTATGAGAACTACAGCTATCCGTCGCACTACCCCACGTATCGCCTAGGCTTCGCCCCTCCCAGCCTCGCTCCGTTAGAAAGCGGCGCGGCGTACGAGATGTACAGCGTGGGGCCGGGCGTAAGCGTCGGAGGCACCGCTGCGACCCCGGAGAGCGGACTCGGGAAGTACGGTAGCTCCACGCGCTTTTCCTACACCTCGCAGCATTCCGACTATTCCCACCGGCACACGCAGAGGATGCAGACACACGTCTGAAGGAGAAGTATGATGCCACGCTGCGCTGCTCTTCCTCACTTCGGCGCACACACTTGACCACATGCACACAGACAAAAACACAGGAGGAAGTAGTAAAGAAAGAGAGAATGAGTGGTAGGAATGAGATGAGAAAGCGCAGGAGAGAGAGAGAGAGTGGGAGGGAGTTTAAGTGGTGAGGGATTTCTCTTTTCAGCTTTTTCTGCTCGTTTCCTCAGCTCAAGGAGCTCTTAGCGAAAGTCACAATCAAGGTGAAAAAGTAGCATTTAAGATCTTCTAATTTAAGAGTCGTGACCACAGACACATCTGGAGAAGTGACGGATGCTGCTATGTTCGTCTGTGATGAAACTACACGGCGGTAGTGGTCATGGAAGACCTTTTGTATGAATTCTTGTTAATGGCTTCTTTAACTCGTCTCCACACCTTTACAAGGTAAATCTAAGAAAGCAATATAACACAGATCACATGTTCAATAGACTTGCAGTGGCACGGTGATGATTCCTAAAGAGTCTTATAGACTTGTATTAATTCGTCACATCCAGCCACGAGCAAAGCGCCAAACAAAGCACAACACTACATGATCATGTTTCCATGGCTACCAAAGCATTAGGGGTGTAACGATACGGCATTATCGTGTTGTATCCCTATTCGATACAAAGCTTTAAGCTGTTTGGCATAAAGTAATGCATAACAAATAATTAAACAGCCTTCTGTTAAAGTAGCTCAAATCAGGATTTTTCTGAAGCAGGCTGCTTTTTTTATGAACTAATCAGCAGCACTGGCTGCCATCAACACGAACTGGAAAATTCCTACAAAGCTATAAATACATTGGCTTTACATAAGTACATAACTCTGATGGACAGTGACCTAAAGTTCCTGTAGAACCAGACAAGGAATGCACATCTCTCTGTTTTCAGACAGCCTTACACTTCTGATTTGGTAAAGGTTAAAAGAAATTCTAACAACATTACAGGATCAGGATTACAGGATTCAAAAACACACTCGTGCTTCAGACACTTTAGTGCATGACAGCAAAATTTGGACAATAAAAAAAAACAACCCAGCCCTATTGCACAAGGTCAGAGCTAATATCAAATTAGGCGTTTCATTTCATTACGTTCTAAAGCATAGCTTTTGTTTAGTCGTATATGCTGCTAAGAGTCTGAATGGATGGATCGCGCAAACGGTGGCATTGCTGCGTTGAATTGTTTGTATCGTGCCCAGTGTTTTAATCAGCAGATAACGGAAAGCTAAGACACTTACAGTTCCGTGTATCGTTACACCCCGCCCGATTGAGTTACGTGTGATCGACTGGACACTAAGTGATGAAAGGTCAATACATTTACCTGCTTTACCTGTTCATTAGTATCTAGTCAGTATTCTAGATTGCTGAGCTACCTCATGAAGTGGGCTACACGCCTTATCATTTAGAAGAATTCTAGGAACAAAACACAAAACCTGTCTCAGTTATTTCTTTCATTACAAAGTCGTAACTCATGTCATTAAATTGAAGCACTTTGGAACATTTTTTTTTTTTGGTGGATAAAACAATAGACACATAAGGAAGGAATTGAGACCAGTTCAGGAAGCCATCAGCCAAGGCCAATGACAGCTATTTGTTTTTTCTTTCTTTCTTTCACTCGTTCTCTCTTTCTTTCTTTTACTTTTTATGATGGGACAAACCATTGGGTTGGTGAAGTAGATAGTAGGATGTGCATGGGGGACAACATAGTAAACCAATGTTTTTTGTTTGTTTGTTTTTTCAAAGTGTTTTTTTTTTACATGGTGATTAGTTGATCTTTGAGCACATACAGTATAGCTGCATATATATACAGTATATGTGTGTCTATATATAAATAAATATATATATATGTATATCTCTGAATCCCCACTCGTTTCCACGGTGCTTTGTAGTGGGGTAATTGTTTGCACTGCATTCCAGTATTCTAGCATAGATTATTACCCTTATAATCTACCTGTAATCTCTCATTTGCACACTAGGCTAAAGTGTTTCGACTAGTCCCGAAATATACAAAAATTATTTTTATTTTCTCTCTCCTATTTCTGTAAAGAATTGTGGACCAAAGGTTCATCGTTTAGAGTGTCAGTCTTTATTTAGGTGATATTCACCTCAACAAACAAGGAAATATGCAGATCTGTTTGCGTTTGTCGTTTCTGGACTTAACAGTAATAACGGTGATGGGGGGGGGGAGGGGTGTTTTGAAGGGTATGTGACTGCAAAAGATTGAAAGAGTATATATTCTATGCCCCAGCCTTAGGTACACATACTGATCTCGGATCAGGCTGCTATGCTGTCACCTTATTATAAGACCTCTGTAACGAACCAGGTGGAGCTGAACTTGTCAGTTATGGGTTGGATTTCTTGACAGTTTTGGGTTCTCAGGGTCTTTCCCAGAGAGCAGAATGTTTCTACATATACATATATATTGCGATGTGAAGTTTATCAATACCTAAGACATTGGGGACTGTTCCAACATACATAATATCACAAAGACACACCTGCTACTTGTGCCAAACACAGACACCTAAGTTGGAGAACGATATTTTTTTTGTTTTAATAATAAATGGAAATGAAACCAGACAGGTTTTGAAGGACGTTAACACCGTGATCATGTCGATGGTGAAGATGAAGACAATCCGTCTCGCTCTCCATCATGGAACAGTGAGGTACTGTCCATAGTCGTAGCCTGGGTTTCATCGCCTTTCAATTAAAGGAGTCTTGTAAATACGTGTCCCATGTGTTACTCCTATTTCAAGTATTATTTTATATCATTCAGTGTGATGCACTCTTTCAATGCAGTATTGTTACATTTCAACGGCGCAAGAGAAAACTTGGCAGAAGGACTAAAGCTTTGGCAATGGATTTTAAAGATTTAACAACCTGTTGTAAAAAATAATAATGATGATAATAATAATGACCTGTATTCTTTAAACCGGGTTGGAGTCGACTATGGTGCCAAAGAGCATTCAGCACAACGAGATGCTCATCATCAACAAGATAGCACCTTTATACCTGCCGGTGCTGCCCGTCAGTATGTCCTTATGGTACATTTGGTTACTTTGAGCAGTTGGCAGGGTACATGTCCTGGAGGTGTCATCTAACCCACATTCGAAGACATGGCATTCCTCCAACTTCCATCTCAACAGACTGAAGCTCCATGAGGACTAAAAGAGAGAGATCTGAAAATGTATTGATTTCAAAAGGAAAAAAAAAAAAAAAGAGTGGCCTTAGGAAAATATGACTTTTATAATCCAACACTTTATATGCCAATTTAAGGCTGGAGGAGAATGATGTGTGTGGGGTGTGTGTGTGTGTGTGTGTATCTCTTTGTGTACAAATATCTTTATGTAATCCTTTACTTCCCTAAAGTTCCTGCTCCGATACTTTTATTCTGCTGGTAGGACTGTATCCTGTATACTTGTGTCTTAGAAGCAAATGTTGACCTTACTGTACTGTTCTTCATAGTTGAAACATTCTACAGATGTACAACAGAAGTTAATGACTTTTTCCTTTTTTATTTCATTATCTTTTTATCTTTTAAAAATGTTATGTAATTATTTTTTCACAGCATATCAAATAAAAGCACTGTTTTTATAAGAACAGATAACGAGAGCTGTTTTGTATCTATCCATCCTTCCGTACAGCTGTGTAAGAGCACAAGGAGTTTAGGGCTTAGCAAACTAGACAGGGGACAGCCTGGATGGGGTGCCAACTATAATAATATACTCACTCACCCAGTCATACACTATAGGCAATTTGGAAATGCCAATCAACCTACACTACACAGTCTTTGGACTGTGGGAGGAAATCAGGAGCAACTGCAGGAAACCCACCAAATACAGTATGAGGATGTGTCTCACCAGATGTGCAGGAACACTGTTTACATTGTGACTTATACTGATTCACAAAATTAATTCATTTTCTATACCAATTATCCTGTACAGTGAGATTTTGGGAACAAAAACAGGGAATGCTAGTTAATATAATTTGCATGTTTTCGGACTGCGGGAGAAAACCAGAGTATTCAGGGGAAACCCACCGTGGAAGCAGACCTGAGGCGGGAATTAAACCCTCCACCCTGGAGGTGCAAGGTGACACTACTAACCACTATACTGCAAATTTACAAAACATTGTTTGTACTTACAGAGTACTCATTAAGTGCAGAACTTGGCACAGAGCGTTCTTTTTACTCCTGCACACTGACTAAAACAATTATGCATTTACAATTGTGTTAGCATTTGCTTTTTTTTTGTAAAACCTTGAGGCTACAGCCCTCTCTGCACATACTGCCCCTCAACACACTTTCACACCCAAATACAAATCACAGTCATAAGCTGCTGTCCCGTTGAGGAGGCCAAAATGACTAATTAGAAACAATGCCTTATTACTTTAGCTGCAGGATACTGAGGTGAAGAACACTGTAGTCTGAGAGCAGCAAGTAAGCAAAAGGATCTATTAAGGAACAAGACTGACTATGGATTGATGATTACAGCCTTGTGTTTGGCTCATGGCAGGGTTTGGACAGTAATCATATTTCAGTGGGCCTTTAATAAATTGTGCAAGATCAAAGGGAAATGTAATAAAATTTCGTTCTGGTAATTACCTTATAGGTATTACATTAATTTCTGTTAAAGTTCGCATTTAAATCTTTAAAATCATTTGCTGAATGTTTTTGTTAGTAAAGATATTAGTAGAAAATGAAATAAGAGCTAGAAAATTAATTGGTTCCTTTTCAGTATGTAACATTACTAACATACCAATACAGTATTTTAGGTTTTGTTGACTGAAATGGTCGACAATACTTCTGACACACATTCATCATTAAACTGTATGTTAATTAAATGGCATATTTCCACTGAAGTGAAGTTTGTGTGTTGTGGTTTTTCAGTGTTGCACTGTTATTTAACAATAATCAACCACCTCTTTCTTGTATTTTATGTCATTGTATTTCCTAGTTTGTAATTAAGGACTTTCACGCTGGACCTTCGGGAAATACAAAGAGCAACAAGCACAGACATAAAATATTTATTCCATTTAATAGGTTTTTTATACATGAATTTGGATTGAAGTGTCCTTCACATTATTAGAGTGAATTTGAAAGACAAAATGGATGTACACAATGGATTCTTTAACGGTCCACCTCACCAAACACAATGTCCTGGGTTCCTAAAAGAGAAACGCAAAAAGACTTGGTTCAAATGGTATTCTACAGAATGTGTGAATTTTTAAATAGTAATGTCCCAAAAATATGGTAAAATATTTCGAAACTTTTCAGAAATGCCAACAGAAACTCTTTGGTGTTGACTAAAGTCCTGGTTAGCGCTCAGTCTTTAGAAGAGGGCTAGCAAATTTAACTTTAAATTTTTGTTAGCCTTTTAAGAGCCATAACCGAAAGCTATTCATTTGCAGCATAGTTATGTGTGTTCTATTGACTAACACCAGGTCCTGAAAGAAGAGTAAAGATAAAGAAGCTGGGCTAACAAAACCTACTTAATAGTACTATTAGGTAATAACGTTGAATACTGAAAGCTTCATCATCCAGCAAGAAAATAATCGAAAAACACACGGCTAAAGAAACAAAGCACTTCATCAAGGAAAATAAGTAGGACGTTTTAGACTAGCCACGTCAAATCACTAGATTCTAACCCAAATGTGCATGAATACAACCTTCGAAATGTTCTGATTCCTGTCTCTGAGCTCTTCAGCTGAACCCTCATCACTGTGAGAACTAATACTTTACAAGCAATGTTTTGTTGTTAATATCCATATAAAATCACTTTACCAATGATGGCCACCACATCAGCAAGCATGTGTCCTTTTGACATTTTGTCCAAACCAGCCTGCAATTTAAAAAGAAATGTACATTAGAGTAAATCAAATAGACTGCAGATTAAACATGACATGAGGAATACAGTAGCAATATGAAGTAATCTAGAGGAGTGCCATAATACTAAAGGATCCACACTGTAAACTGGGAGAAACCTATATCTGTTATCCTTCATCATCACTGTTTTGCAATCTAACAATACAGAGGTATGAGTAGCGTTTTTAGTCTTGAATAAGATCATTTGTTTACCAAGTGAGCAAAGCCTGGAGCTTTTATTTTTAAGCGATATGGTCTGCTGGAGCCATCAGAGACCAAATACACCCCGAACTCCCCCTGTGAAAAAACAAAACAAGGTTAGTGCTGGACACACAAAAATATACATCTTTATACAGACAGAACCTTCTGGAATAGTGGCAAGAACATTTCCTGATAGGTATCATATGCATAACAAATGTAAGTAAAACTGGATGACCCGCTTCTTACTATTTTACTCAGCAAAAATTAGTTTTAAAATGTTTAAATACCGCATTTAAAACTGGAATTTTGCACTTCTACCAGCACATCACACTGCATTTTTTGTAATTAAGAAAGCATATTACCACACAACTACATGCTGCACAGACACAAGATCATTTCAATTTCTTTGTTACAAAGATCTCATTTCACTAGCTTCAGTCTTTAACACTTTTAGTGCTCATGGGCCATGTGATATCTCTAAACAATTGCTCTCATGCATAATGTACACAAACAACCATGAACGTTGCAATCAGATTAGCTCTCCACATTTTCTGGTAATGTACACCAATGAGAAAACAAACCGTTTCATTGAGAAAACACTTTCTCAGGGTGTTTTCATAGATATTCAGGAGGTTATTTTGAAGCAGCTGGTCTACGGTTGCCATATACACCAAATGTCCTCTTTGTGTACAAGAAAGTATCAATTTGGCATGACAATCTTTCAAATTCAGTGCTGTGCTAGATTAATCCTAGATTGCTGACCTGAGAGAATAACACCACACTTGTGTGTACATTTGAGAGAAAGGGAGAAGGGGAGGATCCAATGCAGAAGGCTCTTAAAACAGAAAGAGTGTCTTTGCAGTATGACAAAGAAGCACACTTCCACTGGGCGGTAGGGATGGGCAATCTGGCAAAAATACTACTGTACATCTCAATTTTTTTTTCTAGTGCTGGGTCGCAACCCAAGATGATGTAATGATTATTTTTCATTAAATAAAAGGAACACCAACTGCAAGTTGAGGGTCTTTCAGTAATGTCTTCAAGATTAAAAAATAATAATAGTTTGACAGGTGAGGTTGTGTGACAATTTAAACATGTGAAAATATTGAATAAATGATTAAGTGTTTTAATAATTTCTCTTTGCATTACATAAAAGATACTATTTGTAATTTAGTCACAATGTCAAAAGTTTCAAGCTAACCCTTATTTTTTTATATTAAATTAAATTTAAGGAAGTAGATTAAGTTAAAGATATGGAAATATTGTTTTACTTTGACAGGCTTCAATTTAAATTGGTTGTTTTTGCAACAACCACCACAACAGAAACCTTATTTCCCCTCTAGTCTGTTCCAACCACTTTGCATTCAGAATCAGCAGCATACTAAAATATTTTTGTCCACTGTATAAGAAGCAGCAGTTTTAAATAACTTATGCTTTTAGACACACAATGCCTAATGCACAGTTGTTTATCATCATACATCAACGTCTGAATTATGCTCATGGATTTGCCCTTAAATTCTTTGTGTTGTAAGGGAAAAAATAATAATAAACATCTTGACACGCGGTAATCCCGGTAGTGCACCTGAACACAAGGCATTTGTATGTCTCATAAAATCTATTATTTAGCACTCCTTTTTAATATTACTGTAATCCAGTGGTTCTCAAAGTGTGGGGCGCGCCCCACTAGTGGGGAATACAGACATGACAGGTGGGGCGCAATGAACGGGAGGAAATAATGGGAAAAAACTAAACAAATCACACAAATAAATGGATCATTAGTACAAGTAAATTTAAAATAACTTCAGTTGTGGGCTGGGAGAAAAAGTGTAACCATATAGTGCATCAATAATGGTTTAACGTCGGGCCAACTTGAACAGCGCTGCTCGAATCACAAACCTGTGCGACCCACTGAGCAGCGCGACTCTGACAAAAATAGACTGACAGCGCTGCACGATCCACCGGGCTGCGCGAATAAACCAGATCATCACTGCGCTATCCAGATAGTCGCGCTGCGCTGTATTTGCGCAGATATTTGGTTCAATCGGGTGCCGCGGTTTCATCCCACTTTTGATGTGTTTGGCTTCACATACACTTCGACAATGGAAGAAGACGGTGCAGCAGCAGTGAGTTTACTTATATGTGACGAAACCAACAACGAGGAGATTGTAAAGAAAAAAGCTGCATCGTCTGTGGTGTGGAATTGGTTTGGATATAAGAAAAGTGATACGAATGAGATGAACGTGATTTGCAAGGTACGCAAGTGCACTGTTTTAACAAGTGGTGGAAACACGTCAAACCGTTTCTATCATCTGAAATCCAAGCATCCAAACGAATATGGCCAAAGTAAAAAAATAAATAAATAAATATGCGGCAAACCTCAGCAATTCACAGTTTAAATAAAATTACATTATGTAAAACAGTTTCTTTGTGTTTTAATTTTTATTTACGCATTTTCAGATACAAATTGCTATATTGTGATATATATCGTTATTGACTTAGAAAATAGCTTCTACTGTGATAGAAGATTTTGATTATATCACCCACCCCTAATGAAGCCTATCTTCAGCTTGGATTCATGGTGGGGGTAGAGGAGAGACCCGTGTGTGTTTTGTGTCTTAAACCGCTGGCAGCAGACCGCATGAGACCCAACAAATTAGGAAGAGACTTAGAGACAACACACTCCAGTCACGTTAATAAACCACTGGACGTCTTTGAAAGAAAGATGGCAGAATACAGACAGCAGGAGAATCGCATGGTAAATCTGAATCAGTGGACAGCAAAGCACAAATGGCTTCATTCAAAGTTGCATACAGAATTGGCCAGTGCAAAAAAAACTACAAACGATTGCTGAGCAGCTAATAAACATGGGGTCAATTATGCAATGATAAGTGACAACGTAAGCCTTTTATAACAATTGCACGTGTATTTTATCTGTTTTTAACTTGGTGTTGTTTGATCTTATTGGTTTAGAAATTGATATTTCAATAAACAGTAAACTTGGCTGATTTCGTTATTTTGTTGACAAGTGGGGCTTGAAAATTCGCTCACCCCCTTAAGTGGGGAATGACAGAAAAAGTTTGAGAACCACTGCTGTAATCCATGAGAACTGGAATATTCTTTTTCTGTATGCTACTCAATAGCATACAGAAAAATTCTGTATGCTAAATGCTTTCCACTTTTAGAAGTTTTTACAATGTTTCGAACTCTCTTCATAAGCAGCTTTTTATTCGTTCCATCAATGCTGCTACAGTAATACTAAATGCTTTCAAATCGTTCTAGCTAAAGAACTGCATTTCTGTACATTAACTCACCTTTGGTGCTTCAACGGCTGTGTAGGTAGCTCCCGGTGGGACCTGGTAGCCCTCTGTGTACAGCTTAAAATGATGGATGAGGGATTCCATAGATGTCTACGAAGAAAAATGCACCAAATACATGCTTTTAACATGTAAGGTAATCACTGCTACGGCACATATGCATACTGTAGCGATGGGACGTTTGGATCATTTTAGTGACTCAGTTCTTTAAATCTCGTTCATCAAAAATAATTTTTTTTTTGTTCATTTTGTTCTTTTGATCAGAAATGAAATAAAATGTTACATTTTCAATAAACAGACCCCAACACGTCTACATACACAAATCTTGGCTAATGAAAGTATTACAATACAGCTCAGGACAGAGTATTATGATAAACAATATGAGAAGCTCGGCTCTCATATCTTCTGGTCCGAATCGGTGGTTATTTTATGCTATTAGTGGATGCAGTGCCGGTTCCAAGCCCGGATAAAATGGGAGTGTTGAGAGTCACATGACATAAGAACGAACGATTCGGACCAGAAGATATGAGACTTGATTAAGGTAGCTACTTATTTTTGTTTTCTGTTCATAACCTACGGAGGTTTTGCTGATGTGCGCCCAATAGAAAACAAACAAATCACTCCAAGACTACTTATTCTTTTGAGTCACGTTAAGGACTTGTTCAAAAAGAACGAATCGTTCATGAACGACCCATCACTAGCACGCTGCCTACAAAAACACAGAAATTAGATAATTCATTGTCAAAACAGCCCAAGTCAATTAAATGACCTATTTAAGCTATAACCATAGCTCGACTTAACTATTCACGTAAAAGCACTGAACGTCATCTATTCTGAATAATTAAATCTAGTTTCTACAGTTATACAAGAAAACCTTTTAAGAGATCATGGCCTGTAGCCGACTATTGAAAAGGTTCAATTGCACCGTCTAATAATATTAACCCCAGCGATGAACATTATATTTTGTTCTATATTATCGTAAGCACTTAAATCATTTTCACCCTCTTAAACGTCTCTGTTACAATATTGCATTTATTTGTTTTTGGTGTGTCTGGTTATGCTGGCTTTGTCTCTGCTATGTCTCTGCTGGTGGTGGGATAGGGTGTCCCCCCCCCCCCCCCCCCCCCTTGCTTCAGGTTCCACCCTCTTCAGTGTGCCTGGAAATCTATTGGCTGCTGCTCTGCCTGTCCTTTGTTGGTCCCGCCTCCTCCCAGCTGATTGGTTCTCCAGGACACCCAGAGGCCTACTTAAGGCCTTCAGACCACCATGCTACAGACCGTGTCTTTGCTTACTGCTTATCTTATGCTTGATCCTAAATGTTACTGTGTATGACCCTTTTGCTTCGTTTCTGACTACTCTTAGATTTTCCCCTTTTGATAATTGCTTGGTTTTCGATTGCCTCTTCTGTGTATGACCCTTTTGCTTGTTTTGACTACGCTTTTGTGATTGCCCTCTTTGTTTTTGTTTGTTTGGTTGTAGATACGTTTGTATATATTTGTATTTAATTAGTTATTGAGTGGCATAGTAAGGAGTCGACGCCATTTTGTTTGCACTTTGTTTTCTTGGTTTGTGGTTAGTTAGGGAGTTGAGGGAAGAACTTTGTATTTCTGTTTCTTTATTTTCGGTGCAGGTTAGTTGTGTCACTTTGGTATTAGATAGAGGTAATTTTGTTTATTGTTTTGGCCTTGTCGGCTTCTGAAGCTTACAGCCACCCTTTTGGGATTTGCTTATTCACATTTTGTAAATAAACACTAAGCAAACGCACTTTTGGTCTCACCCCCTTTTTTTTTCACTCCTGTTACGGCCCGACCTAGACCGGGGCGTAACAGAATTGGGGGCTCGTCCGTTGCTTTTTCCTCGCTCCGTCCCGTTTGTTTCAGTGTGCCTGTGTTTGTCTGGCGGCATTTGTCTTTGTGGTAGGGGAGTGTTTGTTCTTCTTAGAAATGGCTACAAAGTTTAACTTGGACCAGTTTACCATTTGCCCCACGGTAGAGCAGTTTGAGAAGTGCCGTAAGGATGACCTATTGTTGCTCGCCGATTTCTATCAGATTTCAGTGTCACGAAGTGCTACTAAGCGCGATATTAAGAAGCTGCTGTACGCTGAGCTGTTTGAACAGCGCATTATTTGTGAGCATCCCGAGGCGGGTGTTGCAACTCACTTAGGTGATCCAGAGGATTTGGCTGCAGCGGAGGCTGGCGCCAGGCCCAAGGATCCCGCACGCATAGATCCCGCTATAGGAAGCTCACCATTAGAGGAACCCATGATTGCGCTGCAATTAAAACAGCTGGACTTGGAGTTAAGTCGGCAGCAGTACAAAGCTCAGCAGCTACAGTTCCAAACACTGGAGCTGGAAACTAAGAAGGAGATGAGGCTGAAGGAGATAAGGCTGAAAGAGCTGGAGCTGGAGTTGGCCTCAAGGTTTGGGCCCACCAGTGCATCTGTGTCTCCTGTACCTGTTCGCGCATCCTCGCCTGTGCCTGCACCCGTGCCTGTATCTGAGTCGTCACCTGTGCTAGGACCCATCCCGTCAGTTAGTTCTGGATTTGATGTAAGTAAGCACATTGCTTTTGTGCCTATGTTCAGAGAAAGTGAGGTAGATACTTATTTCCCTGTGTTTGAGCGTATCGCTGCCACTCTGCAGTGGCCTAGGAGTATTTGGTCCTTACTTTTACAGTGCAAGTTTGTGGGTAAAGCTCAAGAAGTATGTTCTGCCTTAACACTTGAACAAAGTATTGATTATGAAACTGTTAAGTCAGCTGTGTTACGGGCATATGAACTTGTCCCCGAAGCTTATCACCAGAAGTTTAGAAAACATGCCAAATACGCCAGCCAAACATTTGTAGAATTCGCCCGTGAAAAATGCGCTTTGTTTGACAAGTGGTGTGCAGCTAGTAAAGTCACCACCTTTGACCAGTTAAAAGAATTGATACTTTTAGAAGAGTTCAAAGACTGTATTTCTGACAAAATAGTTGTTTATTTAAATGAACAAAAAGTCTCGTCGCTTGCTGATGCTGCCGTTTTGGCTGAAGAGTTTGTGCTCACTCACAAAACTGTGTTTTCGCCTCCGCGCCGTGATATGGCAAATCGTAACCCTAAAGTTTCCGCTAGCGCATCTAAGAATGGTAGTGATTCCCGTGAATGTTTCTATTGTCATGAATCTGGGCATTTTATCGCTACCTGTCCTACGTTATCTCGTAAGAACCGTCGTAAAGCACAGAATACTAAGAGTGTGGCTTTAGTTAATGTACCACCGCAGCCAGATGAAAGTTCAACTTCGCTTTCGTCAGTGGACGCTGCGTTTAACCCATTTATCTTGGATGGAATGGTTTCACTTTCGGATGCAGATTCTGAGCCTACGCCACTTCGTATTCTGAGAGACACTGGCGCTGCTCAGTCATTTATTTTGGAAGGTGTCTTGCCTTTATCTGACCAGTCTAGTTGTGGTGCAGATGTTTTAGTTCAGGGAATTGAACTTGGAGTTGTGAAAGCTCCGTTACATATGATTTATCTTAACTGTGATATCGTGTCTGGCTTTGTTAATGTTGCAGTTCGTCCTCAGTTGCCAATTAAAGGAGTTTCTCTTATATTGGGTAACGATTTAGCTGGTGGTAAGGTTTTTCACTTGCCTGTTGTAACGGATGCTCCTGAGGTGCATGAAAGTGACGCGCTGTCACGTGAGTTTCCCTCTGTTTTTAGTACCTGTGTGGTGACGCGCGCTCAGGCTCGTAAAATGAAGGGTGTTGATTCAGGAGGATGCAGATGGTATAGATCATCCCGTAAGTTACTTTTCTCATAAGTTTAACCGTCACCAGCTGAACTACAGCACTATTGAGAAGGAAGCCCTTGCGCTTTTGCTTGCACTTCAACACTTTGAGGTTTACATCGGTTCCAGCTCGGACCCATTACAGTTTATACAGATCATAACCCCCTCGTATTCTTGCATCGTATGTCAAACAGCAACCAACGTCTCATGCGTTGGTGTTTAATTGTGCAAGGTTTTAACCTGAATATTCGACATAAGAAAGGGTCTGAAAACGTAGTAGCTGACTCGTTGTCTCGATGCCATGATTATAATTGTGAACAGGGTGTTCACTCTTAAGGGAGGGGGTGTTACAATATTGCATTTATTTGTTTTTGGTGTGTCTGGTTATGCTGGCTTTGTCTCTGCTATGTCTCTGCTGGTGGTGGGATAGGGTGTCCCCCCCCCCCCCCCCCCCCTTGCTTCAGGTTCCACCCTCTTCAGTGTGCCTGGAAATCTATTGGCTGCTGCTCTGCCTGTCCTTTGTTGGTCCCGCCTCCTCCCAGCTGATTGGTTCTCCAGGACACCCAGAGGCCTACTTAAGGCCTTCAGACCACCATGCTACAGACCGTGTCTTTGCTTACTGCTTATCTTATGCTTGATCCTAAATGTTACTGTGTATGACCCTTTTGCTTCGTTTCTGACTACTCTTAGATTTTCCCCTTTTGATAATTGCTTGGTTTTCGATTGCCTCTTCTGTGTATGACCCTTTTGCTTGTTTTGACTACGCTTTTGTGATTGCCCTCTTTGTTTTTGTTTGTTTGGTTGTAGATACGTTTGTATATATTTGTATTTAATTAGTTATTGAGTGGCATAGTAAGGAGTCGACGCCATTTTGTTTGCACTTTGTTTTCTTGGTTTGTGGTTAGTTAGGGAGTTGAGGGAAGAACTTTGTATTTCTGTTTCTTTATTTTCGGTGCAGGTTAGTTGTGTCACTTTGGTATTAGATAGAGGTAATTTTGTTTATTGTTTTGGCCTTGTCGGCTTCTGAAGCTTACAGCCACCCTTTTGGGATTTGCTTATTCACATTTTGTAAATAAACACTAAGCAAACGCACTTTTGGTCTCACCCCCTTTTTTTTTCACTCCTGTTACGGCCCGACCTAGACCGGGGCGTAACAGTCTCACTGCAGGAATTTATTTCAGAGACGTATAATTTAAAGTACAGTGGGTGCACAGGCAGTATGCGACTTCTACCGTCGCAGCCTATGGCGTCAGCATTTGGGTTTGTGCGTTTGCTGGCTTTTACCACTGAGTGGCGCTATATAACTATAGACTGACGCCTCAGGCATCAGCTCGTTCTCTCCAGGCTTAATGAGGCGCAGGTCGTCCACAGCTGCACGTCGTTGCAGATAAAATAAAGTGAAACATTGTAAATAAACGAATTCATAATCACAGTAGTAACATTACAGTACAAATTTATAATTAAAATTAAATTCAGTTTTTTAGGATCGAATTTAAGCAACGTAAACGTTGTAAACTGTGTAATTATAGTAGAAAGGCTACGTGTAGGGTCTTGTGTCATCTTGGAGCTTTCATAAGACTCATAAGACTCTACTTTTATTTAGGTGCACACACAATGACGAAAAACTTTATGATTTTGTTAAATAAATAAAGTAAACGGGGTTCTGTATTGATTTTGGTGCGTCAGAAAATGAACCCAAGCTCCGTGTATACTCGCCTCACAGACGTGAAAAATATATACTTATAGAAAGAGAAATATCTGCTTTAATATAAACTAATGAAAAAAAAAATTAGATTATGTCATTCGTATGAGAAGTGAATTATAGGCGCGCTCACTGACGACGAGATGACATGATCAGCACAGCCAAAGGAATCACTACCTTATCAATGAATTATTAAAATGGTCAGAGTGAATTTCCCCCGCTGTTTTAACAAATATTTGAAGTAGATAACAGTAGCCCACATTTATAAAAGCATTTTTATTTATATAAAACTATAAATAAAAATAATAATAATAATCCGGCATTTATTATTAGGTGTGCCCGCTGCCAAAGTTCTTCAGTAACAAACCTATAAAACATGTACATCTGTATGAATAAATTGTTTAAATGTGATCAGTGATTTATGTAAATGACTCAGTTTAGATGTAAGTAAATGCTAGGGACTGACATCGGCGTGCGTTTCTCCCAGCGCCGCATAGCGCTTATTTAACACCATTAATATGTGTTTGCTGAAAGAGATATCTAATCTCTCATATCGGCGCGCGCGTTCATCTGACTTTAGATCAAAACTCGGCAAAGACTCTACTTTTATTTAGGTGCACTCACAATGACGAAAAAACTTTATGATTTTGTTAAATAAATAAAGTAAACGGGGTTCTGTATTGATTTTGGTGAACTTGAGCGCGTCAGAAAATGAACCCAAACTCCGTGTATACTCGCCTCACAGATGTGAAAAATATATACTTATAGAAAGAGAAATATCTGCTTTAATATAAACTAATGAAAAAAAAAATATTAGATTATGTAATTCGTATGAGAAGTGAATTACTGTATAGGCGCGCTCACTGACGACGAGATGACATGATCAGCATAGCCATAACCAAAGGAATCACTATCTTATCAATGAATTATTAAAATGGTCAGAGTGAGTTTCCAGCCTGTTTAACAAATATTTGAAGTAGATAACAGTAGCCCACATTTATAAAAACATTTTTTATTTATATAAAACTATATAAAAAAATAATCCTGCGTTTATTTTTAGGTGTGCCCGCTGCCATAGTTCTTCAGTAACAAACCTATAAAACATGTACATCTGTATGAATAAATTGTTTAAATGTGATCAGTAAATGCTCCTTGCTACTGTAGTGACTGACATCGGCGTGCTGAAAGATCTAATCTCTCATATCGGCGCGCGCGTTCATCTGACTTATTATTTCAATTCATACTGTACAGCTGTTAGAATTGGGGCAATCATAACGAATCAAGAGCCTGTGATTATATTGCATAAATATTATTTTGTACAGACAAATATCTGAATTTTTATTTATTTATTTTTTAGATTTTTTTTTAAAACAAATCTCTCAAAAATAGTAAGGTGTATTTTGGTTTTATACTGCAAACGAAAAACGAATCCAGGGTCTTGTGTCATCTTATATTTTGTGTTCTTTAAATTTGTAGTAGATTTATTAAATGAAATAAATTACACTAAACGGGGTTCTGTATTGTTTTCGGTGAACTTGAGCGCGTCAGAAAATGAACCCAAACTCCGTGTATACTCGCCTCACAGACGTGAAATATAAGTACTGAAGTACTGTAGATAACAGCCCACATTTATAAAAGCATTTTTTATTTATATAAAACTATAAAAAAAATAATAATCCTGCGTTTATTTTTAGGTGTGCCCGCTGCCACAGTTCTTCAGTAACAAACCTATAAAACATGTACATCTGTATGAATAAATTGTTTAAATGTGATCAGTGATTTTGTTTAGATATAAGTAAATGCTCCTTGCTATAGGGACTGACATCGGCGTGCTGAAAGATCTAATCTCTCATATCGGCGCGCGCGTTCATCTGACTTTAGATCAAAGTTAAAGGCGCACACGCAGGATCATGCAAACGTTTCCCCTCCTCTTTCATAAAAAATGAACAATCCGACACGAGCAGATTTGTTTCAGTCAGAATATTTATCAATCATAAAGAGAGGCGACATATACTTGCTGATTAAACACTGCATTTTTAAAGTGAAAGCGCGCGATGTGAGCAGCTTTAATTATTGATAATTAAATCATTATTAAATGGTGGACATAAAAAGCAAAAAGAATAATAATATTATTTTGATTATTATTATCATGTTCTTTTGCTGTTTGAGCGTCTGTGGATTCCAAAATTGACATTTTTACCGTTTTTTAATCACTGAAATGGAAGAGATACTGTACTGTAGAAAGGTTCCTTATCATAACGTGCCTTGTATTGTTTTTTAATCGCTCGATACACGACCCATCATTTTTAATGCTATTTTACAAAGGGTAAATACACATGGAATAATTTTATTTGGTTTGTTTATTTATAAATAAAATTAAAAGTAATTAAAAACAGTGTAGAGTGATTAATAACACTACATGTTATGGTAAGAAAAATCTCATTCTTGCTCATTCTAGTTTCTCCGAGTGTATACTGTAGGTGAGAACAGCTATTCAGTATCATTTGCATTTGTATGTGTCTGACTTTGCAAAGCACACCTGTAAAACCTGTTTAACAGGTAAATGCTCCTCGCTGCGCTGTTTGGGGGAGGGGCACGCAGAATGACGATTTGGTCAGCTGTGTGAACGCTCGCCCTTTAGATGTTGCGCGCGCACTACACGGCGAAAAATATGTTAGTATATCATGACTGAAATCATGACTGAAATATATGTTAGTATATCATGACTGAAAAAAGTTTATGTAATTTGTATAAAACGTGGATTACTACAGCGCATCCACTCACAGCCGAAACAAAAGACATCAACGGCTCCGCCTATTCAGAGGCTCTGCCTATTCAGTAAAGAAAAACACTACTGTTATTATTTCAACTCATACTGTACAGCTGTTAGAATTGGGGCAGGGATATTATGCCAATATTAAATATTATATACGATATTAAATTTCAAGTGAGTTGGGAGTTTGCAAGGCAGAGAAGGATGCTCTTCGGAGTGAGTTGCGAGTTTGATGAGACGGCATAAATATTTAATACAGCAAATTAAATATTTTGGTTTATATTTTGGTTTATATTATATGGTTAATGTATTTTGGTTTATATTGCAAACGAATAACGAATCAAGAGCCTGTGATTATATTGCATAAATATTATTTTGTACAGACAAATATCTGAATTTTTATTTATTTATTTTTTAGATTTTTTTTTAAAACAAATCTCTCAAAAATAGTAAGATGTATTTTGGTTTCATACTGCAAACGAAAAACGAATCCAGGGTCTTGTGTCATCTTATATTTTGTGTTCTTTAAATTTGTAGTAGATTTATTAAATGAAATAAATTACACTAAACGGGGTTCTGTATTGTTTTCGGTGAACTTGAGCGCGTCAGAAAATGAACCCAAACTCCGTGTATACTCGCCTCACAGACGTGAAATATAAGTACTGAAGTACTGTAGATAACAGCCCACATTTATAAAAGCATTTTTTATTTATATAAAACTATAAAAAAAAAAATAATCCTGCGTTTATTTTTAGGTGTGCCCGCTGCCACAGTTCTTCAGTAACAAACCTATAAAACATGTACATCTGTATGAATAAATTGTTTAAATGTGATCAGTGATTTTGTTTAGATATAAGTAAATGCTCCTTGCTATAGGGACTGACATCGGCGTGCTGAAAGATCTAATCTCTCATATCGGCGCGCGCGTTCATCTGACTTTAGATCAAAGTTAAAGGCGCACACGCAGGATCATGCAAACGTTTCCCCTCCTCTTTCATAAAAAATGAACAATCCGACACGAGCAGATTTGTTTCAGTCAGAATATTTATCAATCATAAAGAGAGGCGACATATACTTGCTGATTAAACACTGCATTTTTAAAGTGAAAGCGCGCGATGTGAGCAGCTTTAATTATTGATAATTAAATCATTATTAAATGGTGGACATAAAAAGCAAAAAGAATAATAATATTATTTTGATTATTATTATCATGTTCTTTTGCTGTTTGAGCGTCTGTGGATTCCAAAATTGACATTTTTACCGTTTTTTAATCACTGAAATGGAAGAGATACTGTACTGTAGAAAGGTTCCTTATCATAACGTGCCTTGTATTGTTTTTTAATCGCTCGATACACGACCCATCATTTTTAATGCTATTTTACAAAGGGTAAATACACATGGAATAATTTTATTTGGTTTGTTTATTTATAAATAAAATTAAAAGTAATTAAAAACAGTGTAGAGTGATTAATAACACTACATGTTATGGTAAGAAAAATCTCATTCTTGCTCATTCTAGTTTCTCCGAGTGTATACTGTAGGTGAGAACAGCTATTCAGTATCATTTGCATTTGTATGTGTCTGACTTTGCAAAGCACACCTGTAAAACCTGTTTAACAGGTAAATGCTCCTCGCTGCGCTGTTTGGGGGAGGGGCACGCAGAATGACGATTTGGTCAGCTGTGTGAACGCTCGCCCTTTAGATGTTGCGCGCGCACTACACGGCGAAAAATATGTTAGTATATCATGACTGAAATCATGACTGAAATATATGTTAGTATATCATGACTGAAAAAAGTTTATGTAATTTGTATAAAACGTGGATTACTACAGCGCATCCACTCACAGCCGAAACAAAAGACATCAACGGCTCCGCCTATTCAGAGGCTCTGCCTATTCAGTAAAGAACAACACTACTGTTATTATTTCAATTCATACTGTACAGCTGTGAGAATTGGGGCAGGGATATTATGCCAATATTAAATATTATATACGATATTAAATTTCAAGTGAGTTGGGAGTTTGCAAGGCAGAGAAGGATGCTCTTCGGAGTGAGTTGCGAGTTTGATGAGACGGCATAAATATTTAATACAGCAAATTAAATATTTTGGTTTATATTTTGGTTTATATTATATGGTTAATGTATTTTGGTTTATATTGCAAACGAATAACGAATCAAGAGCCTGTGATTATATTGCATAAATATTATTTTGTACAGACAAATATCTGAATTTTTATTTATTTATTTTTTAGATTTTTTTAAAAGCAAATCTCTCAAAAATAGTAAGATGTATTTTGGTTTCATACTGCAAACGAAAAACGACCTATAAAACATGTACATCTGTATGAATAAATTGTTTAAATGTGATCAGTAAATGCTCCTTGCTAGTGACTGACATCGGCGTGCTGAAAGATCTAATCTCTCATATCGGCGCGCGCGTTCATCTGACTTAACGTTTCAGCCATTCATACATGCATTGTGCTGTTGTTTGTACACACTTACACACTGGTTGTATAGCGCACTTATGGAATGAATACGATGAGATGACAGAGTGGAGGTTTAATACATCTATCTCACACGCGGGGCCATAAGTGCGGTTCATTATGATTCGGTGCGAGTTTTGGTGCTGTTATTACGTTTCCATCTTACCACGCAAAAAAATAAACATGTTTAACATGCGGAAGATCTTCGCGGAATTTTTCACGCGGAAGCATGGAAACGTAATCACAGCGCAAAGACTCGGGGTGAATCATGATCAAGCCTACGGTCACAGCGCGAGACCGAGCAGGTGCGATAGGGGTATAACACACCGCATCTCACAGCGAGTCAAACCGCATACAGTAAGTGAATACTGTAGGGGTATTAAACATTACAATCACACAGAAACATGAATGGATGCGGGGTTTGAAACTCCCATGGTTATTTTCTCATTTAACTAAATCAAATTTCATAAAAATAAAACGTGTCAAAAGAAAAACCCATAAAGTTATGGATAATGGCTAATGATGAATGAAACATATTTTAAACAAAAAGCAGCGAGCAGCTGGACATCGGGACGGGGAGTGTAAGTACGACGCACGCGCAGGACTGAGCAGCTCAAGAAGCTCCATAATCTGTTGCCTTGGAAGGCAAAACTTTTATTTATATATATTTTTTAATAACGACCACGGGGAAAATATGAAAAGGGCTGAAGTTTTAGCTTCAAATCTTCAAGTTTTAGCTTTTAACTTCAAATATTTGAAGTAGATAACAGTAGCCCAAACCTGTAACTTTCCATGTAAAACAGGTACATCTGTATGAATAAATTGTTTAAATGTGATCATCTGACTTTACAGTAGATAAAAACTCGGCAAAGCGCACTCTTTTCCATTCACACACAGCTGTTTGTTTATCTTTCATAAAAAATGCTCCCGATATGAGCCGACACGAGCAGCTTTAATTATTGATAATTAAAACATTATTAAATGGTGGAAATAAACAGCAAAAAGATTAATATTATTCTTTTGATTATTATTATCATGTTCTTTTGCGTCTGTGGATTCCAAAATTCCAAAAAACAGAGAGTCTGTCTAAACAAAATAAAACCAATGTTTTCTAACTCATATTTTTTTTTATATACAGTAAACATACAGTAAAACATCATTCATCATTAAAACATCACACAACTGAATCGCAGAAAAAAATCAGCAAAAATATTATTTAGTACAAGGCAATCTTTGGATCCTTGATGAGACGGCATAAATATTTAATACAGCAAATTAAATATTTTGGTTTATATTTTGGTTTATATTATATGGTTAATGTATTTTGGTTTATATTGCAAACGAATAACGAATCAAGAGCCCGTGATTATATTGCATAAATATTATTTTGTACAGACAAATATCTGAAAAAAAAAATAGTTTTTTTTACGACGAATCTCTCAAAAATAGTAAGATGTATTTTGGTTTTATACTGCAAACGAAAAACGAATCCAGAGCCTGTAATTATATTTATATTTAATTATGTCATAACTATTATTTTGCACAAATACTGTAAATCTCTGAATAAAACAATGATATTTTATTCACAAATGTAAGACAATATTAGCTCGCACTTCGTCTGGCACTGAACCAAAATATAATGTAATGAGAGGCCCCGATTATACTGCATACATCTTTTTTATTGATTTATTTTTTATTATCTATTCTGGAAGTTTGCTCTATTTGTTTTAGTTATTTCTATATTTAAATCTTGATGTCTTAAACTCTAACAACTGTAAGTATTGTCGAAATAATTTTTTTGAAAGCCCTAGTGCTGTTGTTTGCGCTGTTTTCTTTAATAATAACACTAAACAGATAAAAACAGAGAGTCTGTCTAAACAAAATAAAACCAATGTTTTCTAACTCATATTTTTTATATTTATAGTTTTACATGTTTGTTGGATGTGTAAATTATCATAATTGTAGTATTACTTTGCTACAACATATTGTTTTGACTTTATTATGACTTAAGCTCTGAATATATTTAAAAA
Source organism: Channallabes apus (assembly GCA_030522415.1). Classification (NCBI taxonomy): domain Eukaryota; kingdom Metazoa; phylum Chordata; class Actinopteri; order Siluriformes; family Clariidae; genus Channallabes; species Channallabes apus. The sequence continues at coordinate 22,396,816 of CM060108.1, read as the reverse complement.
CCGATACGACGGAAAATGTCAATTTGCGCCACCTGGCGGTCATTTCACGAATTATTTTGAAATGCTCCTGGTTTATTTCGGCCGCTGCCGCGTTTCCACGGCGGTGAGTGCGACGGTAATGAGCAGTCTGGTTGTCACACCACTGTATATAGGTAATCTAATGCGATGGCAGAATTGCTCTTATGTTTTTCAAATTTTCCCTTGCCTGAAATTAGATGTGTGTGTCTCAGATTACTGTCTTATTTTATACGAACGTTATATCACACAAATCTATTACACACATTCTCACACAGCATACCTTCATCTCCGATCTCTTTGGTGGTGCGACTTTAGCATCATCCACTTTGATCTCTCCTTCCGGCATCTTGTTGAGAGACTGAAGCATGATCCTTAAAGATTGCCTCATCTCCTCCACTCGGCAAAGATACCTGTATGAACACAAACATCATCTTGTTAATTATATGTGACAAATGTATACACTTATGCATTACTAAATTGCTCTGAATGCACGATAAGGCTGTCACTCATTACAAGGCACAAGCAGACACAATAGACGATATGGAAATGCCAATCAATCAACCTAGACCACGACTTTGGTCTTTGGGGAGAGAACTGAAGCACCCAGGGGAAACCCACTAGGAACAACACCACACAAACTCCACATGAACAGACCAGAGGTGAGATCTAAACCACCAAATTTGAAGGTGCAAGTTGATGTGCATTTTGAAAGTGGCTTTGTGGTGACTCCTTTACTTCACGTATTATCACCTTAGTGCTTACCGGTCATAGCAGTCGCCGTTACTTCCCACAGGCACGTCAAACTCCACCTCGTCATATTTATCATAGGGCTGAGATTTCCGCAAATCCCACTTAATACCAGAGCCCCTCAACATCACCCCACTGGGAGAGAAAGAGGATGATATGCATGATGCATTATTATGCTGAGAGAAGAAAATACAAATCCTATACACTGTCTGTATTTGGTACCTGAAGCCATAGTTGAGTGCATCTTCTGCTCCAATAACCCCAATATTAACAGTTCTGTTCTTCCATATGCGGTTGTTGGTCAGCATCTAAAACCATTCATCAATATTAACAGCGCTCTTAACAAAACATATGGTCCAGTGTTCATGCTAACAGCTGTCAACACCTGAAACTTACAAGCCAGAAGCTAAGACCAAAATTCTGTCGGGTACATTGATATTCATACCTCCTCCACCTCATCGATGCGTATTGAGAAGTTCTTACACCACTCGTAAATATCATCCATGAGGCCCAGTGGCATATCCTACAACATACACAATAACCTGGAATCAGTTTAGCTTTTTAAACGTACTTACACTTTGGTCTCCTGCAGGCGATGGAAAGGGTTTTAAATTCCAGTGTACTGACCTGATGAACTCCTCCAGGCCGGACATAAGCAGCATGCATTCTAGCGCCAGACACTCGCTCATAGAACTCGAACATCTGCAAGAGATGGAAAGACGAAAGAACAAAGGGCAGGAAGTTAGATCTGGGGTCAGATCCAATAATCCAGCTTTTTCCACACACGTCCTTTGAGCCTAAGAGTTTAGCCATCGAGTCATGTTCCCACCACGTCTGCAAAAACTGGGTGAACGCACAAAGAAATGTAGTATTGTCTACACTGCCTTGGTGGTGCCACAATTTTTTGGACATGTTCAAAAAAAGCCTGGTGAGAACATGGTCTAAGCAAGACGGGATGAAATTAAAAAAGGACAGAGTAACAATGCCCTCATTTAACAACATAACTAACATCTCTTAGGGATTACGTTCAAGTCCCACAAGCATGTCGCTGATAACACGTTGAAAAAGCCATTCAATCGTTCCTATCATTGGGATGTTACTGCGTTGTTGCTAGGTTTATGTTATAAGCATGGTAGGTCAGTCCATGCCATTGTTGTAGAAGACCGCATTAAGTTCATATTATGTTTTTCTGACGCTTAGCACATTTATGGCACACATGCAGCAGGTTATGTTTAGGTCCCATTCAAAGAATATAAATATAAGACTCAATTACACACAAACCATAATTTAATGTAAAAAAAAAATAAAAAAAAAACTTTTAAAAAACACTGAGTGTTGCGGTATTAATACCAACCGGCCGGACAAGCGCATGATAAGAGCCTGATAAGAGTGTGGTGTGATTGATAGGACATGATATTAACTCAGCTTGATCTCAATGGACCTGATAAGTACGGGATCCTGCGCGTGAAGGGAAATTAGTGACAATACGATAGAAGCATTAAGAACCTGACATGGACATGGGTATAAAGTTGATGAACATACTTTTTTTTTTACCCTACTGGCATTGCATTCAATATTCTTAAAATGTAGTGGAAACTTCAAGGTCTTCTTCAGACAGTGAGGACAAACCCCTGAAGCGACTTGCCAAGTTATGAAAAACATTGAACCATGTATGACCTAATAAACAGCGACTTCACATTTTCTGTTACAAGTATAATTTCGTGGAAATGCAATCTGCAGACCACTCTTACATGTGTCACTAAGCAACCCTAACAACCTATTAAAAAGTAATATATATATATATATATATATATATATATATATATATATATATATATATATAAAAAGATATGTAAAAAAATAAAAAATACAAAGTCATGTGATTTAAGTGGTTCTGCATTACCAAATTGCACACCTTAATTTATACCTCTTAATACTGGATGCTTTGTGGCATAAGGTCACCACGCTGTGCAATTAAGCAATGAAGACTACATGATCACAAGGACCAGATGCACCCTCTGTTGGTCTACGTAAAATATTTAATAAAAACATAAATTAGCCTTATACAGTGAGAAATGTCAAAAACACCTATTTTGAGTGACTCACTCTAGTTCTGACAGATAAATGGGTGACCTTTGTAGTTTTTCCAATAAAAACTGTATTTGCACAGGTTGTAAAACTGCTGCCACTTAAGATAAATAAAATCATTAAACTTTTATACCAGAAGGCCTGAAGCCTATCCCAGGAAACTCTGGAAACGAGGTAGGGTACACCCTGGACAGGGTGCCAATCCATTATAAGGCGCACACAAGCACACCAGAGAGGCAATTTGGAAAGGCAGGTTAGCCTGGAACAAACCAACCAAGCATGGGGAGATAACACAAACTCCACGCACACGGACCCAAGACAGAAACCAACAAATCCTCGAACCAGGAGATGTGAGCCCACAGTGCTAACCACCGTGCTGCGGTGATGATGATAAATAACGATGATGATAATGTTTGAACCAAAAATATATATTTTTTTTTTTTAACTAAAAATTAAAAAAAGGCTGCAGTTGCTTGCAGGAACAAATGGTCTCATCTTCCTCTCACCTTCTCTCTCTCCTCAAACATCCAAAAGAAGGGAGTCATGGCGCCAATATCCAAGGCGTGTGTAGTGATGCCCATGATGTGATTCAGAATTCGGGTCATCTCTCCGTACAGCACTGCAAGCAAAACGTTTTTTTATTATCATTTTGCTGATCATTGTATATAAATAACTATCCAGTTCAATAAGAATTATTATTATTAAAAAAGCTGGTGAGGGCAAAAATGTACATTATACAAAAATGACTACTGTAATATTCTTTTGCAATAACCTGTATCCAGGGAGCCTACAAAAGATGAACTCATTTATGTGGGTCACATATTAGGGAATTCACTGGAATAACTAGAGTAAGAGCATCACTGTAGGAGCCCATCACCTCTGATCCACTGAGCTCGAGGTGGAGCCTGGATATTCAGGAGCTTTTCCACTGCTAAAGCATAGGCTTGTTCATTGCACATCATAGACACATAATCCAGTCTGTCAAAGTATGGGAGGGCCTATGAAGGAGATAGAAGGGCAACTTTATTTCCACAATAATTATCATTATCTTACATGGGCAGCCTTATCTTTAATGCTAGGTTACTGTACTTCATCTCATTAGCCATACACATCATAGATATAATAATGCTACTTTCAAAATACGTAGAATAGTATCTTAATTTAAGCACTAAATCATTTGTACCTGCAGGTAGGTCTTGTACTCAACAAGCTTCTCTGTGCCGCGGTGCAGGAGACCCACGTGAGGGTCACACTTCTTCACAGACTCACCACTCAATTCCATCACCAGACGCAGCACGCCGTGAGCTGCAGGGTGCTGAGGACCGAAGTTTATAGTGAGGTTTGACACATCCTTCTCTGCTGGAGGGTCTTTGTCTGTAGAAACACATTAATGTTTTTTTTTGGCTGCTCACTTACACTAGCACCCAAATAGTATATAGTTCTAATTCAGTACTAATAATTCCACGCCTGGTTAAAAAAAAAAAAAAAAAAAAAAAAAAAACACACACACAGCAAGAACCAAGATGTGACATTTTAACATAACCATCATACTAAAGAGTAACAGTCAAAAAGGATTAGTGTACAAACCATTCCATGGTGGTGGATTCCAATTCTTGGTGACAGCACTAGGGAACATGACTGCACCTGCGTACTGCTCTGTCCACTCCACATCGGGCTGCCATTGCTTCTGCCTACACAGGACAAATAGAAATCTGTTTTTCTCCTTGGGAAGGTTTTAATAACTCCAACATATATCTGGAATATAAACATGCACTCAAGTAACTAGATACTTGGACTCAAAATTCATCTTCTTCGATTAACTGTACAAACTCTCGTCATGCATAATGTCAGAGGTGTAATGGGGCTGTGCATTAAGACATGCTGTGAAATATTTAATTCAGTATGTGTTGCGTCATTCAACTTTATACGCATAAAGCTTTAAATGTCATTCCCAAATCCAACCAACGATAACGCCTTTTATGTGACTAAAAATAGCTTCGGATTAGTGGCTCGTTGTACAGCTACTGAAAATGTACACCAGGTCTGTACTGATTCCTCTGCAGTATTCAGAGGTGGAAAGAGTAATAAAATGTTGTACTCAAGTACAAGTACTGTTACTTCAGTGAAATTTTACTTAAGTACAAGTAAAGTTACCCTTATAAAAATCTACTCAAATAAAAGTAAAAAGTAGCTCATTAAAAAATTTACTCAGAGTAAAAAAGTTACCGAGTTACTTTTTTATTTAAATTTTTTTAACAGCGGGGGTGATTCTTTTGCCCTTGGGTGTTTCCATGTTCACTCTTATATTAACAGATTATTGTATATTGATCTGGCTCTGCCTTTTTTTTTTTTTTTAAATATCAAAAAAAAAAAAAAAAAAAACACACACAGCGGGGGTGGGATGAGGTATTCTAGCGTAGTTCAAAAAAGATGAGCAGATATAAATCTCAAACTAGTTGTTTTTAACTGAAGGAACACCTTTGCATAATAAAGCTGTTGTCTTTCTTGTGCTTGAAAATCAAAGTGGTCACTTAAATATGGTGTTACGTCCCAGTCTAGGGCCATACAGCAAAAGAATGGTTCAGGGTTCTATTTTAAACTGTATGGAAATGGTGGTATATGGCAGAAAGAACTAGATCCAATCATTAACTGATGAAATAATGAGGTTTGTATATACAAACACACACACACACACACACCAGGAGGAGGAGGAGGATCAGATTCAGGATGGACCCAGGCCAAAATAACAAACAAAATGGTATTTATATTTAGTAGCTAGATTACCTGCAAAAAGAAACAACAACAAAAAAAAACACAGAAACAAAAATACAGGTACCTTCCCGGACTCCCTAAACCAAAAACAATGAAATTATCTACAAATATATACAAAGACCAACCAAACCAAAGGGACAAAGCAATAATCAAAGTCAATTGGAGGCAAAAAGTCAAAACCGGAATACACAACCAAATATCAAAACACCAAAAGCACAACCTCTTTCCTGCGTCTCTCTCCGGTTTATATTGTATGTGGGCGTGCTAGTCGATGACGTCACTCAGGGCGGAAGCGACCGTGTGGAAGGTCAGGTGATGCCGATGTCAGAAAACCTGGAGTGGAGTCTGGAGCGGCGCGCGACCAGGACATGATACACACACGTCGCGCAACGGAGCATTTATAAAGCATAATATTTTTATTATTTTATCATTTTCATTCATTTATTTTTTACTCAGTAGCGAATATAATTTAAAATGTAGCGAATTACAATACTTCAAACAAAACGTACTTAAGTAAAAGTAAAATTACAGATTTTTAAAACTACTTAAAAAAGTAGAAATACACAAAAAAGCTACTCAATTACAGTAACGCGAGTAAATGTAATTCGTTACTTTCCACCTCTGGCAGTATTAGTAGTGACCATAACATATTCCAGATTTACAAACTTCAGCATTATTGCTGGTTAAAAAGCAGGTTATATTTATTTTTTTTAGCTTTAGAAGACAATCAGCGGATTTGCGGAGCACTTCAACTCTGCTAAGCCCCCGAACACATGGGGTAAGGGATTCAAGCTACCACTCATTTCAAAACACCCAGAGGTATTTTCACTTTCCAATATGGCAGGTGGCCGTATGCACCTAATTGACAAGAGCCACAAATTTAACACAAAGAAGAACAAGGAAGTCAATCTTTGTGCTTTACCTAATATTGATATTTCTAAAAAATGGATAAATTAATTAATAAAAAAAAAAAAAAAAGTCAAGCATTACTCATGTGCCATTCTAATTTTTCATCTATGGCTGTGTGAGTGAGTGGATGAGACTAGCACATTTTACGCTCACTAAGATTTTATAGATAGCACTGATATTATTGACATTATTGACAATGACATATTCTAAACAGTGGTCCATGATTGGCTTTAATATCTGATTCAGTCTGTGCCTGTGTATGACATACCACATACTCGAGACTACCTTTTCAATTGGACTCATTTCATGAGCCCTGTACACTTGCGTTCACACTGATGAACCGGAAATTAACCAGTCTTCGGGGTCAAGTGTACACAAAACAATTCAAGGCCTCTAATATGAAAACACCGTTATATGATCGTTTAGAAAAGGGGAGCATGAAGCCCATTCACAAAAGCCATTACCAGGTGAGCAGCCACTCTTCACCTCTGAAGTCTGTGCTACACTAAACAGGAAAGACTTGTGCTCACCCACTTTGACACCCACATCTGACACCCACTCTGGAGCCATATTAATTTGCCTATACACAGGGCAATATTGAGGACAATAACCTGGAACTCTACACCAAAAAAAAAAAAAAAAAAAAAAAAAAAAAAAGTCATTGGGAATTGCAGACGAGCAGGCAATCACACTCACGCTGCCCATTCTTCATCTTTGTGGACTTCACCTGGTCCCTGAACTCCACTCTTCTATTTAAAAATGCACAACAGCACCTCGTTCACCTCTCACTTTCTGAAGAGACGTAAAAATAAAATAAACTCTACCTGTGCTCCAGGATACTGGAGTACCATTAAGAGCATCTTTACGAACTGCATCTCAATAGCAGGTACTATTGGCTTCCGTATCTGATTTAATCCATGCCCTGAAAACAGTCCCCATGCCTGGGTCAATTATGTGCTCACTGATCAAACAAAAGTAAAAAAAAAAAAAAAAAAAAAAAAAATCAGACTTTTGAATCAAGCGTTCTTGGAAACCATCCCGACGCCCGAATAAGAAAACATTCTTAAATAAATAAATAAAAATTACCCTGTTCTCCACCTTTTACCGCTGTTACATTTAGAGCATCTTCGCTAAATACATTTCAGTGTGGCACAGCAATTGCCACCAAAAAAAAAATAAATCATGATCCATTTAACTGATTTTCCCCCACATCTCTACTTTATACTGCACTGCTTTACCCACAATGCAAGACTGCACCATCCATAATCTACAGTGCTGCCATTGCACTAGAGTTTATTCCACATATACTGTACTACACTGACATCCATGTGTACATATGTATATTGTGTTTTATCTTTCTGACGTCATCACCTCTAAACAATTATTGTTTGCATATATACACTACAATATACAACCAATTTATAGTCCCTACTGCACTCACACTCCTGTACATATGACATCCACACTTTACTCACATTACATTTTGAATCCTCTTCAATAGGCCACTTATGAACTGCTAACTGCAGTTTATTGGTTTGTGACTTACAAGTATTTTTGCACAATTGCAGATAAAACTAATTTAATTACAAATAATAATAATAATAATAATAATAAAGGTGGCGGTTACAGGAGTCAGCAGCTAGCAGTTAGCCAAACACCTACCGTGTACTAGCGTTTAACAGCAAGTTAACGAATAAAGAAACACACAATATATTTATTTTTTGTTTATCTGACAAATAACTCACAACCACACACATTAAACCAACAAACTGCCGGCGAGTCTGAACAAATCTGTAAACCAAAAGCACATTAAAGCCGGATTGATCTTTGTTCAGACAATTAGCTCATTTCTCAGACTAAACATGGCTTAAACTTCAGCGTTTCTGTTTTCTTTCGTGTCTACATATAAGGATTTACCTGGTTTGAAGCAAAGCACATGCAGGAGTCAACGAATTTTTGTTTAAAATTGCTGCTGAAGGACGTCCGAGTTGTTTCAGCGACCTCAGTATAGTCGCCGCCATTTTCCCGGCCGACCGACTGGCACCGTTTTCACTCAGACACGCAGCGCGTTTATCAACCGCACCTACTGCCACCTAGCGACGGGAGGAGCTATTACTTCATATTTCCACCTCCCTGACAGGCAGCTTTTAGCGTTGCGTGCTAAATCAAACCATATGTCATTCATGTCTGCTTTATTTGTCATTTTATAAGGCCATATCCAAGCAATTTAACACTTAAAATTCTACAGTGAGTAAGATTGCTTCGAACCAGTTGCAAATCTTCCCAGGAGTCCCAGTGACTCAGCAAATTCATTCCTATGTCAAGACTGTTTAATGCTCAGAGATGTAAAGAAAACCAACAAGTTACATCACGTGACCTCTGGAAGCATAAAAATGTTTCTGTTCATGACACAAAGGTGAAAATCATGCACAGAGCTGTATCTTTAAAAAAATCAATCACAGCATAAAATGTAGTTTTATACATTTCTACTTTAATTATATTTTATTGTAACTATAAATCTGTAAACTGTAGATTTATACATTTATCCCAGTTTATTTAATTTTACATTTTCTTAATAATTTCTTTTTTAGGTCACAAAGCATTGGCCTGTATATCATACTGCGCATGGTTGTGTAATTAACAAATAAAATTTCTCTCATCATCTGTACCACTTTATCCTGTGTACAGGGTCACGGGAAAGGTGGGGTCCAGAACTTATTCCAGGAGACTTCATTACAGGGTACACACACATATACACACTCATTTACACAATTTTCCGTAAATTTTGGGAACGGCAATTAACATAGTCTGCATGTATTTGGACTGTGAAATTAAAGTCCAGACGTCAATTGCATTCTGATGGCGTGGCAAGATCTTAGTAAGGGAACATCCCTGACATGAAGAAATGTTGTAATGTTGTAAAGAGCAGTCAAAATTCTCCAAAATGATCAGAGAGACTGATACAGAAAACATTTACTTCTATGTATTGTTGCTAAAGGTGGGTCTACAGGTCACTAAATTCTAATATATTTAATTATTTCTTTGTTTTTATAAAATTTGAAAATAGAAATCCACACTATTGTTATCTATGCCCTAATAAATAAAAACATAAAACTGAAAGTGGTTGCATGTTCTTTTCCCCCCCATGTCTGTATATTTTAGATCAGCATAAGACTGAGACTCTTCAAGAAATGAGTAAAAGATTTTACTTCCCTCTGATTTTAGCTCTACAAATTAAAATGTGCATTACATATACAGTATCTCTCTCTCTCTCTCTCTCTCTCTCTCTCTCTCTCTGTCTTCTAATTACCATGTGTAAAATGAACTGTTAAAATGTAGTACATCTGCTGCTTGGGCTCCATGGAAAGTGATTAAATCCAACTCATGGGCAGTGTATTGTCCATCCTGCTCTTAATTCCGATTGATGCACCTACTGTATGTGTTTATTGTTTGTTAGGTTACTATCCTTGCTACTGGAAATTGCAAAGTTCCTTTGGGATCAATAAAGTATCTACAGTAGGTATAGAAAATAATCACCCCTTTAAAATAATCACATTTTGTTGCTTTTCACAGTGGTTGAAATACGAAAAGATGAATGTCCTTGTATGGTCAGAGCCCATAGTCAGAGCCCAGACAAAAAAAAAACACTTGAATACACTACACAAACACTCACCATCAATTACAACTCAACTTGAGCAGTTCTGCAAAGAGGAGTACGCAAATATAGTCTAGATGTGCAAATCTTTGTGTGCCATTAAGAAGGTGATTAACTTCACCGGATTGAGTTTACAAGTCATTTTTAGGAGGGGGTCCATATTATTGATTCCTTTTTTAAAATTATTTTACCATTTTTTGCAGACATGTTGGTGTTATATCTTTTACTTGGATGTAAAAGTTACACAGACTAAATACAGCTGCATAAAACAATAGCTGTGTCTTTCTTCATTTCAGGCTGCAAAGCAATAAAATATGATTATTTTAAAGGAAGTGATCCAACTATCCATCCATCCAAATATTCATCCATCCATCCATCTATCCATCTGGTTTAATGTAATTTTTGCAAGAAAAAAAAAACAATACAAAACAGACTACATTAGCTCCATAGTTTTGGAATTACTAAATTAAAATTTTATTTGCACATAGTACACAGCCATGCACAGTATGATATGCAATGAAATGCTTATATGACTGCCCGTGACCTAAAAAGAAGCATTTAATTGCAGTAGCAAGTACAATTATAAAAAAAAAAGTTGAGTATTCAAATAGAGAAATAAAATATGAAATAAGTGAAATTTATACAAAAATAGAAAACTTTTAGCCTAAAAATGTACAATCTCTACAAGGTTGCTATAAAATAGAATTGAAATAGATGTGTATGAAGTAGGCGGCGCGGTGGTGTAGTGGTTAGCACTGTCGCCTTGCACCTCCAGGGTCTGGGTGTTAATGTTACTTTTTCTGGGTTCGATTCCCCGGCCAGGCTCGATTCCCGTCTCTGTGTGCATGGAGTTTGCATGTTCTCCCCGTGCTTGGTGGGTTTCTTCCGGGTACTCCGGTTTCCTCCCACAGTCCAAAGATATGCAGGTTAGGCTAATTGGCGTTCCTAAAATTGCCCGTAGTGTGTGATTGGGTGTGTGTGTGCCCTGCGATGGATTGGGACTCTGTCCAGGGTGTACCCCGCCTAGTGCCCGAAGTCTCCTGGGATAGGCTCCAGGTCCCCCGCGACCCTGAACACAGGATTAAGCGGTATAGAAAATGAATGAATGAATGTATGAAGTAATAAGTGTACAGTATAAGTTATGCAGGATAAATTACAGCTGAGTGCAATCAGTCCTCATCTGTGTGAGAAATGAGCAACGTCCAAACACAAGCAGAACAATGTGCAAACTCCCAAAGTCCGAGCTCATGCACTGTATAGAAGACATGCTGTAAAGGCACCGCCCATGTTGTGAAACTGAAAACCCACGACGTTAAAAACCTCACAAATTCACAAAGACATCGAAAAGCTATTTTATAACTTCTATCCAGACACCAGATGCAGGGTCTGTAGAATAGCTTTATTTATACAACTCTTGTCTTGAGACTAATTCCCTGCAAAATTCTTCTTCTTCCTCAAAAAAAAAACCTACAGTAGTAAACGTGTGTAACTGTGTGGTTGAGTCGCTTTTTACCAGTGTTAAAGGGTTAGACACAAAAATACACACATATACAGACTGACTATACAAAATATCCAAGGTTACATTAATTTAAACAAGATCTTCATACAGTATCTACCTACTATGAGGATAGACGATTTTCAAAACAACAACAAAATAACATTGAATCGTGGTGGTACAGTACAACTTTTGTCATTTCAGAGAAGTGATGGCCTTTAGACCGTCAAAGATTTTTTTTCCACCTTCATCGTGGTGTGGGGTTGGCTCAATCTTCGAAACGGACACGCACATACCACAACTTCCCCTCACATGCCTCTAACATTTAGCTCGAGTCAGTTTCCTGAAAGCTAGCTGTCCATCGACGCTGTGCAGTTCTGTTTCTCTGAAAGGCCTAAGTTTCAGTTATGAAGAAGTCTGGATTCACTCTGATTTGGCTCCTTCCTCTTTTGATGACAATTGGACAAGCTGGTAAGTAATGTTACTTTTAATCTAATGTAACCAATGGAAGATTATGTATATCACATAATTTATACTTTATCTCTTAAGATAAAGTACAGGATTTGACTATCAGAAGGAAGTGGTCAGTGCTCAAAGCTAAAGGACCGTAACACACCTACTTCCTTTATATATACTGGATATGCTTTTATATTAATACTGTTTATCTTTGTTAATATATATTTATATAAAAAAGGAACAGTCTTACAACCAACCTTAATGAACACAAACTTTTGCAAAAAAAAAAGTTTTCTGTATTGACTTTGTTCAGAGTTTGTCACCCTGGACTAAAATATCACTGATCAGAAAAAATGACATTTTGTATATATTTTTATAGGAAGAAACATTGAACAGTTCAGTGTTCTGTTATTAAGTACATGTTGGCATAAGGCCAGTGGAAAAAGTTTGATCTCAATCACAGTCATGGATTTTTACACACCATGAAAATCACCAAACCACATCACTAATTTTATAATATTTAATGCACAACAATCACAAAAAGCAGATTATTGTACAGCACATTTCCACTGATTTAAAACATTTTAAGATTTAGATGTTTCAGAATGGTGTATACATACAGTGACGTCAATCTGCCAGTCAATCTGCCAGCTTATTAATCTTACCGAAACATCTTACCAATTCAAATGCCGCATTAATTTAATTAGAATTTTAATACCGTAATGTGTTTAAAGTAGTTATATTACAACCATGTCTGCTCTCTATGAGTTTTTATGAAATGCTCTTAATTTCTAGTTTATAATTTTTCTTATTCTACTGGAGGATCATTTTCTTTCTTTTTAGAACTAAATGCTTAAAACTATTAAAAAAAAAATGTCTGAGGCCAGGTTGCACTCCAGCCAAAGACCAATACTATTTGAAGCTTAAAATGAGTGACATTATTAATATATGCAAATAGGTTTAGTACTTAATTATTTGATTTATTATAATCTTGTAATCCGTTGTATTTTCACTGGCTACGATGTCATTTTCTTGCATTGACGGATAAGTAGAATGGAATTGGGCTATTTTTCAATGTAAATAAGCATAAAAATATGTATGCACATCTTGTGCTTATTGGCAAAATTTGTTGGTTCTGTGACATAAAAAGTGGAATATATATATGGACTTATAATCTGTTCAAACACACCAGCTAGAACTGTTTTAAATTGTACGATTAGCAGTGAAACAGGATTTATCTGAAACTGTAGACATTATCTTTGTATGCAATTGCCTGAATATAAAAAAAGAATTTGATTTGATGTGTTAAGATATTGTTTACAATCTTTTTCAATTTTATTCATTCTTCACGTAGAGCTATGATAATTCCATGCCAGAGAAGCTGCAATATTTTAATATTTGGATAGTTATCATGTAGCAGCCTCTTGTATATACTTGTGATTAAAATATCTAGTATGAACAATAGATACAAAAAGTTTACACAACGCAGACACTGATCATTTCCAGAAAAAATAATAGGTCAAGGCCTGGTTTTTAAAAGTTTTTAAGTCTTGTTAAAGCATAAGACAACAAGTTATATTTTACAGTAGGGTAAATAACCTAAAATGCAATGAGGCATGGATTATCTTGCACAGCAGATTACGATAAGTGTTTTTTCTTTTTTTTTCTTGTTTTTTTGCCTCTAATACCACAAAGATTACATTTTATTTACTGTTAAACAGCACATCATGCATTTTACCTATTTATAGTGTGTGAAACTAGTACTGTAAGTTCCTGTAAAGACTTTCTCCTTACAGAAATCTTTATCATGTTAAATTACATCACATTTTGACTGGTAATTTTCCTTATAAAACAGAACCTTTTAAAGACTGGTCACAAATTGTGAATTTATTTTGTATAACGGCTGTGAAAGTAGCATCAGTTGTAATTCAAATCATAGGCTCCAATACATTATTGCTTATAATGGACAGTCAGACACACAATATAAATACAATTATTTTATTATTTTTTATTTTTTATTTTTTTACCACACCCACAATTAAACATAATACAGCATACAATGAGATAAAAAAGATTTAAGCAATGACTGATGACATAAAACAGAAATTACATTAAACACATGTACTATGTGGACCAATTTTGGTAAGAGAGCTCAGTGGCTTTGTAATGATCAGTATTCTTTTCCACCATGGGAATGCGTTCAAAATGAAGGACTTTGTGTGTTTCACTGTGACATATAGTAACATACGTTTTTTTTTTTTTTGCCGTATTAACTTCAAGACATAGCTAAAAGAAATGCTGCTAAGGCAGTACAGTACATGTATTGTTATAACATAACCATGAAAGGATAAAAAGTATGTTTAGGCTACATCACATTTTACTATTTACATGACGCTGACTTCATTTTTTTTTTATTGCTTACATTTCTAATAAAAAAGTACAAAAATAATTAACACAAAGAAAAAAAATTATACAATTGATAGTATTTTAAAACTTCTCATTGAAGGTCATGACAAGAAAAATGTTATATTCATTACTAACAACTTGTTATATGTTATATTCATTACTAACAACTTTAAAATTTCTTTGTGAAAGCTGCTGAGAATGGTCTAAATCAAGCGTACGTCTGCTATATCCTGGATGCTATTCTGTTTGTCTACGGACTTGTCCTGACTGTCCTTTACTGCAGGTTGAAGGTACACACATTTCCTTTACTTATTATATTTTATTTATATATATATATATATATATATATATATAGTTATTATTTTAAATATTTTAAGTATTATTTTGTGTAATAATTGTTTGTGATTTTTATTCTTTTTTTTTTTTTTTTACATTTTACAGCTTTATTGTAAAAGCACTAAAAAAAGTTTTTCACTTTCCTTCTGTGAATTTTGTTGTTTTCACACATACAGATACTGCAGGAACTTTCAAAAAAACAGGCTGCTGCAAAGGTAACACACACACTACACACACACATACTTGTCTAACTTCTTCTTTCGAGGTCCCTTTACTGACATGTCGATAATAAAGCAAATTAATACCTTAACTACATCAAAAATCAAACTCAGTCCTTGACCTCAGTAACAGGAACCTTGTGGAAACCAGCCAAATGTCCCATGGGGAAACATATCTGATATTCCTTCTCCACCAAGATATAGAAACATCCCATACCTAATAAAAAAATTTACAATTATTACAACCAACAACACTAATTATACAATGAATACAAGTATAATTACATAGGGATATAACAATGTTACATAAGTGACCTGCCTTTGTTTAGTGGAGATGCCACCATGGATGAGCTACATGACTTTTGGCCTTTTTTAAACATTGAAAACTTTTTTGAATGACGCTCATGCTGTTGAGTTTTTAAAGGTTTCAATCTGCTATTAAAAACTTCTGCTTTTAACATTTTCTGAAAGGAAAATGTCCAGTTCTCCATACAGATGAAGCAAAGACTCTTTTAGGGTACTTTATAGATATAACAACGTGACATCTATAGCGTGCGTTAATGCATTACTACACTCGACTTTCTCGATTTTATCAGTATGATGTACCACAGCTAATATTAGCAGCACATATTTAAGCACATTGTGGTTTAAATGAGCTGACGTTGGGTGAGATATCTTTCTTTCTAACACTCATCCTGTCCACCCCGCTTCCATTTTTCACACTTCTAACTTCCTCTTATACATTTCTATATGTATGTTGCAAGCAATTCTCTACATTCTTAACATCTTGATGATTTTTCTTTTCTTTTTTCAATCTTGCAGAAAAAAGCATCAGAGGGAGTCTACGAAGTAAGTTTTGCCTCTTGTTACACCCAGTATTGATGATTTACAATTCATACTGTAGTTTAGTACTTTCTCTTTCCCAGCATGCCTCAGTGCACCAACAAGGGTCCAGGCTTGAGAATCAGTTTAGATTAAAAAAAATGTTAACCATGGGTGGGTGAGAGTTGTGAAACTCATTAACTCGATGCCTTTCTGTAATTCTCACAGGGACTTTCACATCGTACTCAAGATACCTATGAGTCCATTCAACTGAAGAAGACATAAGCAGAAGATGGACAATGTGACAGAAAAAATAAATAAATGTAATGCTTTATTTTCGTGTTATTTTTACCAATATTTTACTGCTTTTACAAGCTTTCAAGTGCGATGTCATGCTTTAAACAAATATATCAAATTTTACTAAAAAGCTTAATAATAATTATTTGCAAATCATTTGATGTCTTCATATTTTTTAAAAGTATACATGTATTTAAAGCAAAGTAAGCATTTTCATGAGAACATGAATGTAAGAAAAGTAGAATCATAGAAAGTAATATTAAAAGTTATTGGGAAATCTGAGAAATTAACGTTTTTGTTCTATGAACAATATGTCTTTTATGCTGATTAACTGTATATTTATGCACTTAATGTCTCACATCTCTGCATTGTATTTTTCGTGTATACAGGCTTTTCAAGAAGTGTGTGCCAACTTTGTATAATTGCAAAATTTATATATTTAAAAAAAAAATGGCTACTCTTGCTTTGTTTCTCTTCTGCAAAGTTGTCTCACATGTCTCTGGCTGCTATGGCAACAATCATTCCTGCAACCACAGTGTTCAATTAACTTCCTGTTGGGTTACAGAAAAGTGCAATTGCAAATAAACTACAACAATTGTGATATCCTATAATAATATGAAATGGGTATTGATTGCTGCATAATGAGACCTTTAATGCTAATGCAGTTTTGACATTTGCACCAGAGAGCAGCGTTTATGCACATTTGTTGCCAATAACATGCTTTTACGACACCTTTACCTGTTAATCATTATTAATTCAGCTATTGAAACGCTGGGTTTGTTTACCAGGTTTCTAACCCATGCTTACATGTATATGGTTCCCTGTTATTTAGTCTAATTAATTTGTATAATTCTCTGTCTTGTATTATTTTCTTGCCTCATTTATTTCAGTAAAAAAATATCTATATGCATTCAGGCTATTGAGCCTGTTTCTTGTAAGCAAATGCATTTATATATTTTATACAGATATACATATTAAAGCTTCCTGTTTTACTATTACCTATCGTGTGAAATAACTGCCTTCCATCAGTTTCAATGTGCAAAGCTTATGAGAGCTACAGTACTATTACTGTACATGAGGACAGTGGTAGCTCAGTGGCTTTTGATCAGAAGGTTGAATTTAAATTACAGGTCTGCCAAGCTGCCACTGATATGAGCAAGGCTCTTGAATAAGACTTTTAACCCAATTTAACATGCTGGGACATGCAAAAAGAATTTTCCCTATATATGCGACAAAGTTCATTCATTCATTCATTCATCTTCTATACCGCTTAATCCTGTGTTCAGGGTCGCGGGGGACCTGGAGCCTATCCCAGGAGACTTCGGGCACTAGGCGGGGTACACCCTGGACAGGGTGCCAATCCATCGCAGGGCACACACACATACACACACTCACACACCCAATCACACACTACGGGCAATTTAGGAACGCCAATTAGCCTAATCTGCATGTCTTTGGACTGTGGGAGGAAACCGGAGTACCCGGAGGAAACCCACCAAGCACGGGGAGAACATGCAAACTCCATGCACACAGAGACGGGAATCGAGCCTGGCCGGGGAATCGAACCCAGACCCTGGAGGTGCAAGGCGACAGTGCTAACCACTACACCACCGCGCCGCCTGCGACAAAGTTTTTTATTTTTAATTGTCTCTTACACATTTAGCTATGGAGGATGAATGACAGAAGGAACGTGGCAAGTCATGTCACAGAGGCTCAAAATTTACAGCCATCACAGCTTTCATCAGATACAAAATTATGATACAGTAGGTCTGCTGTAGTTAGCATTGCTTTAATCTTCATCTCTAATTATGACAAATATTAGGATACATGTTATAAAACTGTCATAAAATATTTTATGACCGTTTTATAGCACGTATACAGTACTGAACTTGTTACATAAATTAAATTTTTAATTACATATGTGTTTTTTTACATAAGTGTGGCCAGGTTATGACCCATAAAACAGAAAACAAAGTATTCTAACTAAAATAAACTTAGTACAGATTAGGAGGTGACATGTCAGGATAAAGATGTCAGGATAATATTCCTAACACTGCTATATAATAAGCATAAAATATTCTGATAAATGTTTCTATATACGGGGACAGCTAACTTGTATTTGCAGATCTTAATTTAGGTCCTGCTTATAGGAAAATTTCTTCTTTAGGAACTTACTCGAAAAAAAGTAAAACAGGAAAAATGCAACAAACAGAGTCTAGTATCGAAATATACTGTAATGCCAAAAGTTTCATTGGAAGGAGAGGAAAAACTAAGCCAGAAAAATCAAGGAAAATTGGCTCATTCTATTGTTGTTAGGGCAAAGAATCCAAAACTGTAACCAGTCCACATGAATGCCTCATTTTGGAATTTTACTCCAACAACAATAGTGCACCTGTCCTAAACTAACACATATTAATCTAACACACTTGCTTCTCTTCTCATTAATACTGATTTTAATTTCTTTTTATTGACATTCAGTGGAAGGTAAGTTAAGTACGTATTTAACATACGTAAGTAGTTTCATTAGTGAATACTTTTTACTTTCACTCCAGTCCTAGTTATTACATATAACTGTATGATTTGCCTTCCCTAATCATGTAGCAGGTGTTTAAAATCAGAAGTGGAGACAGTTGCAAATAGTAAATAAACAGTATTTACTATGGTTTACTATGACTTTCAAGCTACTGATCTAATACAAGCTCAATACTTTTATATTATTTATTTATTACATCATATTTATTTATAAAGCACATTTAAAAGTAGCACACTTGACCAAAATGCTGTACAATCCTAAATACCTTCATTAAATCAATAAATTTTTATTTATTTTCTACAGCCTAGAACAACATCTAAATTTTTTCAAAACTATGAAATAATACATATGGTAGCAGTCAGCTGTTCTGAAACAGTTCTTGCAACAACAGTATTGTCAAGTGCGTTTGCAAAATCCATCAAGCACCATGATGAACCTGGCTCTCATGAAGACCATCCCAGGAAAGCAAGACCAAAACTTAGCTCTGTGCAGAGGAGAAATTCGTTTAGAGTTACAGCCTCAAAAATCACCAATTAACAGCACCTCAGATTAGAGCCGTTATACAGAGTATAAGTAGCAGACACATCTCAACATCAACTGTTTAATGAGATTATTGCATATTTCAGATGCCTTCAGCATTGTTTTACAATGTAGAAAGAAATAAAAATCAAGAAAGACCATGGAATTAGAGTGTTTGGCTGACAGTGTACTGTAGTAACAGGCTATTAAAACAGACAATGATAAGAAAATTAAATCCAAATAAAACAATAAAAAACAATCCACCCTCAGTGCATTAAAAAAGCAATAAAACAAAAAGGAAATACTCACTCATTAACCGTCTATACTGCTTTATTCTGTATTCAGGGTCGCGGGGGGCCTGGAGACTTAGGGCACGAGGCGGGGTACACCCTGGACAGGGTTCCAATCCATCGCAGGGCAACAATGAGGAAACAAACAAACAAATAAATAAATAAACAGGGGGACACCTACAGTTACCTAGTCCTCCCATTGTATTAATTGCTGAACAAGAGGCATCATTTACAAACCGGATTCCAAAAAAGTTGGGACACTAAACAAATTGTGAATAAAAACTGAATGCAATGATGTGGAGATGGCAAATGTCAATATTTTATTCAGAATAGAACATAAATCATGGAACAAAAGTGATTGTATCATATTAAAGGAAAAATATGCTGAATCAAAATGTCATGGTGTCAACAAATCCCAAAAAAGTTGGGACAAGACCATTTTCACCACTGTGTGGCATCTCCCCTTCTTCTTACAACACTCAACAGACGTCTGGGGACCGAGGAGACCAGTTTCTCAAGTTTAGAAATCGGAATGCTCTCCCATTCTTGTCTAATACAGGCCTCTAACTGTTCAATCGTCTTGGGCCTTCTTTGTCGCACCTTCCTCTTTATGATGCGCCAAATGTTCTCTATAGGGCAGTGGTTCTCAAAGTGTGGGGCGCGCCCCACTAGTGGGGAATACAGACATGACAGGTGGGGCGCAATGAACGGGAGGAAAAACAGGAAAGTTCCTATTCTAATTCATGCTTTTCTTTATTGATAATGAAGAGCATACACTCAAAACTAAACAATCACACACAAATAAATGGATCATTAATACAAGTAAATTTTAAATAACATCAGTTGTGGGCCGGGAGAAAAAGTGGAACCATAGTGGAACAATAACGGTTTAACGTCGGACAAACTTGAGTTGCGCTGCTCGAATCACAAACCTGCGCGAGCCACTGGGCAGCGCTGCGCGAGCCTGACAGAAATAAACCGCGCCGACCATCAAAATACATTTTACCCCGCTGGGATGCGCACGTACATTCCAGGCATAGCAAGGCGGAAACAATATTAAACAGTCCTGACATGAATTGTTTTTAAATAAAACACAGTGGGTCGCGCAGGTTTGTGATTCGAGCGGCGCTGCGTGATCCACCGGGCTGCGCAAATAAACCAGATAATCACTGCGCTATCCAGATAGTCGCGCTGCGCTGTATTTGCGCAGATATTTGGTTCAATCAGGTGCCGCGGTTTCGTCCCACTTTTGACGTGTTTAGCTTCACATACACTTCGACAATGGAAGAAGACGCTGCAGCAGCAGTGAGTTTACTTACATGTGACAAAACCAACAATGAGGAGATTGTAAAGAAAAAAGCTGCCTCGTCTGTGGTGTGGAATTGGTTTGGGTATAAGAAAAGTGATACGGATGAGATGAACGTGATTTGTGAGGTACACAAGTGCACTGTTTTAACAAGTGGTGGAAACACGTCAAACCTTTTCTATCATCTGAAATGCAAATCGAATATGGCCAAAGTAAAAAAATGTGGCAAACCTCAGCAATTCACAGTTTAAATAAAATTACATAAAAAAATTAAATTATGTAAAACAGTTTCTTTGTGTTTTCATTTTTATTTATGCATTTTCAGATACAAATTGATATATTGTGATATACATCGTTATTGAGTTAGAAAATTGCTTCTACCGTGATAGAAATTTTGATTATATCACCCACCCCTAATGAAGCCTATCTTGAGCTTGGATTCATGGTGGGGATGGTGGGGTAGAAGAGAGACCCGTGTGTGTTTTGTGTCTTAAACTGCTGGCAGCAGACCGCATGAGACCCAACAAATTAGGAAGACACTTAGAGACAACACACTCCAGTCACGTTAATAAACCACTGGACGTCTTTGAAAGAAAGCTGGCAGAATACAGACAGCAGGAGAATCGCATGGTAAAATCTGAATCAGTGGACAGCAAAGCACAAATGGCTTCATTCAAAGTTGCATACAGAATTGGCCAGTGCAAAAAAAACTACAAACGATTGCTGAGCAGCTAATAAACATGGGGTCAATACACCATACACCAAATGTCCTCTTTGTGTACAAGAAAGTATCAATTTGGCATGATAATCTTTCAAATTCAGTGCTGTGCTAGATTAATCCTAGATTGCTGACCTGAGAGAATAACACCACACTTGTGTGTACATTTGAGAGAAAGGGAGAAGGGGAGGATCCAATGCAGAAGGCTCTTAAAACAGAAAGCATGTCTTTGCAGTATGACAAAGAAGCACACTTCCACTGGGCGGTAGGGATGGGCAATCTGGCAAAAATACTACTGTACATCTCAATTTTTTTTTTCTAGTGCTGGGTCGCAACCCAAGATGATGTAATGATTATTTTTCATTTTTCATGAAATCATTAAATAAAAGGAACACCAACTGCAAGTTGAGTGTCTTTCAGTAATGTCTTCGAGATTAAAAAATAATAGTTTGACAGGTGAGGTTTTGTGACAATTTAAACATGTGAAAATATTGAATAAATGATTAAGTGTTTTAATAATTTCTCTTTGCATTACATAAAGATACTATTTGTAATTTAGTCACAATGTCAAAAGTTTCAAGCTAACCCTTATTTTTTTATATTAAATAAAATTTAAGGAAATAGATTAAGTTAAAGATATGGAAATATTGTTTTACTTTGACAGGCTTCAATTTAAATTGGTTGTTTTTGCAACAACCACAACAGAAACCTTATTTCCCCTCTAGTCTGTTCCAACCACTCTGCATTCAGAATCAGCAGCATACTAAAATATTTTTGTCCACTGTATAAGAAGCAGCAGTTTTAAATAACTTATGCTTTTAGACACACAATGCCTAATGCACAGTTGTTTATCATCATACATCAAACGTCTGAATTATGCTCATGGATTTGCCTTAAATTCTTTGTGTTGTAAGGGAAAAAATAATAAACATCTTGACACGCGGTAATCCCGGTAGTGTACCTGAACACAAGGCATTTGTATTTCTCATAAAATCTATTATTTAGCACTCCTTTTTAATATTACTGTAATCCAGTGGTTCTCAAAGTGTGGGGCGCGCCCCACTAGTGGGGAATACAGACATGACAGGTGGGGCGCAATGAACGGGAGGAAATAATGGGAAAAAACTAAACAATCACACACAAATAAATGGATCATTAGTACAAGTAAATTTAAAATAACTTCAGTTGTGGGCTGGGAGAAAAAGTGTAACCATATAGTGCATCAATAATAGTTTAACGTCGGGCCAACTTGAACAGCGCTGCTCGAATCACAAACCTGTGCGACCCACTGAGCAGCGCCGCGCGACTCTGACAGAAATAGACTGACAGCGAAACCAACACATCAAACCTTTTCTATCATCTGAAATCCAAGCATCCAAACGAATATGGCCAAAGTAAAAAAAAAATTGTTTTTAAATATGCGGCAAACCTCAGCAATTCACAGTTTAAATAAAATTACATTATGTAAAACAGTTTCTTTGTGTTTGAATTTTTATTTACACATTTTCAGATACAAATTGCTATATTGTGATATATATCGTTATTGACTTAGAAAATAGCTTCTACCGTGATAGAAGATTTTGGTTATATCACCCACCCCTAATGAAGCCTATCTTCAGCTTGGATTCATGGTGCGGATGGTGGGGTAGAAGAGAGACCCGTGTGTGTTGTGTCTTAAACTGCTGGCAGCAGACCGCATGAGACCCAACAAATTAGGAAGACACTTGGAGACAACATACTCCAGTCACGTTAATAAACCACTGGACGTCTTTGAAAGAAAGCTGGCAGAATACAGACAGCAGGAGAATCGCATGGTAAATATGAATCAGTGGACAGCAAAGCACAAATGGCTTCATTCAAAGTTACATACAGAATTGGCCAGTGCAAAAAAAACTACAAACGATTGCTGAGCAGCTAATAAACATGGGGTCAATTATGCAATGATAAGTGACAACATAAGCCTTTTATAACAATTGCATGTGTATTTTATCTTTTTTTAACTTGGTCTTGTTTGATCTTATTGGTTTAGAAATTGATATTTCAATAAACAGAAAAACTTGGCTGATTTCGTTATTTTGTTGACAAGTGGGGCTTGAAAATTCGCTCACCCCCTTAAGTGGGGAATGACAGAAAAAGTTTGAGAACCACTGCTATAGGGGAAAGATCTGGACTGCAGACTGGCCATTTCAGTACCCGGATCCTTCTCCTATGCAGCTATGATGTTGTGATTGATGCAGAATGTGGTCTGGCATTTTCTTGTTGAAAAATGCAGGGTCTTCCCTGAAAGAGATGACGTCTGGATGGGAGCATATGTTGTTCTAGAACCTGAATATATTTTTCTGCATTGATGGTGCCTTTCCAGACATGCAAGCTGCCCATGCCACACGCACTCATGCAACCCCATACCATCAGAGATGCAGGCTTCTGAACTGAGTGTTGATAACAACTTGTCCTTGTCCTCTTTTGTCCTGATGACATGGCGTCCCACATTTCCAACAAGAACTTCGAATCGTGACTCGTCTGACCACAGAACAGTCTTCCATTTTGCCACACTCCATTTTAAATGATCCCTGGCCCAATGAAAACGCCTGTGCTTATGGATCTTGCTTAGAAATGGCTTCTTCTTTGCACTGTAGAGTTTCAGCTGGCCACGGCGGATGGCACGGTGGATTGTGTTCATTGACAATGGTTTCTGGAAGTATTCCTGAGCCCATTCTGTGATTTCCTTTACAGTAGCATTCCTGTTTGTGGTGCAGTTTTGTTTAAGGGCCCGGAGATCACGGGCATCCAGTATGGTTTACGCCCTTGACCCTTACGCACAGAGATTGTTCCAGATTCTCTGAATCTTCGGATGATGTTATGCACAGTTGATGATGATAACTGCAAAGTCTTTGCAATTTTTCACTGGGTAACACCTTTCTGATATTGCTCCACTATCTTTCTGTGCAACATTGTGGGAATTGGTGATCCTCTACCCATCTTGGCTTCTGAGAGACACTGCCACTCTGAGAAGCTCTTTTTATACCCAATCATGTTGCCAATTAACCTAATAACTGTTAATTGGTCTTCCAGCTCTTCATTATGCTCAAATGTACTTTTTCCAGCCTCTTATTGCTACTTGTCCCAACTTTTTTGGGATTTGTTGACACCGTGAAATTTGGAATCAACATATTTTTCCTTTAAAATGATACATTTTCTCGGATTAAACTTTTGATCTGTCATCTATGTTCTATTCTGAATAAAATATTGACATTTGCCATCTCCACATCATTGCATTCAGTTTTTTTATTCACAATTTGTTTAGTGTCCCAACTTTTTTGGAATCGGGTTTGTAAAAATAGGAGGAGTAGTAAATTAGAAGGTAAGCAGTTTTGTATTTTTGGACAAGCGGAAATGTAAAAATGGAGGACTTCTATGTAAACTTTTACACAGTTACAGTATTTGTGTACTTTGCCCACCTCTGCTGACATTTTCGACCTAAATATAATGATTAAAATCGATATTTGTATACCAATGCCCCTTAGTAGTAATAAGAGTTTGTGAAAATCTACTTTAGAAAACAAGAGTACAATCCCAAGACATTACCATTATTATGAAAGCTTTATTCTGGAAAAAAAAATGCATTATGTCAATTACCTTGACTTAAGAGAACGCATTGTTGTTTACCATAACAGTACAGGCTATGAAACATACAAATACAGAATACAAATACTACTCTAGTGAGTACAAAGATGCAGATTTTAAATTCAGGCCATAACACTAGAAATCACCCTGATAAGTATGACATTGCCTTTGTGGTGAACGCTTACAGTAGGTCAGACCCAGCGTCTCGAAAATAATACAGTACCTCTCTGTGTGTTAATACTGTGTAACATACTTGTCACTACATGTTTTCATGCCAGTTATTTGCACCCATCTAATCCCTGCTTTTTCGGTTATTGTCATTGGATTTAAACAAGCTGAAGAATGACACAGCACAGAACACCAAGACAAATGACTTGCATAACCACTTCAGTAAATCCCGTCACATTCACCTTATTTATAGTTTAAAAAATTTTTGTGGTACAGAGGCGAATGTTGGTGCCTCCATATTTTGATCCTAATCTGTGGCTACTGTATTTCCGGTCTCTGTTTGTGTTTCTGAGATTGTTCTAACCTTTGAAAAAAAAAAAAAAAACTGTAGGTGGACTGGCAACCGTAAATGTATGTACAAATAGGTGTGTGTATTACTTTTGTTTGCCCCATTTTCCCAGGATAAATAAATGTGTGAAAAACTAAACATGAACATATGGTAGGCTATTAATAGTTTGCGTTGTTTTGCTAAGTGTATTTTGAAATTTACTGAATCATGAGCTGAACTGTGTTTAGCCCAGTGGTTCTCAAACTTTTTCTGTCATTCCCCACTTAAGGGGGGGAGCGAATTTTCAAGCCCCACTTGTCAACAAAATAATAACGAAATCGGCCAAGTTTACTGTTTATTGAAATATCAATTTCTAAACCAATACAATCAAACATCACCAAGTTAAAAAAAGATAAAATACACGTGCAATTGTTACAAGGCTTACGTTGTCACTTATCTTTGCATAATTGACCCCATGTTTATTAGCTGCTCAGCAATCGTTTGTAGTTTTTTTTGCACTGACCAATTCTGTATGCAACTTTGAATGAAGCCATTTGTGCTTTGCTGTCCACTGATTCAGATGTTACCATGCGATTATCCTGCTGTCTGTATTCTGCCAGCTTTCTTTCAAAGACGTCCAGTGGTTTATTAATGTGACTGGAGTGTGTTGTCTCTAAGCGTCTTCCTAATTTGTTGGGTCTCATGCGGTCTGCTGCCAGCAGTTTAAGACACAAAACACACACGGGTCTCTCTTCTGCCCCCACCATCCCCACCATGAATCCAAGCTGAAGATTCATTAGTGGTGGGCGATATAACCAAAATCTTCTATTACGGTAGAAGCAATTTTCTAACTCAATAACGATGTATATCACAATATAGCAATTTGTATCTGAAAATGCATAAATAAAAATGAAAAAACAAAGAAATTGTTTTACATAATTTCATTTTTTTATGTAATTTTATTTAAACTGTGAATTGCTGAAGTTTGCCGCATTTTTTTACTTTGGCCATATTCGATTTGTATTTCAGATGATAGAAAAGGTTTGACGTGTTTCCACCACTTGTTAAAACAGTGAACTTGTGTACCTCACAAATCACGTTCATCTCACTCGTATCACTTTTCTTATACCCAAACCAATTCCACACCACAGACGAGGCAGCTTTTTTTCTTTACAATCTCCTCGTTGTTGGTTTCGTCACATGTAAGCAAACTCACTGCTGCACCGTCTTCTTCCATTGTCGAAGTGTATGTGAAGCCAAACACGTCAAAAGTGGG
Organism: Channallabes apus; assembly: GCA_030522415.1. Lineage (NCBI taxonomy): Eukaryota > Metazoa > Chordata > Actinopteri > Siluriformes > Clariidae > Channallabes > Channallabes apus. The sequence continues at coordinate 22,369,835 of CM060108.1, read as the reverse complement.
ACGAAACCGCGGCACCCAATTGAACCAAATTGAACCAAATATCTGCGCAAATACAAATCTGGACAGTGCAGTGATGATCTGGTTTATTTGCGCAGCCCGGTGGTGGATCGCGCAGCGCCGCTCGAATCACAACCCAGATAGCAGAACAACATTGAATCATCGTTGAATCAACATTAAAGCATCAACCAACTTGTCATTGAATCAATGTTGAAATTTCAATGTTAAACGTTGATTTTTCATCAGGTTTGCACCTTGAAATAATGTTATTTCAATGATGAAAAATAGATCAAGATGGGCATAAAATCAATGTTTGTTCAACGTAAATTCAATCACTTATTTTACATTGAATCAACATTGAATCAACATTGAAGCAATTATAGTTTAGTCTTGCTTTATGAACAGCAAGATTCTATGACAGTAAATCATGTCCGTTTTGGTTTATTTCTTTAAATCAGAGACCATGTAGGGCTGAAAAACATTTTTTCTTTTAACAAAAAGTCAGTAACTCAACATCCTTCAGTTTACATGTAAACATATTTATTTATTTATGCTCCATACCCATTTAAACAGGAAGTAACATCACAATTACAATAAAACAACTATATAATAAAACACACTACAACTTACATACAAATTATTATGAACTGGATGACAAAATGAGTTTTTAGAAGAGAACTATTAGAAGAGATTGTTAATTCTGAATTCATAAAACAGAATCTAACTGCCAAGAGAAGAGACTGGAAAACCATAATATAAAAATGGCAGCCTGCCTCAGCAAAATTCAGTCAAATGCAAATAGAAACAACCAAGTCAGAAACACAACAGATGACTGAAACATTATTCGTAAGTTGAAATGTATTTACGCAGCAAAACAGATAATAAGACATAAGACAATAAGAGAGTCTGAACTTATGGTTTTCCACCACGAGCAATTCCCCCCAGCCGTTCTGGGACATAACGAAGCCATTTCTGAACTGTTGAAGCAAAGAAACTCTGTAAAAAACATTGATACAGTCTTTTTAACATTAAGGCACAAGCATGAATCATTCAGCCATTTTTGTAAGTCATCTAAGGCTAATGAAAGCTGATGCATCATCAGAGCATATATCCTCATATTTACATTTAGGCATTTGGCAGACGCTCTTATCCAGAGCGACTTACATTTTTATCTCATTATACATCTGAGCAGTTGAGGGTTAAGGGCCTTGCTCAAGGGCCCAACAGTGGCAACTGTTGTTGTGGGTTGTGGGGTTTGAACCTGGGATCTTCCGAACTGTAGTCCAATGCCTTAACCACTGAGCTACCCCTGGCCCCATATAGGTGCGGATATATGCGCATATATACTGCATATAGGTTTCATATATGCGCATATATCCTCATATAGGTTCTTTCCATGTGGGGCACGCACACTGCTCTGGGTCAGACACAGACAACGGGAAACAGGAACTAAGCTCTCAAACAAATGCTTCCCAACAGAATACCGTAGGTCGCATCGCCAAAATTCTTTCACCGTGAGTGGCAGGAACTTCCAGACTACAACATATTGAATTCTCATGCCTGTAGAGTGTATTATAATGACGTGGCGACAGTGTAAAAACACCTTCCGATGTTAAATGCGAGGCGAAAATTGAGTACTTTTGAACGGCAAACAGGAATTAAGCTCTCAAGTGAGTAAACTACACCCTAAAAAATGCTGGGTTAAAAACAACCCAATCTGGGTTGTTTTTAACCCAGCTGCTAGGTAAATATAGGACTAACTAAATGCTGGGTTAATGTAACCCAGCAAGATGGGTTATTTGTTTAACCCAACAAGATGGGTTAAATATTCAATCCAAATGCTAGGTCATATTTAACTATAATGCTGGGTTAATTCCACCACATAAATTGGTCTATTTGTGAGGTAGAATTGGGTTAATTCTACCTCACAAATAGGTTATTATTATTTTCATGTTTTACAGTGAATCTGTAAAAAAAAAAAAAAAAAACACGCATGTCTATTAAACAGTTAAATTACTTTGGTATACTGGTCTATTACAAAAAACATACATGTATGCAATAAACATCATCCTATTAAATGTTCTTAGAAAAAAAATTTATTTTTCAAAAGCACAAGAACAGATAATCAACAGTGACATCATTACTATACTATTACTGATAAGAGCAGAATGGAGTAATTGAACAAATAGGCTGAAGCAACTTCTACAGAGCAGGATCAAAACTATCCAGCCCTGGTCTCATTTTAACATACAAACACTGTCTGTCTATGACTTTTCAGGTAGGTCTCGCTATTTCATAGCAACATTACAACATTACTGAGAGCAGTGCTGGTCATTATCTCCCAACGTCAGGATGTAGGGGTACGGCCTCGACACTTCAGCCCGCTGGAGGTATTCCACCATGTTGGTTCCAACCTTAGAAAGAAAGAAATGAAAGTTAAAATTTTGTTGAATAGCAAAGATTAAACTGAATAAGACTCTCAATTTCGTGTGAAATACGATTGATACTAAAAAATTACAAAGCTGCCCATTAAGATAGGGTATAGGTAACCAGAAACAAAAACATGGAGACAGCTACTACCAAAAATAAAACAGCAGAATAAGCATGGCTTTTAGGATACAACTCTTTATGTCAGACTAGTTGATATTGTAGTCTGCATTGATTTTAAGCTAATTACCGAAAAAATGTCATAGCTGGTGTCATACTGGTACATTACAAATCACCAAAATATTAATACTTCATCTAGTAGTTACCTGTACCGCTGTGGTACTTTTTCCTGTAGTTGGCGCGCTGACTGATAGTTAATTTAACTTTGGTTAAAGAGAGCTACCTGGTTAGCTTACATGCTATTACTGGTGATACATTTGCATACTTGCCAAAGGGGGAAAGGTGTAAAATATTGTTATAACTCGGGAGAAACGCAGGAGAAATTTGACCGCAGAGTAAATTACTAGCTGGTGAAAAACGGGAGGGTTAGCAGGTCTGTATATTTGTGAGAGGGTCAGTGTTTTGTAAAACACCAGCATTTTATTGTCTCAAGCAGTGAGTTTAATAAAGTTCTAAAGTGGTTGCTAATGCTAGCAAACTAACTAAATGCCTGGTCATGGTAGCCCTACAGTTAACAGTTTAGCGTTCATTCATCACTTCACCATCTTCGTAACCCTGCAAACATTCTACAGAAAAAGCTAAAAAAGCTCAGACATCTTAGCCGTTTCTTTCATACACAGGTGGGGTTTATGGCTAGCAGCTATTCTCAGCTAAATTATCATCCAGTACCTCAGACCAGCCAGAAAGTTTGTGTGTAACCTTAACACGGTAACAGTAATAAATGTTACATATAGTAATAATTTTTCAGTCATATGTGAATTAGGTGAGTGAACATGTGTATACAGACCTTGTATTTAACGCCATTTTCCCTTAAATGTCCGAGGAGGATGAACCGTCATCAGCGGTGTGGGAGCTCAAGAGACACGAAGCTGAGTGACAGCCGCTGAATCCACCGGTGAACTTTGGGGGAGGGGCCGAGCAAACTTCAACCCAGCAGCTGGGTTACACAAAAACTACCCAACTCTCTGAAAATAACCCAGAAAAATGACCCAACAGCGGCAACCCAGCATTTGGGTAGAAAAAACAACCCAGCATTTTTTTAGAGTGTAGGCAGCAAGGTAAATACACAAAACTTACCGTCAAATTATTTTTTCCCTTAATAACTATATATATATATATATATATATATTTTTTTTTTTTTTTTTAAGCACCATGGCAAATCTCTCGTAGTCAATTTTTTAACCTGTTTTAAACACATACACACATGCATACACATTTTTATAGAAATGCACTTAGTTAATTTAATTTGCCTTACATTGTTGAATGAGGATGGGTTCCAAAACCAAAAATCAACATTGATTCAATGTTTGTCTTTTCAACACAGAAAAGCATTGAATTATCAACATTGATTCAACATTATTTAGCATTGAAAAATCAACCTCAACCAAAATGATGATTCTGATGAAATTTCAACATTGAATCAATGTCACCTTGCTATCTGGGAAACCTGCGCGACCCACTGTGTTTTATTTAAAAACAATTCATTTAAAATGTCAGGACTGTTTATTATTGTTTCCGCCATGCCTGGTTTGTACGTGCGCATCCCAGCGGGGTAAAATGTATTTTGATGGTCGGCGCGGTCTATTTCTGTCAGAGTCGCGCAGCGCTGCCCAGTGGCTCGCGCAGGTTTATGATTCGAGCAGCGCTGCTCTAGTTGGCCCGAAGTTAAACCGTTATTGTTGCACTATGGTTCCACTTTTTCTCCCGGCCCACAACTAATGTTATTTTAAATTTACTTGTATTAATGATCCATTTATTTGTGTGTGATTGTTTAGTTTTGAGTGTATGCTCTTCATTATCAATAAAGAAAAGCATGAATTAGAATAGGTACTTTCCTGTTTTTCCTCCCGTTCATTGCGCCCCACCTGTCATGTCTGTATTCCCCACTAGTGGGGCGCGCCCCACACTTTGAGAACCACTGGTTTAGCCCATGATGATGTGTGATAAGGCTGTCGAGTGTTTTCTTATTGTGAATTTATAGTAACAGGCTGTGGTGTAAATGAGATTTAATGGCTGTAACAGACGTCTAGGGTATTAGATGTAATCTTTCATGATGATGTATTCAACCTACCTCTGCAATGAAAAATCCATGTTTGCTTTTCTTTTTCCTACATGTTTGTCTTTTGTTAGCAATTAGCTAGTCAGCTAACTGTAATCAGCAAATACTAACATGCAGTGCCATGAAAATGTATTTGCCCCTTCCTGATTTTTTATTTGTTTGTTTATTTGTCACCCTTAAATGATCCAGATCATCAAACACATTTTAACATTGCACAAAAATAACCAAAGTAAGTCTAAAATGTAGTTTTTAAATAATGATTTCATTTATTAAGGGGAAAATTTTGTCCAAACCTCCCTGGCCCCATGCGAAAAAGTAATTGCCCCTAAACCTAATAACTGGTTGTGCCACTTTTGATGGCAACGTCTGCAATCAAGCATCTGAGAGAACTGGGAATGAATCTTTCACATCGCTGTGAAGTAATTTTGGCTCACTATTCTTTGCAGAAATGTTTTATATGGGCGGTTTTCGAGCATGAACGGCCTTTTTAAGGATCTCGATCGGATTCAAATCTGGACTTTGACTAGACTCTAAATCCTTAATTTTGCTTTTGTCGAGCCATTCAGTGATGGACTTGCTGATGTGTTTCAGATCAGTGAGCAGATTGTCCTGCTGCAAGAGCGCTTGAGCAAACATAAAAACGGATGGCTGGACATTCTCCTTCAGGATTTTCTGGTAGAGCGCAGAATCCATGGTTCCATCAATTATCGCTAATTATCCAGGTCCTGAAGCTACAAAGCAGCTCCAGAACATCACACGTACACCAATATTTTTGCCTGTTGGCATGATGTTCTTTTTATGAAATGCTGTGTTAGTTTTATGCCGGATGTAATGGAACACACACCATACGCATTTCATAAGTGTCAAAGACAATTATGAAATGCTTGTATGGTGTGTGTCCCATGACATCCGGCATAAAACACAGCATTTCATAAAAAGAACAGAGAAGTTGGGAGAAGTTTCAAAATTTATCTTACACATGTTTGTGTACCGTTCTTTATTCATGGTTTTGTTCTTAGGCAAAATTGTGTGAGTGAGTCAACTCTCCTGGGTGAGAAGCAACCCCACACATGAATGGTCTCAAAATGCCTTACTGTTGGCATGAATAAAGAATGGTACACTAACATCCTCGAGAGCAACTTCTCCCAACCAAGAAGAACAGTTGACGAACAATGGCTTTTCCAGCATGATGTCAAGTCAAGTACGTTTTTATTGTCATTTTAACCATATATGCACAGTTCAGTACACAGTGAAACGAAACAGTTCCTCCTGAACCAAGGTGCTACATACATACAACTAACAACATAAATTAACAAAACTAACTAGCTAATTAAGAAACCTAATTAGCTATAAAACTTTACAAAAGACAACAAAGTGCACATGCAAATATGTAAACGAGCAACAATACGACAACACCACGACACAATGGAATATTCATTCATTCATTCATTTTCTGTACCGCTTAATCCTGTGTTCAGGGTCGCGGGGGACCTGGAGCCTATCCCAGGAGACTTCGGGCACGGGGTACACCCTGGACAGCGTGCCAATCCATCGCAGGGCACACACACATACACACACTCACACACCCAATCACACACTACGGGCAATCTACTCTGTGGTAATGAGTTGAGGTAGGTTCAAGTAAATTGTCTGTGAGATGATAAATGAAAAAAAGTTAACATTTCTTGTTAAAGTAGCAGAAGAGAGCACATTACCATAAGGCAAAAGTTATAAGTAAGTGGATCAAAGAGAAACAAAACTTTGAAATTATGAGTGAATTGCCAGAAAGCTCCCTATATCTTAATCACACAGGGAACTCGTGGTCTACTGTATCCTCAAAAGGCAGGTGGACCTCAAACAAGAACTCTCAAGTCCTGACAAACTCCATGCATTGATTATGTAAGAATAGGCTGCCATCAGACACGTGTGTCCATGAAGTTGATTGACAGAGGTCATGAAAAACACTGTAAATATCGACTCTTTGCATGAACTTAATGTAATTGTCAAGACACTTATGAAATGTTTGTAATTATACCATAGTAACATCTGACAAAAAGATTTACATTTAGGCATTTGGCAGACGCTCTTATCCAGAGCGACTTGCAAAAAGTGCTTTAAAGTTTACATCACTGGATTGATACTTACACTGGGTTAACTATGTTAATAACTAAATGCCATTAGTCAAACACAACTGGGGAGAGGTGTTTTTTAGGGGGGGGGGGGGGGTTAGATCTGAAAATACTGAAGCAGCAGTCTTAGCTGATTTACTGTTTTAAAATAAACTATGTAGACCTGGATGTTAGATACTGTTTAAATACTGTTAACTGCTGGTAATAATGATATTTCCATTTATACAACAGTTCCAACTGAGCAATCTGAGATACATCTTGACTTGGCAATACTTTCCCACTCAAGAATGTTCTAGCTCCGTTCTAGAAACTGCAAGAATGTTCTAGATCCATTCAATTGTGAAAGAATCGCCAAGAGATTCGCTCACATTTAATATGAATGAAAATGAACATTTGAGTCATTCTCAAAACCTTTTGCTCAAAAATCCCCAGTTTATTTAAATCCAACTGGTAGCAGTAGTAGTAGAGAAATAGAGGATATGACACAGAGACGAGTTTAGAGTAATGTGGGTGCGTCTGGATACTGTATATCTCTACAACATGCCCAATCCGCAAGATGCGAGAACCTCCTCCAGTGCCTGAACCCAAAACTAAGGGAAGCCCACCGCAGGTCCTGCCCTGTCTACGTCACTGAACAAAAGAGGGAAGCCGAGGACGGAAAACACGACGAAAAGCAAGAAGTTCGACATGCAACAACAAAATGAGCGAGAAACAGCGCAGGAAATGAGGTGAGGAACCGACTGCTCTCTCTCTCTCTGTGTGTGTGTGACGCCCATGTTGAACCCACTGACAACTGTTATATGAGTTAAGTGTGTGTAAATAACAACTGTATGTGTTTTGTTCATGTGCTGTTTCTCGCTCATTTTGTTGTTGCATGTCGAACTTCTTGTTTTTGATCTGTTTTAGCCGAGAGTACACACACACACACACACACACAAACAGATAGGGATCTAATAGTCGTGTCAGGAAGCGGTGTGGTGTGGAGACACAGTGAACACATGGTTTAAAACAAAGGTGTAGTAAATACTGTGTGAAATCACGAGTGTCAGATAGATAGAGAGATAAAAGCGCTTTCCGTTGCTCCAGTCATTCGCATGTGTTTTACATGTACAGGTGCAGCATTGGCTTCGTCTATCTCTTCTCCTACTACTTACTCCAGTTCTGCGGACACACATGGATCTTTTCCAACATGACCGCCAGATTTCTCTCGTTTGGACTGGGTAAGCTGCAGGATTTGAGCTAAATAAATACAAACAAGGAGGAGCTTGTTTAGTTTTGAATCTAGTGTAGTAAACTGCAACAGAGAGAAAGCCTGAGTACATTTTCAAACTGCACTATATAGCAATACTTCCTGAGCAACCAGTTCTTTCTCCAGAGCATTTGGCAAGTGCCACCATCAACCAGTATCGTTCTAATCAATTTTCTCTCACTCCAAGATTCATCCAATAGCAACAAGGACATGACTAGAATTGTGAACCGATACTGTACACTGATCAGCCATAAGACTAAAATTAAATTCATTTAGTTCCCACACCCAGTGCCCACACCACAGCCACTGGACGCAGTGCTGGTCCCGATGTCAGGGTTGCGTCATGAAGTAAAACCTGTGCCAAAGTTATGAGCAGGAAACTGGTGACAGGATTGTGGGGACCCGTGGCTCATTTATGGTCTCTCTGGTCTAATCCCACAGAAAAGCTAATGTAGCACAAATTACACAAAAAAGTTAATACTAACGAGGATAGAAAGGTATCAGAACGATATCTTGTGTATGGGGATTAGCAGGCAATGAGTTCAAGGTTGTTGATTCAGCCTCCAAATTCACCAGATCTCAATATGATCAATTATCTATGGGATGTGCTGGACTAACAAGTCTGGTCCATGGCAGGCCTACGCAACTTACAGTCCTTAAAGGATCTGCTGCTAAGATACCACAACACGCCTTCAGAAGTCTTGTGGATTCATGGGGTCAGAGATGTTTTAGTGGCACAAGGGGAATCCAAAACCTAGGTATTTTTAATGTTATGGCTGAGGGGTGTATAAAAATGAATAATATTGAATAAAACTGAATCCAAGACAAGGTTTTGAACCAACAAATAGTTATATTTACATTTAGGCATTTGGCCGACGCCCTTATCCAGATCGACTTAAATTTTTATTTCATTATACATCTGAGCAGTTGAAGGTTAAGGGCCTTGCTCAAGGGCCCAACAGGGACAACTTGGTGGTCGTGGGATTTGGACCTGGGACCTTCCGAACTGTAGTCCAATGTCTTAACCACTGAGCTACCCCTGACCAAATAGTTGGTTGACAATAGTTGCGTTTGGCTGCTAAATAAGTAAAACTTGGGTTTTTAGCAGAGAATTCACAAATACTGTACAAAACATATGGTTTTACCAGGTGCCATGCTAATGCTGTGTGGACCTTAAGGTAATGATTTACTTAAATATATTTTATTTTAAGTTAAAAATTAATTTCCCATATATAATCTTTCTAACAGTGTTGTACTTTTAAACTGACCCAACTGTCAACCTCAACATCATTAAAAAAAAAAAAAAGAAACAAGCCGACAGCTATGGTGTTAACAGGGATCCATCCACCACCATCAAGGCTAGTCTTTTTTGTTACTAATTTGCAAATACCCTTTTAAATATTTCACACATAAACTAAGGTTTTGAAGTAAAGCTGTTTCAGACATTTGACCTTGCTGTGATCTTGATCCTGTTTGTATCTACCTAATGGCAATAATGATAATGTTAATTCAATTTATATAACGGTTAGTTTTGACCGAGCAATTTGGTTGGATGTGAGACATTCTAGCGGTGGTAATAATGCACTGTAACATCGCCCTGTCTCTCAGGTGTTCTACAGTTCCACTAACTTGTGGTTGCAGCAAGGGTGAAAGGTCGGTATGCAATGCAGTACTAAGGAGCGAGCAGTTACATGTCAAAATGCACATTGAGTCACAACAAGAAAATACATCTGATAACTTTTTTTTTTTTAGTTTCCATTTGTCTAGTTAATAATTGGTTTTAAGTCATTCCAAATTGCCTGCATGTTGTTTTATTTTTGCCTAAGCCAAGCTAGAAAGTTAACTAGCGTCTATCACAAGGCTGAATTCCAAATCTCTCCATAACCCCTAATCAAGTGCTCTACTTGAAGTGATTTTACATCCTATATAGTGTTGCAGCTTTCCTTTTAACACTATTTGGGATTCAACACAGGACCCTGAAGAGAGAGCTGATATTCTAAAGTGGAATAAGTGGAAATACAAAGAGAAGCCATGTTTTATTCTCCTTAACTTTTGGCTACATAGTATTGGTAAGAATTTAAAACTACTTGCACCCATTTAATTTACAGAAACAGTCAGTCGCTACCTGTCAAGTTGCCAGCTCTACTTAGTTAGTTCCACCAGCTGCGGAAGGATATGTGTTGGCGAAATAATAATAACTGGTTAAATAAACTAATCATAATCCCACTTACTCATCGTCTATACCGCTTTATCCTATATGAAGGACAGGGTGCCAATCCATCAAAGGGCACACACATAGACATACTCAGTTAAACACACTACGGGCAATTTGAGAACAACAATTAGTCTAATCTGCCGGTCCTTAGGCTGTGGGAGGAAACCTGAGTATATACTGTATGGTGCATACAGTATAAACATTCTACACTTCCCTGACAGACAGGAAAGGTAGTTTTTTAATGTTTTTTTTTTTAAACAAACAATATACATTATTTCAACTATTCCACCTTTAATTTCCCCCTATAAATCTGTAAAACAAATAGCATAAGTAGGAAAAACCATCAGAAACATTATAGGGAACAAATAAATTACACTGACTCTGTCACATACAGTAAGTGTGCACGCAGATAAAAAGTCTCTCTCCAAGTTTTAGTAGAAACAAACTTGCTTTTATTACAGCACTCAGGGCTTTGGGTAAGTGTCTGCTTGAATATTTTCCCACTCTTCCTTGCAAAAATATTCTAGATCTGTTAAAGATTCTCTTTGACACAGCTCTCATGCCACAGATTTCCAACTAGAATCAAGTCTAAGCTCTGCCTGGGCCATTCCAAAATTGTTGATTATCTTTTAGTGAAGCCATTCCTTTTATTGATTTGAAACCATGCCTGTGTTATTATTCTGAAAGGTGAAGTCATTCTTCATCTTTAGCTTTCTACCCGTATCAGGAACAATTCATGATTTCTCCCTCCACTTTGATAAATGCCCCAAGTGTGGCTGAAGAATAGCGACCACCACCATGCTTTATTGTAGGTATGGTGTTCTTTGGACACATAAAACTTACCTTTAGGAATTATAAACAGAAAGTTCAACCATTAGTCTCAGCAGACCATAACACATTTTGCCACATGGTATGAGGAGGGTTGGGAAGGCTTGGAGGCTTTTTCTCCCCCTCTTTTCTCCACCTTGCCCTAAAGCCCAGACATGTGAAGAATTCAAGAGATTGTCATCACACGCAGGGAGTGACCAGAACCAGATATTTCTGCAGCTCCTTTGCCTTAGGTTTCTAAGCAGCATCCTTGACAATTTTTTAAAATCCTTTTAGTAAGTTTTGGAGAGCTGTCCTGCATTTGGTAACGTCATTATGGTATCATGTTTTCCCCACTTCTTCATGATGGCCTACACTATGATCCACGGTACTTCAGCTGAGCTTCTTGACGCATTGCGACAGTGAGAACTTGTACATGCTCTTTGCAGGTCATGGATTCAGCAGGAAAATCGACAGAAACAGCTGATCTGATCTTTATTAGGAGTTATTCAGAATCAGTGTATTGACAGGTGAATGAGAAATACTTTTAAACAAAGTTATGTTCTCCATTCTAAAATGGGCGGTCATAAAATTATTATTGGCAAGAAAAAATTTTATGAAAACGAACCTTAGTCGTGAGCTGAGTCCTTCTCTACATATCCTCCGGCTAAGACGATACATTTCTTCAAAAGATGGATGAGTTGGAGGAGACCTTCTTTGAAGAAGCACTCTTTTTGGCTCTTGAGGAAAAGTTCCTCCTTGGAAATCACCTTGTCAAACTCCTGGCTTTTTCAAGTAATGGAAGATGAAGAATTTTATAGATTCTCTCCAAGTTTTAGTGTTTCGGGAGAATCATCATGAAGAAGGCACATTTTCCTACAATACAGTAACGAGCTGAATACTTTTTTTTTTTGCTTGTTTTTCAGGGATTGTAACACAAATAAAATATGGATTGATTTCTGTTAGTTTCTGTTTTACGCAAAAAAACATTAATTCATCTTCTATACCGCTTTATCCTGTATTTAGGGTCGCGGGGACCTGGAGCCTATCCCAGGAGACTCAGGGCACGAGGCAGGGTACACCCTGGACAGCGTGCCAATCCATCGCAGAGCACACACACACACACTTTGGTCAATTTGGGAACGCCAATTAGCCTAATCTGCATGTCTTTGGACTGTGGGAGAAAACCGGAGTACCCGGAGGAAACCCACCAAGCACGGGGAGAACATGCAAACTCATGCACACAGAGACGGGAATCGAGCCTGGCCGGGAATCGAACTCGGACTCTGGAGGGGCAAGGCAACAGTGCTAACCACTACACCACCGTGCCGCCCGCAAAAAAACAAAAAACAATACACACACTACCGTTCAAAAGCTTGGGGTCACTTTCTAACTCCATGATGGTTCATAACGTCTCTAATCTGAGGTGCTGTTAATTGGTCATTTTTCAGGCTGATAACTCTAAATGAACTTCTGGTCTGCGGCAGAGGTAGGTTTTGGTCTCGCCCTCCTGGGACGGCCTTCATGAGAGCCAGTTTCATTATGGTGCTTGACGGATTTTGCAAATGCACTTGACAATACTGTTCTTGCAAGAACTATTACAGAAAGGCTGACCTCTGTGTCTTAAAATAACAACTCACTGTTGTTTTTGTTGTTGTTACATAATTACCTAATTCCATATGTTATTTTATAGTTTTGAAATCCCCAGTATTGTTGTAGAATGTAGAAAATAAATCACTAAACAAAAACAAAGAAATTTGCAAGTGACCCCAAACTTTTAAACGGTAGTGTATATACATACATACACTGTATATATGGCATTTTAACAGGGTTTTGTACACTTTTATATCCACTTTTTGTAAGAATTTGCACAGACTCAACATAAGCTATACTCAAATCTAAAGAAAACAAGATACTTAAAATGCTGCCTAATGTTGCAGGTACAGATACACATTTAATTAAACAATTATTTTGTTTTTGTATAATATTTTTACAACATACAAGTTATACATTTATAACAATTTTATTCATAAAATATTATATTAGCCCTAATGAACTGTCTAATGTACTAATCTTGCTCTATTCATTCATGTCATTTAGATGCCATAGCTGGCACATTTTATTTTGTGGGGGTGATGATGTGCCTGTGCCAGCTTCTGTCCGTCCTGGAACTTTTCCATATTGCAGATGGAATAGAAGAAAGTCAACTCCGACCTCGGCTTGTCCAGGTAATGCTGACTAGATATCATATAGATTATAGACAACCCCGTCTCCCAAATAAGGTAGAAGCTTTTCTTTAATTTAAAATGAAACACAATGTGTAATATGGATTTATCTTTCATTTTCTCCTGTTATTCAGGTGGTTGAGAGAAATTTCCTTTTATTCCTAATCATCAGTCAAGAGGAGTTTCAGAGTAAAACAGTAGTGTGTGTACTGTTTTATCTGTGGAATATTTTACACCTGATAAGGTGTGTATCTTACATTTATAAATGTGTCCAAGACATGATCATAAATTATACTTCACGTTAAAAAAAAAAATCTGACAATTTAGAATGAGGCAAAATGCATGCTAAATTAGCTAGTTATTAACACACTTCATGAAATCAGGAGAAAGGGTTTATGCAAGGCTGTTTTGTCTTACAGGTACCCATATCAACTCATGTGCCTTATTAGCGCACCATCATTTAATATGCTGTGGGCACGCTACACCATTGCTATCCCAGTCTACATACTGTCTGTGATCACAGAAGGTATGACTTTAAGAAGGCACAAGAAGCTAAAAATGTATTAAATCAAAATTGAGGTGCATATAACTAAATTACCAAAGGTTTTGGTTGTTATAAACTTTTCTGCTCTGCACACTGATTGCGAAGTTTGTCGGAACACGAAGACAATCCAAGTAATCGCATTCAAACGCCACAACCTTTAGTTCTTTGTAAAATTGCATTCCAAGTTAAGCTGAGACCCGTACCCTGCTTTTGCACTCCAACTGAGCAAAAATTTGATTTTTGATATCTTTTGAAATTACAGTTATTTGCTACAAATCTAAACCGTTTTTTTTCCCAACGGGACTAGCTGTATGGCCAACCAGAACTACTCATATGGCTATTTTCTGGGGAAAGAAGAGTTAAATTTATACTAGATACACAGTTTAGCTAAATTGCATGAAACTGCATTAGAGTCTTCGCTAAACTTTGAAATGCATTTTTGCATGGAACGAAGGTTGTGGAATTTTACACAGATTGCTTTATGTTTATGAACTCGCATTCAGTGTAACAAACTTCACAGTCGGTGGAATCGTACTTGTATCCACCTCAATTTTGATTTAATACAGTTTGGATTATTATCATTTTAGTATTATTGTTGTTTTCTGCCTTCAGTGGCAAAGAGCCAAATTTTAACTTTTCATCTGTGGAAATTGTAGACACTCGGTAGTTTCACATAAGAAAAAAAAACAGCGAGATGACGGGTATGATCAGGCTGTTCATGCATAACTAGACAATAAGCTGGAATTTATCTGTAATACTGTCAAAGCAACAAATTACAATGGGGAAAGTTTTGTGGAGTTAAGAATAAACATTTGCAAAGTCTTGGTGGCCATGTGGATGGTGTAAACACAAGCCCAGGCCATTGTTTAATTAAAGTGAGGCACATAGTGCACATGGTTAGGAAACAGATATTTGAGCAAGCAGGAAATAATGCAGAGCAGGAGCATGAGTGAGAGTGTTGGCTAAGACAGCAAGTGTGTGCATGTGGGTTTCAGGAAATATGTTGATAACAGAACATTCCAGCTGCACTACAGCCAAATGACTAACATTTATAAAATGTCTAAAGAACAGAAAGACAGAGTGAACAGTGCTAACAGCAATCACATTTTTCTGAACTTGTCAGGAGTTTTGGGTGCCATCTTTAAAGACATGAGATTTTTTGTTTTGTTTTGTTTTTTAGGAATCAGTATTTTAAAGGCCCTGCCATATTATGAGTCACAGGGCACATATTCTGTCCAGCTAGAAACACCTGTCCCTGTCTATGTGCACTTCCCATACCTGCTAATGGCTTACCTCCCTCTGTTGGCAGTAGGTGAGAACCCGAGTGCTATACAATTAACACATTATGAATAAGTTTGCTAATAAAATTGTCAAATACATGCCTTTATTTTGTGTGTTGAAGGTTCTGGCTTAACAGTACAAAACTTACTCAGAGAAAGGAGTCAGTCTCTTGACAGCTGGAATAAGAAGATAAAAATGGGCTAACAGAAACGGAAATTAATGCCACTTCTCCATGTTTACTGCACAAAATAGTATAATCTTTTACAAGGAGGGGAGGAAGAGAACACTATTCCCAAATATGCATCCACATTTCCTTATATTTGGCATAGCAAGTGTGTAACATACAATGTGATACGGAAATTTAATGGAATAATGAGAATAAAACAAGTGTATTTTGCATATTTTCATAGTAATACTGTAAATTATGTGAGATTGGAACTGGTATGGTATATTATGGACATTTAAACCATGTAGACAAGGACATTCTGTATGTACGAGGGGCGTTCACGTCGAACTGGGACTTGTGAAAAAATGTCATTTACATGTAACATTGTCATGTAACATTTACAGAAGACTTCATGCACAGTACAATGATGAGGCTCTTAGCCGGCAGTGAAACATCTTAACAAGCAAATGTTTTAAAGAAGGCCGTATGTGTCTCACAACCCACTGTTGTCTTTCCCTTAAACATTCGGCAAGAAAAAAAAGGGCGTTGTTTTTTTTTTGTTGAATAATGCAGGAACTCAGCTGAGAGTTATTCCCACATCACTTTAAGCCATTCCTGCATGATTAAGCCATTAAAAGGAGTTTCTCGGAAGCCAGCATTACAGACCTGATCATGGCTTTGGTGTCCTTTTTTTTTTTTTTAACTTGATAGTAAACAAGCACTAGTGAAATGCTGGAATAAGTGCATTAGTGTAGCAGGGAATTTTATAATAAAGGTAGGTTATTCTGCATGTAAAAGTCTCTGTTTGACTTGAACATCCTGGCATACTATACTGTATGTACTGTTATAAAGTACACTGATGGAAGATCACCAGCCATATGCTCTGGTCCACACGGTCTTCTTTTTGAACTCTGGGGTAGACTTCAATGCTAGCAAGGCAGCTGAGAAGACAAAATAAAGCTGGTTGAGGATAAGAGATCATTATATTAATGTTCTTTAATAGGTACTAATTATTTTTAAACTATTTCAAGACACAGGAATACTGTCTGCAAAAAAAAAAGATGTTACTACCACATCTTCAGCAGTTTCTCACCTCTTGCTATCAGGGCTAAAGATTCCTCAGGGGCTTCTGTCAGGCTGAAGAGCCAGTCAATGACCTGAGAGAAAACCCAGACAAAAAACATTTCTATATTCCAGTGTTGGAGTCAAACCTTCACAACCATAAAGACACACAAGTACATAAATACATAAGAACCAAACACACTAACCAGAAATCTAGATTGGCTATAAATATTATGAGGTTGAGTCAAATTATCCGCACTCCAGTTATATTAAAACGTCTGTTGGCGGCACGCTTATCAGGGCATTCTGTTCAAGGCTACTGTCTCCCCGGTCACTGCATTGCGGGTGTGAACGTGTTACATCAGTTTATTTGTAAATGTGGTGCGAGCATAAATGAATGCATGAAAGCAGATCGGGGTGTCTGGATATCTGCCAATAGAATTTGGACTGACACACTAAGGAAGGTGAAAGTTTCTTGAAGAGAATCATCACTACGAGCCTGAGAGCAAACAGCAGAGTATAGAATTGGAACATTCTCAATCGCAGACCAAGTAAATGTTCAAAAGGCAGCCACCAAACTTAAATTTGAGATGTTAAAACATCCTCCCTATATTCCTGATTTTGCGCCTTTGGACTTTCACCTGTTTGGTCTCATGAAAGCAGGCCTACAAGGACGAAGAATGACTTCTGATTAAGAAGTAAAGACTCGTGGGGAAAAAAAAAATTCAGTGAGGGAATACGAGAGCTTGTTGACAGATGGAAAAGTGTATTGAAAAGCAAAGAAGATTATGTCGAAACATTATATATTTGCCTTTTCTAAAAAGTTAAAGTAAATTCTATCGCCAGAATACAGTGACTCACCCTTGTTCATTACATTATACAGTACAGTATATTTTATTATATACCATTATTATTATTTTATCTTTTAGAAGGTGTTAATTTTCTACAACAGTATCTCTGATAGTAGTTCTGGATACATCACAGGTTTTTGTATACTG
Source organism: Channallabes apus (assembly GCA_030522415.1). NCBI lineage: Eukaryota > Metazoa > Chordata > Actinopteri > Siluriformes > Clariidae > Channallabes > Channallabes apus. The sequence continues at coordinate 22,352,496 of CM060108.1, read as the reverse complement.
ATGCATTTTTCTTCTTTTTGTATGACATTACTAGAGTAATAGCTAATTTAAATGGTCTTGAATTACAAGATATTCTAATCTACTAAAATATAGTCAATTAATGAATAAAACAAATTTTTTACATGTTTTAATTGTGAAGATTTGTAAGGAGACATTTATTAGACATTAGCGTAAGTACCTGTCGTTGACAGAAAAAGAGCTTTTAGAAATAGTTGAAAGATTAAAGCTAAAAATAAGCTAATCAGCTTCAATATAATCATATTATTTCAGTTTGAAGATGAAAAAGTATATCGGATATTGATTAAGTTTTAAAACAACTCCAGCACCTTAAAATTCATTTATACCACTTCAAAACTTTCGGTTTGTAATCTGAAACATAACTGCTCATACCTTCAGTTCTACTACCTTTAGCTTTCATTTGTGCCGCAGGTCTAACTTCAGTCAACAACCAAAGTACTGCCAAAGTTTCATTAAATTCTGTCTAGCCAGTTTAGTGTTATGCTGTGACAAAATCGGTCTGGATAGACGGATAGACAGACAGACAGATGATTTTCTAAAAACTGATTACTGGTTCCCCAATGTATGAAACTTGAAGATACAGCATCATTGAAAGAGTGAGTTCTGACCAGTGTACAGACTAAACCTCTCTTTTATTAATATTGATTAACAATAATGGAAGTAGTCTCCATGGTTAGCGCATTGCAACGGTCACAACTAACTCTTTTTAGGTGTTATTTCCTTTACAAAGAACGTCTTCTGAATTGATGATGATGTACTTTCTGGTTTCCCCAGTAACATAGCAAAGCTCTTTTTTTTTATGTCCCCTTAAACGTCATGAGAGGAAGGGGGGGGGGGGGGAGGAGAGACTAGAGAAAGAACTTAAATGATAGAATTAACTACCTCGTGTTATGGATGTTCCACAACAATATACAGTATGTAACTATAAACTGTTAAAATAGTTCTTCTTTAGTTTATGAACATATGTAATCACTGGTGAATTGTAAGGTATAAAAGGAATAAAACATTTAAGCATGTACTGATATATGAAAGCAGACCCCATCTAGTTTTTCTTGAGTAACAAATTCAGTCATCTCTGGCCTTTAGTTACGAAAATTATTATACTGTCAATAATCACTATTTCAACAGACTATACCTTCTCAGACTGGGCCTTCCATGGCTCTTTGGTTAAAAGATGCTTCAGGCTGTATGACATCGCCAGCACACAATGTTTAACCGTCTCCTCATTGGATGCGGGGTTCACATAAAGGTCATGCGGCAAATCTAGGTGCTTGGAAGACTTTTGCCATGGAAACCACTGGGCTCGGATGCCGATGAGAAGAGGCATGGAGTGGTCTGCCCATGACACTACTGCAGCTGCAAAAACATCTAGCAGGAACCTGGAGCCCTGTGGTTGAGAAAGGGATGAGAATTTAATCTCTTTTATCACTATAATAATCAAATTATGCACATCATGCACTAATATATGCACACATGAACAATTTTAACACGTAATGAATATTTAAAATTAAACATCATGATTACATGAACTGTGGCTATTGTGTGTGTGTGTGTGTGTGTGTGTGTATATATATATATATATATATATATATATATATATATATATATATATATATAGTATAATTTTTCATGTTCTTTCACAGTTTATGTCCTGGAATATGCATATTTTCAAAAGATTAAAAGGACAAAAGATTTTCTAAAAAAAAATCCTCTTTTATTTTTATTGATTAACAGTCATAGAAGAATGCTCCATGGTTAGAGCGTTGCAACAGTAAAAAGAAAAAACAGGTCTTAGGTGTTATTTCCTTTACACAGAACAGATGACGTTGTACATTCTGGTTTCCTGAGGTAACATAGCAAAGCTCTGTAAGTGCTGCCTCCCAAATACTGTATGGGGTCACTACCAAAATAAATAAATAATAATATATACACACACACACACATACATACATACATACATACATACATACATACACGTTTAAGTCCTGGAATATGCAGATAGAAGATTTTCTAAAACTGCTTTCTGGTCCTCCAATGTATGAAACCTGACGATATCATTGAAAGAGTGAGTTCTGTCCAGCGTACAGACACAACCTCTCTTTTATTTATATTGATTAACAAGACAAATCCATAGATGTTATAACCTCGTCATTCAGTAAATTCAGGTCGTCAACTGACAATTTTATTGCCACATATCATTGCTGAGCCTAGACCTGACAAACTGGAGCAGCCCGAGTTTATAACACTGTCTCCAGAGGCTTGTATGGTGGGCACTAAGCATCGCTTCATGCGCTTCCCTTCTTACCCTGATGCACCCATCGCTCTGAAATAGGGTTAATCAGACCATATGACCACTTTTCCCATCGCTTCAAAGCCCAATCTTTGTTCAAATTATATAACAAATTGAAGCATTTCTCTGATTCAGTGGTTTTCTTATGGACGCACAGTACTGTAGTTCAGTCCCAATCCTGTGAGGTCTTGTTCCACAATGTGTGTGAAAATGCTCTTACTTTTACTATTAAACATAGCAGCGATTTCTGTTGTCAGGATTGTTTTATGATGCAACCCCCCTCCCCCAAGAGTCTTCATTCTTGATTTATTTTGACCACATTTCCAAAGTTCAGTACCAAAGTGCTTTAATAACATGTTAGAGGATCCTTAACTCAACTGTATTAAATTAAAATAAAAATCGTTACCTTTTTTTTTTTTTTTGACAGAGGCAAATAATTTGACACATCTGAAACGGCAACTTATTATTATTATGCCAGGTAGCATAAAATAAAAATAAAAAAAGCCTTTTGCTAACCTACCCATATGCGTCTAATAGCAATCACTTAAAACATAACGTCAAAAGCGTTTTCCCTCTGCAACTAACACTTATTCTTATTATGTACCTTTTTGACATCATCACATTGTACAGTGGGTGCTCCATATAGCACTTTCCTGATGTGGCCCATCAACTCCAGAAGCCATTCCATTCTTTTGGCCACACCTAAAGACAAGTGGAATTTTAAACAACATGGATCTGGTGCAGAAATCAACTGTTACCTCTGGTTTATTTGTAAGAAAGTGGCATGTAGCTGATTAAATTATTGGAGAATAAATGAACGTTGGGAGTTATATGTACAAGAGGGTATTCCTTCATGTATAAGGTTTCAAAGACTCCAGAAGCCCTTGAGAAAACTACAACTGAGGAACCATTAAAGAACCATTATTTCTAGGAGTGTTTGCTTATCGTGATCTATCTAATACTGTCCATGGATTCTCCAATAATTAAATAGCAATTTCTCCAGTGGCTGATGGCATTTTTCTAAATGTTTCCTGCAAGGCTACATTAAAAAAAAAAAAAAGGTACGTCTAGGTTGACATTTGCTAAGTATGATTTATATCATGCTGGGCTTATTGTCAAATTCCTTAATTTCTCTTTACATCATTATGAATGGACACCTTATGAATTCCAGAACACACTACTACTCCATAATTTACTACTGAAACAGCAAACATAATAATGATTTTCTACATTCTCAACAACAACAAACATTATTTGTAATAATGAATTATCAGAATATATTAACATACTATGGTTAAATATTTGGCTTGCCTGTGTTAGGGTTTGAGGCTAAACGTGACTGGTAGAAGCACTGCATTAACAGCCAACTGATTTGCTCTGGTTTTCCCTTCTGTAATACGGTGCTGATGATATCGTTGAGGCCCAAGAGTGGAATTCTGCCTTTCGAACTTAAGTAAGACAGAATGAAGGTGGTCTTCTCCACATTGGCCTGTAGAGGGCAGCATAGAACAAATCAAGCAGTGTTATTTAACACTTACTACAGCATTAAAACCTTTCATTCAACTTTTCCTTGGTATTACTGAAATCAAATGGACTAAAGCAGGAACAATGCAAAATGTACAACAATAAACCATAACATTATGACCACCCGCCTAATACTGACTAGGCTGCGTTTTTGACATCATAACAGGAATGCACAGTGTTCTGACACTTTTCCATCACAAAAAAAGCATTAACCATTTCATCAATTTGATCTACACTAGCACTTCTAATGGATCGGACTACTCGGGCCTGCCTTCGCTCCCCATGTGCATCAGTAAGCCTTGGCCTTGTCACCACTGGTTTTCCGTCATTGGATAACTTTTGGTAAGCCCTGACCACTGCAGCCCAGGAACATCCCACAAGAACTGCAGTTTTGGACTTGCTCTGGTCCAGTTGTCTAGTCATCACAATTTGGTCCTTGGCTAGACAACTGGATCAGAGCAACTCCAAAACTGCAGCTCTTATGGGATGTTCCCAGGCTGCAATGGCCAAGACATACCAAAAGTGATCCAAAGAAGGAAAACTGGTGAACTGGCAATCATGGCTGGCCAAGGCTCATAACACACATGGGGAGTGAAGGCTGGTCCAAGTAGTCCGATCGAACATAACCTTTTCTTCAATTTGAAATTAGAATTAAATTTTAATGCTGGTTCCACCAGAAAGGTGTAATTACTGTTTTGGTTGCAAAAGAGGGGACTGACTCACTTAATATTAGGCATGTGGTCATAATGTTATGGCTGATGCATGTATGTACATGAGTGGAATTAATGAATGCTTTCAATCTACATAATATTCACGTTTACATTCGTACTTGACTTGAAATGTACCTCGGTGACTTTGACAATCCTGTCTATCTCAGTGTCGTTCATTTCTGACAAACACGAACAGATCCCTTCATAGAGTTTCACCTCGTGTGCCTATAGAAAGTCAAACAACAAACTGTCAATCGGAATGACTATTTATATTATTTATAGCCAAGCTAACACTTATACAAGACTTGCCTAGCTTTAGTGACTAATTAGTAACCGTAAGTGTGCTCATACCTGTATGCGATCAGGTAAAAGGTGAAAAATCTTCTCTGTTGTGGAGCACAGGACAGTCCAGCAGTTCTGCGCAGGGTTGGGCAGGGCCATAGCCTTAGCGAGGCCATGAAGGATGGACAGGCAAAGAGAGAGCCTCTGAGCTCGGTGTTCTGGATTAAACTGCTGTACGGCCAAGCTTTCCACATATACCTGCAGCTTATCATCCGCGACGTGCTTCATCCAGGAACACAGGCATTCATAGAGGAGAGCTCTGGTGCGTTGCTGAAAACAGAATACAGATTTATTGTGTCCATTTAAAATGGTGTAACATGGTGTGCATATCTGTTACTGCACGTACATAAGCGTTACACACACGTTTCATCACAGAAGCACTGCTTACATTCAATGGAAATTGATAATGCTCATGAAACATGTCTGTGCAAGTGAGCACTCACGCTGAGGCTGTGGACCAGAGGAGGTGCGAGCCACACACCCAGGAACAGTGAGGCGCTGGAGGAAGTCTGTGCCTGACTCGCAGCCAGTTCTAAGCAGTGATGCTGCACTTCTTCACCTACAGAGGGCACAAGAGAGCAAGCACACGCTCAATCGTCTGATCAATTATGCCGAACTAATATATGGCATTTATTCCAGATATGAAAATGAATTATTATAATTAGTAGAAGTACTAGTAGTAGTCACAGTAAAACATTCAGGGTACACAAACTTGCCAACGGACTGCCTTTGTTTCCTCAACTTACTATTATTATATCACTATTTATATCCATTGTAATTGCTCCTTATCATTCCACAGCAAACAGACAATATGAAACAAATAGCAATCATTTTCACACGCCAAAGGCAAGTGCATGAAATGATAACGGTTACCAAAATTAAGTCTCATCAGAGGTGAGAGGATGGAGCTCCAGTTAACAGGTGGATATTGGAAGCTAGCGCCCACTGCGGCCAGCGGAGCCAGTACTACTTTAATCAGATCAGGAGTAATGGCCTCAGGTCCTGCAGCCAAAGAAAACAACAGAGAGAGAGAGAGAGAGAGAGAGAGAGAGAGAGAGAGAGAGTGTACAGTTTAGGAAAATCCTCTGTCGGAAAAAATAAAATCTACCATCATGTGAATGAAAACCCAAGTTACAGTAGATACCTTTTCTTCCAGCTTCAATTATGTAGACCACCAGTGCTCTGAGGATACTCTTTTCAGGGAGGTAGCTAAAATCTTGAGGCACTGAGTGAGACACAGAGCAAAAGAATGACAAAAAGAAATGGTGGCATGCTTATTTTAGGTAGGACTGGCTGTCCTGTTAGGATACATTTAGTATTTTAATGGATGTATATGATGTATATACGGCTTTGCAATATTCACAAAGTATGGCAGGGAACCCTAGAAAAGCTCTGAGAACCCAAAGATTCTGTTTCAGTTGGTCTTTCCCCATTCACCACCAGCGAGTACACTTGGTTTAAAAAATAAATAAAAAATACATGCGCTAACAAATGCCTATGATTGTCTCTTTTTCTTGTCCTAAATTTTTTATTATTACTTTTGTACATTGGTGGAATTTGCAAGCCATCATTTAATAAAGGTATTATCCACTGCCTGACCAAAAAAAAAAACATCTACATTTCAGAAGGGTTAAACTACCGTCATGCATCAAACAACAAAATCATCAAAGGGGATTTTAAATATTCTTGGAATTGGGTGCAACACATTATGAAAACCCAGAAGGACAGTGTCGACCTGTCAATTTTGGGGAAGAATGGCGATCACTAAAACACTCAGCGTATTTTAATTACATATAAAAAATGGAAAAGTAACACACACATTATGATGAGAACTCACAAGATTGGGACTAAACCACTGAAGCATTTTAGAAAAAAAAAAGAAAAAACAACTAAGATTGCATGTGGGAGCGATGGAAAAAAAGATCATGTGGTCTGATGAGCTCAGACTAGATGGGTGTATCATGCATAGTGCCCACTGTACAAGCCTGTACACTGTAAACAAGTGTTATGATCCAGGATTGCTTCAGTTGGTCAAGAACGTTATGCTGTAATAAAATAAAGTCAGCTGATGACCTAAATGTACGGAATTATAAATTAATCCCATGGATTTGATATGGAGCTCTTTTTCTCTGTGGAACTGTGGAAGAGTGATTCTAATGTCTGAACAGTTGCTTGTAAAACAAATCCAAGCTGTGCTGAATGAGAGCATGACATTTATTGCACTGTTAAAAGAGTCCCTGACTGCGAAAAAGGTTTGAGAATCTATGACTTGGAGCACTCTGACCTGCAGTTCTACTGTGGCTGCTGGACATGTGAGCCAAATACAGGTGAGCCACCAAACAAGCTCCATTAGACTGCAGACCTATTGTTCCTGAGAATGAGATGATCTGGGCAACAAGGAGAGAAGAGAGAATACCAATCTTTTTTTTAGCACGTTTTTGGGTATTAAGGATGATAATATATTAAAAGACAGAATGTGAGAACAGCAAAGCATCTTATACCTGTGTAATAGACCTTATGACTTCATTCAGTCGGTTCTGTTGCTGAGGGGACAGCTCTGATTCACTTTTGAGCTGCAAGGTACATGGGAATAAATAATAAAAATGCATTCTTACGCAACAGCTTCCAAGGTTATATAGACTACTTCAGAATAATTGACCATCACTAAAACTAATCTACAGATAATTCTCTTTATATAGAGGCAAACACCAAGCAGGCAATTATTTTATTTTGATATATAGGAAGCAAAGAGTAATATTGCTAGCATAAAACTAATTTCAACCTCTCCCAGAAGTGGCCGATGTTCCTCCAGTGCGATTTCTTTGATTATAGTATGCTGTTTTGTGACAGCAGAATATGCTGCTTGGTTTCTGAAAATTTCAGTCTGACAGGCTTACTGCTCATAAAGGCAGGATTTAAAAAGCACAGACCGGCAGCTGAATTCCATTAAGCTGTGCCAAAGCATATAGACACATATTGCGCACAAAAAAACAAAAAACTAAACACGATTTCAGCTAAAAAATTATCAAGCAGTTATTGCTTTTACAAATGTCACTTTTACAAATGAGCACTGCCGTAAAACTTTGAATGCACTGAAATGCAGTTTGGAAATGTACAGTATTTCTGAGACATACGCCGGTCTGAAATAATTCAGAGTTTCCTTTAAGTGCATCTTTTCATCATTTGGGAGAGCTGTGTAATCAGAGACATCCACAAGGATTTCTCTCTGCACTGGGAGAAGAAAAATCCTTCCCTCACTCCCGTTGTCAAGTTCTGCTGTTACTATGGAGACACTTCCTGGCTGCCATCCAAGTATGGTGGCATTTGCATTTAAATGGCGAGACAGCTCTGTGTGTGTGTGTGTGTGTGTGTGTGTGTGTGTGTGTGTGAAGTGGGTGGGCACTGAGGAGTGTAATTTGCCACACAAAGACTAAGCTGGCACAGGTGTGCGTTTTTAAAAAGGGCAGCAGCCGTATGAGACTGGCATTTCGGGCTGAAACCACCTAAGCTGGTGATAATGGATCTGGGGCTGAAAGAGCAAATGAGCAGGTAGTAAAGTGCTGTTTAGAAAGTGCTGCTTGGTGCCACACATTTATAGCCTTGGCTTTAAAAGCCACTCATTTGTAACCAATGCTTTAGGATAATCAATAAAAGGAATCGAACAAAAGCAGAACACTTCAAAGCTACACAGAGGGATGCTTGAATGGATTTCCTGCTTGTATATTCAACACCAAACCGCAACCTGCGGCAGAATCGGGCTTCATTAAACTGTTAACCGTGAGCGCCGGAGGATCCCGAATTGCTCGGAGGAGACCTACCTGAAGGAAAGCAGTCTCGGAGCCCACCGAAGCGATCACTCCGTTCAGAGCTGCGAGTCTCTGCATAGTCGGACAGCCCTGATTGCGGGAAATAAGGAGCGAAGCGCAAACACATGATCTAAGACTGTGAAACAAACCATCACGCAATTTACTTTTACATTAAGTTAGTTGGGCCTTGTATACAGTACTGTGCAAAAGTTTTGAGCCACTCTTCATTCCTTCATATTGAATTAAATTATGTAGATTAAATAACAAAGGTTTTACTCCTACAGGTTAAAAATGTCTAAAGAATACAATATACAAATTAGTTGTATAAGTAACATCAGCAGCAGCAACCTCATTTCCCCTCTCGTCTGTTCCAACCACTCAGCATTCAGCATCAGCAGTTTTCTAATCAAAAGGCCTGATCATTCTATCTATGTATCTGTTTCTCACTGGCTCATCATGCCTTAAATGAGATTATTTCATGCTTAACGGATTCATAGGTTACTTTGTGGCTTATCCAACAAAAAACATTCCTCTGAACCTGGTCAAATACTGCAACTGGACTGGAAATGAGAGACAAATTCTTGACCCAAAGGAAAAGCCTTCAGGAAGCCTGGAGAACTATTCCTCAAGACTACATTAAAAATACAAGAAAGTCTGGCTCTTTGGAAGCAAAGTATGAAGAAAAAAAGGGCGCCTAGAGACTTTTGCACTGTACTGTACGTAGGTATCTGGACACACACACATAAAAGTGTACTTTGTGCCATGGTTCTATATCTAACTCTGAATTGTACGTTCAGGACTGTCTCCTCAATCCTGAGTTCAGTCACTTACTTGAAATCGACATGGCTGCTCAAATCATCAACAGTAAACAACAAACAAAGTAATAATATTAACTTCACCTCGGTCCTCACAATTACGTGGTGAGCTTGTTATAAAGAACGCGCATGAAGGCGTCCTCATATTAAACACAATTTCATCCCAACAGTTGTGAGATCATGAAACTCGGTACTGATGTTCTAATTCTAATTTATTCTTATGTGTAGCATTTACAATCATAAATTATTTAATTATTTGTTGTTTCCTGGACAGTACAGTACCTCTGCCAGGAGGATCTTGGTGTATGCAGCCAGCAGGCGCGGGTGAAGGTCCTCTGCTTTACCATGGCCGCAAGACGAGAGACCATGAAGAACAAGGCCCAGTGCCAGGGCCAAGCCTGGAGTCTGCACACAACAAACATTTTCATGGACCTCATTAACACAATCCTTAATACACACAGCAAACGAGCATTTATTAAGAAACGTCAATACTGGCGTATTACGACCGGTCTTGTCCTCACCTGCTGGCTCTCCTCAGTCATGGATCGCAGAGTGTTCATCACCTCTTCGGCCTTACTGGCATCAATAATACCACAACTAAACGCTGACGCTCCAGCACATGCCACCGAGTATGCCAACACCTACGGGTAGATTTGAGCAAAGAAAAAAAAAAAAAACATTTTAATTTCTCACACGACCAACAGGTAGCCGTGTCCTGCATTAGAATGTATAGAATGTAGTGTCAGGGTGGTGAATAAGACCTCCTGCTGCATGCGTCCCATACTCCCGCTGTCCTGTAAGCTCTGAAGAAGTCTGTCCAGAGAGACAGACACACACATTCGCTGCTCAGCATCACTACTGCTACAGAGAGAGCTGAGTAGCAGCCCAACACCAAGAACACAGCCAGAACTGAGAGAGAGAGAGAGAGAGAGAGAGAGAGAGAGAGAGAGTATTAATTAGACAAATCTTCATACAGATATTATATGATCCTTGTCTTATTACTTGTACATACCTGCATACTGGTATTACTGCTTTTTTTTTGCAAGTTTCATTCGTTTTGAAGCTACATGATTAATGTTAAAAACTGAGAGAAGTTTATAGCTTCTGGTTTAGTATTGTGCAAACTAAGCAAATACTCATGGCACTTTAAATCAAACTGACTTTTTTTATAGAGTATGTGGTTACTGACACTACGAGAATAGTGAACCACAGAAAGAAGTATAGTCATGTGACTTATATCAGTGGAATTATCCACTGATATAAGATGTGATCAGTTTCTTCATCAGGACAATGGCACCCACTCAGGGCATGAATGATGTTTGAATGTGGACATGGGCAGTGTGGAGTACACTACCGCCAGTGCCGGCCCGTCCAACAGGCAATACAGGCGGTCGCCTAGGGCCCCGCCTTAGGACAAGGGCATCACGCACGTTATTAAAAGCATTTCACCACAATAGAACATTAACATATCGCTGTACTCGCAACACATGGACCCAATAAACACGATACAATTCACAACAATTTTTTTTTACCCACCATAGTAAATAAAAAGGATAGCTCTGTATAATCAACACATGACAAATTTCTGAAAATGATCCCAAACTTTTGATCAGTAGTGGAGTTCAACTGGATCATAACAATTCCAGCTTGGTTGAGCAATACGAGACGTAATATTAGAAAACACGCTAAAACACTTTACTGAGATTACCGTGGGTATTGTGATATTCCCTTATTATTATTTTACTATATTGTACTCAATTTCATTCTACCCCTGCTATGAAGGTAATGGAATCAATGATCAACATTTGTGTTAAGGGCGATATTGTGCACATTACATTACAGCTAAAGTGTCCATTACAATTTCTGTTTTTAAAATAATAATAAAATGAAGAAAAAAAAATACATTAAATTTAATACACAGCATTTGGACATACTTATATTCCAGCTGGTTGTTGAAGGCGCATGATTCCAGACGCTCCAAAGAGCTCAGCATCAATTCCCACATGGTCTGCCCTCCAATGTCACTGTGAACAACACACACACACAAAGCATAATATGTTTCTTTTTCTTCTCCAGTCACTGAAGAGAAAAGACAGGATGTCATGTTTAAGACTAGTCTTGTAAACCGAAGAGTCTACATTTGATCAGAACCAACCACAGACCTCCTTTCAGAGCCATCAGTTACTACACAATGATATTTCATTTAATCACCACTAAGCACTTCAATTTCATTACATGATTGCTTGGTAGTTGAGTAACTATATGTTGGTTTGAAATGCTAACAGTGATCATAATTTGTTCCTCAACTCAAAAATCACCTACCTGACTTTCTCCTCGTTAAGCCAGGCCAGCAGCATACCTAATGCCAAGCCGCTGTGGAACTGCAGAGCTTGGGAGTCGTCTGCAGTGGGCATACCAGGCAGGCCTGCTTGTAAAGTGTCTTGTATCGAGAGCACTGCATCCCTGTGTGAGGTGACCAGGACAGGAACTAGCATTGCCAGGCCCAGTGCGGCACAGGAACGAGCAATGGTACTGGCTGTGTTCTCGCCAGAGTATGAGCGCTACATAGGGAGGAAAAGATTCAGTGAAACTAATACTGTACAGAACAGAACAGTTAAATAAATTGTAAAAGAGTTTGGAGTGTAAATTGAAATTGTGTGTGTCGGATAAGTTTTGTTTCAAACCGTTAGTAAAATGAGCTTTTTAAAAATTCAATTAAATGCTATTCTTTCCACTTCTCAATAGCTTGCATGTTTCCTTCAAAAGATAGACCTTCCAGAAACAGCAAGCAGTGCTCCTACATTACAGATCTAGTGTCCCTGATTTGAGACTATTTGTATAGACTTGCAGATGGTCTCCCCCTATCCATGTGGGTTTCCTCTTGGTTCTCTGGTTTCAAAAACATGCTGATGGGTAGATTGACTATGACTGACTGATACTAGGTGTTAAAATATTTGTATATTGCACAGCGCTAGACTGTGGTCCCATCTAGGGTGTATTCCCACATCATGCACAGTATTTCTATGATAGACTCTAAGTGAAAAACAAATGAACCACAACCATTGGTTGTTACCTCCGATAATGTCTGGAATTATATCCAGTTCATAAAACACATTTTGAGAATGACTAACACTACAGCCTGAACAGGAAAGAATACTTTATAGATTTCAGTGTAGTTACCTTAATGATTCCTATATGTACTCTATGACAAGTATGAAGGATAGAAAACTCCTACACAATGATCATCAGGTTTCCAAACTCATGCACAGCTAACTAGAGAGATGACGACATGGCTGAGCTGACACATACTCAAGTATGGTTTTCCTCTTGTAAATGACAGAGATTGATTGGTATAGAGTTGGTGTAGTTACTCACATGAACAAACCAGGGGAAAACCTGTCCTTTCGGCCGACTGCTGCTGCTCACAATGCTAAGAAGAGTGTCAATCACCATAGACAGCCAGTGGGTAGTAGGAAGGATCTCTGGGCCAACCTGGAGGCATAAAATTCACTAGTGTTACTGTATAAAACCAAATGTATCATTAGTGGCTCCTTATTGGGTAGATGCTATAACACGTTGCCTAGCCAAAACAAAAAAGAGATTTTTTTATTTTTATTTCATTGGACCAACTTTTTGCTTTGACTGAAGCATGCAGTCACCATGGCATCATTTTCATAAGCTTATGCAGTGTCATAACATTTACTTCCAGTATAGTCCATTAATTTCTCTCCCTCCATTAATGTCTTGTATAGATGTTTCACAATTTGAGCCTGAGGAATCCTGGGATTGTTGTTTTATCATGTTTATATACCCATACCATTAGGAGGGGGAAAAAGTTTTATAGAGAAACCTGCTTATTTAGTGTACAGTATTTAGGTAGTCAGGTGACCTATTTCTTTTGGTCACACAACATTGCTGAACCTAGACCTAACCAACAGAATCATCCCCAGATCACAACACTGCTTACACCAGCTTGTACAGGAGGCACTAGGCATGATGGTAGTGCATCGCTTCATCGACCTTTCATCTTACCCTGATGCGTCCATCACTCTGGAACAGGGTAAATCTGGACTCATCAGACCATATGACCTTTTTTCCAATGCTCCACAGTCCATTCTTTATGCTCCCTAGCAAATCAAAGCTTTTTTTTTCAATTAGTCTCACTGATGAGAGGTTTTCTTAAGGCTACACAGCTGTTTAGTCCCAATCCCTTGATACTGTATTAATATATTCGAATAATACATTAGACAGTTCTTAACCCAATTTTAGTAGTTTCACGAGTCTCCTTAGGTGCTTGATGCAGAGAAATAATTTGACCCTTCTGAAAAAGAATAAAATCTACAGGATATATTTTCTGACATGTTTGTTTAAGAAACGAGAAGCTACTCACTGTATCAGTTAGGGTTAAATAATTCGTTGCCAGCTGAACCATATTAATCATTGCAGTAGTTATCCAATGGAAGGCTCTTATTTGTTTGCTCGGGTAAATCCAGGTGGTGATACTTTTTCTTTGGCTGGACAGGGTATATAGCTTTATAATCCAATTGATACACACAAAACAAACCATATTAAACGTAAAATGGATTAGAGTACACCGAATGAGGTTAGAATGAAATCTTTCCATTCCCACCTCTTACCCAGTATTCCTGGAATAGGCTCAGGATCCTTCACCAGGTTGATAACCAGGAAAAAAGTGCTACTTGGGAGATGAATGAACAAATAAAGAGTGCACAGGGAAGATTTTCTTTACCTCGACTTGTCCATCACTCTGAGCAGGAAGGCTGCTCTCGTGGCGGCTCAGGACAACAGCAAGACCACTTAGAGCAAGGATGCAGTTTCCCTGGACCACAGGACTGTCCCTAAAACACAAACACATTTTGATTGACTGTCCCTGACTCACACTCAGACAAACTATGACCTCATGTCTAATCACTACAGACAAACACATTTGCCTCTGTCCTGCTATTCAGTTGAATTGATCTTTACATTGATTTTATTTAATAAGACTGACACCTCTATCTGGCTAACAGGAATTTGCTATTAAAATCCTCATTCAGGCTGAAAGTTGGCTACTTTCATTTGTACCCGAGATACCTTAGAACTCAGACTATAGACAATAACGAGGATTAGAGAGAGAACTTAAAAGAGGGGGGAAGGACAGCATTAGCCTCTGTTACTTACTTGGCTGCAGCCTTCACCACATCAGTCAGCTGGTCCCTGACCCTGAAGAGAAGGAGAGAGCAAAGGAGAGCTGATTTACTGCGCAGTGCGGACACACAGGTCAACCTTTCATCTCTACAGGCAATGATTTAAGAGTCAAGGTAACACACCACTACATACTACTTCAAATACACCACCAACATGCCCTCCCTCCACCCCTCTCCTCTACAAAGTCCTATTACTCCACAACGTAAGCTATTCTTCATTAGGAACCTCTGTCTTTGGGGCCGGATCTAGCCTAGTGATCCTGTCAACACATTAACCCATGCACTCACACTCTTACACAAGCAACACACATTTTTCCATGTGAGGATCTTTGTCACACATTAATTATTAATCCCCACCCATCCCTAACTGAACAAGGCCCAAGGGAACAACTAGGGTGTTTTTTTTTTTTTTTTTAAAAACCTTGTGGGGACTAGCCACATGTTCCTCACAAGGTCAAAAACACACACATGGATGCATTCACACCTGATAGCTACAGATGGGAAAGAAATCCATGGTGCCATACCTCCTTAAAATCTGAGAACCTACAGAACAGATCTCTGTTGTTGTCTCTGAATCGCGTCCTTAACGCTGCACACAGCTGCTACTAATTAGCTACTACACATTAGCTACTACTAATTTTTCATTCATGTTAATTATTTTAACACTGCATAATTCCATTAAAGCTTTAAATTCACACTATTATAAAGCCAACCACAAATGGGTCTTAGTAACAGTACAGTACATGCTCGAATTAAAAATAAATATCAAAATATGATCTATAAACCTGGTGTAGTATATTCACAAAAAAACAACACATGGACAGAAAAGCAATACTGTGAAAAATACTTATACAGTATATAAGATACATTTATCTTTTTTATTCTTAATAAAAAATTATTTATGCATCACTTTAATTTTGATAATTCATGCAAAAACAAACATGAAAAAAAATTTAACAAGAAACTAACAAAAAGTAATCTAAAAATCACATTCTTAAATGGATTTATGTTAACTGACAAAGTTAAACACTGGATTTCATAATTTTTCACCAACACTTCATAACATATCAAACAGTTCATCCTGACAGTTATATTGGCTCAGTGTACCTAAATGGAATTTCATTTTAATATACTATTACATCTCAAAGCTGTACGAATGGAGGTGATATAAGCACAAAGACATAAGCATGAAGAGAAAGCAAATATACTCTTCACAATAACAGTCCTGGAATGTGTGTGTTCCATCAGGGAAGAAAAACCCCATAGATGTGATAACCTGCCCATTCAGGACATTCAGGTCATCAGCTGATTTCATTTTATTGCCACATAACTTTGCTGTGACCAGACCTGACCAACTGAAGCAACCCCAGATCACAACACGGCCTCCAGAGGCTTGTACAATGGGCAATATGCATGATGGGTCCATCGCTTCATGTGCTTCCCCCTGACTCTGTAATAGGGTCAGTCTGGTCGCATCAGACCACATGACCTTTCTCCATTGCTCCAAAATCCAATCTTTATGGTCGCTAGCAAATTGAAAATTTTCCCCCAAATATCTTTAATACAAAATAATAGCCACATAGCTGTTCAGTCCCAATCCAGTGAGTTATTGTATTCTTGTTCTTGTATTCAGCTTTTCCTTTTCATACCCTTTTTGAAGATTTGCATGAAATAAGACAAACAATACAATGCTTTCTGGGACTGTAAAGGTGCAAGAACTAAATATGATGCAGACATGCAAAAGTTTCATTTTTGTTTCGAAATGTGAATGATGTATGGCATTGCACGATACGGAAGGATTACAAAAGATTATTTTACATAAAGTGAATTATTTTTTTTACATCACCATCTTTCAAACCGCTTTCCTATGTGAACTCTACTTCGACTGAAAAGCATTTGGTACCACTGTACACTTCTTTGCTGTTAAGAGTCTGTTATTGTTTGCTTACATCTCTTTCATTTCAACTCCATGTCAGCCATGATTCTTCCTCAAACATTCTAAACATCCCAAGTCAGTAACTAATGGACTACTCGCACGGGAGTAGTACTGTATTATCAGGGGACCTCGTGTGATTTAGAAATTACCCCACATACATCAGAGTTTCGAGTGGCGCATTCGCACGGAATAGACGAAGCCTGCAACTTTACTCACATTTACTGACTTATATCCCGGATATGATGCTTTCCATACAAATAAATATTACGCTTCATACATTTCATACAAATAAATATTATTATGTTATATTACACCTAATATATTACATTTATATTTTTATTACACATAATATTACATTTCATACAAATAAAGTTTTATTTGTGATTTTTCTCTTTCTGTACACTGTATTGCTGTATGGTGTATAGCGATATGACCCAGCACCCAAAATACTTTCACTCCAACACAGCCTCCATTCTTTGTGGAAGATCGATTAAAAAAAAGCGCACAGGAAACAAAAACCATGAAAAAAATGGGAAAAATCTATCTGCATGATATCACAGGACCTTGGTGTTCAGCGAAATATGGCAGGTCATCTGCGGGGGGATTTTTACGTTACAAATTACAGACATGGCCGATTTGCATGGGATTAAGATCACAGTCAACCTCAGCAATTATTACAAATCACACGAGGTCCCCAGGTAATATGAATCCCGTGTGAATAGGACACAAGTACGCCTTCATGTACGAGTTCATAAAAAACTTCCTCTTTTCCCCCTAATTCATTTCTTTTGCAGGTATTTATGTCATACAAAGAAATTTAAGCTAACTAAATATCAAATGTTAAAAATAAATGATTATACATCTTTAAATGCGTGTGTGGCATAAAAATTTCGACTACTAATACACAATGTATCATCTTTCCACATAAAGAGGGAACTGCAATGTTAATACTGGTGACTATTCTGACTATATAAAAAAATAAATGCATAAAGGATTAATACATTATCCCTTTCAGGGTGGCGACAGCAGGGACTGCACAGTCGTGGAAAATTTTCTTAATGACACGAATTCCAGAAAGTCAGCCGGCCCTGAATGCTTGAGATAAAGATCAGAACGCTTAATGTTAGGCATAATGGATGGAAATTAATGAAGCTGGCATGGAGAAAGTAAGTCATTCATGCCCTGTGTGTGTGTGTGTGTGTGTGTGTGTGTGTGTGTGTGTGTGTGTGTGTGTGTGTACGTGTGTTGCACAATACCAAAGCCAGGCACAGTGCTGTTTATACTGCAGCTCCTCTGGACTCTCCTTCCCTTGCTTCTGCAGCATCTCCAGCTCGGCCTTACGCCCCTGAGAGAGAGAGAGAGAGAGAGAGAGAGAAACTTAGTAATCACCACAACAAACACTGAATCTTTTGCAAACAAAAACTCATTAACTATCCTGATGTAAGATGTTGACTATAAGCTTATCACATGGAACGAGTGCATCTCAAGCATCGCAGAGTGAGCCATTAGAAGCCTAGTGGGCAATCAGTGAGCAGATGGGTGCACAATATTATGAACCACAAAGCTTATAGCTCAAGTAGAGGCTATAAAGCAGCAGATGGGGTCTAAAAAAGTGCATCAGACAGCAGCACTTGCATGTGCTAATCTGAGATGCTTTGTAAATCCAGACCCTGCGGCTACTATTCTCATCATAATTAATATAGAACGGATGTAGAACTCCACCTACGGGGGCTGCTGCTGAAATCTGAATTTTACCTTAACATTTGCAGTCCTAGTAGATGACAGCAGCCTGTCAAGAAGAGCGAATGTCTGACAATAGACGAGCTATAGGTATTTCACTTACTCTGAAACCCCTTTCATGTCTGCACTGGTGCACTGAAAGCATTCCTCTTCCTGATGACACTGAGCGGTAATTAACTGGTAAGTGCTTGCATACTCGGCTTTCAGCTGTGTTTGTTTCTTTCATGTCACAATTGGCATGTTTTTTTTTTGTTTTGTTTTTTTGAGTGTGCTTAGGAAACAGGTTCAAATGCAACGCAAAAGTGTCATCTGATAAATATATATACAGACACATGCACACCTGTAGGACAGCATGGTACGCCCGGCTCATAAAGCCACGCCATGCCTGAGGCAGGAGAAGGGAGCGGTGCCACTCTGAAGGTTGGATGTTGACCTGACAGGGAATTGAGATAAGAGGAAAGTGAGTGACATGAAGAAATACGGGGTAAAATCACATTTTTGTGTAATATTATAGATCTCACTTCAACCTGGTGGCATAAAAAACATTTTCTTAAAACATTGTTAAACAAGTCGCCAACCAAAACGGAGATTACAACTGGTAAATCAACATGTGGCATACACTCACCTGGCCCATTAATAGGAATAACTGTATACTAGATAATCACACCTGTATTTCTTCTATTCATGTGCCAGTGAAACACCAATATTGAGAAAGATTTCATCTCTGTGACTTTGATCTTAACATATTTCTAGATGCCAGACAGATCCAGTATTTTAATGACTTTCACACACAACAGTCTAGAGTTTTACACAGGGCAGAACATTTAAAATATGCTCAGGGGTAGCTCCGTAGAATACCGTTCAGAAGGTGACAGATTCAAATCCCACGAGCACCAAGTTGTCCCTGTTGGGCCCTTGAGCAAGGCCCTTAACCCTCAACTGCTGAGATGTATAATAAGATATAAAATATAAGTCGATCTGTATAAGGGAGTCTGCCAAATGCCTGAAATGTAAAAATTAATGTTGGCAGAAACACCGTGCTGATGAGAGAGGTTATGTACAACGCCCAGTCCTGTCCGGAATTCCTGGCAGGAATGATAGAGCAACTTAAATATCCAATAATTACAGCCATGGTAAGCAAAAAAATAAAAAATAATCACCTTGCACAAAATGCCAAACTTTGAGTTGGGTAGAGCGAGAACAGCCAAAGACAACACTGGGTTTCACTCTGGTCTGCCAAGACCTGGAATCTGAGGCTGCACTCAGTACAGATTTACCATAATAGAGCAGACGATGCTTTTCTGTTCACCATGGTGGTGTTAGTTATTTAAGTTTTTATTGAAAAGAGATACAATCCAATACATCTGTTTATGATTTTGTCACATTTACAACAGTTATACAGTAGCTTGTATAGTATCAAAAAGCTCTGCATAGCATAAAACAGATAAATAGGGTAATTAAGTATTTGCAGTCGTCAAGGTTTTCCTGAATGGCTGTGTATAACTGCTTGTAAAATGCTTCTAAATAATTGTTTATGCTATAGACCTGATTTATTTTCATACTTACAGGAAATAAAATTTATATAATACATTTATTTCATATATTGGAAACCCACCGACCACAGCCCTAAATTATGTTAGTGTTTAACAAATTTTTATTTATTTATTTATTTTTGGGTCTTTTCGGCTGCTATCCAGTCCGCACTACAACTTGGCACATGTTTTACGCCGGATGCCCTTCCTGACACAACCCTCCCATTGTATCCGGGCTTGGGACCGGCACTGCATCCAGTGGCTGGGGTTTGGGCACTGGCTGGGAATCGAATCCGGGCCGTGACAATGGGTATAATAGTGTGGCGTATTTAAGTATTTTCTTCTCCATCATATTGGCCCGTATCAAAAAAAGAAAAAAGATGGATTTAAAATTCTGGTTTAAGCTGTTTAAAAATTACATAACCGAAGTGAATGAAGACAGGAGCAAAAAATAAAGGAAATAAATACATCAGCATCAGCATGAGAATCCTAAACGCAAACTTTACATCTAACGCAATCCTGTGGTGACCCACTCGATCTCAGTTTGTGTAGTGACAGGGACAACCCGCAGGTGCCAAACAATATTACGCCCATTTCACTATCAAATTTCAACCTGAACAGAAATGTGAAATTTCGTTTTTATTACTGGCTCCCTGCTCAGCCAGAGCTCCCTGAAGCAACAAAGAAAAAAAAAGATCCTGTCACAATTTAACTCAACCTGGATTAAAGCCTATAGAATACATATGTTTAGTGCTTAATTAAAGAATTCACATGATTGGGCCCGCAGTTATAGGAAAATCATGAATGACAGGACAATGAAGTGCGGTGCAAAGCGAGGCAGAGATACCGTTTCCAATCCCAAAGGCGATGTCAGTCATGTTTTTATTCCTCACATGCCACAGCAATTTTCAGACAATAAAATGTTTTATTGTGTTTTTTATAGTAATATAGTAACATGAATGTCTGTGAAACAAATCTACATTATCACTTACATTATAGTGGTTATGACCAGCTGTTCTCTCAGCTGTCACTCATTTGTCTCCCTCATAATGTGCGAAATACAAAACAATAACACTGCTTGTCATGGTGCTGGAATAGAAACACAAATTCCTCTGCCCTGACGTCTCCAGTGTGATAGGAAACTTAAGGACTGTTAAAAAGAACTAACAATGATGAATCCTTCTACAAATGTTTAATAAACCTCTGTATACAGGAGGAAAAAAATATAGTAGGCCTAGATTATGCGTTTTTGTCTGCACATAAAACTCCCTGCATGAAGCTGTTAGAGGTACTGTAGGAATAATATTCTACATGCAAACTTATTAATATATATACATATATATACATATTATCGAAATTACTGCTGCTACACAGTAACAAGAAATTAAATCTATGAACACCATCTGACCAAAGAATTTCAGAATTCAACAGAGCACAATGACTATACAGAGGTATAATCATTTATTTTTATAATTTAATTTACAAAATAGTGGACCCATTATGCCCATAAACTTCACATTTTAGTCGTTTTTAGGCCATTCAGACGTGTCACCAGTTTCACTTACAATCAAGAAAAAAAGTAGGGGGGTAAAAACATTTTGTCTTTTTGTCCCTTTTTCCATTTTTTACTTGCCGTGTTTCAAAACAAGCCAATTAGATTCCCCCCCCCTAATGTGACCTCATATAAGAAGATCCCCTTGTGTTGCCTGTTACTCAGCTCTGCTGTTCTCTGGCTGGGTGTGGCTTGGCAGTAGCTTATTTACATAGATATTGAAAAGATACGTTTGGAAGAGGAGAAAAACAAATGCAAAAAAAAAAAAGCATTATCCGGGGGGTTATTTCAGCTACAGCATTTAAACAAACACTTCGTGGGAGCTCTGAGGCTTATGCTCTGCTCTGCAATAGCAGCTTTAATTATTTATTTTAATTAAAATAAGTCAGTGAGTTTTCATATTACTCATGTTACTTCATATTATTCGATAATTAGAAATGTCACATGATGAAACATCAGTCTACATCGCACTGTGATGTTTCCTCAGCTCCACCTCATCCACCATTTCCTGATGTTTGGGATGTCTGCTGTTTGTGTGTGTCTTTTATTTATTAAAGCAACAGGTTCTACCTCATGGATGAGGGTGGTTAACATCTGCTGGAAGCCCCGTCCTCGACTGACCATGAAGCGGTTAATTGGTCGTCCATCTCTGTCAGTCTGGACTGGAAGGTCGTAACAGAGCAGCAAACCAGCTGAAATGAACAAGTCATTAGGTCTGCTGAAGCCTGATGTTGTCATGATGTAGTCAATAAGCGTATCTCACTTAGAGACCTCAAGAGCTGACGTTCTGCTAGTTACCAAAAAAAACTCAAAAGTGAACATATCTCTGACTGTATTTACAAGTTTGTGAAACAAAATTAATTTGAATAGGACACACTTTTAGCTTTTTCTTGATAACATCTCAGTAACAGTACCTGCGAGACCAGGTTTTAGACCTGGCTGCTTGTTCTTTTCATATGTTTTCAGCATGAGAGCAGGGACTCCAGCGACAGTCTTGCCTTGGTCAGAGCGCAAGTTTCCTCCCCTCAGCGCTAAATGGTACACTCCACGGGGCATCTGGCTCATTTCTTGTCTTATGAGAGCTGTTAGGAAGGTCTCAAGTGCTGTTGATGTAGGAGATGTTCATCATGTTATATTACTATTCATGAAAACTTGCTATTTAACTACAGATAAGTGTATAGTTACACAAAAAGCAGGATAGGTTCATCCTAAGAAACATTACATTTCCTTAATTATGCATTCAGTGCATTTTCATGTGACTCACAATCTCTCCCTATGGACATGATCAGATCTTTCCTGTCTCCTTGTTGCCAGAACTTAACCTGTTCCAGCTTGTCTGTGTTGTCAGAGACTGAACCCTAAGCTAACCAAAAAATGTCCAGGATTAAAAGGGGAAACAAAATGCCTGTTATGGGGTGGATGAACACTTTGAATGAGGTACAGTCACTGATCTCACTGGCTTACAGAAAAAAATAGTCTCTCCATAGAATGGGGGAAGACACTGCTATGCTACTGAACTGATAATAACAGTGTTTTCCCCCCCTTATATACATTACATTACATATACCTGTATATTCCCCCTGTATTGTCAGAAAAACATCTCTCACCCATGTACTTGTAATCACTCAATCATTCCACAAATCTACATTTAAAATAAAAGAGAACAGAATTTAATCCTGTTATTTATCCTGCCATTCAGGATTTAAAGGCATCTTGATGAACATGTCAGCACAGGTTGCATGTAGAGAGCATTTCACAAACACACAATCAAACACACTGAGAACCGCAAGAGTTTTTATGGTTATTTCCCCAATTAGGCAGATCCTCCCAGTCAAAGCATCTCTCAAATGAGGCATGATTCAATCCATGATCATAGCTGAACAATTTAAGGAATAACAGTCTTACTCAGGATCTCCAGCAGTGACCCTACAGTATGTCAGCTTTATGTGTTCCCGTCACTAGAGCAGAACCTTAACGATCTACTGTAAACCACGGCTTCACAACATTTAAGCTAAAGGGATTTTCTGCTTTTCCTGCTAACCTTGTAAACTAGTTCAATCCTGTGTAGTTATTCTACATTCTTTACAGTATATCTGTGTGAATGCTACACATTTAACGTTAATATGCATTTGGTTTAAATCATTTATAAAATGTATAACTACACTGCAACAGTAGCATTAAATGATTCAATTGTATTAAATGAATACATTTCATTTAAAAATAGCATTAAATGAAACCATTTACAGTAATTGCCATTTTCTTCTTCGTTCAGAAGGGCTCAATCCTGGAGACACAGGGTTATGATGATGTTATAAAGTATCTGAGAAAATTAAACGTCACAAAAATTTACGTCACAGCCAAACGATCATATTATATTACAAGCGAGTCAAAAATTATCCGCACGCCGGTTACACTAAAAGTTGGGTTGGTCTAATGAGTGATTTCCATTCAAGGCTACTGTCTCCCCAGTCACTGCTGTGCAGGGGGAAATGTGATAAATCAGTTCATTTGTAACTGCAAAAATGTATGCCAGACTTGTGATTTCCAGGAACAAAAAAAAAAAAAAAATGAGTGCAGTGATTTGTCTTTTGTGTTCTGAGTGAGTACGTGATGGCCGAAACAACTCAAGGAAGAGCATAAAATTAGTGTTTGGATATCTCCAAACAAAATTTGGACCGATGCTCTAAGGAAGGTGAACGTTTCTTAAAGAGAATCATTACAGGTGATGAGACACGGACTCATCACTACGACCCTGAAAGTAAACGGCGAAGGGTGGAACAGTAACACCCACCAGGAAAAAGTTCAAAAACTTTACAGAAGAGCTGAAGCCTAAACTTCGGATTAAAAGTAGAGGACTACCATCCAAGGGTGGTGCATTCGTGGCTCGCAGCTCTCTTTTTTAAATGAGGGAATACGAAAGTTTGTTGACAGATGGAAAAAATTTATTGAAAAGCAAGGGGATTATTTAAAAAAAATATGTATTTGTTTTTTCTAAAAGTTAATTCAAGTAAACTCTATCGCCAGAGTAAGCATAATTTTTGACTTCCCATCCTATAAACAGTTGGGATGGGAATCACCAGGGATCACCTGATACGACATTATCACGATACCTAGGTAGTGACTTAATTTATATTCCGATTCTGTAAAATTGGGATTAGTTCCAACCACACAGGATGTTGTGCTGCTAGCCTATGTTTGATCATTTTTCGAGCACCACCTGTAGATTTACAGGGGAAGTAACAGTGTGTATTCACACACTATGGGCAATTTGGGAACACCAATTAGCCTAATCTGCTCATCTTTGGACTGTAGGAGGAAACTGGAGTACCCGGAAGAAACCCACCAAGCACGGGGAGAACATGCAAACTCCATGCACATAGAGACGGGAATCGAGTCTGTCCAGGGAATTGAACCCAGACCTTGGATGTGCAAGGTGACATGGCTAACCACTACACCACCAGTATCATCAGTATGAGATAAGCTGACAGGTTGTGTAATTCTATACCATGGCTAAAGATGTTAATACTACCCTCAGAGGGATATGTTAACCTGCTGATATATTCACATAGTATTTCCTTTTATCCTATGTAAGCTGAGATGATTGACTATTGTCGTTTCAATGACTTGCCATGCAAGCTCTTCTGCATGTTCACATGAGCTAAATTCCTCACTTTTTGAAAGAAAGAGACATATGAGATTTTTTTAATAGTGGGGAACCATATCTGTTTACGTTTTTGGCAGATTATGAATGTTGTTAATGCTAACAAAATGGCATTAAAATAAATGTAAAAAAATAAATAAATAAATTTTTACAAAAACATAAAAAAAACACACTCCTATGTTGTTTGGTGCTAACATATTAGATGTTTTCTTTAGTTATATATGCACCATACAATAGAACACTTTTGATGTTACGATAACCTTCACTAATCTGTTCGGGTTTTTTTTTATATTTTCAGTCATGCCTGTTGGGATTTGCTTACTCACACAAAAGGCATTAGTGAGGTCAGGCGCTGATTTTATGTGAGGAGGTCTGCTGTGCACTCAGTGTTCCAGTTCATCCCAAAGGTGTTTGGTAAGGCTGAGGTCAGAGCTCTGAGCAGAACACTTGGGTTTTTCCATAGTCATAATATCACTGCATATTTCCTTAACTAAATACAGTATAATCTGGATTTCAAAGCTTGTCTTAAAAAAAGGCATACCTGGTAAAACTGGATGTGGGGTGAAACCAACAAGCTTAATGTATGAAGAGCCCGGAACAGTAAGGTCCTCTTCATTCTCATTCTCCTTCTCCTCCTCATCCTCATCACACTGCTGTTTTCTTTCTGGTCTAGCCTGTATGCAAGAAAAGATTCACACACACCATTATAAAACCATCTTTAAAGTATGCCATGAAGCTGTAAATACAGTATGGTGAGTAGACACATACTGGCTCAGGAAGGTGTAAGATGGTGTGAGAGGATTCTGGGAATTCAGACAGAGCTCTGTAGCCACCGCTAACTACTTCTGCATCCTGGAAAAAATACCCAGTATAAGCAGCAGCAATTTAAATACCATACATAATTTAATGCTTTGGGAAATGCTTGTTAATAGTAGAAACTAAAAATATGCTGACTCATACCTGACTCAGAGTGTAGCTCCACAGAACACTGACCACTTCGCTTTTAAAATTCTGTAGAACACAATTAAATAAAATTGTCAATTTTCACTGCACTGCAGCACTTCGTTATAACAACAACAACAACACAGTAAAAACATGGATGCAAAAGTGGGAGGAAAATGTAGCCTGACCTCATATTGCTCTGTTTTGACATGCAGCGAGGGGACCAGAGACAGAAGCTCAGCTATGGCCTTTAACACCAGAGGTCGTGTCTCGCAGCTCAGCTTGGGAGAAAGAGCCTTCCATGTGGAGCCCAGATCAACCACCTGGTTTACATCACCAGAAAAAGCACAGTGAATAAGACACGACATCAGCACAAAAAGCAAAGTGAATAATACACTATCATATCTACAGTATATAAATTACATTGTATACAGAGTACATTGTACACTTGTCGGAACTCTTTCAACAATATCGGTATGTTTCATACTGTAAATTGGAGAACCTGAAATAAGTCTCAGAGTAAATTCTGTCTGTATGTCCTTATGTCTGTCCAGCCATAGTCCACAGAATTTAATGAAACTTTCGTTAAGTGAGTTAAGTGAGCTGTAACCTCTCCGAGCTCTCTCAGGGCGGAGGGATGAGAGGTACTTAGTGCTCCCACATTAATCACGGCTCAACAGCCAATCAGGGGTGTCTGTGAGCTCATGCAAGTGGAAGGAGCGGATAGCGCTTTCCTCCGAGTGTGTTACGCCGCCCCAACAGTGCGTGAGCAAGCAATTCGAAAAGATGCGGTCGGCTGGCACCACGTGGTTCGGAGGAAACACATGAAGGTCTTCAGCCCTCCCGACTGAGTGGAAGTAGTAGTCTTAATGTGGGAGCCCCCTAGTGACGGGGAGGAATTGGATACGACTAAATTACTGAAAAAATGCAAAAAAAAATAAAATAAAATAAAAAATAAGTTATGTGCCAGATTTAATAATTTATTTTAAAATAAGATATTCATAAGATGAATGTAAACAAAAACCTGCACCAATATATATTCATTAGAAAAGCTAAACTGAATATTTTTACTGGGATTACTTAAAATTACCTAGCTGAATTTTAACACTCTGGAGTCATTTTAAGACAAAACTTAATCTTTATCCAATCTACTTTTCATCTGCTATTGATTCTCTGATTACCGAACAGGGAGTGTTTTTGTCTGACGATGAAAAATCTGCTTATTTTTAGCTTTAACCTTCTAAGTATTTGTAGAAATAGTTCAAAGTAATAGTTATTTTTAAAAAAAGTAGTCCACAAACCCATTAACTGTAAATGACGGGCAATTCTCCTAGTGTATAAGTATATGGACATCTGACCATCAAACCCATATGTGGTTCTTCCTCAAATTGTTACCACAAAGTTGAAAGCACACAACTGTCTAAAATGTCTGTATCCTATAGCATTAATATTTAAGTTTATTAGAACCAAAAGCCTCAAACCTGCTCCAGTATAGTCCAAAGTGAGGTCCATAAAGACAAAGTTTGTCAAAAACTCCTTGAGTGTCCTGAATAAAGATCTGACTACAACACCACTAAACACCTCTGGGTTAACTGAAACACTGATGGCATGACAGTCCATGGCTGAAGGAGAAAAATCTCCATAACCTTGTTCCAAAACTACTTCAAAGCCTTCCCAGACACCGAGGTTAAATCTGGAAAAGCACATATGAATGTGATGATCAAGTTTCCACAAAAATGTGGTGATATATAGGTACTGTACAGAAATGTTACAGCAGAGAACCTTTCCCAATAAAGGACCTAACTGGTCATGACTGAACATAAAAGCAAATATCTCCTCTTATAAATGGTAGCTTTAAACAACGCTACAAGTCAATGATCAGAATCCAACATCTCAGCATGTGAGGGAAAACCACAAGCCCAAGTGTGTAGGACAAGCATTAAATCTGTCAAACCTATTTTTTTTTATTGCTGTCAAGCAGACAATTAGATTTAACGACCAGGAAAAAAAAAAAAAAAAACACACTGAGGGACCATTTGGTTGACAGTAAAATGAAAACTATTATTACAAAGCTGATTAGTGTAAATCGTGATTAACTGACAATCTTTTAAGGTATATTAAAACAGTAAAATAAAGTACAACAAAATTCAGGCTTTCTACTGTACACACAGCCGCTAATCATGTCAAAACAAAAGCTACATGCCTTATTTAATATACTGGGCAGCCATTATTTTGAGGATAAAAGCAAAATATTCTAATTTAGTCACTTTGTTTGAAGAATATAATGATCATGAACTAGTGTATTTCTAACAAGTTATTTTGCTTTGACATCCAAAGTATGAGACTAGGTTTTTACTCATCTTCTTGACTGCGTAATAAATTTATGATTTGTTGGGATCAGTATTATTCAAAGGCAGCAATGATCTTCCAGAATACAAGTCAGGTTTATTTATATAGCACATCTTTTTATGTGAGAGAATACAGTCTGCTGCATGTAATAAATTATTAAAAAGTGAGGACTAGGAATGAGGTAAAAGAAATAGAAGGTGAATACAGAAGGGCTCAAGGCGTAGTGGAATCGCTTGGGTGTTTTGAAAGTGAACAGAAATGTTTTCAATCTGCAGTGTCTGTGTGGATATCGGACATCTTCTGGGACTTTGCTGCAGCTGAGTTCAGCACAGAAGCTGAATGCCTCCTCACCCTGCTTTAGCCTAATTCTGGCCAGGATTTGCTGACCAGGGCTTCCGGATACAGTACCAGCTGCCTAAGGTTAGCCATTAAACTAAGTAAGACCTCTGTAGCAAAGAAGCTGGATTTCTAACCTCAGCTCTGCACAGCTCCTGGAGGCCCTGCAGAGCCAGCGCCGCTGGAGTGGCCTGGTCCTTCTGGGAGCACTGAGTCAGCATGTCTGTGATGGCTGCCAACATGTCGCCTCCATGTTGGTATGGCCTAGTGGAACAAAAAACAAACAACAACAAAACATTAGAACAGAGGGGAAAGATGTACTGCAGCATCTACAGATTCAAATTTTATCATCATTATGTTCACTTTGCACTTTAATATTTACCTAAATTATGACAAAAGATAACTCTACCCCTTTCTACTTAAACCATAATTACCTGTAAATTGTGTCTTAACTAAACACAATAATTAATAATTCACAGATCACTGCTCAGAGCTGCTTAACAGTGAGGAGGAATATTATAGCGCTTTTCTACTGGGAGATGTGGCACAGCTAGGGAAATTACCCACAATTCTCCATGCTGCTATTATTTCTACTCTCACTATTTGGTTCCCTACTTGCTTTGGCGCCATGTTAACTACCTACTCTTGGACAACAACCTAATCTGTGGATAATACCTTATTCAGTAATATAACGCTGTATAGAACTGCAACACAGTTTACAGTACTGTTCATCTTACACCTTAGCATAACTGTATGGCATAATTACATTTGTGCTGTTCATACATTTTTATATTTAGTTTTTTTAATTACTATTTATTTTTTACTATTAATTACTACTATTCTATTTTTCATTTTATGCCATATCTTTTATGATGCTGCTGTAACAATATAGGGGGATCTATACAATCTTATCTCATCTTACAGTATCTTATCCATCTTATATTATTTACTTTTCCACCTTATCTTACTTCATCTCATTTTATCCATCTTATATCTTAATATTAATTATTATTATTCTTATCTCACCATCTGATTCATCTTTAATCTTATTTCATCTCTTCTTGTTGAATCTTTTCCACTTCATGATAATTTTATTTCATCTTATCTTGTCTTATTTAATCTGAACTCATTTTTTCTCATCTCATTTTATCCATCTTATCTTATCTGATCCATTTTATCTTATTTCATCTTATCTTCTCACCTCATCTTATCTCATCTTGTCTTATTTCATCCTACAATATCTCATCTTTTCTCCTCTTCTTACCTCGTTATCTTATTTAATCTTATCTCATCTTCTCACCTCATTTCATCTTATCTCATCTCATGCATGCTGAGTGAGGATATTCAGGTAAAACAATAAATACTGGTTTATGTGTCTGATGGGAATTATTTCTCAAACATTATACGTCTTCGGCTATAAAAAACAACCTGTCAAAGTGTGTCACACTTTGGATTCAAAAGGATTTCCTGATGGATCTAAGAAGCAACATCACAGTGTAACAGTAAGTAAAAGTTTCAGATTGTGTTGTTCATCTTAATCTCCCCATCAGTATTTTGTTATCTCTATTTAGCTATATTATACATTAAATGTGCCATGAGTTTTTGGTTTTGGTCACAGAAAAACACCACAGTGAAAAATCACTGCATTCCTACTCAAGTTTCCAAACGACACCCTGGAGGATTACACAACACATCAGATAAGCATTTTGGCAGAAATGCGTGTAATTTTTGGTGGTGGAAAAAAAAAATGCACTGCACATCATCACCAAAACCTTATTTCGAAGGAGTTCACAAACTTTCAAAGGCATTAGTGTCTCTTGTATAGTCAATTACTCATACACACTCGCATACGCTCGCACAGAGTTCATGCCTGTGTTTTACATCTCTACATATAAATCATACAAAGTACAGAGGTAAGAAGTTACAAAATTCAACCCTGAAAGTTCACAAAATAGTTTTTCTGTTCTCTCTTCAACATACTTAAATCAACAATATAATCATCACCATTTTCTCAAAAGAAGATGATTTATTACTGCATGAAAAACTCTCGGAATATCGCTGCAGGACTGGAGAGACTTGCAGAATCTTAATAGTTTTAGCAAAGACAAACATCAAGATCTACTGTACACAGTTAAAAAAAAAAAAGAGCCAAAGAGCAATTCCCTTTAGAGAATTCACCAAATTAGTCATGTTGCTTATGTACTGCAGCAGAATGATTAAATTCTACACACATTTGCACAAAATGATTTCTCTTTATAGCTATCCTGTTTACGCCTTAAGATTTCTGCCTTGGAAAGCTGGACAGGTCAACTACCAACATTCCATTAGCATTTGCAAAGTGAGCCATGTTGCCAAAAGTACATCACTATGTTTAGGACAAATCTCTTATACAGTACAACAGCCTGATGATCATGTAGAAAGACAGAAGGCATTACAGAAATTACAGAATTATTACAACAGTGTTATTCCCTCCTTATTAGACTTGCATGCTTCCTTTCTAACAAATGTAAGCATAAACTGCTCTGGTCTAAAGACTCTATCATGCATGAGCTGTTACTATAGAAACAATAACTTTAATATAAACTGATATTGCATGCTATAGACGGACTACTCTCAGAGCTGCTGTTATACAAAAGCAATCTTGTGATGCAAGAATTCCTCAGTGCTACAGTATATAAAACAGACGAATGTTTGTTCGTTAAATTCTCCAAACACAGGTCCTAATGTTGTATTTGTGTCCTTGAGAAAAATCTCAGCAAGTCACTGGCCAATGTTTCAGCTGTGTGATTTGGTGTTCTGACTTCACATCACAGGGGGAAAATATGTTTAGTGTCTGGTTAGTGTCTTTATTAGTAGCGGAACCCTCAGGGCACCCATACTGCTGTTATTGTATTTTGTTAAACGTGAAAACTTTGGTGATTAATGTGATCCGATCCCTGCTCCCTACTGGGAATACCTCGCTGTAACTATAAAAGGAATCCGACTAATGAATTTTCCAAAATTTCTGTTTCTCCCATTTGGCACGAAGCTCCTCCGTGGCCGTGAATTTTCAGAACATTCGGCCAGATCTCCTAATCGATTTCAAATTCTGCGCAA
Source organism: Channallabes apus (assembly GCA_030522415.1). NCBI lineage: Eukaryota > Metazoa > Chordata > Actinopteri > Siluriformes > Clariidae > Channallabes > Channallabes apus. The sequence continues at coordinate 22,320,640 of CM060108.1, read as the reverse complement.
AAACATCCGTTAGCTAACCATGGCATACAGATTGCTCCCCTGGCTCGCTTGTTTTTGGAAAACAAGACATGGCTTGTCTATGGCTCCTAAAAAATAATAAATCCTTTTAAAATGGCTCTGAAATCACTGCAAAAGTCTATAGACTCCACTGACTATAATAGGGTTTGTAGAGTTTGTGGGTACACAATGAATAAACACTTACTGCCATCCTGTACTCAGTTCTTTTAATACACATACTGTATGAAACGTGACATGCTACAAATGTAAAGCCTTCTCTCTCTCAAACAATCAAATAAACCCAGCTCTAATACCTACGGTCCCTCTGATGTACAGTAGGTAAAGGAATCACTGGAGTCCTGTCGGCGTTCAAGTTAAAGCTCCTTACGTTCTTTATGTCTGTGAGTTTGCTGTGCAGCGGGGAAGGGCAGCTGCGACAAATGGCCCACGCCATGCCTGCTCAAATCAGTGCCTTTTACAGCATGTTGCCACCTCGGCGGGGCATTATGTTTAAGCACGACTACATTCTAAAAGCCTGGACATGAAATCTGCATGTGCCGAGCACACTGGATAAGGATTTGTTCATTTCTTGTGATGGACAGTTCGAGATATAGCTGGTGGTTTGGGGTAGAAGTGGAAAACAAGTACAGCTCTACTTGTTAGGGTTCCATTCAAAACCACATGCTTAAAACCACATGCACGGGCACCACATATGTTAGAACATTTAATGCTAGTCGAAGATTTTTTTTTTTTTTTTTTTCCACAATTCTTGTCCAGATTGATTTAACGTTCATGGTTCACATAATGGGTTTCCATTTATCATAGTATTTTGTTACAGACACTGAAGTGCAAGAAATAATTGGCCAAAATAAATAAATTAAAAAGTGTTTCAACTGCTAGACATAAGGATTGATTAAAACATACTACAGTAAGGAGCTTGCAGAATAACATTGCTAACATGGATTGTGCTCCAGCACAGGAGTGAATTGCATTGCTACAAGTGGAAATTAATACACGTTCAGACCGGATTCATAATGCACACACTAAGTAGCACACCTAATCAGCAATGTCAGCAGTGCAAAAAACACATCACTAGACATCCATCACTTCTGAATCATCTACTTATTATTACAGTATTATGATATTGTCCGCTTCTCACGCTCCCCTCTGTTTTATTATTATAGACTTCTTTTTTTTATTTTTCATATATTCAAAGAACCAAAGAAGAAAAGAGGTAATTGGGAAAATAAATAGAGATCAATCCAGCAACCTTAGAAATGCATACAGTTCAACTGAGAAGACAAAATTGGGATTACTGTATAGGAATCAGTCAGACTTCTTCAGTGTCTAAAGTTGCCACAATGACGTTTGCCGTATTTCATTTGCCACACATATGAATTCAAAACCTCATCAAATCCAACCTGCCAGTGAATTGTAGGCTTGCCAAACACCTCAGTATCCTCACTGACTCATGTAATGATTAACAAATAAATCCTACATACTGTACTACAGCTGTAAATGTTCAAAAACCATTTGAATTTAATATCAAAATAGCTGCAGACAGTAGTTCCATACACACCAAATATTCTAAATAAACACATTTACATAAACAGTATTGGGACTGGCAGCGATCCAACATAATTCAAATTAATTGCTTTCTCCTTGTCCTACACATCTCTTTCCTCGCTGCTTCTTATTTCGGCTTTAATCCCTCAGGGATCCCCAGGTGATCATGGTCAGATGGTGAACAGCGATTAGGCGGTGAAGAGTGCTGATTCAAGAAGTCAGGAGAAACACAATAACACCTGGGAGCTCGGCAATCTGCACACTTTATTTGATTGCTGAGGAACCTGACTACTCCCAGGAAACCCTCCCGTCAGGAAAGCGCTCAACTGACAGTGCTAATTTCCATCTTGTGTTCAGCAGAACCTTATAATGTCTTTCGACCCATTATGCGGTTATGTGATATCCGACAGCGCATACCACAATGTGTATGCGTAATTCACTCTCTCCTGTTCTCTGTATAGGAGAACTTAACCAACTGTGACGGTTCTCAGAGTCAACTGGAAATGGAGACTAGAGGTTGGATGAAACGGAGATGAAACGTGAGCGTAGCGTGTGTTAGTGTGTTAAGTGTGTGGAGGACCTCTCTCTGCAGATGTCCCGCACACAAGCAGCCCTGGCCAGGATCTGCTCCCATTGAACCTCCCTCCCGACCACAACTGAGGATTTCTCCAGCAGCGCCATCAGCTTCTGCAAGTCTGGATACACACGATCCTACACACAGACACGCACACACAAACACATGGAAATACATATTAGACTGTCCAAACATTTTTATAACATGTTAGCTGGTAACTTATGAATGGCCTGTTTAACTGTGTTAAATCAACTCATCTCCCAAGTACTTAAAATGTACAAAAGATAACCTTGAGGATACAACTGCGATTTGCAAATGTGCAACAGGAAAATTATTTCTGCCAGTGCTTTGAAATATGATAAGCAAAGAAGAAAATTAAATGATTCTTATGGGAAATTCTTGATGTATTACACACCAAATCGTGAGATCAGTTCACTTCAATATTAAATAGCGACAACAATAATCATAAAAATAATAGCAATGACCTGGAGGGTGGATTTGAACACAACACACTCGCTCATAAGATTTTTTTTTTAGCAATTTTTAACAAAATATTGTTTGTTAATCATTATCTCTATTTTGGTCTCTGCAATACTGACTTAGAGACATGGACATGATATTGACTTTTTAAGGAATATTCATATACTTTGGAATATAATGAGACCAAAAATGAGACACAAAACGGTTATATTGATATACTGTAGTTTATATGTGAATATAGTTTGAGGGAAAGTTGTTTCCAGGCCACCAAACCATGCGCAGCATAATGCATTAACATTTAGGTATTTGGCAGACACCCTAAACCAGAGCGACACAATTTTTACCTCATTATACATCTGAGCAGTTGAGGGCAACTTGGTGGTCATTGGACCTTCCGAACTGTAGTCCAATGCTATAGCCACCAATCTACCCCTGACCCCTTTGAGCTTTCACTTATCCCCCACTGTGACATGACGGAAGCATGCATTATGTACATGTGCTCTTTAACATCACTTTTGGAATCCTGCACCATCAGCATTTTGATCTCACAATGTTCCTGGTTTAAATTCTTGTATTCAAGGTGTTTTAAAATGTGATCCAGTAAATTACAGATCCAGTTACATACTGTAGTGTAGGTTCAATTGTTATGATGATTGTATTGAAGGCCATGTTTTCTATAAATAGAATAAATATGTAAAGTAAGTGTGTCTGTACATTAAAGATATTTGGGAAAAGCCGTTTGGGGGTCGTTTGATGAGTGATAGAACAGATCAAGGTGGTTTTTCGGATTTTTGTCTGCACTGTATGTTTGTGCAGGAATCACTTAAAAACTACTGAAAGGATTTGAATGTGGTTTTCACAGGTGTATTTGGCCGAGCTTGAGGTAACATAAAGGCTTTGTTTCATCGCAATCGGCAGACAGGAAGAGCAGATATGCTCATTCAAAATTTTTTATGGAAAACAGCCTTATATCATGAAAAAAATAATAAAAATAAACCTTGGAAAAATCATTCATCTCAAAATTCAACAGATTTTAACAGGACATTTTAAATACGTGCTTACGAGTATGTCATTGAAATCTACTTAATAAAAGCGATCTCGCACCTTAATTCCGCACACTTCAAAAGTAAAACCTTTAGTCCATTCCAAAATTCAAAATTTTTTAAAAAGCACTTATGATTGTGCAATTAAATTCCACGCTGGTAATGGCCTAAGTTTGTCATAATGCATCCATAATATGCATAGACTCCTAACATTACTATAAATTGAAGTTTTATTATTACACTGTAGAACAATAATTTAATCCGGCGACTCACATGTGCTTGCTGTTGGCTATGATTTTATCTTATATCGAGAGACTTACAGTTTGAATAGTTGTTTATTTTATATCAAATGCTGATTAAGGCTGATTTGCAGTGTAGTCTCAGCTTTTGAAACTTTAAGGCGATTAAAATAAAATGTTTTTAATATTGAATTCTATGAATTTATTATTAAAAGTGAAATAAGCCAAAAGCCTCTTGTATTTAATGTGGACAAATGACTACTGTCTAACTGATGTGTGCTGTACCTGTTTCTGCCAGAGTGCAGTGAGCAGCCTCAGAGCCACACCCCTCAACTTGGAGCAGCTGGCCAGCATCTGGAGAACATGCAGGACCTGCGGTATACAGAACTGAGAGAACAAAGACGAGCTTCAGCATAATGAGGAAACTCTGAAGACCCATCTAAAGCAATCGAGAAAACCATAATTCCCCTTAAAGCAGTTTAATAACAAGGCTTAGTTGCATAGGGACAATGAATCAGAGAGCGAAAACCCTGAGTCAGTGCTTCAGCACTAATTTAACATCCGGATTTCATTAGGGAAGGACAGACATCGCGCTGTTTTATTAAAACTAGGCTTAAAAAACAAGGCGCCATTGTTTAAGCGAACCTGAGGATTAGAATAGATAAATATATAAAGGAAAAAGAAAAGATTACTGATATCAAACTCAGATAATCCTACAAAAAAAAAAAAAAAAACAGGTCCAGTGTGTGCACTTTCCCAAACGTTTGAGACAAGTTTTTTGTTGACGTTATTGAAATCATAAGCCCATGTCAGTGTCTCTCCGTAGCATACCTGAGGATAGAGCAGTGATGAATAATGTGCACGGCTGCAGAGACTGATGAATTACAATAGCAAGGGGAAGCAGTGGACTGTTTCATGCATGTGCCCACAGCACCAGGTGAGCTGTTGCCATAACAACAAGAGAAGCATAATTACAGTCCAAAAGCAGCCTATTTCTATTTCTGTACCAAAATCTGAGCGACAGTGTGCAGGACTGAGGACCAGCCCAGGAAGCTTGGGGGGGGGGAGGGGGGGGAGGAGACGACTAAAATTTTTAACAATAAGACAATAGGATTTATGTGCTGGCAGTGCAGCGGATAAACTATGTGTGAAGTGTTTGTTGTTAATTGTTATTATGCTTTTCTGTTTACACGTTTCATTTGAAAGCCTATGGAAGAGAAGTGGAACAGAAATACAAACCGTGTGTGTTCCAAGCTTCGGCAAAGTGAAGAGAACAGAATGAGACAGAGTCGGGTCAGAGACTCGGCCCAGCTTAAACATCAACACTGGCAGCAGACACGGGACCTGATACAGAGTGAGAGAGAGAGAAGTAACATGAGTGTGTACGTAAACACAAACAAGATAAAAGAAGAAAACTAAAGGACAGACAAAACAAAAACAAAAAACTAAAATGAGAGAGTAAATGAAAAGTGAAAATGTGACAAAGAAAGAAAGGAAGAATGAAAAGGAGAAAAAAGAATGAAAGAGGAAAACAAAAAAAAGGAAATTGCTAAAAAGAACAAGTATAAAGAGCTACAGTATAAAGTACAAGCAAAGGTATGACGGAGAAAGAATGGAAGAAATAAAGAAAAATTAATCAAATCAAAAGTGATCAAAGTAAAAGAAAAAAAGGAAAACTTAAACATGAGGGAAAGAAAGACAGAAGACAATAAAAAAAAGCAAAAGAAATTTAAATAGTAAAAGCATGCAAAACAAAGATTAAAAATAAAGCAAAAGAAAAGGGCAAAAAAAAGAAATGAACTGAATGAAATTGGAGGAGAAAAACAGAAACAATATGGAAAAGCAAAGAAAAAGATGAGCTCGACAGGAAAAACAGACAAAAAGAGAAATAATATGCAGTCTCAGCAGAATGGGTGGAAACGTGTGAGTGACACACGAGATAAACGTGACAGAAATATGCACACAGGCATTTATGACGTTGAGCAGTTGGGGAGCAACAAATCCCTCCAGGCTAAACGTAAGGAAAGATGGACGGGGCTCAACTGGTAGTGAGACATGTTTGCTTAGAGATCACTCAGGAGGAGGAAGAAGAAGAGAAGAAAGGGGAGAAAGAGGAGGAGGCGGAGGTGTTAGAGCGCTTCTTTCCCCCCCCATCATTACTGCTGCTACACTGAGGGAGACTGTCACAACCCATCCATCTCACACAGTGTGTGTGTGGAGAAAACACAGAGCGGGACGACCCACAGTCACACGGCTTTGAAGTACAGTCCAGAAGCTTCAGAATCCCTCCGTGTTTCTCTCGCTCTGCTTTGCTCAAGACGCTCTTATGTCTTAAAATGTTATTTTAGGATGCTTTTATCATGCTACGTGTTGGCGTGTGGCCAGTGTTTATCCGGCTTTTAAGGCCTGAGAAAATTCTCATGTTTTCAGCCTGAGGGGTAGAACTGGAAATGTTCAGGGAGCTAAATGAGTGTCAGAATATCGTGAGGCTCTGGTACCTGCCAAGTGCAAGATGAAAGAATACCAATCTTAATCTTTGCCTGGAAACTAAAAAAAAAAAAAAAAAAAAAAAAAAAAAACTCTCTATTTAGTATATGGGGAATTTTTCCTCTCACACAAGCGAATACTGTAGACCGCTTTGTAATTATTAACCGGACGATATGTTAAGAATATAATCTCAGTCATACACAGTATATGCACCATTTGTTTAAAAAAATCGCTACCATAAAAGAACAGTCAAGTCTTATTATGAACATATGACTTGCTGACCTCAATTTGAATTCAAATAGAAAAACGGGCCAGCGATCACCACACAACCGCTCTGACCCCGCGCAGCAGAAAATCCCTTATTTCAGGCTAGTGGAGACAGTGTTAGATGTCCTAGAATTAGGGATTAACCCTACGATGCTCCAACTACACACTCCGCACCGCAGGAGACAAGACGAGCGACCCGACCTGCTGAGAACGGCACAACCTCCGACCTCATCAGCCGGCCAATTAACAGCCCTTGGGAGGTTAAACTAATGCTAAACTAATGGGAGGAGGAGTAGGAAGGGCAAGGGCATGCGGTGAGGAAATGACCAAAAACAATTGGAACAACATAAGGTGGAGCGTGATAAAATGCTAATAATTATAGAAGATGATTCCACTTTTATTATCATAATGCATTAATATTATAAAGGGTTTATTTTTTTTTTTTGCAGAGATACATCGTATTCTACTAGCTACACTTAAATAAATAAAAACTGTTTTTTCAAAGCACTTTTTAAAATTTGGAAATGGCCAACAAAAAATAATCCTAGCAGGATTTTTTTGTCCGCATTTTCGGTCCAGTCCCTGTACTGTCCAGTTTCAGAGGAACGTTTTCGTTTCTTGCACCATACACAGACCTATGAATAATTCAAGCATCTAAAAACATCTAACTTAAGGCATGAACTGGTGAGAAACAGGTGCAGATGATGACAGATGATCAGGCCGGTGATTAGTATATTGGTGATGCTGAATGTTGAGAACAGACGAGAAGGGAAATGAGGCTGCTGCTGTGGTCATTACATAAACAACCAAATTTTAAATTGTATCTTTATCCACTTTGCAGTATCACTTTGTTACCATTTCTTTAATTTAATCTACATCATTATGAGGAAATGCACAGTACAATATGTCAGTTGGAACTTAAAAAAATTTTTTTTTTGATTTTAAAACTATAATGAATCAACTGGTTACCCATCTGTACATTGTACCTACATACGTACCACAAAGGTGTAGAAGGAGAAAATGTGGTAAAATACCACGCTGAGCTTTAAAGTCTATTTTTTTTTTGTTGATGCTATGAGTTCATATGTTGAATGTGAGAACCACTAAAAACTTATTTTATAGTTTTTGAAACTTTTGAGGCAATTCTTGCCCCATGGTCCCCATCCCACGGATTGAGCTTGTTTATACATTATTTCTTCCCAACATCCAAATTGCATGGTGTTTACCTCACCCTAAATGACTGTTGACTTTAGCTTCAATTCAGTCGAGTGCCCATTTTCTGTCACACTACACATGCATCACTATCTTAATATGACATGAATAGATAGTCGCTCACATCGGAGTTAAACATCTCCATGATTTCAGACTCTCCTGAAGCCTTCCAAATGGATTCCCATTATTCCACTTTTTCCTGCCTAAATGTTATCGAGCTAAAATGATGTGTATGATAAACTGTGCCAAGTCTACTCAGGCTTGTTCAAGCGCAAGAGCTCCATTCTCACACAAATTGCTTGCATTGCTGAATTCACCATTGGGGAATCTGCAGGTGTCATTGCTATGCCATCTCTTCTTCTTCTTCTCCCATAACTGCAAACTGCTCCAATTCCTCAGCTGCCAACGTGTTGCCTAGCAACTCTGGCATCTGAATGGATAATAGGCAGGAATGGGAGAGTGGGGGGAAAAAAAAGCTGGGTACTGTCTCTGGGTATGATTTCAATTCATATGCCACCTTCTTTAGCATTAACAAGTAAGATTTTTTTTCTCAAGACAGCACAAGCCACAGGGATGTCAAACATCATTAAAATTTCAAGTACTTTAAATAATTAGCATTGGAATATTAATGAGCCTAGAATTTTCTATGGCCTCAGACAGAATAAATATTAGCAATACTGCAGCAGTGTGTGGCTGTATAATACAACCAGCCAGTTCATAAGTATTTGGACAGCAACCCAATTCCTTTTACAATTTTGCCTCTCTAGACCACCACTATGAAATGAAGCAGTAAAAATGTGAATGAAGTGCAGCAGTTCTAATAAAGCTTTAATATAGAGACTTAAAATATTTTCTCTCCATTTTCAGTCTCAAAAGTAATTGGATTCTCTTATGCGGTCTAAAGAGGTGCTGATGCAAGTAAAGCTTTGAGATAACAAAACAGACTGAAATTCAAATCAGAGAGATGGCAAAAGTGTTATCAGTGGCCAAATATGCAATTTGTACAGTACGTTCTTAAATTAAAAAAATGCACTGACAAGTTCAGCAACACCAAAAGACCTTGAATAATACAGATGACAACAAAAGTGGGTGATCACAAAAATCTTTCCTTGGTAAAGAAAAACAACCCTTCACAAACATCTAGCCAAGGCAAGAACATTTTAAAGTAGGCGGTCATATTATTGTCAAAGTATGTAATAAAGAGATGCCCTCATGAATGTAAATACAGAGGGTTTACTTCACGATGCAAACCTCTGGGAACACTCAAATACAGCAAGGCTAGATTACACTTTGCTTGAAAACAACAAAAAACTAGAAAAAAAAAGAAGAAAAAACTAATGTTCCAAATCATGCCATATAATATGTCAAAAATCCTGACAGCAGCATTAGCATGAGTAGGTTAGTGGGTAGCACTATCTATCGCCTTGCACCTCCAGGTCCCGGGTTTGACTCCTGAATTGGGTTTGTGTGCATGGAGTTTGCATGTTCTCCCTGTGCTTGGTGGGTTTCCTCTGGGTACTCTGGTTTCCTCCCGCAGTCCAAAGACAAATTAGGCTAACTGGCCAGAATTGCCCATATTATGTAAATGTGTGTGTGTGAACGCTGACCGAACATCCTACCATGGTTGTACAAATGGGAATAAATACCATGGTCACTATTGGCCTCCACGGTCCCTAGTTGGGCTACAGAGGTTCCTGGATGAATGGATGGATGGATGGGGGTATAGAAATCCAAAAATCACCTTTATCCAACTATTTATGGACTGTATTAATCATGGAAAGTTTATATTCATTATGTACATGGGTAAGCCAGTAAGGACTAAGTAGCTTAAGAACGATCCTATTTTGTATACTCCCCGCAGTCCAAATCTCAAATTCTTTCTATTTCTATAGTGCATGCCACATGCCAAATAAAACGCTACAGCAGATTTAGCCACAGAAGTCAGAATCCATTAACATCTTAGACACAACACCTACATGTTTTTTTTTTTATTTATGTACTACAAGTTTAATTATTCCCACTATTTTGTTACATCAAGCAAATGACTTTTAGCCTAAAAGTTTACAAAACAAAGTATTTCAATAAACATTGTTATAATCATTGAAAGCAAATACGTATTTCAGCTTTGATAATGTAGGATTACATTTCACAGTAATTACTGTCATTCTCGGCTCACATACACAAGACTTAATCTAGGACTTCACAAATATTTGATCTGTAAGTGTAAAATAAATTCCACTGACCCACTAGGAACAGGCAATTTAAATAACATAATTAATTGTGTAGAGCAATACTGGAGCTATTTATTTATTACTGTCATAAAGCTATTTATTCCTGACCTTTCAGCAGACAGAACGCTGCATGTGACAGGCCACAGGAACGCAATTGTGTATATATATAAATAAATTGTGGGCTGTGATTTTCCACCACTGTGACAAAACAAACTGAACTGAATATATCCCTCACTGAATTAATCCGGCCGTTAAACCAGCATCTATCCCAATCTACGTACTGTACAGTATGCTGCAACATTTTTGAGAAAGTAATAGTGACAGTGTCTGGGATGTACCTGAGCGGAATCAGCCTCAGCAATGCCTGCTGCAATGTCCAGTGCCAGCCTGCAGAGATCCCCCTCACTCCTGAGGATCAGGTGCGTGACCAGGAGAGGAAGAGCATCGGGGACACGTTCGCACAAAGGAAGAGTGGACTGAATGGAATAGAGCCAGTCCATTGCTGCCGAGGGGTCCGCAGAGACTTGCCGTAATACACTTGTGGCCACTTGCAGCTCGCTGTACCATGTGCTTAGAGGAAGAGTCAGCTGTGTGCTGTTCTGTAGAGTGAAAAGAAAAGGTACATTAAGCCCCACAGGACTGTGTTAATAAATTATAGACAAAACAGAGGACTTCTTAAAATGCCAAATGTAGAAAGTGCATTATTTTCATTTAAACAATTATTTGCCATAAAACTTGGCTGCATAAGACATCTGTGAAACTCCAGGAAGGTCAAGGTCGTGTACCTGAACCAGATTGCTCGTCTCTTTCTCGATCGTCTGTAGCAGTGAGGTGGCCAGGTCTTGATTCTTTGCCTGTGTGTGAGGGTCAGTGAGTGCCTCCATGAGTGTGGAGCAGGAAAGCACCTGCAGCAGAGGCATCACCAGCACTGAGGCACCCCATATAGGTTTCTCTTCAGGTGGAATGATCTTTACAGCTGTGAGCATGAAAGTGCAGATGCAAAAAAGTTTAAGAAGTGGAAACAACAACAAATGGCGAAGAATTAGCTATGGTAACAATCTATTTCACACAGTTCCCTCTTTACTCCAATATGCAGTCTGTTGCTTTAGTTTTACCAGCTACATGATTAATATCAGGCAGCATGGAGTCCCTAGTTTGATCCTGAGCTCAGGTTACAATCAATGTGGAGTTCTCGCTGTGTCCTTGTGGGTTTCCTCTAAGCTCTCAGGTTTCCTCAGGTGAATTTATGACATGAACTGCCCCTAGGTGGTAATGAGTGTGTGAGACTATATGGTACACTGTCATAGACAGACATCTCATCCGAGGTGTATTCCCAGTTCAAATACAGTGAGATCCAATGTAGCCCTTGACAAGGATAACATTACTGAAGACTAATGAATGAAATGGCTTTTTTTGTCAATAACAAGCAAGTCTATACAGTATAGCAGTCCTGTATTATAGGGTGCACAGAAACGAAGATGTACAACCAAATCATGACTTTGTATAGGAAATTAAAAACAAAAGTAAAAATATGATTAGGATTCACCTATTTTCCCTTAAAACTAAATTTGTGAAGTCCTTTGTGCATTGCTCAGACTTAAAGGTCCCATATTTTACTATTTCTTTAACAAGTTAACATAAAACCCCCAAATCCCCTGTAAAGTGTCTGTGAAATTTCCTTCAGTTAATGCAGTTTTCCATCTTAATCTCTCTTTTTTTCATTGTGTGTGTGTGTGTGGGGGGGGGGGGGTCATATATGAGGTCACAAAAGGGTGAAAATTGCCATTTTTAAGTTGCAGACAATAAAAAATAGGGGAAGAAAGACAATAACCTTTTTTTCTATCTGTATGTTGAGATAATTAAATTAGTCTTTTATATGATTTTTTTCTGCTATTTTATGAAACTTGATGGCATAAATACAATGGTCAGCACCGGACGCTAGGGTCCCTATTTGGACTATAGAGGTTCCCAACTGGATAGATGGATAAAACTTGATGTAAAAATAGTTTAAATAAGTTTCATGTGAAGTGTGGAGAAGTTAATGAGGTGTGTGATTTAGGCAGATTTAATTTTTAGCTTGACATTATCTGTGTTGTTAGCAATACCCATGTAGCTCCATAACAATACTATAGAGGCAGTAATAATAATAAAACATTTCATTCTTAATGCACTTTCTATTTGAAGCAAATCTCAAAGTGCTACAAATTATTTGACTCAAAAGCGCTGATAAAAAGATAAGTTTTAGGACCAAATTTAACAGCATCAACAGTCTGTGGCGTCCTCAGATACTCGGGAAGAGCATTCCACAGTCTCGGTGAAGCTGAGCAAAAAGCCCGATCTCCCATAGTATGATGCGTGGTCTTAGGTTTCAGAAGATGTACTGACACAGACTGGAGGTTACGTGTAGATATATGGGAGGTAATAAGTCCTATAAGATAAGGAGAGGCATCCCCATGCATTGGTGGGTAAGAAGGGCAACCTGATTTAATACCTAATTTAATTCTGAATTAAACAGGGAGCCAATGAAGAGATTGAAGAATGGGTGTAATATGGTCATATTTAAGAGCTCTCATTAGGATCCTAGCAGTCCCAAAGAGTATACCTCAAACACATCTTAGCTAATAGACAATATTGTTAAATGGTTTTGGCTGATCTATTTTTTCCCTGATAATAATATTCATCTCCTTTGCAAAAGGATTAATCTAGAAATCCAAATGCAATGTGAAGTTTTTAAAAGAGATCCGGTTATACATAACTCATAAACCATTATTTGAGTCTGAGACCAGATTGAACACTTAAATAGTATGTTGTATGAAGGTCTTATATGCCAAACACTAACTCAAAGCATTCGATTAAGATTACTACTTTAAAACTTCTAAATTAAAAACAAATACAGACACAACTCCATCATGTGCGATTGAATTAAATGGGCTAATCAACTGCTAAAAATAGCAAAAATATCAACCTCCTGCATGGAAATAAAGCTATCAGTATCAGTAAAGGGGGGGGGGGGGGATCTTCACCGAGCTCCAGGAGGGCAGTCTGCTGTGAGGCCGAGGCTCTGAGGAGGAGCAGCGCCATCCCCATGATCACTTGCTCAGACGGGAGATCCTGCAGAGAGAAAGAGGCGAAGTGAGAGAAGAGTGGGACGCAGATGCCGTCGATCAGGGGGTGCTGAGCGCAGGATGAAAATCGCTCCAGGCTGGCGTGAAAGCTACCACCAGTCTTTAGAGACTTGAGGGGAGGATTTGAGAAGATTAGCATCACACAGCTAACTCTGTTTGAAGCCAGCATGCCTTTTTCATCACGTTCAAGCCTAACAGAAACAAATCCTGGAAGCCGGGGAACACACCGGGACTTTGAGAATAAACAGTTTAGGAGTTGTCTGGGGACAGTTAAACAATATCCGAACAAATAATTCCCTCTTTAATAATAAAAGCAGACCAAGCACCTTTACAAAGACTAATGTTAACACAGGCTGAACTCAAAGTCTGGCCCGTAAACACGCTTATGCCGGTGTTCAAATGTCTCATTATAACATTTTACAAAGACACACAACACTCCTCATTTATCAAGCTGGATATAAACCAGATCATTTGTAAATCAGTCCCAGGGGCATTTATACAAGTAATATGGTGCCCATGAAATCCAGTTAGTTTGGAAGAAAAAAACATCTGTATCCTACTCCTGAGCCAGTAAAAAGTTAAAGTTTAAGGAAGTAATTCAAATTGTTCACCACTTTACAGAGGGGGTCAAAATATAAAGCTGCATCAAGCAAAAGTAAACAACTAACAACTTTAGGGTTTGAAATGACTGGAACTGGGTTCAACACGTTCTGAAAACATGGATGCAAAGTGCTGAACCATCAACTTCGTCAGAAATAAATCACGAACTGAGATCACTTAAACACTTGGTGAAGTTGCATGGTAAAAATCAACAGTTAAAAAACATAGCTATGTTTCATAGTGAAAAAAAGGCAGTTCCATACACATGAAAATCACTCGTCAGTGAGACTAATAAGGAAAACAGTCTTTAATTTGCTTAGGAGCAAAAAGATTTGACTTTGGAGCAATAGAAAAAAAAAATGTCATGTGGTGTGATTAGTCCAGAATGACCCTGTACCAGATGGATGGGTGAAGCAGAGTAAAAAAGGGAAGCAAGTGAAGCGATACACCCATCATGCATAGCGCTTACTGTTCAAGTGTTATGATCTGGGGGTTCTTCAGTTGTCAGGTCTAGGCACAGCACAAGTTATGTGGCAATAAAATGAAGCCAGCTGAAGACCTGAATGTACTGAATGACCAGTTTATCGCATCTATGGGGTTTTTCTTCCCCCATGGCACAGGCATATCCTAAACAAAAATTGTGAAAAAAGTAGTTCTAGGAGCATGAGGAATCGTTTTTATACAAAAACTGGATACCAGATTGTGTATAATTAATGTACACAATTATAATTTTATTTTAATGAAAAATATCATGCAAGATGAAAATGATGATTGGCTGGAATGACCAGTTTTCCATCAAGCCATCAAATCTGAAAATTGTGCGTAGTAGCAGAGACGCTGCGATAGCTGAGCTGCATTACTGCAACATTTAGCTCACTGTGCCCTTAGGAGGCGCTCTTTCACCATTCAGTTCGTCAGCTCTGAGTGAGCTTTACCTTTTATGGAGTTTCGTCTGTATTACTAAATATAAATACGCTGTGCAACATAGGTGCTTGACCATCTCGCGCTACACAATCTGCATTTTTAAAATGAGGTAACAGGAATTCTTAATGAGCTCTGTTTCTCTCAAATAAAATGAATCAAGTTAAAATCATACTTGTATAGCTAACCGTGAGATCATGTTATTTTGAAGTCGACAGAAGCGTGCGAAATGACAGATCTATTTGTGATTTCAGTTTATCTTCATTGCTAATCTGCAGTCAGACTCGTGAACACACAGGATGCAGCATGTTTAATTAAATTCCATAAATATTGTACACATTCCTAATAAGTGAGATTAACATGTGCTGGGTCTAGTAAAAGTACTTTTACAGTATATGTACACTGAAGATGTGAAATAGATAGATGGTTTAAGGTAAAAAAAAAAAAAACAGATCCCTTTCCTACAACTTTGTACCAACTTGATTGTGGCCCAAACATCTCAGACTGATCAATCAGTAGGTCTCACCTCTTTACAGACAGGCAGAAGATGTTGCAAGGTGTGGAGCAGAGACCTCAGCTCTCCTCCCAGCTGGAGGCTGAGGTGACAGACACACAGGAGCTGCAGTGCTAGCTGCGCTAACTCAGTCCTCCAGAGCCCAGGCTCGGCCAACAGGGCAGAGCTGAGCAACTCGGCCATTGAACTGATCTCCACCACAGCTGTAATGCTGTCCACCTACAGTATTTCCACCGTGATGACAGAAAGAATCCACAGTGCATTATAATGATTTTAAATTACAATATTACTCACATAATAGGTGATAAGATATTTGTGTGCATTCATTCTATACAGACCTCAGGAGGCTTTTTTATTTCTACATGTACTGTACATGCATGGAAATGTGCAAGTCTCAGGCACCCTGTGTTTTTTTTTGTACGAACTTTTAATTGTTATTACCTACAGGTATTTTCCTCTAATGTTGCATGTATGTACATACAGTATACAGTACTGTGCAAAAGCCTTAGGCACCATATTTTATGCTGTACCAATTTTGTTATATATGTTCATCATGTCTGCATAGTTATGTACAAAAATTATGTATTTCTATATATAACTTAAAAATTAATAAATAAAAAACATTACAGGAGAATATATGCATGGCTGTAAAGAAAAAAAATATATTAGTACAAGACACCAGTTTTCAGATGGAAACAAAAAACCTAATGTACTCTCCTGGGATTTGCATAAAAATATAAAGGAACGATGTGACAAAGTCACCAGAAGAACTCATGTTCTCCAGCAAGCTCAGTAAAACCTAACAGTTATAAAACTGCACAAATCTGTGTCTAAAACTCCTGATTATAAGCAATGGGATTTCACTCCAAATATTGACTGTTTATTTTATTACGATTTTCTCCCTAATTTAATCGTGTCCAATTCCTCCCTGTCACTAGGGGGCTCCCACATTAAGACTACTACTACCACTCTTATCCTGTGTGTCAGACGCCCCTGATTGGCTGTAGAGCTGTGATTAATGTGGGAGCACTAAGTACCTCTCATCCCTCGGCCAGAGAGTTCGGCCAATGACCTCCGGCTGCGAGAGGTTACAGCATCACCAGGGAATCGAACCAGCGATCTCCGGATGATACTCCGGATCATTCATACGGATGAAGTTTCTTTACGCAGAAATGTTTTCAAAAGCATATTTTGCTTATGCCATATTTTTGTATGCGCCCAAGACATTTGCACAATACTATAAGTAAAATAGTTGTTAGGTTTTACTGAGCTTGCTGGAGAATATGAGTTCTTCTGGTAACTTTGTTTTTATGCAAATCCCAGGAGCATACATTAGGTTTTTTGTTTCCAGCCATGCATATATAATTCTCCTGTAATGTTTATTTATTTATTTTTAAGTTATATATGTAAATACTGAAAGATTTTGTACATAATTCTGATAAACATATATAAGCAAAATTGGTACAGCATATAATATGGTGCCTAAGACTTTTGCACATACTGTATATATTTTTTACAACACCATTGTGGCCTATTAGAATAAATTGTACAATAGTACTATTATACCTATAACTTGAACATGAGAGTCATTTCAGAGCTTTTCATACCTAAAGC
The DNA here is from genome assembly GCA_030522415.1 of Channallabes apus. NCBI lineage: Eukaryota > Metazoa > Chordata > Actinopteri > Siluriformes > Clariidae > Channallabes > Channallabes apus. The sequence continues at coordinate 22,303,770 of CM060108.1, read as the reverse complement.
GTAGGATTCTTACCAGTATATGAGGGAACAAACTGAAAAGGGAGCGCAGTATCTGGTGAGCGACCCGCGCACAGGCTGAATTGTGACCCCGAGTGACCTCTCGGCGCTGCAGCAGCACTTGGAGCAGTCCATGTCTGAGCAGCGCGTTCTCCGACAGCCTCTGAGGCTCACAGTAAAGGTAACGCAGGAACGGAGCCAACATACAGATGAACAGCGGCTCGTCACTGGCGCACAAACAATGGGTTTGTTATAAAAGAATTCCTAAAGAATGCTGCCTCATCTCATTGAGATTCATTGTTACCAGTGAACTACTGTGTATTGAATTGTAATTAATAAAACGCATGATAAATGGACTAGGTAGTGCTACATTTATTATCAAGTCAGTGCCTGGCAGCAGCAGTGCCAAACTGTGCCTGAACTTCTTATCTGATTCCTTTTTACTTTTTAAAATGAAACAATGAAAATGACAGAGAACATTGTCTTCCCATAACGAAACATTTGATTTGACAGAAATTAGGACATCCAAATGTACTCAGGTTATTAGATAAAGAATAAATGAGAGACTGTATATGTTTTATCTCGTGCTCAAGGCCTCTTGTCTGGTCGATACGCTGAAGGAGAGCTCTTACTTGTCAGCAGCCAGCTGGATGAAGTCATCAATCTCCTGTAGGAGAGCAGCCCAGCAATCAGGCCGATTCTCTAGAACTGTGATGTACGGGTGAGGGCAGCTCCTAAAACACACACACACACACACACACACACACACACAGTCAGAATGATGGTAAATCTTCAGTGAAATGTTTTTAGCTTTAAAAACTGATCAGCATTTATACTGATCACTTCATTATTATGCAAGATGATAAACACGTTACCCATCAGAGAACTTCTCAAGAAGTACCTTTTAAATAATTACTAATTAAATAATAATTCATTTGGGCGGCACAGTGGCTTAGTGGTTAGCACTGTCGCCTTGCAACTCCAGGATCCAGGCGTGATTCTCGACTCTGTATGTGTGGAGTTTGCATGTTCTTGTGCTTGGTGGGTTTCCTCCGGGTACTCCAGTTTCCTTTGGTGTTCCCAAATTGCCCATAGTGTGTGTGCCCCCTGTAATGAATTGGCACAGGCTGGCATAGGCTCAAGGCCACCCGTGACCCTGAATCACGATGAGTAAGTGAGTAAATAATTAATTTGTCACCCTATTGTTAGGGATTTGCATTCTGTCGGTACAAATCCTGACGATATCAGAGCCAGCTGTGGCCTTGAGCACAAATGGTCATGCTGTCTAGGTCAGGCAGATGGCACACACTATCCCCACTGTTAATCAGAGCAACATTAGCCAATCACAGATATCTGTGAACTCAATATCTCTAAGATATTGAATATATATACGAAGATATATTAATTCTGAGTAAAAACATTTGCATTTTAATTTCTGAATGCCAGACATCTTCAAAATTCCTCACCTGTAAAAAAAAAAAAAAAAAAGAGATGTGGTTTTTTTTTTTTTGTCAAATCTCAAGTACAGTAGCTGCAGGTTAGAAATATAACAGTTTATACAGCTTGACGCACACATTAAATGAACTGCTTCATTTAACAAGCTCTGCAAAACTTAAAAGTAGTTACTAAAAGTAAAAGAAGAAGTGGAATATCTCCAACCACAAGGGTTATACCCATCCACATCATCTTGCTGGACCTCGCCTAAATAATCTGCCAGGTTCAGTGTTCCGAGCAAAGTCATTCCGTTCCGTGACCCCGAGTCTCGGGCACATCTCAGTCTGAGGGTTAACATTAAACAGGAGGCCTCCATTATTCTCCCAGACAGGCCTCTAACTCATTTATCTCCTTATCTATCTCCTGGTGTCCCCATTCAACTAGGGCAATACTCACATCACTGGAACCCATCCATCAGGCTCCAGTTTGGCCAGACAGCCACAACATTACCTGCTTCAATGTCTATTCAACGGATGTTCGACACCCTGACCTTCTTTATTCATAGAGTTTAACTGCAAGTTCACAAAGCAAACAAAGAATCTGAACTTGTTGGTTTTGTTCACGGGGCCACCACCAGTACATCGTCTTTTTTTTTTTTCAGTTCTCAAAACACTATTTAGTTCACTTCACAGTAATTAAGTCATCTAACAAAGCCATCTAACTATCAAGAATGGAAAACACTACAGCACTACTGCGGTATTATAATAAAGTATAATCGAATATTATTTTGCAATATATTGCATTCTTAATTCCATTTCCATCGTGTACATTTTATTTAGTTCACAATGCTGCTATGAGCTACACAATTTCATCAGCAAACACTTTCATTTTACTTTTTAATACTTTGTTTTGCATGAGGAAGAGTTCAACTCTATACTTATGTATTATCACTTATAAATTATCACACATTAAGATATTTCAATACAGATAAACAGATATTGCTTTACATTTTTTTTTCCTCATCTTTAAACAGTTATTTCAAACTGTTAAAATCCAGAATATTAAGGGACATCATAACCTAAAAGAACATTACTGGAAGACAAAATGTTTTGGATGGTACTCTCGTATTTTCTAAATGGCCTTATGACCCTACAACAGATTGCGGAGGTGGCACCAGGCAGATGGGCAGCCTGGGCATCACCATGCCACTTTGATTAATTCTGGCACCTTTTCTGATGTCCAAACTGCAATCCCAGACGGGTTCACGCAAAGACAAGCTCTCCAGCCATTCATCTTCTAGCCAGGCGGCACCCAAAAGAGACAAGGTTAGTTTACAGTTCTAGTTTTAACCACTCCATGGTTTCTCCCAACATATGACACCATCGTTAGATTTAATAGCAAGCAAAGATAAACCACTCAAGAAGCATTAGCTGAGAAATGAGGAGCGAGGAACAGGAAGCACCCTTCCCCCCATATTATTTCTGCTACGCCCCTGTCTTGCTCATGAAGCCTGGATCACAAAGGCCGGGATTTTCAATAGGTTATGTCGATGGAAGGCAATAAGCACGGTCACTCAGCAGTGCCTGTAAATTGGATAAATGTTACAACTGTTAAGACTCATCACTATTGATTGATTTCAGCGAAAGAAATCAAATTACACGTTTATCACCGCTAATGAGACAGCCGTCCCCAAGGGTTTGATCATATTAGAGAGACACTTTATGAGCAATAACTCATGAAGACATATGACCTCTAGTGATAGCAGGGCGCTTGGCAGCTTTGTCCCAACATGTAATTTGCTACACTTAAGATGGGTAATCACAGTATCATCAGTCGTTTTTTTTTCTTTTCTTCATTCTGGGGCCACCTTTCTAAACAATTCCATCTTACCGCTCCTTGAAGTGAACCTAAAAGCTTTTTTTTTTTTTTTCATTATTATGTTTTTGGGTTTTTTCAAATTTTCTCCCCAATTTAGTCGTGGCCAATTCCTCCACGTCGCTAGAGGGCTCCCACATTAAGGCTACCACTACCACTCAGTCAGGAGGGCGAAGACTATCCCGTGTTTCCTCCGAACCGCGTGACGTCAGCCGACTGCATCTTTTCGAACTGCTTGCTCACGCACCATTAGGGGCGGAGTAACACACTCGGAGGAAAGCGCTAGCTGCTCCTTCCGCATGCGCGAGTTCACAGACGCCCCTGATTGGCTGTAGAGACGTAATTAATGTGGCAGCTCAAGTACCTCTCATCCCTCCCCCGTGAGAGAGCTCAGGTAATCAGCTCTCTCTGTGCCTCCGGCTGTGAGAGGAAAACAGCATCACCCGGGGTTCGAACCAGCGATCTCCGGATGATAGGGCGAGCGCTTTTACCACTGCGCCACTCTGAGGCTCGAACCTAAAAGCTTTTAACTAAGGCTACGTTTACACTGCAGGTCTCGATGCTTAATTCCGATTTGTTGCCTATATCTGATTTTTTTGACTGTCTGTTTACACGTTATTTCCACTATGACTCATATCCGATTCACGTGTTTACACTTGCAAAACCATCTGAAACATCGTGCATACTTAAAGGGAGGTTCTTGCGCTGCACAGTAGCCAAGATAGAAGAAGGTGAAATATGCTTAACGCTCTGCTATATATGCAAAGTTCGCGAAACGTCACCATGGTTTTAAAATGGAGGAGGAGAAAAAAAAACAGCATAATTGCAGCCTGCACATATGCTTTATTCATCAAATACTGATTTAATGTTATTTAGCCCAAATAAGCATTAACACAAGGCGGTGTGTGTGTGTGAGGGGGGGGGGCGTTGTTCTTTTCCTTTTCCATGTCACCTGCGATGTTGTAATTCAACATGCGCTTCCACCGGAGAATAACATTACGTCATTAAACCGCGAAGAAGTCGCTGTGTTAATGATGTACAGAACACAATGCCTCAGGAAATCCGATCTGTCTGTTTACACCACAATCACATTAGCACATATCTGATTTATATCTAGAGATGTTCTGATACCATTTTTTCCCTCCCGATACCAATACTTGGGCTCAGCGTATCGGCCGATACCGAGTACCGATCCGATACCTGGGTGTGTATCTATACAGTGTGTGTGTGTGTGTGTGTGTGTGTGTATATATACACATACTATATATATATATATTTTTTTTTTTTTTTTTAAGTAAAATACTACTAGCCCTGTGTAACGGGTTCGACCCTAAGTGCACGGGCGACACCATGAAACACGGACACGAGGCGAGGCCTTACAGGAAAAAGGGTAATTTATTTAGAAAAATGGGTAAGGAAAGGGTTATAGGCTCTCTGCGGCCTTTTCCACTTCGGAAGCAGGGATGCGGAGGCGTGCTCTACGCGGAAGTGAAGGTGCTGCGGGTGCTCGCACAGCTCATTCACGCGCTCCTCTCACAGAGATCAAAGGCGCCCCCCTTTTTAAAGTCTTTGGGGCGCATCGCCCCGCTCTTGTGCCACTGTCTCTCTCAAAATCCACCGCGTCGCAAAGTCCAGCTTCCCAACAGTCAGATCCCAAGCTACACTCCCCGCTGTGTTTTATAGCGCCGGGATCATTAGCGGCGATAGCTCATGGGCCGTTGCCTGATTCTGCGGCTCTGCTCCTTCACATACCTAAAGGGGGGCGGGGGGAGGTCGCATAACTAATGAGCGAGGAGCGATATCAATTTGGACGCACGCCCATCACAGGCGCACGCCGTGACACACTGTAAGTAAGCTAGCAAAGCTAGCGGGCATAAATAGGTTATGTTTAGGAAAATGGTATCGGATCGGTACGTGGACTCAAGTACTCGCCGATTCCGATGCCAGATTTTTTTGTGGTATCGGCAGCATTTCCGATACCAGTATCGGAATCGGAACAACCCTATTTATATCCGATTTATTTCCACATATGAAGGAGGCCTGAAACCGACCTCGAAATATCGGAATGCATGCGTTTTTTTCCTGTTTACACGGACATAGAACATATCCGATATGTGTCACATATGAGCAAAAAATCGCAATTGGATCACATTTGTATCCTTAAAAACTACTCATTAAATCCATTTGAGGAACAGTTACCAAGTGATTTTTAGTACATCTGGCTAGTGTGGTGAACAAAGTTCCAACTCATGATGACATGATGGGAAAAAAATAATTAAATAAATACATAAAATAAAAATTTTATATATAAATAAAAAGGTATATATTAATTGCCAAATATTAACTTGTTAATTTCATGCATGAATATCTTATAAGTGTTTAGTTCAAAGTCAGCACAAACTTTATGCACATATTAATAACATAAATTAAATTTCAATTAAAATACAAATCAAGTATTGTTTTTACAAACTCATTTTGTAGGCCTCCTTTGTGGTTACTAAGCGTCTCCAAGCCAAAACTGCACACACGGGATACTTAGTAAGCAAATAACTACATTAGAATGCAAATCCAAAAACTGTTGTTATTACATACATCATGGAGACGAATGAGAGCAGGAATAGCAACCGTTTTTGGTTTGCTCTTGATTCTGCTTTAGTGCTTAGTAGTCCTTGGGAACCCCGCCTGAATTGTGCAGGTTTATAACCTGCTTAAAGTGTTTTATGAATTATACTTATGCTAGAAAAGTGTTTATATCTGTACTGTGCAAAATCTTAAGACTCCTCGATTTTTTCATATTAAATTAAAGAAACAGGAACAAATGTTTCACTGTGAGAGGCTGCAAAGCACCAAAAGATGTCATTTAAAAATGAGTTGTTTATGTAACAATCTCGGCAGCAACCTCATTTCCCCTCTCGTCTGCTCCAACCACCAGTATACACTAATCATCTGCCTTCATCATCACTCTGAAACTGGCCAGGATACAGAGACTGAACCGAAAATGAGAGGCAAAATCTTGCCAAAAATGAGAGAAGTTCTTCAGGAAACCTAGAGAATGATTCTGGTGTTCTTCTGACCTTTACATTAAGGATTTTTAATTGATTTAACACTTTAACCTGGCCTGGTACAAAGTAGTATTCAATGCATCCATCTATTAGCTATACCGCTTCTCATATGTGGGGTTGCAAGGGGTCTAGAGCCTATTCCAGGAATCTGAGGGCAAAAGTCAGGATTGGGTGCCAATCCATCATGGTGCACAAACACAGTCTCATACACTAGAGTCAATTCGAAAATGCCAGTAAACCTACTGTGCCTGTCTTTGGACTGTGGGGAGAAACCGAGGTACCCGGAGAAAACCCACCAAGCACAGAGCAGAACATGCAAACTCCACACAAATAGAGCAGAGGTGACCAAGCCTGGAGGCGACAGCACTGACCACTAAGCCACCGTGCCGCCTACTGTAGGATTCACACATTTTGACTCACTTTAAGCACAATGTCACAAAGAAAGAAACATTGCATTGTTGCATAGCAAAGTAAAGATATGGCTGTTCAAAAAAAACAAAAAAAAAACATGAAGCCGTAAAATGCTTTGTGAAATTTTTTATACAAATTAGCACTATTAGACTTTAAGCAGCAAATTCAAGTATTTTAGGCAAGACCTCACACTGGCATTGTACAAAACACTCACCTGATTGAGTACGGGCAAGAAAAAGTTGTGCTTTTGTCCCTCTGACTTGCTTGGATCTGTAGCAGCCTCCCAACCACCTTTATCAGCCCTTGTACATTTCTGATTTAGACAGAGATCAGAATTAAAACATCAGGTCGAGCTTCTTTTCTGAACACAAAAATCAATAGAATTACGTTTGTATGTATGATTCATCAACGCCAAACAACTGGAGGTATAAACTGCATCTTTAAATCAAGAATCTAATGAAGTATTTATCACCATCGGGCTTTACAATATTAATTATTGTTATTGTCTGTGCTTTACATAGGTATTGATTCTTGGATTGGTGCCGATGATGGATTGTGGTGCCACGGATTCAAGACAGTGGAGCAGGACGTAGGTTTCTCATACATTATAAATCACAAGGATATGACAGCACACTCTGCGCTTTCTTTCATCTCTGCTCGCTATTCCGTCAGCCTGCACGCATCTCTCAGCCGGCCGGTGCATCCCGTCTTCCTCTGGGTTTGATTACGCCGTGTTTAGGTGAAAGAGGGAAGCCGTAATTCCATGCTGACAGCATATTCATCTGTGTGTCTGCTTTCATCTGCGCTATTGCATACATGTGTTCTGTGCGAACAGAGGCAAGTCTTGGGTTTGTACTGTGCATGCCAGAAACTTAAACTTCCCTCACATGCCAGCGAGTGCAAAACTAGATCATTCCCAAATAAACTACGCTGGAGCTTGAATATATTCATCAAGATGCAAGAGCTTATAAAACACATTTCTGAATCTACAGTGTTTAAATTCAGAACGAAAGATGCTCTCGGTGAACCCCAATGAACCCCCAAAACTACAAGCTCTTGTGAAATTTTGAAATATTGGTGCAATTATCTTTAAAATGAAGTCCATCTGCTCAGGCTTTCTATACACGAAACAGTATGATTACAACAGCAGCTACGTTCTTCTTCTTCATCACATGGTTATTGGGTCGTGCTGCTGGCACACCGAGGAGGGAGGATATGTGTACTTGTGATCCTCTATTATTATGGTGGGTGAGACAGCTTGAGCTGTTCGGGTGTGTGTGAACTGAATAAACATGAGAAAACGACAAGCTGCATTTAAGCTGCATTTCTCCTTTCTCTTATATGGAAGTATGCAGATGAGCTCCTACTGCGTCTTTCATCCAAGTGGCCATAAACACAGGAACATTTATAGTAAAGGAGTCATTTTAAATAAAAGAACAATATGAAACAATATAGAGGATCTGATACATGGTTAATCCCTCAAGTGTCCGATTATAATAAAAAGTTATGAAGGTACCAGAACTGAGACTTAGCTGTGGATTCGAATAAAACATGACTAAGCTGTTAGAGTCACGCAACTCTCTGTAGCCTTAGGTGTGTTTTTGAAGCTTTCGCTCTCCTCTACCAAATATAACTTTCCCACTCACAGCAGCGGTTTTATTTTTATTTCTGGGTTGAATCAATGAGGAAAGGAAAAGAGATATAGTGCGTGTGTTTTGTTTTGGTTTTTTGTACTGTATAGGGACAGAAACAGAAGGGTGATGTCAGACATGTTTGCGGTTAAACCACTAGTGTATTACAAAAATACTTGTCATGTTCAGCAAACTGTAAAATAGTTTTTGATCCACTGGCTGTTGTACAGCTTTTTGGCTTTAAAAGGAAACCTACACCAGAACAGGAATTTGGGGATATTTTCCAATTCCTGACTGTTGGAGTGACTGATATTTTTCTCAAGCTAGCATACAAGAATTTTAGCTCATCTAAAAATAATAATAAAGAAATAAATATGTGCATGACAGAAGTGTTTTTTTTTAAATCCCATAGCCTGTCCTGATTTAGAGGTGATGATATCGGTTTAGTTAAAAATGTAATTGCTTATTTCATCTTCTATAATATTACAGCGGAACCTCAGCATACAAATTCAAATTTCATTTGTCGCATACACAGTCATACACAGTACGATATGCAGTGAACTGCTTGAATGATCGCCTGTGACCTTAAAATAAAAAGGTTACAATAAAACATTATGGAATAAAATAAGAAATAGAGTTTAGAGAAATGTAGCTATAGAAAAACATAGCTATTGAAAATAGAACTAAAAATAGAAAATGTAGAAAAACTAAGCTATACAAAGTAATTTGAAATATAGAAAAACTATAGAAAATTGTAGCTGTAAACTTGTTGTAAATATAAGTATACACATTGAGGGGATATGTACATTGCGGGGGGGGGGGGGGGTTAGTAGAGTTAAATAGGAATATTTTTATAAATATGAATGTCCACGTTGTGTGCAAAGGTGCATGAATGTGTAGGTGTGCCATAATGTGCAATGCATACGAATTCGTCCTGGAGGCGAGTTCGTAGAAATTCGTATAGCTGTACGAATTTTCTCATAAGAAATCATTTAAATGCAGATAATCCATTCCAGCCACCCAAAAATATTACCAATATTACCAATTTGCAATACTATAATAATATTTTTGCATATAAAAACAGAAAAGACACGTAAACTAAGTAAAATATGAAATAATCAGACATAATAAATAACTTCACTTTGCTTTGCTTTCCACTAAGGGAAACGGATTTTGAATGTCTCCCGAATGTAAGCACAACTTGGCTGGCATTCGGTTCGGTTCGTATGCCGATCCGATATACAAATTTAAATTTCTTGTTAAATTTAAATTCAACTGATGGCTTTCATATACCAAGGTATTTTATTGTATACTGATATTTATATCCTACTACAGTCTGTTGAACGCATTATATTGAAAGCCATGTCTTATTAGGATCAATTTACACTGGAGGATAAAATGTCAACCCCATCACAATAATTTTAGTTGAAGCATAGCATTTTCTACACTAATCTTCAGCTGAAGTACATGAAAGACTGCTCATGCTAATTAATTTGGATTTACCGCTCCCCTCCGCATTCATGCCATATTACTGAGAGAAGGTGTACAGTTTTCTTTAATATTATGCGTCCCAGCTTGGCTCACTTTCTGAAAAAATTGGCGGCACAGCAGACAACCAGACAGAAAGGGGTAGGAGCTGAAGCATAATCATAATGCCATCAGGGCTCCATGGGGTGAGAAACGTGACATTTTTGACTAATTAGTATTGTGGCACAGCAAATGACTCGTCCGACATCTACAATACTGAAACTAAATGACAGTTATGTGGAAGCGTGCTTTAAACAAAGTCCAACTCCAGTCTGGAATCCAGCATGGTTTGGTGTCATTCGGCAGAAAAATCTCAATCTGAATCGACATGGATATTTTTGCACCCCTGAAACAAAACTGTCACACGCTTTCCGAACAATTGATTGAGAATTAATCGCAGTGGTGCCGATATACAGGCTCCCCTTGAAAACCTAATATACTGGGCGCTACACCTTCACCCTTTTCGATTGCCGTATCATTTTTACAGTCACCCAGTCAATCAGGGGTCCTTGGAACCGTTCTTACGGCACCCCCGGTCAATACTAATCATTCTCAAGGAGCCGTGTTCACACTATTGGTCGTGTTTGATTGATTGTGGTCATGATGTGGTGGCGCACCGTGCTGATGGAAGGAGGTTGAGGATGCTGTTAAGGACGTAGTGCAAGTCGGCGTGGCCCTGCTCCACCAGCAACACCAGGGCATCACAGCAAGCCGAGCGCACCACCACACTCTCACTGCTACACTGCTCCCACAGAGCTACCAGGGCCGGGCTCTGCCATGACAAACACAACAAACACACCCAACATGCACCTTAATCATCAAGCTCTAATAGCTGCAGATTCAATTTATACTGTTCAATCATGCTTAGATCATTTCATTCTTTAGATTAAAATGAAAACACATACTAGCTTGTTTATTTTTTCATAATCACAAAAAATAAGATAAACTGACAGTTAAAATGACCCAAAAGAGGTGTGAGAAACGGTAAATTTACGGTATCTTTAACGGTATATTTAAATATCTGGATGTGCCATGAAACAATTCAAGAAACTATTAAGAGAAAACAGTAAGTATTGGCATGTATACACTTTCCAAACTTAGAAAGAAACTAGGATAAAAACAATGTATTACACACAACCACTCACACATTATACTGCTAAACCACTGCTACAGAAGCTGCTTCTGCATAATGAACCTTTTAAACCATTCAAAATCCATGTGACATACAACACTGTGCAAAAGTTTTGAGTCCCAAAATATCTCTTTTCTTTGCTTAAAACTTTTTGCTTAATTTTTAGGTTGAAAAATAGTTTCCAAGGCTTCCTGAAGGACTGTTTTAGGTTCTCATTTTCTCAGTCCAGTTCCTGTACCTTACCGGTTTCAAAGAAATGCTTTTTGTTTGTTAAGGTACACAATGACATATTAATCATTGTAGCATAAAAAAACAAACATCTAACTTAAGGCATGAACCGCGGATGATGACAGATGATCAGGGTAGTGATTAGAATACAGCTGATGCTAAATGCTGAGGTGTTGGAACAGACAAGAGGGAAAATGAGGCTGCTGAAAAAAAGAAAAAAAAAGACTGTTATATGTATCTTTAGCGATTTTGCAGCCCTTTACAGTAAAACATTTAATTTAACATGAAGAAATGAAGGGTGGCTCAAGACTTTTGCACAGTAGCGTAATAAAATATTTCTTGCATTTTTTCCCCAAGAATTTCATAATTTAAAAATTTCATAAAGTTAAGATGAACTGAAAGTATATCATCATTGGTGGTGTTGTTAGTGCAGAATTCACCTGGGAATTAGAATCTGAGATCTTGTCCTTTTGACCCTTCTCCTTCAGTAAAGCAGTAACCAAACTCCTTACAGCCTACACACACATCATATAAACAGTATAAAAATCTTCGCACTCTGTACAAAAAAAAAAACACACACAGGACATTTTATCAAAAGTGATTCTAATTATTTATTATAATAATGAAAAGTGATGATTTTGCGCATGAGAATGAGAAGCGTATGATTTTTGAATGAACATAAAAGTTCATTTTAACCAAGGGTTCTGTATTCAAAGTTACAAAATTAGATCACACGCTTTAATATTCTAATTGCCGGTTTAATGTCACGTCTCAGACTACACTGTATAGACAAAAGTATTTGGCCAAACCTATAATAACTGTATCCAAATCCGTACTGTATATTTCAATATGTAGTTGGTCCCTCTTTTACAGCTAGAACAGCTTCCACTCTTCTTGAAACACAAGATTTTAGTGTTTCTGTGAGAATTCATTTCTATTAATTCTGTAGAGCATTTATAAGGTCAGGGACTGATGTTGGACGAGAAGGCCTGGCTCGCAATCTCCAGTTCATTCCAAAGGTGCTTGTTGGGGTTGAAGTCAGGGCTCTGTGTTAGGGTCAGTCAAGTTCTTCACCAATCTCATCAAACCATATCTTTATAGTCCTTGCTTTGTGCATTGGGATACAGTCATGTTGGAATAGAAAAGGGCCTTACCTAAAGTGTGGCCGCAAAGTTGGAAACTTTGTCGGAAAGTTGGAAAAGCATTGTCCAAGATGGCTGAAGTCTTAAAATTACCCTTCATTGGGGCTAAGGGACCTGATTGAAACACCGGAATTCAATAATTAACAGGTTTGGCCAAATACTCCCTATAGTGTATGAGATAATATAGTGGTCCATGATGGAATTAGTGACTACAGAGCAATAACATTATTTACAGGAAACTGTTTAAAGTGTTTATTACTCTTATATAGTGGCATTGTCTTTACTTTAAAAAAATTTAAAAAACTTTATTTCTTTTATAAAATGCTGCCATAAAATCCTCCTAACCAAGACCATCCCTGGCCGGGAAAAAAATTTAATTGACCCCCCTTTAGCTTTGATTACAGCACACAGTGTGGTAGCAAATTCAATAGTGAAAATCATTCCTCATGCTCCCAGAACCACACTTTGGAAGATGCCTGTGCCATCAGGGAAGAACTTTATTATATTGTCACATACTTTTTAGCATCTTTACTAAGCATTCAAGTGATCTCCATTTATGAAGTTGAAGGTTTAGCGCTATCCTAACAGGTTTCGATAACATATATGAGAGTTCTTAACCAAATTCCAGTACAGTCATTTAAAATCTTGCTTGATGTAGACCAGTAATTTGACTTCTCTGAAATGGTGAGTTTTTTTTGTCCACACAGTATATTATTATACACACTATAACTGCTATAATCAATCATAGAAACAGCATTGTGGTTTAAGTAAATGTAACACTTAAAACTTAATATATTTAAGAATAGAATTAGACTTAATAACACTGATCGCAATTAATTTCTAAAAGATTAGAAAAAATTCCTTGTATTTTTTTTTTTTTTTACCTGGGACTGAATGAAAGAGCTGGGAAACTCAAATCTCTTCTTTAAATTTTCACTCGTCATCTCGAACCATTGCAGCCGGTCTGTGCTGGTGAGGAAATTAATATCCAAGCATGTGAACACATTTCCATTTGTTTATTTAGAAAACCATTTCAGGTCAGTTGACATTGATACAAGTCCTGCAGAACTACTTATGCACCAACAGACCCAAAGCAACTGCCAAGTGTCTTTCACACGTTCGCTTGTGTGTGCATGTAGACAAGAAACACGAGTATTAAACATACTTTCGTGCTCAAAAGATAAACTCCATCAAACATCCCCTATACTGTACATCAGATTATAAAAATGCAAACTGAAAGGAAAAACTTCATGTAAAGATAATTTATTTACTGTCTCACCCTGTGCATCCCACCCTGTGTTATCAAAGCTGAACTGTAGCTGTAACCGAAACTCAAAGATAGTCAGAAGAGAAACAGCAAACCAGCAGCATGGCAAAAGAGAAGACCGCTGGATAAACCTGGATATATTCGGAAAGAGTAAGCTGAGGATGTTTATCTATCTATATTTAGGCGGCCCAGAATGAGGACTCAATTTTGTGATTCCTGGATGTGTGTTATTCAGAGCTCTTGTTCAGAGTTTTAAAAGTGATGTGCAGATCAGAAAACACTAACACGTAAAGCAATTAAAAGTGATTAGACTGCTACAGGAAAGGACATAATATCAGCAAGCATGCGCACACGCACACAAAAAAAATTGATCCCTCATTAATTGTATAAAACTTAAATACTGGAAAATACACAAACTAATTCTTCTATTCCTTAAGTCTTTAATTAGAAAATCTCACAGTCGGTGATGTTCCTGTAGACGCCAAATTGTGTATTCTGCATATCTTTCCTGAAACAATTCCAGTGAATAAAAGGCATCGAAGGCTGATTAATTTCTACTCGTTTCAGGCCAAGTGTGTAATTGCCTTAAAATAGAAGGCCAGTGAAGATGAAAGGCCAGCCAATGGATCAGGGAGATGTTGTCTAACCTGTCTTTTGAAGGGCAAACCTACTCTGGGGATAAAAAAAAAAGGAAACTGAGGACTTTTACAAGATCTAGACACCCTTTCTGCAATTGTTGATACCTACATAAATCATTGGGTCATCCCTGTTTGTTTTATTATTAGTAGTAGTAGTATTACTACATTTAAATTTTATGTATTTATATATGGATACATAGCGGTATTTTTCATTTAACATATCGCAGTTTTAATCATATCTGCACTATGGATCAAAATAATCGCAATGTGATTTTTTTTTTTTTTTATCAAATTGTGCAACTTTACTTTTATCATTTAAAAGGTCAGAAGATTTTTAGATACGCAAATTTTGCACAAAGCGTGACCTGACTGCATCACTCGCTTTTCGTTTGGGTGATTCTCAACAGCACGTGAACTGTGATAAGCAAAAACTGCACAATAACTAATAATAATCTGACTGCTCAACCCTGATACTAAATATGACTGTGGAATCTTATGATCAATTATGATCAACTCAAATAATTAAGCAGTAGAATATGACGTTATGCTGTTTCATATGTTTTTTGTCATCCCAGTAACACATGTCGGATCTTTTTGTCTTATTAATTTCAAGAGACAAAAAAGAAAGGCCGGTGAAGGGAGGGGTGTTTATAGCTGCTACACCTTAAGCAAAACTGGAAAGAGCAATAATAGCATTAAATATAAGTCTAAATAATTCTAAATCAAATAAACAAACTGCAATTTCTGACAAATTGTTGTTTTATAAGAGGAATAAAACATCAGCATAATATGCAGGTTGCATTGAGCCACTACCCAAGTGAAGTTGATCATTTTCCAATAACAGCGTACAAAGCGTATCAATTCTCCTTATATCGGCGCAAATTATCCTATGTCCTGATGAGTCTCTCATGAAAAAGACTGTTACAAAGCAGCGACTCTGTAAGAGATGAGTAAACACTTTTTACAGGAACCTTCATTAGATGAACAATCATACGACGCATGTTCAAGTCAAACTGGGACTTTTGATTGTTTTGAGAGTAAAATCTACCTTTATTTCTCTTTATAATACCCTGCTACTGTACACTAATGCACTTATTCAGGATTTCAGTAGTGCTTGGATACCATTGAGATAGAATATTTTCTCAGTACACTAAAACTATGTTCCGAGTGCACGCTGAAACGCTGGCCTCCCAGGAACTCCTTTAATGGCCCAAACATGTGGAAACGGCTCGGAAAAAGGTCAGGATTGGACCCCCCGTATGGCAAGAACTCCCAACCGAGTTCTTGTAAGTAGTGTTCATGAATGACTGAAGTTCCCACAAACAGATGCATCTGTTCCATAAGTTGATGACAAGATAACCACCGATTTTCAAAGATCAGGCGTTCCACTCACTGAACGTACATGAGAACAACCACAATGGGCTCCAAGCCACCTCGGCTGGGGTTGCCATTAAAGGACGTTCTTGAAAACATCGCCGCCATTAAATTTTTTCCTGCAGTTAAGCGTCTCATCATCGTCCTCTGTTCAAAGACTTCTGTATATGTCAATCGGTTTTTACACCTTCATTCACCAGAAATTTCATCTGGTCCCAGTTTGACTTGAATGCCCTTTATACATTGTTAAACATCAACATCAGTTTCAAAAAGGAAGATATGCCAAACATGCATCTATCAAAAGCTATAGAAATGGTAAACAGATTAGAACGAGTGCATTAAAATAAACCTGTGATTTCAGTTAGAGCTTGAATGACTGTCAGAGCTCCTGTTATAGAATATTAATGAAGACCTTCTGACCAAAGCGTTTGAGAATTCGCCAGCGCTGTGGTTTCAGGGCTAGGCGTTGTAACAACTGTGATAGTCATTATCTTAGATATAATGATGATTGATTCTGTACCTTTAGTCATAGTACGTGTTAATGTTCATCCCAATCAGACATTTTATCCTTGCTGATCAAAACTCCCACAGCTTCAGATACAAAAAACACTTCCATTTCCAACTCAAGATCTTAATGAATATCAATACTCGGCCATTTGTGTAGCTTTAGCTTAACAAACCACCCTAAGGCTTGCTGCTGAAATAGCTGACAGTTGCACGCATGTTATCAGCAGAACGCCCGAGTCACTGGTCTCCCGCAGACAAAGCAACAGTTGCTGATGTTTCACGTTCTCGGAGAGTCGAGACTGTTTCAAACAGTTGTCTGATTGACACAGGCTTCTGGAACCAGCAGATTAAGACAGATATTTAAACGCAGAGCACATGGGAGTGACGAAGGCCCTGCATTCTCTGCCTCACCCTCTAACTAGTGATAAGTGACAAAACTAGCACAGTGGCTCGCTGCTCCACAAGCCGCATTGTCTCTTGTGTGACACCATTTCCGACAGCAAGGACAGGAAATACAATCGCAGGTAGGTTCATTTTCACACGTGCTCGTAAGAATGTGAAGGTGTAATGTTAATATGACAAATCTGAAATAGCCTTGGGGGTCAGGAAAAGCAAGATATTATAATTTTACTCACTGACAGTGAGATTGATTTGTCTGTCTCAAGTATAGAAAATATGTCCTTATGGTCATTTTATGAGGCTGGTCATGGGCAAGAAAGAAAATGTAAGCAAACATTTGGTTGTTAAACAACTATTTCTTTTAATTAATACAATTCTTTTGCATACAATGCATATGTTATACCTTTATATTAGAATGTGTACTAGTGACCATCTCTAATTCATGCCTCTTCATCGATGCTTTACATTACTGTATAAATATATTATTCTATGCTTCGGTGAAGCTGTCAAATCATGCTGTTTGGATAAAACTAGCCACTTGATATATGGTTACATGTTGGAAGACACTATACAGTATAAAGTGTGTAGTATGTTTAATTGCAGGCAACCCAGCAAATAACCAGCCTATAGCAGACTGCATTGCCTCTTTTGTTCATCAGAACATATTCATATAGTTTATGTGTAAATGAGTGTGATGCTAATCCTCCAAGTAAAAGATGCATGCAAGCAGATCTTGAACAACAAAACAACACATAAGTGAAGAATATTCCAGAGTTTTCCAGCTTTCTCCAATGTGGATTGCTTGCTCTGCACTGTACAATGTGGAGTGCTTGCTCTGCACTGCCTGTGTGCACACAATAATGCTGTATTGTGCTGTAGATACACCCTGATCAGGCACATGTGGCTACAGGGTTAAGAGAGAGCAGATCCAGCCTACTGTTTGTAGCTTACCTTCATCATTAGTCACTGGGCAAATGTGTGTTTAATACAGTAACTATCCAACATAAGAAGATAGAATTGTTATGTATCTGCTCAATATGAAATACATGACACATTAGATACTTTTAACACATTCTGACTTCGATGTTAACTCATTAGCTCCCCGCGCTAACCCAGAAACAGAACTGTAGCTTTATAACACCATTTTCAGCAGACCTCTGCACTGAAAGTGATGCGCGTGCCGCTGTTAAAGTAGCTGCACGAACCTGACGAGCAGGAGAACACGTACTGTAGGCAGGTGAAGCTGAATCAACTTACCCGCGGCGTGCTAGTCTGTGTAACTTTACAGGTCTCCAACTCAGTGCAATGCATCCATCACATGTTTGTACGGGGAGCGGGAAGGGTCATACGTACAATCCAAGAAGCGATTTTGTAATCCTAAACATTTTTTTTTTCAACAGGTTTAAAATAAAATAAAACCAAATAATGAAGGTGAAGGAGCAATGTGTAAAATATGTAAAAAAAAAAACAACAAATAAATAAAAATAATAAAATAATAAAATTAAATAATAATAAATTATATATGTTTAAAAAAAATTAAATAATGCACTTAGTAGTGCACTAGAAAGAGTCAAGGTGGTAAATATCCCATGAGTCCATGAGGGACTCCTCCTCTTACTACTACTACTAGTATAACTACTCCTCCTCTACTACTACTTCATCCTCCTCCTCCTCCCACAATAAAAACTACATTTACTCCTTTTCTTCTTCTTCCACCTCCTCTTACTTTTACTATAACTACTACTCTTCATCCTCCTTTTACTGATACTACTTTTAATTCTCCTACGACTATTACTACTCTTCCTCCTCTTCCTTTTAATACTACTCCTCATCCTCCTCCTACTACTATTCTTCATCCTCCTCTTCTTCCTCCCTCGTCTACCACCACTACTACTATTACTAATTATTATTATTATTATTATTAATATCAACAATTAATAATTAACAGGGTGGCACGGTGGTGTAGTGGTTAGCGCTGTCGCCTTGCACCTCCAGGGTCCGGGTTTGATTCCCGGCCAGGCTCGATTCTCGTCTCTGTGTGCATGGAGTTTGGTGGGTTTCCTCCGGGTACTCCGGTTTCCTCCCACAGTCCAAAGATATGCAGGGTTAGGCTAATTGGCGTTCCCAAAATAGCCTGTAGTGTGTGAATGATAGTGTGAGTGTGTGTGTATGCCCTGTGATGGATTAGTACCCCGTCCAGGGTGCACCCTGCCTCGTGCCCCAAGTCTCCTGGGATAGGCTCCAGGTCCCCACAACCCTAAATACAGGATAAAGCGGTAAAGAAGGTGAGTGAGTGAGAGCAATAATTAATAACACAGATTCTATTTCTGGCCCACTTCAAACTGGCAATTGGATTCATGCACATAATATTTTAAGTGCAAGATGATTCTACAGGTAAAGGCTTCCCTGGCTGCAAAACCGCTTGAGAACCACTGATTTAAATCAACCCAACATAATTATGGCACATTATGAATGCATACATTTAAATAGACATAACAGATCTCTCAGAAAATGTAATGAAAGTTAAGGTGGTAAGGGTGGCAGCTGTACTATCCATGTGGCTTTCTGTCTACGGCTTACAATTTGCAAACATTTTATAAAGGGACAATAAATGCTTCTTTATCCTCCGTTGCAATTTAAGAAGGAACCTTCATATCTATATTATACATTATACTTAATCTTATGTCAAATCGTTGAGTAAAATCAAGGTTTCTATCTTTCTAAAGCAGAATCAGAACTAGTTTAATTAATGAATAGTGCGTCCACATTTGTACACACAATGTCCTAGAAGGAATTCACTAATATCATTTAAAACATGTTCTGCTTCATTCTTCTGTGATGATTTCTCTGTGACCTTGCCAATGTTCACGCTTCTTACTGACTTTAGTAAGGTGCTGAGTTTGTAGGAATTCCAGACAAATGTTTCCTTTATATGCTGAATTGCGAGGGGGAAAAAAAGAGAAGAAAGCATCTGGTGCATACATCTGGCATACATCAGAGGATATGAGACCTGATTTACTAAATGTAACATTAGCAAGAAGGATGAAAGTCATAATGAAAAAAGAATAGACTGACAGGTCGTGTTTACCTATGTAAACATGTTCCGGTGATTAGAACAATTATTCTGACAATACTTTTTAGTATAGAAGGAATCCAAATTAAAAAGGAAAGCTCAGTGCCTATCAGCTGGATTTCCCACAATGGCTGTGCGATAAAATGTACATTGCCTAAAAAATGTTAAGTACAAGAAGCAGACAATTATTTAGAAAAAAATAGACATAGGGATTGTAATAGCTGATACACCCTAATTACACAGAAATAAACCTGTGCATTATTGTGTAGGTCAGCTGCAATGATTGTTACACCATCTGGCCCGGCAGGGATTAACACACTGAGCAACAGACCAATATTCATGAAAGTTTCAAATTAGCAAACGAGGTCCATTTAGGTGATTACGTACATACAATCAGATCCATTGAAAGTGACGGAAAGCAGAAACACTGTAAAACATGAAGATCTGTTCACAGTAGCTTATATGCTCAATCATTTGATTATTCAAATTATAAATATCAAAATTGTCCTAATGTAATAAGCCTTACATTATTACCCATATGGCTTATCAACATCTGAACAGGAAGTAACACAAATGTCAGCATTAACCTTAACAAAGGAAGGCATTTTGCAAATGTACTGATTGTAACGAACCTTTGCTAATCATTACCTTAGTGCATTCAAGCCTCCCATTGAGTACAGTACATAGGTTAATAATAATGATGATGTTTTTTGTTTAAAGTTTTCAAAGTTCAGTAGCTTACTGTAATAACTTTACACTCCAAAAATGTTATAAATAATAACGTCTCCAAAACAACACTTATTTACTACATATCGCTCTGTATTATTTAATTTTTTTTGTAACCATGTATACTGTGTACTAATGGCTTAATAAATGACGAAAGCGACCTTAGGAACCACATAGCTGTTTATTTAGGATTTGTTTATCAACATAATCCACTTATTGTAATATTAGACTTAAATGTGGCATTATGACGCAATGCATAGTACTGGTAATACACAGCTCTATTGTCCCAGGCTCAAACCTTAGCTCAGGTTATTGTTTGTTTTGAGTATCTGTACATCTTGTCCTTGTGTCCATGTGGGATCCCTCCAGGCTTTCTGGTTACCTTCCATCTTCTAAATATGGCACATTAGGTGGGATAGTTATTCTATCATGCCCCTGGGTGTGTATGTGTGTCTGTGCACTGTGATATCTAATTCAGGGTATTCCTGAGACAGAGAGATTCACTGCAACCTTATACTATACGAAAATATGGAAATACGAGTGAAGATGAATAAATTCGCATGGTTTGGATGATTCAATCCATAAATCATTCCATTAGAATAGGTTTAGGTTAGTTTTTTTTTTGTTTCCAGTCCCAGTGGTAAGCATGTTTGCTTAGTACCTTTAGGGTTGGGGTTCAAATCTCACCTCTGGTCCATGTGTGTGGAGTTTGCATTTTTTCTATGTACTCGCTGGGTTTCCTCTGACAGTCTACATTGTAGCCTGATTGGTGCTTTCAAGTTACCTCTAGCGTATGATTAGGTGTGCGAGTGTGAGTGAGTGTGTGCGCCTGTGCCCTGCGGTGGGTTGGCACCTAATTCAGGGTGTGCCCTGCCTTGTGTCCTGAGTTCTCTGGAAACTCAGGGCAACATGACCCTACAGATGAAAAGCAGAACAGAAAATGAATGAATAAATTATGTTGATTTGATCTGATTTGAAGCATGGCATTACTTCATCGACCTGCATTGGTTCTGTATCGTGAGAACCATTGATTTAAGGAGTAGGACACCCTTTGACTCAAGGGACAGTCTCAACCCGAGTTTTTATGAAAGTATTATGATTGGAAATGACTTTGTGCAGGAGAAAAAAAGTAAAACAGCGTGCCAATGGTTACACGAGGTGCGTCTTATGATCTCTTTAAGGATATTATTATGTTAATTATTTCCTTAAACATGTGTCTTAGATTATATTACACAATTTAGGGGGGAGAAAACGTTGTGAAGACGTCGAGAAATCATGGTGCTGTCCTAAACCGCGGTCTGTACAACCAGCGCTGTCCTGTTCTGGCACTAGGTCGCCTAATGTGTGGCTTTTGGAAGCAGCCAATCGGCGCGGCCTCTCTGGAGCGTGCGTGCGCGCGGGCGCGCGCCTTCGCCTTTACGCGTCCACGTACATCCAGAGCGCATGCGTCTCACTTCACTTCACTCCTTGAAACTCGGGCTGGGGCTCAATTAAGAGACCATGTCCGCCATCGGCCGTCCGCAGTCCGTGCTAGTCTTATTTAAACCAAATTCTCCATGAAATAGCATTATCCCGTGGCCTGGAGAATGGCCGGCTCGGTGAGTACCTGCTGAAACGGTGCTCTCTCTGTGTCTTGCAATAGCGCCGTTGTGTTTTTTCCCCCTTCTCTCTCTCACTCTCTCTCACTCTCTTCTCCGTAGCGAAGGAGGCGTATGCGCGTAATCAACGCGCACTAGAATTTGCATGCATATTTATTTATTAAAGTATTAAATAGTTGCATGCTGCAGAACAAAACGAGGTGCTGTTCGGCGAAGCCGGCTGTGAGAGGAGCCGGAGCTCCTGTGTGCGCTGAACGCTTTAAACTGTACAGTCAGAGAAGATTAGAACTAATCACACTGCTTCTGCTTCTCGCCGTTCCGATCGTGCTGTTGTGGGATGATGGAAGCACTACGTTATTAGAGCTACAGTACAGTTGCTTTTTATTTATTTATTTTTATTTTGTCTTGGTGCTGTTGCAGGGTGCTGTTCAGGTGAAGCTGGAGCTCGGGCACCGCGCTCAGGTCCGGAAGAAACCCACTGCTGAGGGCTTCACACACGACTGGATGGTGTTTGTCCGCGGGCCGGAGCACACCAACATCCAGCACTTTGTGGAGAAAGTAGTGTTTCATCTGCATGAAAGTTTCCCCAGACCAAAAAGAGGTGCGTGGAACCCTTGGGTTTTGTGTGTAACGCTGTGTGGCGCATCGCTCTGAGCTGTGTGTGTGTGTGCGCGCGCGCGTGTGTATGTGTGGTGTGTTACTTGGTTATTTTTTTGGGGGGCTGTTTTCATGTTTGCCTCAAATATCTCAAATTGGACATTTTTTCACAAGTTGTTGATTATTTATCTTAATAGCTATGCAGTTCCAAAATTGCTGTAAAATATAATAATAATAATAATAATAATAATAATAATTGAATTGGACAGCCATTTGACAAAAGAAGAATGTATTAATATTAGTCTCATGGATGGCTGGATCAGGAAGTGTTCATTTCCTCCCCATGTGTGAAGACTTTTGTTTGGGACACTCTATAGTAAAGCTCCAAAAGTAGACAAGAAATCCTTTCCCCTTTTGAGACCCTGGCTTCCATCTGTGCACGTAATGACAAGCAGAACTATTTCAATTCCTTTACTTTTTTTTTTTATTTTTTTAACTCATTGGAAATCTTATATACACAGAAGCTAGACGGAATGAGGCAACATGCTACATTTTGTTTCAGGCCAGTGGACTTAAGCAGACCAGGTCCACTCTTTTATGCAGGAGGAACGTGATCAATTAAACGTGTTTTTTTTGCCGCTTTGCTGCATTTGAGTTTGCACTGAGGAAACAAGTGCTGGGCGAAATGCCAGCCAGGGTCTGTCCTAATTACGCACGACTCACTGCAGACGAAGGGTTTCGCTGTATTGTTTGTGCTTGTGAGTTTGGGCCAGTCTTACTGCGCTTTGCCTTTTCTTTCAGCGAGTGTCTGCATGCAGCCAAAGCTGAGACTATACCGTATGATTCTGTATAATCGTTTTAGCCCTGCTGGCATCACCATTACTGGTATTGGTAGAACCTGACTTTTTTTCTATTTTTTTTAAATCTTTGGCACTTGAAGCATCTTGGTCAAATATTTCAGCTCTTCAGGGATTTTTTTTCCTTTTTTTTTCCTCTGTGTTTTTCTCATGCGTAGCATGATATTTTGCAATATGAAGCAATACAACTGAAATAGGTCTGACATGTCGTGCCACCCTAACAGGGATGTGATTGTGACTGGAAGTAATCCCAAACACATGACGCAAAAAAATATGACCGTATTATGCTGTTGGCATGCCAACGGGAGTTGCATAGATTTATAGGCGAAAAGCAAATAGTAGTGCAAACAAGGAAGATTAGAATGGTGTTCAGTTATTCGCCATGGTTTCGATTTAAACCTGTAGTATTCCTTATTGTCATCTGTGCATCAAAACAGTTGGGATCTGACTGCATGGTCTGGTTCTACACTGTACCAGGACTTTTACTAGTGAAGTGCAGTGGGGAATCCCACCACAAAGTTTGATAAATAAAATGCCTAATTTGGATTCTGTTTTGCTTCTGTTTGACATGACTGACTTGGTAAATATGTGGTAATATTTTCTCAATTTGTGTAGCCTATGTACCCCACTGGTAATGATTCATAGGGCATAGCAGCATAAATTTTCATGTTTATATTAGCTCTGTAGGGACATTCTCTACTACCTGCGGTGTGTGTGTCTGGGTGTGGACATGGTAAAAACCTACCTTGTCATATTACGACTGAAAGTCCTAACGTGAATGCATTGTGTAAAAATGACAAGAGGCGGTGTACCAAATGTAGGTCTGTTTTAACATCCCTGCTGTAACCCCCCACCCCACACCACACCATCCTTCTTGACAAATGTGCTGCGAGGCCTTCTGAAAAAGTTCAAAACCAGCAGGAGGATACTTAACCTCTAATAAATCCTGCCTTATGACACTGCCTTAGCGAGTCTCCCAAACTCCGTTTCAGAACTACGTGGTATGCAGCCTAATGTGTTTTTGCAGCATGACAAATTAAGAGCTTTAAATACTTCCTGAGGTTACTTGCATGTTGCAAAGTGGTATCTTTTTGTAATTGATTTGACAAAGTGTGCCATCCAGAACTGGTTGAGGGATGTAGCGCTGTAATAGGGTTGTGCATTACACACGTATAGATCAGTTTAGATTATAGCTTTGGATGGTCACTTGCCTAGATATTGATTGACAGACCTGAGTATCCAGTGTCTTGTTTATTGTGAAATCATACACGCACAAAAAAGTGGCCTTTATTATTATAAATGAGTCACAGGCGCCTTGTGTTTAGTGGATAATTCACAGAGGGGTTCTCTGTGCCCACGTAATTCAGATAACCCGCTTTCTTAGACAGGACCGAATTTATGGCGGTCGTGTAATGTAAATAATCAGGCTTATTATTTGGGGTCCTGCGAGTTTCTGTCGTACACCCCCCCCCCCCCATCATGGCTTCCCGACTTGTAGCTTTGATCATGCCCGCCAGCGTCGAGAGGAACCGGGAGGGAAGTTCGAGGAAAAACCTTGTGCACAGACAGGCATGTGTTTGACAGTTTAATACCAACAGTCTCGTCTGTAAGAGAACAGCTGTATCTCTCTCTCTCTCTCTCTCTCGCGCGCATACTCGCACACTCACTCACCCTCTTTAAAACCGCTCAACTTCCAAATATGTGTAGTCACTTCCTTTAATTTTTTTATTATTCATTTATTTATTTGAATTTTCGCCATCATCTGATATTACCCATCCCACAGCTGTTCTACTGTATGTTACACTAAATACCTCTGCAATTCACATAAAAGGAAAGCCTTTTGTTTAGTATATTGGACATTTTCAGAAATTGTCAACATTCATAAAGCGATTTGAAGTTTTTCGAACGGTTGCCTTTTGTCACACGCATCGTTTTATGAGACCTCTAGTGCAGTCTCTAGTTTTTTTTTTTTTTTTCCTCTCTCTTTTCCTGTAAAATGTCACAGATTTGTGAGTGTGTTATAGCGTAGTGCTCGATGGACAAGAAATGCCATCAATTTCGAAGAATTATTGCAAGCTAGACACATTTAAAACAGACTCCAATCTGCTTGGCTTGAGAGGGTAAAAAAAAAAAGGCTATGATTAGCGGCCATGCTGTGTAGCCTTGGAAACCTGATATTTAGTGTCGGGAGCCTGTTGGGGGAGTGTATGTGTTTTTTGAGAAGGAGGGGTACAGGGTAAACTCAAAAGAAATGGACTGGAACACGGCTGTACATTTCACCTGCGTCCATTGATGCCAGCTTTTTTTTTTTTTTTTTTTTTTTTTTAAATCACTAAAATATAGCTGTGTGGCTTTTGGGTGGTCACAAGGCTACCCATAATTTAGCAACGAGTGCAGAAAGTGTTCTCTTTGTCATCACAGAGAGGCTTTTGGGACTGTCACCTTCAATTTTGCACAGTGCCTGTGGTTTTGTTCAGACACATGGTAAACTGGCTGTATACATTTTATTCATATGAAGCCTAGTAAAAGACCTGGACACAAAGAATGAATGGCTTTTAGAGCTTTATAAACGGACCCAACTCTCATACGTGCGGTTTCCCGACGCTATGTATACAATTCGCAGACGCCTCTATAGAAAATTTAGGGTGCGATATGGTGCATTTGTTCGACATTTTGTGAAGGAATAAAAAGAACACGTTAAACTCCTTTTCTTTTTAAGTGCCTTTCACTAAATTGTTTAAACACGACCCCTTATGCAGTTCATCTGTTACAGCTTAATCCAAGAGGATTTCGATATTTTACCACAGATGGAGCGAGCAGGAGCCAGATAAACCAGCCATTGGAAGAAGTGTGAAGCCAACACTGAACATGCATGTTCATATAAGAAGTGCGAGTAGAACGTGCAGACGTATATATCAGGCGATAAGCGAGTGTACCTCAGATATGATCAGGCATGTTTTCCCGCTCTTGATGAGTTAAAGTTTTGCTATGTGGGGAATTTTTGTTGAAGCATGTTAATGCATATGTACATAGAAAATCTGGTCCATGGAAGCTCAGAGGGCTGAGGCACTGAGTTACTGATCGGAAGGACGGCGGTTCGAGCCCCAGCTCCACCAGATTGCCATTGCTGGGCCCTTGAGCAAGTCCCTTAACCCGAACGCTGTATCATGGCTGACTCTGTGCCATAAAGGCTAAATAAAGGCTTAACTTAACTTGACTTAACCTTCCAGGACCCAAACTGTACTGTTGTATCCTTTGCATTTTCTCTTAACTGTTTTGCATTATTAGCACCTGATCACTATGGACTTAATCACTGCCTTCAAACAGGAAGAAGTTCAGCAAAAGTATTATCACATGAGGATTGTACAGGCAGATATGAATGTAGTTTTGAAGAAAATGTCATGTCCTTAAATGAGGACATGACTCAAGAGAAACAGTTGGTGCTAAGAAAGCTGGTTTACAGAAACGTATCATTTCCAGATATAATTAGTAAATGTGTGCATTTATCCATGTGGCAGTGGTGGCAAGACAAAACTCCCTAAAATGATACAAGGAAGAAACCTTGAGAGAAACCAGACTTAAAAGCAAGATCTGTGCCAAAACTGCAACTTTGTGACCATGAAATTCATTATAGTTTTAACATGAAGTCTGTTAGGGGTTCACTGTAGGCAGTCCTTGGGCATGTTTTATCCAGACAAAAAGCTTTTAATACTTAAAAATAGTTGTTCGTTTTTTTACTTATATAAGTGGAGTGTTCGGATCAAACCAGGATTTTGACTGCGCAGAATACTGAACACAATTATGAGAGTAGAAACTTCCTTTATTTCTCTATATTCTCGATATTTATTTCTCTATATCTATCTCTATATAGTTATCCATCGATTTTTCAAGTATTCGATGTTCCACAGGAATGCCATTCACAGATGTACACCCTACTTGTTACTGTGGTTAAGAGTCTCATTACTGTGCCATGCTCAAAGTCTGTAAATGTCAATGGTTTTTACGCGTTTTTTCATGAGAAATTTTTATCCATTAAAATATAGATTTATAAGTAGTGGAGATGACCTTGATTACTATGAGTATAGACTAATCTCGTACTCCGACTCTCTGTGGGAGATCTGCAGTCTATGGTTTGGTGCACAGACACAGTAAGGGTTTTGGAGCAAGGTAATGCCAGTGATTAGTTTTTAAAATAGTTTTCTCTTGGGAATGGTGGCAACTAAATGAGAAATCCTAATGCTTTAAAGTCAGGCTGTGATAAAAGTTTGCTACCTGTATACTGTAGCATGAGTCAAATGACCTGTTTCTTGCCCATATTTATTGATTGATTAATACGTTCTGATTTTTTTTTATTTTTTAAGCAGGAATTTTGGTTTGTGAGTATAATGATTGACCACCAATGGTCCCAGCAGATTCCCGTCTGTGTGTACCATATCCGAGAAGATCCCAAATGTGTGCTCCTGTCCAGCTTTCCTGTTTTCTTTAAACTATTAGCTGGGAACCGTTTCAATGCGGTTTGAAGTAATTAAATATGGAGAGAAGCTCCAAAGCGTGTACTGCTTTACTTTGTTTTTTGCAACTGCCATTGTGGTTATTGGTTTAAAAAAAGAAAAATAAGGAAAGTCTAGGATGCATCCTCTGTAACGGCAGGCTGTGTGGGGTTTTTTTTTTTGTGGTGTCTGCAAATCACACCAAAGAGGAAACGATCTCTGAACTTGTTTCTTGCATGAGGAAAAAGTGTGATTGTGTGAACACATTTTTCCAATTAGAGCCATCACGACACAGCTCCACAAAGGTTTGTGTGGCCAGTGGGAAAGTGTAAGGCTTAATTGGAAGGGACGAAAAAGCGCTTATTAGTGTGTTCAGAAAATCACAAGCCGATAAAGGTCACATGTCCTGATCAAGAGAAATGGAGATAAAATACAAGTTAGGTCAAAGTAAAAAAAAAAAAAAAAAGCCACACAGACATATGATGGCATGGAGCATGTTTGGACTTTGCTTTTTGATGCTGGTGCAGTTGTGATCAGCATCCTCTCTGCTTCTCTCCTCATTACCAACTGATGATCAGATGATGGTGTTTATCTGAGAGGTGTGATATGGGTGGCTGGGGGGGGAAGGGGGGTGGGTTCTGGAGTTTTCTTCATAAATATGTGTTGCTTTAGCTGAACAGAGATCTGTGGTATTATGTGCACATCGTCCAATAAGGTAAGACCCTGATGTGGCCTTAATACCAGCTGTCCTCAGGCAAAGTACGGCTTAAATGTCATTTGGAGATGTATAACTTTCCGGTCGTCTTTCACCATGGCATTAGTAGAGATCGTTCTCACTCGCTCAGAGGAAGCGATCTATCCTTAGTGAGCAGCTGAACCCAGTGGAATTATGAAGGGAGGACACTGAGTAAAAAAAAAAAAAAAAAAGTTGTGGAATATTATTAAATCACATGGTGACAGTGTTATTGTTGCGTGTGAAAGCTGTAGATTTATAAAGATTAATTGCTGCTGATTATTGAAGAAATTTGGATGAAGAAGAATAAGACATGTAAGATGTTCCTGAAAGAAAAGTTAACTCACTCTTACCAAATCGAGACCGATTCCACAGATTAAGGATACATCTGGAGCAAATTACCGTCAATAGGAATTTCTTACTGATTTGACCTCTGGACCTATTCTTCTAATAAACTGGTTGGTGAAAACCAGTAGTGCATTTTTTTTTTTTTTTTTTTTTTTTTTTTCTTTTCTTCTATTCACTCTTATAGTGATGTTTTTAATGATGTTCGTCAATTATTCTTTGAAAGTTCACTCAGCAATGATGCTTGAGCATTGCTGAAATAATTTAGCTTCTGTCTGTCTGTCTGTCTGTCTGCATTCTGGAGCAGATCATTTGCCACGAAAAGGTCCCCGCTTTTGTTTTCCCTCACAGTATGATTCACTGTTATTTCCCTTTATTTCTGGATGATGATGGCATGACTCAGCAGCTATGGGTTCACTAGTACAGACCGATTGTCCAGATTGACCATACTGTGATTTATGATGTCCCAATACATGTTCTAGAAGTTAGAAGCAGCTGATTTGAATAATAAAAATTGAGATTTTTAAAGATGGTCAATGTTGCATATTTTTGGGAGGCAAAAAATGTAAGTATAATTGAAGTCGTGCACTCGTTTGACTTGGAAAGTCTTTTTTTTTTTTTTTTTTTTTTTTACTTTCTATTTACAAACTTAGAAAAATTCTTTTCTGAACGGCTGCATGTTGGAGCACATTTGAAAGCCTATTCTGCGCTTTTCTAACGAGATAACCTGCATTCAGAAATCCACACAGCTGTTGTAGGACTTCAGTGTTTCCTATCTGATGGGGGAAGGAGAGTTTCTCAGTGACCCAACATCGTTCAGTTTCCCCAACTTTCGTCTCCTGGCAGTGGTCGAGCCGAAGATTAAACATCTGCGAGAACAAGCCCGTAATTGCTTTACGACCAGGCAAAAATCGTATCTACTTGTATTGGTGGTGCACAAAGGGCTGAGGCCCTGAAACAGCAGGCTGCCTCCTCCACTGGAATGAAAGGAGCGGAAAAGGGAGGGATGGAGGAAGAGAGGGAATGGTGAAGGGGGGGCCCGACTTGTGCGCAACAGTCCAAAACAGGAACTGAGCCATAAATGCTTACTCTACCGACGACCCCCCCCCCCCCTTTAGTGAAAGGAGGTGAGGGCTGTGAGGAAGTGGTTTATTGAAGCGCGGTTTATAAAGGCTGTCTGCTAGCAAAGTCTTTGAGTCCGTCTCCGTGCATTTGTGCGTGTCGTAAAACATTTGTCTCCTCCTTTGTTGACTAAATCTTAAAAGTAAAAGCTGGATTCGCTTTCTCTTCATCATCACTACAGTAATGTAGATAATTAAAAATTGCCTGTGGAAGAGCAGCACTGCATTAGACCTGTTCTGATTTATTTATTTATTTATTGCAGAAACTTGACAGCTATCCTTTTGAGGCATTTTTACATTTGCAAGAGCCTGGCGTCACAATCAACAACTGGAGAAGCTATAGTAGTTTTGGGTTTCATCCTGACAGGAATCACACCTTCCATGCTCCTTGAGGGGGGGGGGGGGAACCTGATTTGATTGGCGTTTTTTTTTTTTTTTCCTTCTTTTTTTGGGATTCGCTTTTGCCTTTTGCCACTTTGCTACCCAGATTGAGGATAAGTGTTTTTGCAGAAAGCCACCATCTGATTCATCAATATACATGCATACACATATCTTTCATGTGTCTCCAAAAATAATAAACATGCAGCTTTAGTTGCAAGGCCAAAATAATTTTTTTCCCAGGGAACTAGAGAGATTCATTTAGTGTTTGGCATGGATGTGGTTTTGGTGAGTGTACGAGGGTGAAATCTGAGCCTCTGCTCTCATTGAGGGGGAATCCTGCCGTGGCTATTGTCTGCTTGGCTGGCAGAGAGAAGCTATTTAAAATTGTCATAAATTCCACACACCCAGGGCTCAGTGTGAAGCGCTGTTTTTGGATGGCAGAATAAATGCTTCTTTTTCTTTTTCGTTGTTTTTGACAGATAAATGGCAGCTCGTCTCCACTCGTCGCTTTGTTCACGGACGGTTTTAAAAGATTCTTGTCTTTCTTTAAAAAAAAAAAATTATTTAGTGCCATTTAACTAGCTTTTATACTGTTCTTGTACAATTAGTTCAAGAATTCCTGGCACTCCCTTGCATCCTGCCGAATACAGTAATGAGGCTTTCATTGGAGGGGGGAGATGGCTGGTGAATACCTTTTTTGTGTCTTTTGTTGAAATGAGCGTTAAATTACCGTCCTAGTCCTTGAAGTTACTGGGCACACTGCTGTTTTGCTTTACATGGCTTGTCGAAGCCGATTTTAATAAGAAAGCCCTTGAACCTGAGGGAGATGGCCAAGTCGATATAAGGAGATTGTCTTGCATCTATAAGTAGGGTTTTAGTGAGCTGGGGACACGGAGAATAGCTTATCGCTGCTATCCGAGTCCTTAAGATCCAGATTCAGCAGTATGTATTAAGGCTGCATGATCTTTGATGAAATAGGAATCACTCTCATGAGTGTTGTAAGAAACATCACGTACTGTTGTATTTATACCATTTTGAAATCACCGGAGTAAAGTTGCTGATTTTTGCAACAGGCTCAAAAAGTGTATATAACCTACAGTATGGTTTACTGTAAAACATGAAAGTGCCAAGTTTACAGTGTGTGTCCTCCCAAAGTTAAAAGCCAACCAACTATATTAACAGCTAGTTAAATAATTAGTCTTTAGTTTCTGCATGCTCCAGAGAGCGGTTCGTGAGGAGGTCAGAATCTAATAGTTTTAATAGGATCCTGCCCAACACACTTGAGTGTGTGTAGCCATGACTTATTTATTCCATCCAATTCGTTCATATACAGTACATATATTATTTTAATGATTGAGCATTAAATATTCAGTGTATTACAATTAAACATTACTTTATGACAAATGTGTTTCTTTAGATGTTACTTACTTTCTTTTGTGTAGACTCATAAGGAATCATTGTGCTTCACTTTATGAATGGGGACCCAACTGCGGAAGTTACCTTAGAAGGGGGGGAAAGGCCTCCGAGTGGTGCAGTGGTAAAGCGCTCGCCCTATCATCCGGAGATCGCTGGTTCGAACCTCGGGTGATGCTGTTTTCCTCTCACAGCCGGAGGTACAGAGAGAGCTGATTGGCCGAGCTCTCTCAGGGGGGAGGGATGAGGGGTACTTGCGCTCCCACATTAATCACGGCTCTACAGCCAATCAGGGGCGTCTGTGAGCACACGCACGCGGAAGGAGTGGATAGCGCTGTCCTCGGAGTGTGTTATTCCGCCCCTAATGGTGCGTGAGCAAACAGTTCGAAACGATGCGGTCGGCTGACGTCACGCGGTTCGGTGGAAACGCGGGATAGTCTTCGCCTTCCCGACTGAGTGGTAGTGGTAGCCTTAATGTGGGAACCCTCTAGCGACGGGAAGGAATTGGCTACGACTAAATTGGGGAGAAAACAACTGGAAAACCCCCAAAAATTATATAAAAAAAAAAAAAAGTTCAGTTGAGGCAAAAAAAAAAAAAAAAGGTTTTAATTATTATTTGCCAAAGCACATTTTAATTCAGTTAAGTCTTACTGTTGTGAAATTCTACAAAACTATTGTTCCAAAATGTTTTTATTTTTTTTCCTGAGGTAAAAAGCATTGGTGTATGAATGAATGATCCATTGTATGCTTTGGTTTGAATTTTAGTGAACAGACCTGATGTGTTGTGTTGCTGAATTGTGAAACAGCAGTGGTGGTCCAGCTTGTTCCGTTTTCTGTAACTGGGATTGTTGATATCATTACTGGGCTAGTAAGTGCTTAATAGTGGCATTTCCTTACTTCCTTTCCTCTCGGCAAGGATCCTTCATGGTCTTACGTAAAATTTGTACGAAATGGATTCAGTCCAACTTCTAATATTTTTAAAAAAGCGAGGGAAAACTTTATAACATCAAACTTCCTAAACCCTATCCAGAAGGTGATATTAAGAGCAGACTGTCGTGCCTTAAAGAACTGGGTTTTAAGATCAGCTCTGATGAGTGGCTGATGACAAGCATTTTATTTTAGAAACCAATCCCCCCTAGTCATAGTACAATAGTCTGAAAAGTGTACTACACCGGAAATTAAATCATATTAACCAGTCAGAGGCAAAGGCTGGCATTAATGGAATTTTAATGAGAAGCATCATGAAATCTTATCCAGGGACTGATCACTTTAGTATGGTGCCAATTCAAGGAATGCGAGTGCCCTGCTTTACTTCTTGTAAATCTTTCCCACTTGATGCCTATAGGGCATCTGGAAAAAAGGAAGAATTCATGTTGCGCTACCTCCCAGGCCTTAATGGTCACTGGTCAATTACTGCGCTTTGAATCTGATGGAGAGGAGGGGGAGTTCAGTCAAGAACACATTTTCTTTACTAGAGTATACAGCTTTTCTTTTTTTTTTTTTTTTTTTTTTTTTTTTTCCTCATACTACTAGTCAAACGTTTGGACACATCTTCTAATTGCATGGTCTTTCCTAAATAAAATTTCTTTATACAATGTTGTACAATGCTGAAGGTCCCCAAAATATGAAAATCTTATTTGACAAGTTGATATTGAGATGTTTCTGCTATTTATGATCTGTAAAGCCTTCATAACGACTCTAATCTGAGGTATTTTGATTATTGATTTCTGAGGCAGGTAACTCGAAATGAACTACTTCTCTGCAGCAGAGGTAAGTTTTGGTCTTGCTTGGATGCTCTTCATGAGAGCCAGTTTCATTATGGTGCTTGATGGGTTTTGCACTTGTCAATAACATTGTTCTTGCAAGAAACTATTCCAGGGCATCTGAGGTTCATGTCTTAAAATAACATCTTACTTTCATCATTGATGTTGTTACGTAATTACATAATACATAATATGTATGTGTTGTATGATACAGTAGTTGTGAAAATCCAGTATCGTTCTAGAATGTAGGAAAAAGAAACCTCAAATGTGTGTCCAAACTTTTGACTTGTACTGGATGTATATGATTTAAAAAGTAACAAAGTAGTTAAATAACTCCTAAATGTATGTTTAACACTAGCCATGAATAAAATAATTAATTTGTAACACAGCTGCTTGAGTAGTTAGTTACAACACCAGCTGCTGAGGGTTTGAGCCAGATTGCTATGTTCTGTTAGATGATGCACCATTCACATTGCCAGCCTGAAATGACTCAAATCCAAATAATTTTTTACCCTGATGTGACCCAGATCTGATTTTTTCCAGCTCACATCTGAGTCACGTCCGTATGAGCACCTAGATTAGATGTACAGTATATTAGATGTACAGTATATCCGATATGACTTGAATGAGAATCAAACTCATGACTTTTTGGATCTCTGTATCCGTATGGTGCTCACTGATATCATCAATCTGCACCTTCGGCACTTAGATTTCATAGCTTGCGATGTAATACAGTAGCTGCTAAAATGGCTTAATCGAGGCATCTGGTTTTCTTCCTTATTTTGGACCTCAACATATACAGGCGAAACCTGCTTGCAATTTTTGCTTGCCATTTTGCCATCATATCCAATATTTGAAAATGAATGCGTGATCTCAAATACACACACACACACAATTTTTATTCTTTTTTTTTTTATTAACGAAAATTTTCACCCATAAAAATGTAAATATATGTTTACAAGTTTATCACAGATGAAGCGAGCAAGGTGTATCGTGCGTTGTGTTTTAGAGGACAGACGTGTCCACATTAGTCAGATAAAAGTGTCTTAAATTTATGGGAATTAAAGTGTGGTTTGTAATGGGAACTTAGCCTCTGTCTCTTGAGCGATTGCAGCCAAAAATCTAATCAAATAAAAATAAGTATTAAGGAAATTTTCTTGGGTGGGAGAGTGAGGACGCACACACACACACACACACACACACACACACACACAGGCACAATTTTCACCCATAAAAATTTTAATATTTGTTTACAAGTTAACGTCTATATAGATATGGATTAGAGAGAACCTGTATTCATTTATTAAGGTTTTTCAAGAGAAATTGTTTCATTACTGTAGCTTTGACTCAAATTACAGTCAAGTAAGCAGTCTTGGTCATATTGCTTGCAAGTTGTGACGAGTTTCCCTTGTGCTTGACAATCTGTCAGACAGCGCTGTTTTCTTGTTTTCCAGACGTGGTGGTCCATACTGGTGTGATTTGGCACGTGACTGTTTTTCTCATCCCCCACTCCAGATGAGTTTTTAGCCTTCTTGCCTAATCCCACAACCCTACAACGTAGGACAAATGGTTTCTCAGCTTGGTCTTAATATAACACACCTTGATAGAACTTTTGACTCTCTGTGCTGTTTGTAGAGCTGTCCTGAGAAGAGCCTCTTTATGTTTTGTTTAAATTTCAACCCCGGATGTTTCCTTTGACCCACAGTGCCTCAGTGCTGCCGAGCTGGATCTGAAAACGAGCATTGAAGCCAACAGCACTCCAGGTCTGCATTCTAACCCTAGGCTGACTTTTTGAAGAAGCGCAGTTGGGAAGCAGAGCATGTATCCGGTTTTAATATCGGGTTTGGAAAAGCTAATCTACGAATGCTGTAGAGCTGTTGAGGAAATCAAGGTGTGTTGTAGTCTTCAGAGATCGGGGTGCACATTTGGATTTGCACTTGCATAACTGTAGGGTGGCGTTTTTGGAACCAGGAAAATAATGTTCTCAGGTACTGTGTGTTCTCTGGAAAACAGAGGGATAATACCCCTCATGACCAAAGGCAATGGCAGTGTCCCTGGTGAGAAGGTGCCTCATGTCAGCCACCATGGTTTCCCCTGTACGAGGTGTCGGTTTACACCACTGTGAGCAGACTTGGTGCTCCCATATGCCAGGTTCTATGGCGTCAACTCTTTATGTGAAGAGTGCACCCTTTGAGAATTGCAGCTTAACCTTCCCTCCTGGACCAGAACAAGCTTTTGTATTTTTTTCGGGCTGCGTCAAATAGCGCTGTGCAACGTCACAAACCATGGGGAAGAACATAAAAATCTTCCACTGCCCCACACAGTTTATATTGCTTCTTTTTTTGGTCACGTCTTAAACACTTTCCCCATGCTATAAAATGGGTAATACAGTACATGTAACTGAAAGACCAGCACATCATGTGTTTGAATTTGTGTGATCACGTAATTGCATCCAATATACTAGTATAAATGTCTTTAAGTGCACAAAAAAATATTCTTTTTTATATATTGTTTGACGAATCAGTTTTTTTTTTTCACAAAAGTGTGTTTACAGTACTCTGAAGAAATATTTGCTCCTTTCAGATTTTTAAAAAATTATTATTTATTTTATTGCAAATTTGTCAAGCTTTTTGAGGTGATCAACAAATTTTATTATTACCCAAAGATAACATGAGTAAATACAAAATGCAGCTTTAAAAAGATTATTTATAGCCAATTATCATTTGCCAAGACCATTTATTAAGGCAAAAAAAAAGCTGTCTAAATCTTCCTGGCCCTAGGTGAAAAAGTAATTGCCCCTTTGCTAAATCATGAATGATCTGTAATTAACCAGATTTTTTTGGAAACCTGAGTTAAATTTCAATTCCCACACCCAGGATTGATTACTGCCAGTCCTGTTGAATAAAGAAATCATTATTTAAAAACTGCATTTTGTATTTACTTGGGTCATTCTGCTGGAGTGGGCATCCTTTACAGAGCTAGGTAAAAGTATGATATGTAATGTAATTCGGCTACATTTAACCACTTGTGCAAAATAACAACGGCGTTGATTTTCCTAAATGAATGGACCGTCCATATAAACTCCCAAAGGGGGTGGTGTTTATAACCAAAGAATGCATTGCCATCCAGAAAGCGTGTCGTATGTGACGGGTAGACGCTTTACCAGGCGATGGATTAGCGGCCTTAAGAGCATTGTATCACAGTGGGGTCTATGTAAACTTGAAGCTTAAAGAGCTGCGTGTTATCTCTAGTGCTTTTTGTTCTTAGTAGTTTACTCAAAGCAATGTACTGTGACTATCTGATGATAAATTATGGCCTGAAAGGTATTCGAAAAGGTGGATGTCTGGATTTTGGTCTGTTTGGAGGAATACTTGAAAGGATGCTGTTGTCTAGGATGCACAGGCCTCCCTCATTACTAGGGCTGGGCAATGATCTAATCTAATACTGATATCATGATAAATGATGTCATAATACATTTATCCGAGACATCTCAAGTACAGTATGAGTACTGTATGTTCTTTTTTTTTTTTTTTTTTTTTTAAATAACGTCTACAGAATTGTTAAAAATGTTAAGATTGTTTAATTGTTGTTCAGTGTTCATATTCCATGTCTATTTTAAAAAAGTAAATAGAATTCAGATATTTTTAGAATTTTTATTTAATTTTTTTTGTCCAGACTTTTTTTACACACTTGCATATTGTACAACATGCACATATATTGTAGAAATGTATTCACGCATCAAGATCCTGTGAGTTTCTTGTAATGCTCACCAGCCAAGACAGACAAGTCAAGAGGAACAAAGGCTCTTTATGCAGTTGGTCTAAGCACGGAGAGCACAGGGGCTGGTCATACTGCAGTGAATACAAAGGATGACTTGCATGCAAGGAGTGCTGCTGCATTGTGTACATAGTTTTGTTCGATTGTAAAGGGGTGACCAAATCAGCACTCACAGACACTACATTTACTCAGCCTGTATTTTGGATCGGGTAGAGCTGGATCATATGACAAATCTGAGGCTTGCTACAGATCGATAGACCCGTGATTTCATACATCTTTTGTTTGATTCCCTTCTGTACAACAACACTTGAAACGAGCATCAAAGCATTCAGGGTGGCAACAAAAAAAGGTCTCATTATGAACCGACAGGCCAAAAATGTAGAAACATGAGTTTTAAAATTCATACCGGTGTCACCATGGCATCAGATTTCCTAGCCACATTAAAGTTTCATGAGATATGTTGCAGTGTCAACAGAAAAGAGCACACCTGAGTCTTAGGTGTCTGAGAGTACGAATAGCTCCAGAATGCGATACATTTGTGAAGATTTGTCTCTCAATTTTAAAACCCTCAGAAAAGAGCTTTTTCCTGCCTCTTTTAGCATGTTGTCTTAATGTCCTACCGCTAGCTCTTTAACTGCCTTCAGCTGCTGTGTTGAAAACTGAGCCTTGCCCCTTTTGCCGGGAAGACGTTCTGTCTGTATTAAAGAAAAGTTTCCAGGATCCAAAATATTCTACAAACCTGAATCTCTCTTTAGAAAATTGTTCCTAAATAATTTCAAGTGCATTAGCATTAGTACCTTCATGTGGAATGCTATAATGAGACGAGGTTTTCCACTGAAAGGCAGTGCTGGTCACCATTACGGCTGGGAAAAGAGGTGGGATCATTCCCCATATTTGTCAGCTATCATTATAGTGCTCAAGCCTGGGACCAATTATGGATTTCTTTTTTATTTATTTATTTATTTTTTCTGATTTCACTAATGAGCTAGGATGGCTGGAATAATAAACCAAGTTTTCTTTATATCATAGCCATGAACCCAGCACATTGCTTCTTAGGACTGGACACCTCAATAATTTTAAACATAAGTGTAAAACTAGCTGTTTTTAAAAAATATATATCTAGTACCACATTCATAAGTTTGCAAGCCTTGTGTTTAGGTTGAACTTGAAAATTGGTAGGGAGAGTAGAAATAGTAGAGCCTATACACAGTAGGTAATATGGAAGACAATCTATCCATTAGTTGAATATGGGATTTAAATGTGAACAGGGTGTATGTGCGCTAATGGTCAACCACAATATGCATATGCAAATGAACCTGCAAAAGTTACATATACACATTGTGCAACATGTATTCACAGTCACATAGTGAATGAATCACACAGATAAATAAAAATATTACATTTATCAGACATTTAAATGAAAGCTACATTTAATCAAGTTTGCCTCTAAATATAACAAGCTATAAAGTAGAACTTGTATTACAAGTTCACACAATATTAATAGATAGACATGGCCCCACTTGATGCCTCACTAGAATAATTCATTCTAATTAGGGAACAATGTTTCCACTGTGGCTCAGTGGTTAGCCCTGTCGCCTTGCACCTTCAGGATCCGGGTTTGATTCCCACCTTGGTGTCCGTGTGAATAGAATTTGCATGTTCTCCTCGTGCTTGGTGGGTTTCCTTAAGGTACTCTGGTTTCCTCCCACAGTCCAAAGACATGCAGGTTAGACTAATTGGTGTTCCCAAATTGCCTGTAGTGTGTGAATGTGTGTGTATTTGTGGGTCACACAAAGCGGTATAGACGATGAGTGAGAGAGTGAGTAAGTATTTCTCATAGAAACATAAGAATTTTTTCCTTTGAAAGCCAAAACTTTTGTTTTGCTTTGGTTTCTTATGCAGGAAGGTTCTCCGCATAGGAAAAAAAAGAGTATACAGTTGCTTACATGCACTCATGATGAACATGAATGTCATGACAATTGCTGGGTTTTAATGATTTATTTGAGTTTGAACCCACTTAAGATTTTTAATTCTTAAATTCTTGTTTAAGCATTTTAATGATGAAAACACAGTACAATGGGAAAGTCTTAGAGCTTAATGAAGATCTGAGAAAGAGGATGGTAGCCCCTTTAAAAAAGCCAAGAAGAAAACCTAACCAGTCACCCTCATACAAGAGGAAATTGGTTCAGATGGTAAGGTCCAACCTAGGAACAACGCAGTCACAAGTCTGTTTGAGGAACATTTTAGAAAATTGTAGCAGATGCTAAACATGGTGGTGGTGGCATCATGCCTTTGAGCTGTTTTGCTGCCACTGGAACGGATGCATTGCATAAAGTGGATTAAAATAATGAGGAAATAAGGACTAAAAGTCAGGTCCATGCCAGAAATACTAATGCCTAGGAACATTACCAATTATACCTAGAAAACTGATCAAATATCAAACCAGAATTGTGCCAGCATCTTGTTGGTGGCTACAAAAGGAGCATTCAACCAAATATTAGGTGTGTTACACTATATGTATAATTATGACCATGTACCACTGTAATGTATTTTGAGATCTCTAAAATAAATAGTTATTCTTTCCAAGAAAAAGTTTAAAAAATTCATTGCAAACCCAATTTTGTTCATGAATGTAGGTGTACTTTTTACTGCAACTGAAAGCTTAAATGTTTGTCCCTTTCATTGCGAACATGATTATTGTAACTTCCTCACTGGAACAGCAGGTAATCTTGAGACCTTGAGCAAGATGTTTAGGGGTTGGTTGAGTCCTCATCATTCCTCTTATTATACTCATTATCCTATGCATGATACAGCCAAAAAATATAATTTCCAAATCCTTATTAAAATTCCAGTTGCTCCTTCAAGAATTCTTACCTAATTGAGGGGAAACGTTTTCTGCTGTAGGATTGTTTTTCACAGAAAAGGAGTTGTATGTATATGTAGTAGCTTTTGTTGACCTGAATGCAGGTGGACCGTTGTAGTAAAGACTTTGTGCTTTACTGACATGTATCTTGGTGTGGAGTCTTCAGCTATAAGATGGTAATCAGACTCTAAAAGGCGAGTCGATTTTCACTTTCATAGACCAGATTGTTTCTAAGCCTGGCCATTTAGTAAGAAGTGTAATCTGAAACGCTGTTGTTTTTCCGTGTATGTTAACCACTCTTCATTGGAGACAAAAATGTTGATTGAATCTAATAGTGTAGTTTAACAGTTTAGCTGTGCAATGATCTAAATGTCAAATGGATCAGGTCTTTTTTTTTTTTTTTTTTCCTTCCCCTTCTGTGGTTTTGTCTCAGGATTTTCCGGCTTTGCCTCATTACGACCCAGTCTTGAAGAAAGGGCAAATGCTTTCTGACTGGCATTGTGTTGTGATTGGCATCCTGGCTCTGTGTTTGTGTGTGTTCAAGAGACAGCATAAGAGAAAGCAGGGGTTCTTTTTGGCTCTTTCCATCAGGCGAAAAAAAGCGAAGCGTCCTTCACTCTGGCTTGGTGTAGTCGCTGGCCAATTTCCTGTTCTAGGTCAATGAGTGTATTGTACACTTTGCGTGTCCAGACTCTCGCTTCCAAATCTAAAGTGACCTTTTCAACTTGAGCAGACGTTCCACAGCCACAATAATGATTCGATGATTATTCAGTGTAAATGATTGATTTTCTTCCTTCTTCTTATCCTTCTTTCTCTGCAGCACTATATAAATGTTCTTAATAAGAATCATTCCTTACTGTGGTCGTTAACTTTTCCACATTTAGCAGATTTGAACCTCCCAGCAGGAATAAGCTTACCATCACTTTATTAAGTTCACAGGAAGAAATGTAGCATGCAGGTTTCTAAGCAATTTTCATAAATGGTAAAGATAAATCCCTAAAAAGTAACAAATGATATTATTCCTCTTTATGGCTCACCTCCTATTCACAAAAGTAGCTTTAAGGGAGAAAATAAACACAGTAATGACTAGGCCCATTTAGCAGCTTATAATTGAACCTGACCCAGTCATGCAATTAATTGCAACCCATAATATTTGTGCAGCAGTGCAGTGTTGGAGCGCCATGACCTTAGGATTGGGGTCATGAGCTGTCTGGTCAGGAGAGTCGTGTCTCCTCTTGTTAGGGTCGAGTCTTGGATGCTGTGTAACTTGAGAATGAGTATTTATGTGGCTCAGCTCTCGGCAATGGCTTCAGGGGTTGGCTACTTACTCGTCTTAATTTTTCCTCTTCTTTGTAATAGAAATTTTAGCATGGTATTATAAATGCCTTAAACACATACCAATGTAATTACTTGTTATTTAAATTTTTTCAATTTAGACTCATTTGGCTCATGTGCTCGGACTGGGGTCAGTGTTGTATACTGTTTGAGTTGCTGCGCAATACAAGTATTAGTCATGTCACAAATTATATATAATAATATTAATTACCATTTTGTACTGTTTGTCATGAAAATGATGGTTTCTCTTTTTGAATACAATTTATCTCTAGATGTCCTCACCTTACAGTGCACACAAAGCATGGTGACTAATTGCTGGTACCATTTTAAGTCCCTGTGGGACACCGAGAGCAAGACAAACAAGTGTCCCATGGGTGTGTGTTCTCAAATACCTAATTGGAGTTAACAGACACTTTTTGTTTGTGTACTGTAAGTGCATATTTGTTTTTATATGTATAATACTGTGCAAAAGTCTTAGGCACCCTGTTTTATAATTAAAAATTATTTGTATGCCAGAAAAGAAAGCAGCACATTATATGAACAACCACATTTCATACAAAAAAACTAAATGGAAGCTGCAGGATTTTGCATGCAGAAATGAAGCAGGTGTAAAAATCCTCAGAAGAACCGGGCCAGGTTCTGCAGGATGTTCAGTGGAATTTGCTAGCTAATTTCCATTTAAAACTACAAATTATACTTGAGACCAAAAGCGTCACACCAAAAACTGATTTTGTATGATTAATTTTAAAAAAGAATAAGAAAAAGTATGGTAAGAAAAAGTGCATAAGCAACAGGGATCACCACGGTCATAGAGAAATTGAAGATGAAGAAAACTTTAAATAAAGCCAGATTGTTTGACATCACACTAAGTTTTATTCTTTGTGTGGTTTTATGCAGCAAATCTAGCTCATTTCCTTAAGGTGTGTTTGTGTGTGGCTCTTGATACACTGACTCCAGCCTCAGTCCACTGCTTGTGAAGACAAGATCTTAAATTTTTTTTTTTCCTGCTGTCATCCCTGTTGCTTGTGCACATTTTCCTACCATACTTTTTTTTTTATCTAGACTGAGAGATGCATAGTTTTTTGCCATATAAATAGAAATTTGTAAACTAGAAATTTTATATTTTGAGATCCCAATTTTTTTTTTTTTTTCCTCATGAGCTGTAAGCTAAAAGCATCTAAACGAAAAAAACAAAACCAGGATTGAAATATCTCACTTCACACGTAATGAATGTATGTATGAAATATGGGTTTCACTTTCTGAATTAAACCTTTTTATGAGATTCATTGTGTGTGTGAGCCTGCGTGCGTTTACATGTGCGCATGCATTTTTTGAAACCCAAAAATATAGACTAATATTACTCAGGACATGCCAAAATATTTACAATGTAGTGTGTCAGTAATAATTTTTAACCTGAAAATGTGAACAGATTTGAAACCATACAGGATGAAATTACAGTTTTAAGTTTCCTGTGACTGAGGCATGACCGAAATCCTCACTTTATTAACTCCGTGTCAGGACAAATAAATAATACACTGGTGATAAATAACACACTGGTCTGTTCTGGTTCTTGGATGGACTGTGCTACAATGTACTGCAACAGATGCTGTGCCAGAACTGAGGGATAGATTTATTACTTTTGCTTTTCTATTTATAGACAATGTGCAAAATGTCTTTTGGCAAAGAACTTGTGTTGGATTGTTTGACATCACACTGTGGCACTAATAATGCTTTCCATGTTTAGCTCTGCTTTCAAAATTTGATTATAATGGAAGATGACTGTTTAATCATACCATGCATTACTAAGCGTTTTATGAGGGCAAGCTCATATATGCGCTATTCAGACGATTTGAACTTTGGTGCATTTGCACTTTCTTTACAGTACTTTTGGGCAGAAGCAGTTGTACTTTATCATTCAAGTGCAGTTCGGTTGCACCAAGAATACAATTTAACCCTGTTTTGACCCCATCGCAGAAAGCTTCCAATGAGTTTCAAAAGACACTTTTGATTACATTTCCAGCCCTGTTCCTTCCCATATGCCCCTTAGCAAAGATTTTATTGTTTTTCTGGTCCTCAAATTTATGAACTGTCAAAATGGAGCGGGCCAAATGCGCAAAACTTGCCAAAAGTATATATTTTGCTTCGAATCAGCCTGGTAAGCAAACTAATAACTGGGAAAGTATGCTTGCTTTTACTGCCCTTAAAGAGTTTAACATGTTCAGCTATAGGTGTTGTGTTGCTCCTGTTGGGTTCGCCTCAGATGGCATATTATGGCATATTTGAGTGATTTCGTGCTGATTTAAAAAAAAAAAAGTGATGGCTGCCTCTTCCTCTACCAGCACTAAGAGTCTGGGGTTTCCCGTCAAAGAATTTGGTCATCCATCAGACAGGTGGAGATACTTTTTTTGGCAACACTTCATCTTTAGTACCAACTTAGTTCCTAAATTTAGTCCAACACTTAAGAATTCCTTTCTACAAAGCTGTCTGTTTAAATATTTGATTTGATTTAAAAAAACTCTCTAAAATCTCTAAATTTGTGAATACTGTGCACTTTCACACTTCTAGTCGCGCACGAATATCTTTCGAGCATGCGAAAGTGGAATTGCTAATGCAGACCTATCAATGTACAGCATTTATTATTTTTTTCCCCACAGTGGGAACCTGAAGAAATGGACTGAAATATGCCAGAAGGCCAATTCTGGAATTTTATTACAATCATCTAACGCTAACAGAAGTCATTTGGTCAGGTTTCATTGGGAAGTAAATAATGTCTGAGCTTAATATGTTCACTGACATTGTGCTTAAAGGTGAAATAATAATGGCCAAAACAAATAATTATTTAAAGTTTTTTTTTCTCCTCCCCTCTGTTACAGTGTGTAAGGATCCACCATATAAAGTGGAAGAGTCTGGATACGCTGGCTTTATCCTGCCTATTGAAGTGTACTTCCGAAATAAGGTACTTGTTCAGTTTCCGTAGTGTTCACGATTCCCGTGTCGTTTGAACGTGGCGAATTTGACCTCATGTCGTCCTGTTCATCAGGAGGAGCCGAAAAAAGTGCGCTTCGACTACGATCTGTTCCTGCACTTGGAGGGCCATCCCCCTGTCAATCACCTACGCTGTGAGAAACTCACCTTCAACAACCCGACGGAGGAGTTCCGCAGGAAGCTGCTAAAGGCCGGAGGGGTAATGTACATTACTGCTTCGCGTATTTGTTTGCATTGTTCCTACCCCTGAATAGT
This sequence comes from Channallabes apus, assembly GCA_030522415.1. Classification (NCBI taxonomy): domain Eukaryota; kingdom Metazoa; phylum Chordata; class Actinopteri; order Siluriformes; family Clariidae; genus Channallabes; species Channallabes apus. Next base: position 22,258,834 of record CM060108.1, on the reverse strand, counting down.
ATGAGATGAAACCTGAAACTGTGCTGAATAAGGCTGAGAGAAGCAATAAGGCTCAAGAATATGCTTGCTTTGCTGGTCATTCATTAACGTGGAACAATAAAGTAACTATTCATATTCTACCTGTTCCGCTACAATATAAATGAAGTTGGATTCTTTCCATTTTATATATATATATATATATATATATATATATATATATATATATATATATATATATACACACACGCACACACTTTTTTTTTTTTTTTTTTTTTTTTTTTTTTTTTTAAAGGATTTAATCAATATATTGCTGAATATAACACACACACCAAGGTGAGGGTGTAGCGCTGTTCCATTAAGCTGTTTGCCTCTGCAAGACTCAATATAACCCACTGTCAGTGAGTTGGTCTTAATGGAATTACAGTTTTCATCAGCCAACATGAGTAACTTTTGCGGGATGAATTAAAGTGTGCCAGTTCCAACCTGGACCATCCATCACTACTGGACACACAGACTGTTCTTGGCCCCATGCCAGAGGACGCCACACTATTTTTTTTTTTTTTTTTTTTGTGTGCGTGTTTCTTAATACCCTCACTTTAAATCCTCAGCCTGATGATATAATCATATCGAGCAATGAGTCATTCTTTTGGAAAATGATCACATACAGTAGGTATGCGCTTGTAGGTTTTGTTCTCCTGATTCCTGCTTTGTTTGCGGGAATCTGAGAGTTGCCAGCTGTGGGTGTGACCTTAGTTGCATTGCTACTATTTGGTTTATAGATGAGTCGCATGAATTGATCCAGTTGATTGACAACAAACGGTTATAGTGTAAGTCGTTTAATCTCGAAAGACCTTTCAGGAGGTTCAGTATCAATCAAACTCAGCAGGGACTGGAAGGTCCTCTTCAATTTACCTGATGGTTTTTGCCTCTGGGAAGGATTTTGTCCTTCCATCATAAAATAAACTACCTTTTTTTTTTTTGTTGTTTTTGTTTTTTTGTTTTTTAATATATAATCAAGTTTTTTTTTTCTCCCTCTGTGACTTAGCTGTCTAATTGTTTGCTTTCTATTTTGATAGCAACGAGACCCTCACAAAAGAAGTTCAGAAGATTCTAAAGTAAGGATCTGTTCTGTTTTTTGTAGTTGTTGAATTCAGTGAATTATTAAAGAAAAACACAGACTTGTATATACATCTATATATTTGAGTTTCATTTTTGTTTCCCCTCAGGTGATGGTCATGCAAGAAGGCTCCACGTCTTTGTTTGGTCAGCACCTTAAGCTGCCCACTTTATCCAGCAGCTCACTGACACTGAACTTCTCTGATGGCAAAAAGAACAAGTCTTTTCCAGGAGCAAAGGTTCGTATAAATATCTAGTTTAAGCCCCTCACAGCTTGCAAACCACTCCAAAAGAACTACAGTATGACTCACTGCTGAGCCCTCAGTTGCCACCTAAAGAATTCCCAGCTCTTCAAAGAACTCTTCTTAATCTTCCATATTTTACATGTTCAAATGCGTTCAGGGTATTTAGCTGAAAGTTTTTTTTTTTTATTTTTTTAAAGAAGTTAAACATTGGCTTGAGTCAGGTATTTCTTGGCTGGGAAAAGGGCAAGTGCTTACATTACGATGACGTAAACTGAGCAGCAGGGCGTCCCGTTACAGGAGGGGTTTTGAATTAACTGTGAAATACTTATAGACCTCAGACATTTCCAGTTTCTCTCCCCCCCCCCCCTCCCCATCTGTCTGAAAGAACCATTTAAGAAACTGTTCAGGCCTTTTTAACTTAAAGCTCCACTTCAGTTATTAGTTTCCAGCAGTGTTGCGCAGGCAGCTTAAGACCCCCCCCCCCAATGTATTGAGTAAAGCACATTATCCATTAGGCTAGTAAATCGTGCAGGACTGCGCACCTTCATATTTCTTCAGTTAGATTTTATTTTTAGTCTCCAGTGTCGTATCATTTTCCCTGATCCAGCTTGAAGTGCTGAACACATGCGGAGGTTATGGTTGTCCCTACCGCACATGGAAATGGTTCCCAATCTAAACAGACCCTCGCACGTGATGGATTACCGACAGATCAAGGGTCACTGGTAGCCTGACTGCTGCACAACTACATCAGCCTCCTTAGCAAATGATGGTCTAGTGGCGTCTCCATGTTCCCTGGCTCATTCTGTTTTGTGAAAGCTGTAGTGATACATGTGGGGATTTTTTTGCGCTTATTTGCACACCTTTTAAAATTTACTAAGATCATACAATTTTTTTCCCAATACTAATGTACATCTATATATAAAATATAAAATATATATATATATAAAATGAACACTTCCAGCTTTCTGTCAGGTACAGTAGAGTTGTATTCTTTGACTCATCAGGAGGAAGCCTCTTTGTGTTTAGAGGTCCAAGGGTCAACAAAAGATGGGGAAAATAAAAAGCTTTAGAGGTAGTTCAGGCAGGTCATAACACCTCCTCTGTCTAGACTGCCTAATGGCTTTACTACACAAGTGAAATATTGACAGGGGCTACCAAGCCTGACCTTGGGACAGACCAGCCCAGTCATTAGCACAGGAAGTACCTTGAAGCCTCCATGTCCAGGCTACAACTAAGGGTCTTGACTTCCCTTTCCCTGATAAATTTCCTCACATTCTTTCCATATACTCCAAAATGAGACTGTATTTAAATTTTTGAGCTTTTTTGAGTTCTGTTGAGTAAGCATTCAACTGACTGGGGCTCCTTATCTCTCTCATGACCTTAACCTAGCTTCCCCCCCCCCCTTTTTTTTAAATACTTTGTCAGCAGGATGGGTTCAAAAGCGGTAGTGCCCTCACCATTACCACCACCACCACCAACAACAGCATCAGCAGCAGCTCACTCAAGCTCCACAAGCCATCCAAGGAGCACAAGGACAAGCCTTCCAAAGACTCGAAAGAGTCCAAAAGTGCCTTCAGAGACTTCGGCAGGGACTCGGGCAAAGTCTCCAAAGACTCCTTGAAGAAACCCAAAGAGAACCAGCCGCTGCGTGATGAGCAGCCCATCCCTAAGATGGGTTTCAAAGAGCCCAAGGCCATATCTAAGGAACACCGGGCGACTGATGTTAGCTTCTCGAGCTTGGGCCAAAATAAACGAAGGTCCTCGATGGACGATGAAGCCAACATTACCAAAAAACGGAAAGGAAGTTTTTCAGAGACGTCGCAGAAGCTCCAGTCTGGTTCTGCCGTGCTCCATCCTCATCACTCGGATAAAAAGGCTCTAAAGGACAAATTGCAGATCCGGCATGCCAAGTTAAGGGATAACGAGCTGTCTGAGAGAAGGAAGGTGCCCACTTTACCTCCTTTTCAGGATGTGGTTGACCCAAATGACTCTGATATGGACGACAACCTTTCTGCTAAATACGACGTAAGTGTCCAGTGGCGTTTCTCCTTGTTTTTTTTGCTGATATTTTCTTATGTCTTTCACTGACTTTTGCTATATTTATAGCCTAACATTGCTGTAGTGAATCATCAGCTTGTGAGCCTGCAGCGTTGTCTACTAAGCGCATCTGTGCAGTTTGACTAACGATTTTTTAAATATGGGTTGAAGTTTTGAAAGCAGTGCATCACGTTTTCATTTTTTAGAATTAGGGTAAAGGTCAGGAGTGTGCATTTGTATGCATGTGTGTCAAGCTGCACTAGTAGGTTCTGATACGTTATCCCTAGGATGCTCTGTTTACAGACAGTTCTGCCCAGAGCATGCGGGAGTTGTGTAATCATCAAACGAACAGGTCATGGGAGAATTCCAGTAACACAGGTCTGGTCAGTCAGAAGGGCTAATAAAAACTCCCTGGGTGGTGTTATGCTGAGGCCTGGCTTTTCAGGGTGAGGTTCAGGCTGTCAGTGCTGTGCAATGAAATTGATTGCGTGATTGAATCAGTGTTTCGTTGGTGAATTTGATTAGTTGAATCAGTGGGTCCATTTGTGATTTTTGGATCGAGTCACACTTTTTAAATTATTTATTTAAAATGACTTAAATTCCTTGAAAATGCAAATTCTCTTCCATCTTCTGCAAAATACTCTTATTTTGTGAGCTTATGGTTTCTTCTTCCTTTGAGTTTATGGAAAGTTAGTGCATTACCGCCACCTTTTGGGCTGGAGTCCGAAAACTGGAAGGAGAGATTATGACTAAACATTAATGCTATTTAGGCCTGCACGATTTGATTAGCAAAATTGTATTTGGTTTATTTTGACACATTGTAGTTGTTATTTAAAATGATATTTAGCTATTATATGTAATATTTTGTATTCGATTATATATTTTTATCTAGGCTAACAGCAAATAATGGCAGAGTCTCATTAAGAAGCTGTTTGCCAATATTTATGTAGCACCTCAAAATTATAAAAAAGCTTTAATTATTGAGATACAATCCATTTACAATTCCTGACTATGCAAATGTTACCTGTAATAAATTACAGCCATTTGCGATTAAATAATTACTCTGTCCAATTACTTTTTTTTTTTTTTATGCGATTAATTGTGCAGCACTAGTGCTGTTGAATCAAGCTGAAGCTCAGAATGCCCAAAAATGTCATTGAAAGTAGGTTTTTATATGTACTAAGAAATGTGTGCACATAATTTCACCTGTTCAGAACTCTTGACTGAGAATGACTATTAAAATATACTACCAGTTTAACAGCCATTTGATGATATTAATGAGCTCTTATAAACGAGTTTGTGTTTTCCAAGGGGGATGAATTAGTACAGTATCGTTTGGTGTTTATATGGAAACCTGATTATGGTGGCAACATTGTCATCATGTATCATAATGTTATGATAAATACTCTCATTCCATGACAATATGATCTGCCCATGTTGTTTCATGGAAAAAAAGCTGTGGATGGTGCAGTTGAGGCCAAATGTTTATGAATGAAAATAAAGATTTTCCAATTCAGACTCAACACATTCAGCGCAGTCAGTTAGCGTAACCACTTCATGTCCGTAAGGTCAGTTTATACACCTTGTTAGTATTTGGTGGCATTTCATTCGCGTCAACTAGTGTGCTAGCTTTCCACAGGCTTCTCACTATACTTTTTTTTTTTTTTTTTTTTTTTTTTTTTTTTCCCCCCCATCCCTTTCTATAAACTGATGGAAGTTAGGTTTGATGGCCTCATTGCTTGAATTTGGTCTTCAATTTAGTTAATAAATCCCTTTAACTTTAATCTAGCCGTCACTTTAACTTTGTAGCAAAATGATATTCAATAATAAATGTTTCTCGTTTGTCATAATTTATATAACTTCGCTTTAGTCAACAGCTGTTGTCGATTCCTTATCCTATTACTTTTCTTACTTTAAACACCAACAAACTTGAACAATACGTAAATGCTTTTTCCTGAGCAGCACGTTTCACTGTTTTGGTAATCGCATTAATTATCAGTTCTAAACAAACTTGGCTAATAATTCACTCTTACCATACTAGATGAAATTGTGTGAATAGTTTAGAGTGCACCACCTGTAGGATTAGAAAGAATCAGTAAAGTTTTACAGCCTAAAATGCTTTCAAAATCTCAAAGCTCAACTTGAGAATGAGGGTACGGGTTCAGTGGCTGCGAGCATACGGGTGCGCGGTTTTAACTTGCACACGCGAGTCTTCTGAAGCACAAGATTATCAAGGATGATTTGAGCTCACAGTGCTTTGAGACTAGTGGAAGCATATGTATTGAATGGCTTTTGAGACTAATTTGTTCTTAGAGTTTGGAGAAAAAAGCTGATCGGTGGCTTTTAGCACTTGAGATTTTTGGTACAGTAATGTACAACTATTAAAAAATTCCACTCGGAAGCTTGTGCACTCGGTACAGAATCTTTTAAATCTGAGGATGATCAGTTGTTCACCGGTCATGGCCGATCAAGCTGAAAACCAGCCAATTTTCGTCTTTTGGTAACACAAAAGAAAATTTATACTTCTCTAATGCTCATGTTCATTGTTAATGTTTAATGTTTATTGTCCTGATCTCAGTTGTAGTCAAGTTTTAACTTTCTAGTTGATGCCTTGATTCCATTCCATCTTAAGGTGTTGCTGGTGGTGAATTTCTAGCTAATCGGCCTTCCTCTGTATCAGATTATTTTCTGAAGTATACCAGTCTCTTCCCCACAAAAAAAAAGCATAACGTTGCGATCTACTAGAATGACTTCGTTTGACCAGAAAGTATTCTTCCAAAAGGCAACGTCTTTGTCCTGATGATTACCTATTTCAGTCTTGCTTTTTATGCCAGTCTTGATCTAATAGATAATTTGTCACATTTTCAGGTGAATGGAGGATATGCATGCTTGGGAGATTGATGCCTCCAACTCCATCTTAATTTTTTTCTCTGGGTTTTTCTTTTGGGTCTCTGGGTTTAATTGAAATCTGAGGATCAAAGTTCTTCTAGTACTGGGTCATTTTGCATTATTCCTGAATGGTGTAGTGTCTTAAAAATGCTTATTAAAATTGTATTATCCAGTACACCCCTAATAAAGATTGACCACCAAGACAATTTTCTTCACTTTAATACATAACATTTGTACTAGCTAAATTTATGAGCATCATATGCATGTGTTTGTTGAACATCTTATTGTAAAGTTACTCCCTCCACTTTTCTTTTTTAACAGTCATTTGATGATATTAATGAAGAGTTCTATTCGATTCTGGAATATACAGTAGCTATGGAAATTTCCAATTTAGGCATAACAGCATTTGTTACTGTAGGTCAGTTGAAAATGGCCTGATGCTCAGTTGGCGCTCCAGTTTATCTGAAAGATGTTCCGTAGGTTAGGCCTCTGTGTGGGCCACTTCCACACCTACCTTGATACACCATGTGTTTATGAACTAAGAAAGAAATGTGTGTACAGTGGTGCATTCCATTTGTGCACAGTAGCATTGTCATGCTGGAACAGGTTTGAACCTAAATTCCAGTGAAAAAAAATCTTACAGCAACTACAGCTACTGTAAAAACATTGCACTAAAACCACAATGGCGGCTAATACAGGGATACCTGCTATCAAATTCTATAGAGTTTTATTATTACAGTGGATTGTTTGATGGTAGATGATTAACACTTACCAGTTTAATTGTACTAAATGTGCTTATTTTCTCATCATGTTGAATTTTATCTGCATTTCAGACAAATAACCTGTGATAGAAACCAGTGTGCATGTACAGTACTGTATAATAGTGGTTTACAGTATCTTTGGACACCCATGATACAGATGTGCTGTGTATCCATTCGCACACTTTGTGCCCTGTATGCAGCCGCCTCTGGTGCTGAGGCACATACCGAATATTAAACAGAAATATCACAAGGCACTATATAAGAGATGAAAAATCTCGAAGTCTCATGCCTGTTCAGGATTTGACAGATACCTGATGTGACTTCCAGAAATGTTTGAGACTGCATCAAAAGCATTTTCTCATGCTCTAGTTTCAGGGTTTACGGATAATCTAGGCTGAAACCTTGTTGATGCACCAAAACAACACAGTTCTTGTGAATTTTTATTTTTTTTTTTACTTTTTTTATTATTATTTTTTTTTAATCGGCTATAATTTTTTACAATTGTGATGGGTGAAGTGGTAGGTCTTTTGGGTTTTGCTTGAAAACAGACCAAGCAATTCTGAATGCCATGGGAAATTTGTTTTACCACCTCTGAGCCAGGGTAAAGAAAGTCTTGATGCTTGAGCATTTTAAGGGCTGTTCATTAAGTCAAGTTAAGTTAGAGACTGTTGAGAATATACAGAGCAGGGTTTAGTAAGTGCCTTCAGGTTAACATGCATAGTACGGACTTCATTCATTTATGCATACATGTAATAGTACAAGGGGGAATAAATGATCTTGCACCATTTGTGGCATCAAATCAACTATTGCATGTCTTATTCCCAAGGATGAACTCTACTTTTCAAGAAGCAGTCACAGATCTCTTTCTGAAGAGTGTCCCGGTTGACATTGTTTTAGTGCAACACTTTGTACCTCCACATCATCCCACAAACACTATAGCATCTCAGAATTTCTCCAAAAAGGAAACGGGATTAGCGATCCAATGGAGCTGCCACACAACTGCCATATCCTCTCACTTTGTTTAAGAATGAGGCTCTCTAAGGGAGGCCTGGTTTATTAGCTTTAAAGCAAGTGGTGAGATGAGATTTATGGTTTTATGGCAGCTAAGGAGCACGGAGGAGGGCAGCAATGAATAGCCGAGGTTCTTTAATCCCGCTCCTTAAAAAACAAGTGAAAGGAAGAAAGACACGTTTGTGTTTATGACGATTAACAAATCCCAGGTGTTCCTGTCCACATATTGCTGTGTCTGAGAGTCTGGAATCTTGAGTCTTACTCTATGCATGTAGCAACGTAACTCTGGAAGTGTCTGACAGCTACGGATTTTTGTTTTTTTTTTCTTCATAGTTTTGGTTAAAATGTCAAAGTTAGACTGCACTTAGATTTGATTGATTGTAACAATTAGATCTTTACTAAAGCCCGCATACTTTCAAAGAACTTTATTAATCCGAGAGGAAAATTGCTTATCCTTGATTAGTTATACTACTAAATATCTAAACTAGCCTTTCGAATTTGATTAATATTGCATTTGCTCTGTTAGTTAATCACCATTTTAATCACCATATTAAAAATATGCATAAAAATGCACTTTTTAAAGAATAGGTATAATTTTTTTTTCTAACTTTACACTTCAGCACAGATAGGTTGATGAAGAATAAATTTATTCTGTGTAGCCGCTAAATAAAAAACGTATGATGCATCAGATTGCAGGTTACAGTATAGCTAACTTTTATTGAAAATTGTATATAAAACCTCTGCTTTGCATGCTGAAATTTGTAATTGTGATTTTAATTGTCCCATAGAACCATGGATATCTGCAACAAGCTAAGTAGATGATCCTTAAATATACACTGCTTAATGAATAAACTATATATTTTGTGTGTATTCATAAATACCACAGCTAATTAAAATATTGTGATGGTTCCCTTGCCTTATTCAGTTCAGTTTATGCCAACGTATGGACTGTACTGCATTAATTATTAGGTCCCCATGCCAATATATATTTTTTTAACGCGACAGGTTTCCTACCATGCTCTTTAAATTTATTCCGTGTTAACCACCTCAGTCGTTGGCCTGGCTGCTGTGTCAGATTCTCAGATGGATGGTGATTAGAGGTTGATTTTTGGGGGTGCAGGGTTTAACCGTACCCTTAAATCTGTTTATGACGTTCCTATATAGGGGCTCTTTGGTGGCTGGGAAGTGAATGGGACAAAGGCCCTGCACCAGCCCAGTCATCAGTTTTAGAGCAATTGCAGATTTATGGCACCACAGTTGAGGCGATGCTCGTAAAGCCCCAGCACAGCTGCATGGTTCTGGTCGTCTGTGCAGCATGACGGCTATTGAACCTTTTGTTCACGGTTTCTTTAGATTGCCTGTTGTCAGCTGGTGTGAAGTGACTCGCCGCTGCCATGTTATTTCTGATTAGAACCGTTACTTACGAAGTTGGCACGGGGAAAGCACCGGTTTACTGGAAAAATGTTGGCCAGTAACCGTGAAGTTTGTTCTTGCCCGTTATTACTGGGTGCACTTTATGAGTGATTTATGAAGAAATGAAAGAAACCAGACACTCCCATTAGTAATGTAGTGAATTAGAATTCACCGACTTAATCAGTTAACTTAATAGAAAAATCTGTTGTAGTACATGGCTTAGTTAGGAGAGTCAAGGCATATAGTCTGCAGCCAGCAAAGTAGCTGAAACCAGATGTGTTTCCTGGTAATATTAGGTGCTGTCGGAAACAAGTATTAAATACATTTGGCTATATTAACAAGATTCCCTTCATTTGAACAACTGGAACCAAGTGATGTTGCGTTTGTGGTGCTTTGTAAATAGTAATTTTCAAGTTGCGATATATAATTTCTATATTATTAATCTAATATATTAATCTCGGTGCATGCTTGTACAAAGTGGGGGAAAAACATGAAATCCTCAACAAAAGCATGTCTTTTGTTAGCATTGTCAGAGCATGTATTGTAAAGTTCACAGAAAGCATTAATGTTAACCTCACTTTGACAGTTACTTTACAGCCCTGAGTGACTGTTCGTCCAATTTTAATGCAGTTTACTTTAAAAAGTTCATGCAACGCTAAAGTAAGACAAGTAAGTACAGAGCAGAATTGCGAGTAGCATTAGCAAGATGCTACCTAGCTACTGTTAATGATAAGGTGTCTGTTTCCTAAACAGCGAATAGTATGGTCCAGGGCTGTATCATAGACTATAGATGGACTATTGATTTAGTTCAGTAATATCTTTGAGGTTGCAGTTTTCAATTCAGTTTGATTCGCTATTTGTCACAGGCAGTTTTTTTTTCATGGGTTTTAAATTATTTACAAATTACTTCATGTATCTAATATGCATTGAAATGCTGTGTGTCTAGTAGGGTTGGGTATCGTTTGGTTTAAAACGGTGCCTGAACTGATACTTTTAAGCCACAAAATTATATTGGATGACTCAAGAATGAATTTTTATTGAACAAAAAATTTTATGCTTAAAATTGAACAATATATTAACATTTTTAAGTATATATGAATATGTAAGCTTCAAATTTTAGCAATTCTTTTGCAGAAATTTCACCATATTTGCCTTTTCTGTCAAAATACGACTTCTTTCCTGACTTATTGCCCTGCACAGGACATGAATGCAAGATTTGCATTTTGCTATTAACATTACATTATCCTACTACTAACCTGCGGAAAGGCTGCTGTCTGCATCATAATCGGTGACTCCTTTTTGCTACTGTTGGTGTGACTGGGACTGAGGGTCGTCCACACTGATAGTGCCAGCTGTTGTCCACAAGCTGTTAAATACGGTGCATCCCTCTGCTTTTAACTTTATTCCGTGTATTTATTCTGCTTTTAACTTTATTCCGTCTGCCCTCGAATGTTTCATTAGATTTGACGTGTTTCCGCCTTTACACGCAACTGCTGTAAAACATTCGCTGCACGTCGCGGTGTCGGAATCCTTTCTTGTGAAATATAGCCACACTTTCGACTGTTTAGTTTTAGGCATTTTAACGAAAGTTGTTTAATTTAGCATGCTAAGCTATCGGTAGACCGCCTGCTGCCGTCAGAGCAAGTGTAACGTTAGTTGCTGCATTCATGCGCATGTTGGATGGTCTCTCATTTCCGGATGATTTGTGCTTTTAATTTTTGTATTTAATCTAATAAACTATTAATCTACAAAAAGATATGAATCTAGAGAACAAATATTTCAATCGACAGTTCAGGCATTTAAGTGGCACCGAAATGAGGCACAATTTGCGTTCTGTTTCGGTCCCGTACATACCGGTTCTATAGGTACCGGTGCCGTATTGGCACCGGTTTTTGGTACCCAACCCTAGTGTCTAGTGATGTTGATTTTTATATATATATATATATATGTATATATAATTTTTTTTCTTTCTTTTTTGTCATGTCTCATACAAAATGATGAGGTTATTTATTTTTTTGTTCATCGTTTGAGCCAAACTCCAGTCCAGTAAGTGGGGTTATTGTACCAACCTCAATTAAAAAATAAAGTAGAAGAAGCAGCCATAATCTAACCAAACACAGAAGATGAATGCGGTTTTGAATTTTGTGCCGAAACTAGGGATGCACCGATACCAGTATCTGGTATCGGCCTCGATACCACATTCAATAAAGTACTCGTTAAAAGTCCCCTGAGAAATGTCTGTTTGAGCGGCGTGTAAGGGGTTAATCACAGGCGCCGAGAGCCCGCCCCCAGGCCCCGGCTGCAGCTCAGAGGGTGGAGAAGGCGAGGCGAGACATGTCAGCCGTGTGGAACTATATCAAAGTGAATGAAGACGACAAACTAGTCCCTTGTTTTTTATTTATTTTTTGTTAAATTATATGAGTAAAGCTGTTACCTGTAAATTGAAATCATGTTTTTATTAAGTTCTCGGTATCGGTATCGGCGAGTACTGAAATGCAAGTTCTCGTACTCGTTTTCCAAAAAAGTGGCATTGGTGCATCCCTAGCCGAAACCATCGTATATTTTTAAGGAATTTGTAGAGTTTATAGAATTTAACATTCGAACATTTGAAGAAAGTAAGTTTATAACCGATCCATCAATTTAATTAATTGAATCAAGGTATCTATACTTTACTGGAGTAATTATTTTTCTGCTCCCCTTCCCCCCCCCCCCCCCCCCCCCCCCGGTCGCATGATAAGAACGCGCACAACGAACCCAACACCCTTACCCCGGTCCCCCCCCATCGCATGTTCAGAAAGCGAGACCTTAATGCTTTTGTCGCCCCTCACGGTACTTTTACTTTTATACTTTAAGTAGTTTTGAAACCAATACTTTTAAACTTAAGTAAAAAGCTTGGGTTGATACTTCAAGTATTTTATTTATACAAGAAGTATTTTTGAACCCTAGTATCTATACTTCTACTCAAGTCATGAATGTGAATACTTTTGACACCACTGTCTATAACTTACAAAAAATTTTTATGGTAATTTTTTTTTTTTAATTGAAGGGGTATTGCTGACACGGTGGGGTAGTGGTCAGCACAGTGGCCTCACACCTCCAGGGTCAAGGGTTCGATTCCCACCTCGGGTCTGTGTGATTGGAATTTGCATGTTCTCCCCCTGTGCTTGATCGGTTTCCTCACACAGTCCAAAAACATGCTGGTTAGATTGATTGGAAAGGGTGCCAGTCCATTGCAATGAGCAATTTGGGGATGCCAGAGTGTACCCAGCCTCATGCCCTAAGTCTCCTGGGATAGGATAATTTGCAGCTTCACCGGAAATGCAGTCAATGTTATAAATGTGGGGCTATAAAACAAATTAATAATAATAAATAATGGCAAAATATCCTCGTGATGAGATCATTTGTAGTGTAATTTACTGTTAACCATTCAATGTAACCCTTTTATATTCAAACATTTACCTAGGTTAAGTTTTGCAGTTTAAATCACAATTGCAATATGTGTCAAATCATTTAATTATTTATTTATTGTGTAACCCTAGTTTCAACCAAAATCTTTCTCCTTGCAGAAGAAGGCATCAAACAGATATCAGCACCAGTGTTGTGCCGCCTATTTATTTTTAGTATAATATACTGTAATAGTCACAGTATGGATTGGAATGAAGATTTCCAACACGTAGGTTCCATTTGTTTAGGTCTCTGTTGGTTTAGGGCTTCATTTTGGTGACTCGCATGAGGCCACAGGGCATACTTGTTTTGATGGAAGCTGCTTTTTCATTAGCTGTAAAAAAAGTAATGTAGCATTTTATAGTTCAGCCACTGCTTCGCCCGTTACTCAAGCTTGGGTGACAGCTAGGCGAGGATCTCGGTAAGGGTCGCACTCTAGCAGCTTGAGATCTGCTCGGCTCCAGCTTCTGTTCACAACCTGAAGATGTCGGTACTTAAGGATTTCCCAGCGTTTCCACATGAGTGATTGTGCTGGTTATGGTGGTGGAGGGGTGCGGGGCTGCCCTGGCCGCGCTTTTACTAGTCTCTAGATTGGGGGCCGTCGGTCTCGAGAAAGGCTCAGTGATTTACAGTCTGGTGCTCTGACCATGTGTTTGATGTCAGTGAGGCTCCTAGACAGACAAACAGGCAGTAAAATGCAAAGAGGTAGAAGGAGAAAAAGGAAAAGGGGATAACAAAGAGAAAGATAGTAAAGATACTTCAAAGAACTGCTTTGCGGTCCCTCTGGCTCTGCAAGGGGTAAAAGTGTCTTTACCACCCTGCTTGCTTTCAGCAAAAATCTTGCAGCATGTGTTGCTCTCAGTGGTGTCACTATCCATTTCTTTTCTCTTTTTTCCCCCTCTCGGCTCATTCAAATCTTTTGTATTTAGTGTGAATCACGAGCCACTACCAGATGCCAAGAAATCTCCAGTTTATTGATTTTTTTTTTTTTTTTTTTTTTTTTTAATTCAGCCTTTAAAAGAGTACAGTGTTCTATGTTGTACCCTTTTTTTCTTCCAGACAAAGATGTGGTGTACTAGAAGTTTGTTTTTAGATGTCTGGGGAAATCTCTCTGAATAGTAGCAAGATGTTAGCTTTAATGAGCTCTGAGTGAGGCCATAAGCTCTTAAAAACTCTGTCGAGGGCTCTTTGGATGGTTTGATAGTTGTTGTTTTTTTTCTTTTTTCTTTTTTCTTGTCATTCAAGTAGAACCCTTTCATTTCTTTGTTCACGTTAAACCCCTTCAATTGATGTAGGGTTCTGTGTGGAACCTTCAGTGCCCTCCCCCCAGGAGAAATAACATCAGTTCTGGACAATTAAGTTGTTTATTGCAAATTAATTATTTTCATAATAGCGAATATCGAGCAGGGAATTTAACATCACAGAAGACTAGTTTGCGTAATCAGGCTTGTGTGATATTGATTTCCCTGCTCGAGAGTGTCTATTTTGAAAATAATTAATTTGCAATAAGCAATTTAATTGTCAAGAAAGACAAAAAAAACAACAACTAAGCACCATTTCAGTTTTAAGTCAGGAACAGCTTGCCGCAAAAACGCAGCTGGACTCTTGATTTTAAGTGATTCTTTGATGATTAGCAGTGAACAGTAATTCAAGTATATTTTCTAATAAATAATTTTACAAATTGGTGTCTAATATTTATTTATTCATTTTCCCATCCGGAATAGAAACGGAAAAAGGGGGAGGGGGGCAGTTTAATCGATTTTCACCTAAACATCAACTAAAGTCAATCATACTGTAATTAAATAGACCTAGGCAATTATGATTGAGAGCTTTATGAAAAACTTGATTTTGATTTAGTTTTCTTGCATAATTCAATGTAAAAAAAAAAAAAAAAAAAAAAAATTCTCTCTCTCATATACTGTATACAGTAGAGGCCAAACGTTTGGACACACCTTCTCATCTATCTGTCAATGTGTTTTCTTTATTTTCATGACCATTTACATTGGTAGATTCTCACTGAAGGCATCAAAACACATGTGGGAGTTATGTACTTAACAAAAAAAGGTCTCCACAGTCACCGGACCTGAACCCAATCGAGATTGTGGTCCAGCTCACCCCAAACCGAGTGAAGGCAAAGGGGCCAACAAGTGCTAAACACCTCTGGGAACTCCTTCAAGAATGTTGGAAACCATTCCAGGTGACTACTGCTTTGCACACTCTTGGCATTCTCTCGATGAGCTTTAACAGGTAATCAGAGCAAAGGGTGGCTATTTTGAAGAAACTAGAATATAAAACATGTTTTCAGTTATTTCACCGTTTCTGTAATTATCTGTACTTTTGTTAAGCATGTGTTCATTCACTTGAGAATCTACCATTGTAAATGGTCATGAAAATAAAGACAACACATTGAATGAGTGAAGGTGTGTCCAAACTTTTGGCCTGTACTATATATATAATTATATAAATAAATATTGTCAAGTGCATTTGCAAAACCCATCAAGCACCATGAACCTGACAAGACCAAAACTTCCCAAAACAGAGGACAAGTTCATTAAATTACCTACTTCAGAGATCAGCAGTTAACAGCACTTCACATTAGAGCCATTATAAGGGTTTTACAGAGCATAAGTAGCAGATACATCTCAACATTATTTTTTTTAATAGATATTATTGCATATTTTGGATGCCTATAGCATTGCTTTAAAATGTAGAAAGAAAGAAAAATCAGGAATGCATGCATAGCTAGTGACCAGAATTGGCTGCTTGATCAGCCATGCCTGATGGTGTTGTACATATCCAATTCTGTGCCAAGTGCTTCTGGTTGATGCAACAGAAACTCATTTATTATCAAAGTTGTGTGCATTGAAAAGCCTCCGAAATGCCTTTTTCTCTAAATGTTCTTAAAAAATTCTTTTTAAATGTTCTCGTCACACGTGCTGTGTCTGTCTGTGTATACAGTATGTGTGTGTATGTGTGGATTGATAATTGAGTAACCTTTCTTTTACCATTTTGTGCTTAAATATTTCAGACCTATATACTGTAGTTCATCCAAATCTAGTCTATACTTATCCCTGCTACTATGACTGGTCCTGAGAGTGTGTGAGGTCGGAGAGGGGGGGTCAGGGCGTTTCCAGGTACTGTCAGTTCAAAACACCTGCTCAGATTCCAGATGCATATCGATTGGCTCGTCTGCTGTTTACTTTGCGAAGAAAAAGACTGCGGTTTGTACTGCTGCAGTCCGAGTTAAATGATGGAACTTGCATAAAATTCATGAAATTGTCACGGTAGATTGGTAGATCTGGAAATGAAATGCATTCAGAATAAATAACAATGTGATCTTATTTAAAGATGATTCAGTTGTTCCATTACACAAGCCTAGATGTGCTGGTAGACTTAACCCTAGGAGTTAATCCACCACAAAGGACAATGCAATATTCAAGGTATTTCTGTCTCTTGTGGTTCTTCTCAGGGTTTTAATGTTGAAAATGCTGCAGCTTTCTGTTAGTTTATAGAAGTAGTGTCAAGCATCTTGGTAAACAGTAATGCATTCTGTACTCTGTTTACTGTTGTGCTCCATAAAACCTTTTCGACCTTCATGTGTGTGGATGGTACTGTACGCGCTTTAGTGGAGGTGGAGTAAGCGATCGTTCTCCAAATCAGAATCATTTCCTCTCTATTAGTGTGTGTTTAATTAGGGTTTAGCCTGTGGCTTTGTCTTGAGGATTTTTGAAAGCAGTTCAGTAGGAGTTAAGCTTCTTTTAGACAGTTACTCTCTCAGCTGTGCTTAGGGGCCATGTAAATTCCGTACTGGGTTTTTCTACAAGAGACCCTATTTAGTTTCACAGAGGGCTCATCAGAAAAGAATGTAAACAAATTAATTGAGATTAACTTTAATGGCGTCTTTAGAGTCCCTCTTGGGCTGTTCTCCAACAGGAATTAAGTTAATAGTATTGCGCTGAACTTTCATGCCCCCCCCCCCCTTTAAAAGCATGTTCCTCCTCCTTCTCCTGTGTGAGTGCAGGGCTTTGTGAGGGGCCTTTCAGCGGAGGGTTACAAGCCACAAAGAAATGCAGGATGGACTTAATGTGAAACTTAAAACCCTCAAAACTGGGCCAAGTGGAGAGTTTGGACCACAAATGCGGCCGGCCCTCCTGTGGGGGTGAGGGGGAGGAGGAGGGGGGGTTTCTTCCTTTTAATGTGTGGTTGATTTGTTACAATAATCCTCGGCCATCAGTGTAGCATGGTTTCGTAGCAGAAGGTCTGTGGACTGTTGTTTATGTATCTCGTTTGCGTCAGTGCTCTCCGCAGCTTGCTTTAATATTCCTCCACAGAGCCAAAAGTGCTTCAGCAACAACACACATCAGAGAGCTTGGTATAAAAACTCAAAAGTCCTCCCTATTCGGAAAATGACTCTAGCTGACCTTTTGTGGAGAATTGTTAAAAAGTAGGACACTGATGTATTGCTTTAAATGTTGAAACCATTTTTTTCCCTTTTTTTTTTTATCTCCCCTCATTACATTCATTTTTGCATTTTTGCAACACGAGCATCAGCAGTGTTTGGACACACCTTCTAATCCAATGTTGATGAATTTCTATTTTTTTTTTCTACATTCCAGACCAATACTAGGACTTTTAAAAATATTAATTAATACATGCGGAATTAGGAAATTAAGTAACAACAACAGTCTGTTATTTTAAGATATGACGATATGCTGTTCAGTATTGTCAAGTGTATTTGCAAAATCCATCCAGCACCATGATGAAACTGGCTCTCATGAAGACCATCCCAAGACTAAAACTTACCTCTGCTGCAGAGGAGAAAATTATTTCCAGTTACCAGCCTCAGAAATCAGCAATTAACAGTACCTCAGATTAGAGCCGTTATGAAGGCTTTACAGATCATAAGTAGCGTACATGTCTCATTATCATCTGTTCAAAGGAGATTGTTGCATATTTTGCTTGCTTTTAGAATTGTTTACAATGTAGGAAGAAAGAAAAATCAGGAAAGACCATGGAATTAGAAGATGTGTGCAAACTGTTAACTCTGTTGGTGTCTATGCAATTTAATTGCTCTTTTGTTGGTTAATTCGCTACGCACTGCAATAGATTCAAAAGAACGAACAACTCGGACTCATACAGTAAGAAGAACCGCTCAGGGGTGCGTTTCCCAAAAGCATCGTTAGCCAACTATGGTCGCAAGTTCCGTCGTTACCAACATAGTTCAACAACTAGGTGTTTCCCGAAACCATAGTTCAAACGAACATTCGCAAACAGCGTCGCAAACTTACGTGGTTGGAACTACAGCCTTCGACCTGTGGTTAGAAGCAGAGTTCCTTGCCGCGGCTGGGTATGTTCTATTCACAGTTAACGACCCTACGCCCTATTAGTTTCTAAAAAAAATTCCCAACCACTTTGAGCGATTTGGAAAACTTAATGTTTTGGTGCTCAGATATTAGGTTATTAATTTTTCGGTTATTTTTATTACAAATTCACTTTAAACGATATAACAGCGGTACCATCGCAATTATTCTCCCTTCGAAGTGCCCTACAGACGCATTATTTATGCCGGTTGGAACACAGCCTTGGTTTCGTTTGTGCGAAGAAAAAGTGAGTTTTTAACTGAGTATCTTTAAACATACCCAAAGAGAAATGTCTCATAACAATATTTGTAGTAGTATGTTAGAGGTTTTCACTTATAATGAATGTTATCTGAATGTTATACAGTGCACAAAGTGTTAAGCACTAAGAAATTGTAAAATGTATGCACTACCATAGTGTAAGCCTATTTAAAATATTACTCAATATATGTAAGCCTATTTAAAATATTACTCAATATATATTCAATGAATGTACCCAAATAAATCAACAAACTGGGGTTTGGGGACTGGCTGGGAATCGAACCCGGGCCGTCCGCACAGTAAGCAGAACAGCTACCGCTGAGCCACAAATTGGTCACAGCTGCAAAGTCCCTCCACTTGTTTCTGACTTCCTCTGGGCTTCTCTCATACCCATTCCCAGAAGCATACATTTTTTGTGCGATTTCATTCCAATTTTTTGTCCGAATTTGTAACTGCAAGCTCTTTTTTTTAGTAAATTGTGGTTTTCGTGTCATTTTTTCACGTCAACTCTCATTAAACCATGGCTGTATGTAAAGGGACTTATATAGGAAATAATATTGAGCAAAATAGGTAACAGGTGTTCACAACACAATCCCAGCGTTTTCAAAGCCCATCATTTCTTTTTATTTTAATTGTACTGATGTATCAATACCAAATAAAAAATGAGTTCAAATGAAATATTGAAAAATGAAAAATGTTGCGTTTGTGACATTATTACACCACGTCTACGTTACGTCACTGCGAAAGCGCATTGAATGCGAGCCGAAGAGAGAGAGAGAAAAAATAAACACACTATACAGTAGGGGGCGATATGTGCCTATTGCACTACTCCGCCATTGTATCGAAGAAGAAGAAGAACTACGGTTCAAACCAACGTAGTTCTAACCATGGAAGTGCGACGCAGGTACTATGGTTTTGGGAAACACTTGTGACTAGTTAGTTATTTTCTTCAACGTTGCATCGTACTATGGTGGTTAAGCAAAGAGCTACATAGTTGTACGGGAAACGCACCCCAGTTCTGTTTTCCTGTATAATGCACTGCATAACCTCTATGAGAGTCACATGACAAACAAAATGAGCAGCTCATCTCTCGTCTCTTCTGGTCCGAATTTTTATTTATTTATTTATTTATTTTTATCATATGTCCTTAGCTGCATTGTAATGTCTTCATTAATGGGACTATAACCAAAATTTGTGTATGTAGACGTGTCGGGTGTCTGTTGATTGAAAATGTAACATTTTATTTAATTTCTCGTCATTTTGATGAATGAGATTCAAAGAACCGAGATACAAACTTCCCATCACTATTAGCTGCATCGACTCAGTTTTGATTCAGAATCAGTTCACACACTTTATTTAATCACACCTCTTATTGTTCTTAATTTTGTGAATTCCTTAAAATTATTTCATAACTTTTGCCAAAATATAAATCACTTGCATCATCTGGACATACCAGAGTAAGTATTGTAAGATTATTGCGTCATCTTTTTTCCAGTTTGTTAGGTTTCTGTAATACTGCCACCTACTGAACTGGAGTGTGGAGAAGTACATGGGCTTGGGTGCCGAAAAATGTATTACTTTGCATCAGACCTGACATTTGAACAATCAACAAAACCAGTTACACTGCATTTTAATTAATACACAAGACAAATCTGACAATAAAATTTAGTACCATCAATAATCATAATGCCCAAATATGAAACAAATCGATGATACACAGCTGTCATGTGATCTTAGTGTAGCTTGCATTTATATAGGCCAAAAGAAAGTTGTGTAGCTATGAGGATAAATGATGGATTATTTCCTTTAAATAAACTCAACTCTGGAGTAAGGCTAAATTTCCTGGTTATGACTGAAATTGTATGTTGTATTTTTTTTATGCAGTGTGTGCAATACCAAAAAAAAAAAAAAACTCGGTTGGTAACCCAGTGTAAGGTTCTATCCAGTGACGGAAACTTCAAAGCACTTTTTGTAAGTCGCTCTGGATAAGAGCATCTGACAAATGACTAAATGTAAATGTGTATGTTTTTTATTTTTTTATTTTTTTTGGGTACGTGGGAAATTGTGTATGAGCACAAGCACAGTGTGCGCATGTGTGTAGGCATGTGTTGTAAATACCACAGCAGTGGGAACCTGTCCAGTAAAACTGTCGCATTTCTCCCGTTAGCAGCATGCAGAGTCTTTAATCTTGACCACATTGGGAAGTTCGCTTAATTCACACACGAACTGTCCAGTGTTTTAAACACATCACTACATCTTACTTACATGGTTCATGCAAATAAAATGTTTTCAACGTCCTGACTTTTTTTTTTTTTCAAGCTGCAGCATCTCTTATAATAACAATAAAGGGCTTGGAAGTGAGTTGATGGCTAAAGTTTTTAAAGGCATTAGTTTTCTGCATCTAGCAACGTGCAAGTTTAAAACGTATTTTTCTTTAGGACAGTATTTCTGTTGTTTTGAATGTTTTGAGGTTTTTCTCCGTAATATATAGACTTGTTTGAGTTTAATATGTATTTTATGGTGGCATGAGAGTGCAAGTGTTTGCATGTGTTTTTATATCTAGAGGGAGTTCAGGTGTCTCCAAAAAGGACTGGTAGATCTAACATTATTATTATTATTTACAGTTTCCTTTGAGCTTTCAATGTTGACGTTAGATTTATTTCTAGCATAGCATTAATTAATATTAATAACTGTGCCAGTTGTAATTCGATAAAGTGTATGTGTGTGTCTGGTGCACATATTGCTTGAGGGGCCGTGTAAATCAGCTATCATTAAGAAGGGCCTTGGTGCATGTTCTTGATTTACTCCATGGAACTGCCACTAGAACCCATTAAAGCCTCCACTATGGAGAGAAAAGTGAATCTAATAGCCCAGGTTTGTGCTGTTTAAGCCCTGTTGCAGGATGTGAGGCAGTGTGACGGTCTGTCGTGGTGACTGTAGAAGGCATGACTTATGTCGTGATCACAGTCTCACTTTAGCTGCAGTACATAAAACATGCATAAATGATGGGTTTTACAGGTATACAGGCAGTTTTAGACAGGGAAGTACAGAGCATAGGTTGTGAGACGCTTTTGTAACCATTGATTTAGCTCTAACGGATTTCCTTCTTTTCAATATTTTCTTACTTTATATTGCAGTCTCCCAGTCCTGCCAGCTCCAGCTCCAGTTCAAGTTCAGGATACAGACCTACACACAAGAGACAAGGTAACCTCTACTGGATTCTAGTCTCTTGCTTCATGTAGCATTTTAACACATATTTTATGTTTAGTTTTTAATACTTAATATATCCCAACCCTTCTGTTATTTGTATTGCTGAATAATAATTTTAATATCAATTCCTTGCTATTCAGTCGATTTGGCATCATGCATTTTACACTCCTGCTTTTGTTTTTAAGTTAATGATGGCACCATGGAACCATTAGGTAACCGGTTTGGCTCTAGGTGGTGCTATTGAAACAGCTTTTTATTGAGTGCAATCATTGTTTTGAATTTATAGAGTGACAATTGGGACGTAGCTAGAAATGCTGTGCCATCTTTTAAAAGTCTGATCTGTGCTTGATGGATTCAGAGGAGAAAAACATTTAATTGACCTGTTTCTGCTATTTATTCAGCTCCAGAATTGTCACCCTTGGTAAAGATGAGTAAAACAAAAGGCACGGATGACTGATGAAAGGTTCCAGTTACATTTTGTTCATGAGAATGTCCAATGACATTTTTTTTCCTTTTTTTAATTTTTTTTTTTTTTATTAATTTTTTTTTTTTTATGAGGTACCAGTAATTTTGCCATTACTGTGTGTGTATGTATATATATATATATATATATATATATATATATATATATAGGCGGCGTAGTGGTTAGCACTGTCGCCTTGCACCTCCAGGGTCTGGGTTCGATTCCCCGGCCAGGCTCGATTCCCGTCTCTGTGTGCATGGAGTTTGCATGTTCTCCCCGTGCTCGGTGGGTTTCCTCCAGGTACTCCGGTTTCCTCCCACAGTCCAAAGATATGCAGGTTAGGCTAATTGGCGTTCCTAAATTGCCCATAGTGTGTGATTGGGTGTGTGAGTGTGTGTATGTGTGTGTGCCCTGCGATGGATTGGCACCCTGTCCAGGGTGTACCCCGCCTAGTGCCCGAAGTCTCCTGAGATAGGCTCCAGGTCCCCCGCGACCCTGAACACAGGATTAAGCGGTATAGAAAATGAATGAATGAATGTATATATATTTTTGTGGTATTTTGGTCTGTCCATGTGCCATCTGGAGACTGATACTCTCCCCATCCTGGAGATCATAAGATCAATCATTTCTGTGGGCTTTAGTTAAGGGGTCAGGTTGCCAACTCCATGGTCATTCACACACTACAGGCGATTTGGGAACGCCAGTTAAACCTAACCTGCATGTCCTTGGACTGTAGGGGAGAAACCAGATCACGCCGTGGAAACCAACCAAACACAAGATCGTAAAACATTTAACAATCATCCAGGCAAAAAGTCGTCGACAATTTTACGGATGAGATTTGACAAAGTATCTGCACAAGACATTTTCAATATCCTTCTATTAATATCTGTCTTTATCAAGGGTGGCAATAATTCTGGAACTGACTGTATGAACGATTTCAATCTCCAGTTGTCAGTCAGTTGTTTAGTGTTCTCTCTGTTGTGCACATTCAGTGCTCGGTCCTTTGCAGACGATAATTCCAGAATTGCACTCAGATGACAATGAAGACGAGTCAGAGGAGGAAGATGACAACGATATGGACTCGGACATGGAGCGTCCCTTACACACACACACGACGCATCGCCATCGCAGGTGGACATTTCTCAGATTTTTTTCCTTGTTGAATTTAACCAATCCCTTTTTGATTTGAGTTTTAAAGACTTTGTGAATTTAATGAACTGTTGTAAGGTTACCCATTATAACTACATAAAGTTTTATTGCTCAAGTGCTTGTTAACCATTTTGTCACAATGATTTTACCAGAACTATTTGAGGTTTTTTGTTTTTGCTGTATCTAGAGCGGTGCTAAAATTTTGGTTCCTTTGAGTAAATTCACTGCAATATCCAGGCTTTTGGCGTTTGACATTTACAGTTACACAGATGCAGTAAATCTTTCTCTTCTGATTATAGGGTGAGTTTGAGTGACGGTAGTGACAGTGAGAATAGCTCCACCTCTTCACCGCTCCCACATAACGAGGCCCCGCCCATCCTGAAGGCCAGCAATAATCCGGTAAGAGCAGATCGACATTCACAAATTTGTTATTAATTGACCTAATGGACAGTGATGAAACTCTTATTTTACAAAGCATTTTAAAATACTGAGATAAGGTGGTGCCATATTTTTAAGGATAAAATGTGTTTTCCTTTGTTGTATCTTGCATACTTTTAGTTGATCAGTTAGAGTACGATTATAAAGATTTTTTTCTTTTTAATCTTATAGAATTTATTAGGAAACTCATGATTGATGCGTAAAACTACAATCTCCCAGTGTCCAAAGTTTTTATGATACGGTTATAAAATATGCTAAGATGAAGACAGACTTTCAGAACATATTATTACTAAACATTACATCATGCAAGTAAGTCAAAAAATCTTTAAAAGTTCAAACAAAAGAAATCAAAGGTGATTGATGAAGTCTGACACTAAAAAATCTTCTTCAAAGTAAAAAGTTTGTAAAGACTTGAGAACAAAAAATAATCTAGAGAGCTTTATACTGCATATAAAATATTGTACTCAATGCTTGCTTTGGCTGTCTATGAGTTATTGTAAATGAGTTAACATTTTCTTAGACATACAGTCCAAGCACAGAGCAGTCCATTAGAGACACTCTTGATTGGAGTGCTACGGTAGCTCCATATCTTTAACTGAGCTACCACCGCTGCTTTACAAGTCGAACCTGTTGGGATCCCACAAGTGTGCCTGCAAGCTATTTGCTTTCACTATGTAAAATATCTTGGCTACCTTAAAATTATTTTCCCCATATTCTAAAAAATGTCTTTGTACTAATTGAATATACTTTTATGTGATCTCAGTGTAATTCATGCCAGTGTTACAATTTGAATAATCCTGTTCTCTTACAGATTCTAGAAGTGAAGAGTCCCATGAAGCAGACAAAAGTGGATAAAAACAAGAATATTGACTGTGACAAGGTGATTATTACAATAATAACACTCATAATAATAATTCCCAGCATGATCAGCACTAGAGTGTTCTAGTATGTTATGCGGTGGGAGTTGAAAAGTCGAAAGGTTGATGTGTGTATTGAGTTTGGCTGGTCATTAAGGCATTTGTTGTATTGTTTTAGGCCTACTTGGATGAACTGGTGGAGCTCCATAGAAGACTAATGGCACTGAGAGAGAGGCACATATTACAGCAGGTATTGTTTTTACCTTCATGGGAAATAATAGCCAAGAATCCTTTTGGGGAGTTGTAAGGAGAAAAATTCCCTTTTACAAATATCATTTCATTGGATTCGTTTCATTTCCTAAGCTCAGAGCAATAAGGATGAAATCGATAGCAAATATATGGAACTTCCTTAAAGCAGATAATACAGTAGGCATATACTGTACATGAAACATTAAACATCAACGGCTTTATCATTAAACCAGGGCTTTTTTTTTTTTTTTTAGCCCCCCCCCCCCCATGAAGTTGTTCATTATAATACTGTTTAGCCTAGTCGGTATGACTGAATGGACAACCAAGTTTGGCTGGAATATAGAGATAGCTTGGGAGATTTCCAAACAAAGATTGGAAGCATATGCATAGTGCAAGATCAAGCCAATCCCTTGGAGCCTTAATAGATAATCCACCTCCTCAACCTTGAAACACTGATAATCAACTGGACTGCTTGAAAAACAAAGAAGAAGAAAAAAAAAAAGCTATTGACATTTTCTAGTTTGTTTAACAGGTTTCTAATGTCCAATGAAAAAGCTTTGATTATTGGACGTTTATTTTGCTCAATGCCCAAATAAATAAAGATCTTCAAATTGACCTAGTTCATATCTGCATCTTTTTTTTTCTCCCAAAATAAAATAAGTTATTGTTTTTGTTTTTTGAGGGGGTTTTAAGCTGTCAAATAAATCCATTAGCAATTAAACTGCCTAATTTCTTCATCCAGACAGCACTTGGGTCACATAAGCAGCTGACTTCTGTCTTTACTGTTGTCATAACAGACCCCTGGGTCTCTCTGTTCCTGGCCTTAGTTCAGCATAGAGACAATAAATTCTTTCCATATGGGGTCTGGCTTTGTAGTGTGAAAGAGATCAGGTTTGGGTCCCATTACTGAACAGTTCCATTTGTGCACAACCCCTTCTGCATCACTCACCTCCCATGCCTTTAATTTGCTAGCGTGATCGCTTCGAAATAAAGAAATACGGCTGGTACCAATAAGTTGCCATGGTAGACGAGCATCTCTCCTGGTACGTTCAGACGAACGGCATCATGTAGAGATTAGGGGCTCCTCATTTTTATTGAAGGCTTGATAAGACAAAACCACTCATTCAGCAAAACGTCCCTTAAACCTGGTTGTATCTAGCTGCTCTATGTAAAAATCCGAGTTTAATGTATTGAGGACAAAATGTCAGTACCGATTGCTTGAGTTGCTTATCCTTTGTCCTCATTTTCCCCTTCCAGATTGTAAACCTCATTGAAGAAACTGGACATTTTCACATCACAAACACAACCTTTGACTTTGACCTTTGCTCCTTGGACAAAACCACAGTTCGAAAGCTGCAGAGCTACCTAGAAACCTCTGGAACATCTTGAAGACGTGTGCAGCTGGCTGCCATGAGCAGGAACACCAGACCTCCTGATTGTCCTCCTGATTTTGTCTCAATCAACTTGTGGCATTGTTATGGAATCGGCTTCATATCAAGAGTTCCTGGAGCTCCTTTCTTCTCTCTGTGTGCCTCAGAGATGGATGTGAGATTCTTCCTGTCCACCAGGACTTCACCTGAAAAGCCTTGAAAAGTCCAGCATTGCCAAAAAAAAAAGGGAATAAGTTCATTGCGCCAAAAAAAAAAAAAAAAATCAGCGACAAGAAAAAGAAGAAAAACAATAACAGTGTGCATATTGTTACGATGAATGAATGATGTTCGGTTCCGTTCTTTGTGATGAATGCATGTCTCAACACTGCCTTACACCATTGTCTATTTATTGAGTATGAGTTTCAAGTGTGTGTGTGTGTGTGTGTGTGTGTGTGTAAAAGCAAATGATATTAAACTTGTGCAAGCACTTGGGCACAGTCATGTCATTGGTGTTTTAAGGTGGTGAAGTGTTAGATTTTGCTCACCAAGTCTAACGATTGCATCTGGTGTGAAAGGAAGAACAAATTATCCGTGACATAAGACTGTTTGGACATTTAAAGGCACTGTAGAAATTGTGATTTTAGAGGAACACACCATTGTTGGTCTTACTGCTGTTTCCAGAGAAAGCAATGTCATGAGACAAAATGTCACGGTGAGGATCAAATACTATTTTTAAGCCATTGCACATGAAGGCAGTACCAACATTTGGAATGATTTAGGAATGTCACCTTTCCTACTGGTCAGGACTGGGCTACAATAATGATTGATTTTAAGGCCAAATATGCTTACGTTGTAAGAATGTGTCTCAGTTGAAAGCTGTCTTATTGAATCTGTTGATGTTATTTATTTCATAGGGACCACAATCGCTTTTTGGCTGTCTCTAAACCAGTGGGAACTGGTTATGGGTCTTTTTGAAATTTTAGTTTTTACCCCTCCTTAAAGTTTACAGCTTGATCAATTGGTAGATGTCAGTGTGGGCAGATTGTACAGTTGAGCTGTAGGCTTGATGGTTGAACTATGCCATACGGCAAGACCAGTATGTTTAGATGGGTTATTTTAAATGAAATGAATACATCTGTAAGTGCTACAGATTTTTTTGTGTGACCAGACTGGGAGGGGGCTGAATTATTGGCACTGTGTGTATAAAAGAAAAAAGGAAAAAAAAGAAAAGTGTACGAATTTTTCATAATTGCATTTTTGTATTGTGTTTGTTTTTGAATGAAATCAAATCTTGTAAACCTTTTTTTCCCCTGTCTGGATTTCCCTGATTTGAGTTTCTCAACCCAAAGAACTTTTAGTTTAGCTATCATTATATAATGTTTATAGGTGTGTATAAACTTTATATGTGATAAAATCTGAATATCTTTCCTTTCTTGGAAGGTACTGGCCTGATTCCAGTTGAACTTTATTTATCCTAATATAACTTCCAAACAGTCTGCATCAGTGTCTGGTTATTGACTAGAAAGTGTCTATGATGAGAATGATTGATTATTGTGAAGAACAATGTATAGCTTGTATATAAATCAACCGCAATCGGAGCTGACTGATGTACCTCCAAGCAGTGATTATGGGGTCCAAGCACTCTGTGATGACATATGATTGTTCAAGTGCACTGATCGTTTTTAAAGGTCTTGGCTGAAAATTAAGGGAGATTATTTCATGAATATACAAACATCTTCAGTATAGTGCCACTTAGAGGTGAAGTGCCGGAGCACAGGTGGTCCTTGGCGTGTGGTCTGCAACACACCTACCATACTTGGTCTTAGTAAAACAAAGTTAAAAGTTCCTGTTATAAATATCAACAAAAGAAAAAAAACATTTGTCAACGCGCACACACACACCTACCTGGGTCTCAATATGCCAAAACAGAAATGCAAAACAGATTTTGTTACATCATTACTGGTGAACAGTTTTAAATTTCATAAGACTTTTGATAACCTTGATGATGGCCTCTCCAGGCCATCTGATTGGACCAAATTTGTAGGTATAGTAAAGACAACTCTTAATTTATAACTGTGCATGTTTGAATGTTGTGTCCATTAATTCACCTAGAATGAGTAATTTGAATAATCCTAGTTAATTGGACTCTTGATTCTGTGAGAAATGGTTCTGAAGTTATGAATGGAAATAGATGCCCAAAATGTGTTAAGGGTTAAGGGGCATCTATAAAATTGTGCCGAGTAGAAATTTGGGACCGTGGCGGATCAGTGTGCAAAATAATAATGTTTAAATAATACATTAGTTGAAAAAAAAAGAAAAAGGGGGGTGTAGTGTTTAGCACTGTCGCCTTGCACCTCCAGGGTCTGGGTTCGATTCCCGGACAGGCTTGATTACCGCCTCTGTGTGCATGAAGTTTGCATGTTCTCCCCGTGCTTGGAGGGGTTTCCTCTGGGTACTCCGCTTTCCTCCCACAGTCCAGAGATATGAAGGTTAGGCTAATTGGCGTTCCTAAATTTCCCTGCCATAGTGTGTGAATGGGTGTGTGTGTGTGTGCCCTGCGATGGATTGGCACCCTGTCCAGGATAAATCGGTATAGAAGATGAGTGAGTGAAAAAAATACTGGAGGTGACATAAAAAAAGACAAAGCTCATCTTCATTTAGGTGATACCAGATAGTGAGAAAATAAATAAATCTCTTCTTTAACTGTTATCTACAGTATATAAAATGAAATATGTTTTAGTTCAAATGAAATTCAGTGTGTTGAGATTACCAACTGTTCACTGATGGAGACTTCCGACCAATTGTTTGTGCAACTACAAAAAACTTAATCAATAATCACATTGGTTCTTGGACTCTTAATTAGCTGCTGGAAATATAGTGACCTGAAAAGAAATAGTAGGTTAGCAATCTAAATTTGATGAAGAGTCCGGTACATTTTGATGGGAGTCTTTTAGCTCCACGCTACAATCAAAGCCCCATACTTTGCAAGTCTAAATCTAGCATGTCTTTGTATTGTAACAGTATCATGCAGTGAAGATGGTTAAGTCATTAGTGGAGCTTATACAGTCCATTAGCAGTGGTGTTCTAGTGGAAAGCATCACTCATGTCTCACTTAAGAAGATATGTACAGTACAATCTAATATTCTTTAGTAGACTCTGAAAGAGGGAAAGTTCATGAATGGAGTTTATTAAATCACACAACCTTCCTACTCTCTATGGAAATGTAGGTCATTAGTCATTTTGCAACAATTCCACAATTTATTTGACCTGTACACTTTCTATTAATAACCTCTAACTTGTCTTTCTTATTGTATATTATATTCTATAGCAAAAAAAAAGGTTATGGCACACAATGAGACAAAGTAAAACCAGATGAAGGTTTTCCTTTAACACACTGGCTTTGGTGATGAGGAAAGAGATATTTTATGTTTGAAAGCATTCTTCATGTCATTTTTCACCAGATGAGATGGTTAGATCCTATTTTCTTTATGTCCTTCAATCGCTTTTGTCCAGCCTTCGAATGGCAGCTAGGACGCGTGAGAGCATCTGTAACATTCCCACTAAGCCTTTTGCTTTAACACCATTCCACAAAGACCATGAGCAGCTGAATGTCAACACAGAGCCATGTGTCGGGACTGCTGCCCATCTGTAGCCACATGAACTTTCACACTCATGTCAGACAACCAGCATGCGATACTAAAGAACGATCAACATAAAGGACAAATCTACGCAGATTAGTAGCTCAGTTGTTGATTGCAAAACGGTAATGGATAGAGAAATGGAATCTGGTCCAAAATCTACTTATACATACTGTATATGCTGAATGAACTGTATTAGCACTGTAACTGCATCTGTGGAATATGCTCATGAAGAACTTGGAAGAAAAAAAACGTTGCCAGATTGATCTTTTTCACTGCTTATATGCAGTATATATTTAACTCATGAATCATGTCACTTTTTATTTTGAAACCATAATTTACTGTAAGAAACACTCTTTCTTTTCCTTTTTATAATAATTTATGTCTGTCTTTCTGTCTAGATTTCTTTCAACCTCTTGTACTGTATTTCCTACATTTCCATTTGCAGTTATATAAAGCAGTGAAGCAGTAATTTATTTTAGGATTCATGCTGTTCAGAGTTCTGGAACTGTGAAACATATCATTTACAAGTGAAACGTATATAATGCACTAATCTTGCGTGACAAACTGGATTATTAAGCCTATCGGCAAATATCAAGCATGAAACTAACCATGAGACTATATTGAACAAGTGTGTATGTGTGTGTCTGAGATAGAGAGAGAGAGAGAGGGACCTTTTTGTGGATATTTGGCTTGTGCCCCGGCTTTTTTTCTTTAACTAACCATTGCACCTTTTTTTTATGTAAATGTAGTTTTATATACAATGTTTCCTTTCATGTACTGATGTTACGGTTAAGATTAGATTCCAGTATTGTTGGACATTAATTAGCCATCTTCATAATTATGTCAAAGGACGAGGACAGTAAGACACTTTGTAAGTAACACTTTGTAAAGCGAAAAAAAAAGAATGCTCCAAAATATTACTGGTTTTAACATTACGGTTGACTTTAGGTTTCATATTAATTACCAACAGTAATAATTGTCATTTGAAGGTTTCATTAAGAAAGCCAAAAATATATATAGTGTGTGTGTGTGTGTGTGTGTGTAAGAGAGAGCTTGGTTCTTAATATTGCCTGTCACACTGTCTGTCCCTCCCACCCAACACCTGTTCATTACATCATAAATCTGCACCGAGAGCCAATTATGAGAGCCACAGAAAGTTAAACCCCTGCTTTTGTTCAAAGACATAAAGCCAAAAACACTTTCACACAACGAATAAAGAAAGGAATGAAATGCTCTTCAGCAAGACCACATTGAACTGCTTGGGTTTTGTGAAAATATTCCCTGCAAAACAATTTACAAGAAAGTGTACAGGTTTCATCACATTCTGGAGAAACTTGTACACTTTCTATTAATAACCTCTAACTTGTCTTTCTTATTGTATATTATATTCTATAGCAAAAAAAAAGGTTATGAGAAATAAATCCCTTATTGGAGCAGAGAGAGAGAGAGAAACACAGCAGCCCAAATTCATGGTCAAAACTTCAGACAGCTCTGCCCTCAGACAGTCTATACGTGGCCAGAGATACACCACAGGAAAAGCATTGTTTCCTCAACTTCTTTTACACTGGTCTCCAAATGAGCACGAACAAGAGGAAGAAAAAAAGAAGGCTGCACAAGTTTTGGGATCCTGGATTAACTTAAGCCATCTCACATTGCTGGCGTGCGGGTGGAGGGAAGGGAGTGGGGGGACGGCTGGTTCACAGTCAGTGCCAACAGCGGGACATCCTGTTTGAGCCTCCAAATGCCATTTCCTCTAATAAAAAAAGGAGAGACCTTCCACACTGAACTCCCACAGAAGCGAAGCAAGGACATTGATCATCATCCTGGCTCATGGCCAAGGCTTCGAGAGAAAGGCTTCGTGAGAGCCTCTGGGCGGCAGTCATAAAAAAAATGCACCTAAATGTCATTAAAGCCGAAGGTTGGTGAAAAGTCTTCGGCAGCATTTCCAAAAGACCATTCACAGTGCGCTGGGTACGAAAGCTTAGAACATTACCTTTTAAGAAAAAAAGGAAGCTTGGTTTTTCTTGTTTTTTTTTTTTTCACTACTGTAACGCTGAGCTGCATAAATAGAACTTATTCAGAAAAAAAAGTTTATTTCAAAAAAGCTGCAATTTTTTTTTATCATTTTAAAAATATATCTTTTTAAACTGTAGATGCTTTGACACAAAAAAATTTTCACATTACATTTCAGACTGAACCTCAATGATGAAGACTATGAGCATGAGTCTGCAGAAGAGAATGTAACAACAGGCCCCTAATATCACTTTCCTTTCTGAAAGGCCCTCATTTAAATCTGAACAAAACTAGTTCAAATATTTGTCCACCTTTAATCTGTCTCCTCTCTCTACGTGGGCATCGTGTTCGAGAATAAGTGGTTCAGAAAGAAAGTAATTGAGAGAGAAAGCCAGAAAATCCTCCCCAAACTTCCTATTCTCTGAGTGATTTCATCTTGAAGTCGCTAAATCCGTTATTCTCCGATTTGCACAGCGACAATAATTCAAAGGTCCGTCGCCATGTTTTCGCCAAGTTGTCTCTGGGCCCTTTCTTCAGACGCTCACCTCTCTGCCAGACCTTTGTGAAGAATTCTGGGTGGCAGCCATGTCATTGGAAATGCATACAAATTAGCTTTTTCAAAAACATCAGCTTGAGTTATGTAAAGAACAAAAGAAAGCAGACTTCAAAGTGATGGGCGAAGCTGAAGGGAGGGATGTTGGCGAGAAGGAGGGAGATCTTCGGTCCAGCTTCGTGAAGGGAACAGAATGGAGGAGGATAGACGGTTTTGACATAACTGGCCCTCCAGACGGCTGGGGATTTGATTGTTTCTTACGAGCCCCCGTCTCTTTCACATGTTTGGGCCCGGACCCCCGGTACCCTCAATGTGGGCCCGGACTCTTGGAGTGAAGCCCAGAGCCAACCTGCTCTTTGATTGGCCTGACTGAGGCTTTGTTCTCCCTCACGGAGCTGGGTGGGTCAGTGACCCGTGACCCTCCAACCAGCCCACCAGTCTGTGTTAGTGTGTGAGTGCCCAGACACTCTCCCTCACACACACATACAATGATTCAGTCGCTAAATCCTTCTCAAAGGAGGAAAGGTGGGGGCCTGAGAGAGAAAGACACACACACACACACACCGAGGAAAAAAAACACACATTCAGATGGCCAGGCTGGGTAAAGCTGCATGGCCCAGGCTTTCAAAATCAACCTCTTTAAAAAAAAGAAAAAACCTATAGAACTTTATTATCCACATAAGAGCACTTATTTGTTACATTTGTATGCTTGAGATTTCTTGCATTTTCAGACCGTTTTAGATGAGGGGAGAAAAGACACTTGATATTAAAATTACTTTTTTGGATGTAGTTTGAGAATATATAAATAAGCTAAGAATAAATTAACACTGGTCTCAGCTAGGATAGCTTATTCCAAGTGTCTTTTTTTTTCAGTTTTAACTAAGTGACAAACCATATGAATGAAAAGTCAAGTTAAATTTAGAGTAAATTTAAAAGTCATTAAGCCTTGGATTCAGCAGTTGGCAGTAACTATTAGAACCTCAGTGTGAATACATCTTATTTCCTCTGAGCTAATTGAAAACAAATGAAAAGAGAGTTACTATGCTGTGTTACTTTATGTAATGGGCTGTGGCTGGCTGTGCCGGCCTTCATAGTCTACATTAAACAGTAGTTTGGCCCGTTCTTGAAAGAAATCTCATTACTTACATGTTTTAGCAATGTACAATTAATCACTTCTGGTAAATAAAACACGGCGACCATTTCAAACATTGGTTAGTGCTGAGTTCAGTGAAGCTCATTGAAAATAATTAGAAATGGAACAAGGATCCATGAGAACATGAGAAAATATACACACATTATATATGATAGACAGTTTAAAAAAAAAAGTGATAAAAGGGCATTAGGGCTTTCCTGCCAACTTGGATCAAAGCCAGTTCTGCCCCCAACTAACCCCCGGATGACAAACAGCAGACCTTCAACTCGCCTCCTTGTCTGATCGGCTCCTTCACACAGCAAAAGAGCTGATGTGGAAAAGCTCATTGCTGCCAGGCAACAACTGGGCCGCTTTGCCTCGTAATGAATTGAGGACATCTGGAGCCTCAAGCTGGTGATGCATCAGATGAAAGTCCAAGGCTCACCACAAAACTACAGCAATCATTTTTCATGGAATTTGCTGGAAGGTATGATAGTGTACTGTACATGTATGATGTTCTTTGTTTGGTGCTGGAAGCATGAAATCCTGACTACAGTGAAACTGACTGGGGATGTTTCAGTTAAGCTCACTTGACACTTGACCATCAATTACAGCAAACGTCACTGTGATCAATTCATTTGTTTTTTTACTCCAAGTGCCCAACTTGCACCGTATCTGCTTCCTTATTACACTCTTTCCACATATTATATTCTAAAATCAAGCAGGACTAGATTTTTTAAAAAGTTAACCGAAAACTTTCTCTGCAGTAATGGATGGTGCATGTTTTTTCATGTCTGTGTTTTACTACCTCTTGAAAGACTTCCAGTGTCACCAAATTTTCTATCCAGTTCAGGAAGTGCCACCCTTGTCTGGAATTCTCCTACACTCCTGTTCAGGGAAGACGCCCTGAATTGGTACAAAAATATAATTATCCATTGTGCCCCAAGATTGTTGAAAAATGCCACCATTTCTGCCAACTCCAGCAGCCCTGCCAAAAATCAGCCAATCTGTTCTCTCCTGCTGGGATCCTGAAAGGGCTTGTTTTGATCAATAAGCAAACCCCAACACTAATTTATCCAGTTAAGTGCCAGTGCACGTCACTCTTTATTTGTTTGGACACGCTGTCTGGAGCTCCTCTGACAGAGACTGTCTCACAAGCCTCAGGTTATTACCAATCAGGGGCTAGTAATTTTCTCTCCATTTGAGATGGGATGTCACATTTGATTTTCATGAAGCACTCAGTAAACTGAAGCAACTGCATTCCAATAATTACGACTGTGGACAGCAAAGACGGGGGGAGCTTGGTCCATGGTGAAAAATACTGTAACCGATCACTATGGAGACTGTTTTTTTTTTATCTTTATTTATTTTTTAAGTGTGACACCCCATCTCAAATGGAGAAGATCAGTATAATCATAGCAAATCATGAGATAGCCTGTTTATACACATTGAAAGTTGTTCATTTTTTAAATGAGCAAACCTGAGGAGAACTAACATGGATGAAAAACACAGACATACACTACCGTTCAAAAGTTTTAGATCAAAAGATTAATCTCCTTTGAACAGTTGATATTGAGATGTGTCTGCTACTTCTGCTCTGTAAAGACTTCATAACTCCTCTAATCTGAGGTGCTGTTAATTGGTAATTTTTCAGGCTGATAACTCTAAATGAACTTCTCGTCTGCAGCAGAGGTAGGTTTTGGTCTCGCCCTCCTGGGATGGCCTTCATGAGAGCCAGTTTCATTATGGTGCTTAACGGATTTTGCAAATGCACTTGACAATACTGTTCTTGCAAGAACTATTACAGAAAGGCTGACCTCTGTGTCTTAAAATAACAACTAAGTGTTGTTTTTGTTGTTGTTATGTAATTACCTAATCCCATATGTGTTATTTTATAGTTTTGAAATCCCCAGTATTGTTGTAGAATGTAGAAAATAAATCACTAAACAAAAACAAAGAAATTTGCAAGTTATCTAAAACTTTTGAACAGTAGTGTATGTGGCATATATGACATACACACACAAACACACACACACACACATATATATATATATATATTGGAACACAATGTAGACACTCGTTCACAATATGGGCCAATTTAGCATAGCCAAGCCACCTACTGGTTTCTTGGACGGTGGTTGGTTGGAAACTGGAGAACCAGAAAAAAAAAACATACAACCACAGAGGGAACATTCTACGTGTCTGGCGCTGTGGAGGTAGCAATGACACCCTCTGGGCCACCATGCTGCCTGATTGTTGCTTTCAATAAGGATGATGATGATGATGACAAAAATCTTTTTTCAGAGTGATGTGTGTGATATCAAATGGCATACTCTTCAGAAATGCCATTTGGATAATATGACATTATAAACATCTTAATGTGTTCAGCTCATGGGCTAAGAAATAAAAAAAATAACACTGGGAAAGACTCTTTAAAACTCTTTAAAAGTTTTATAGAACCTTACAACAGAGAGTTTCCCTTTCAGTTTTACATGGAACCCTGCAAATATTAGAATCACTCACCTTAAACAGCCCTTGAGGAACTATTTTATTGCTTTTTTGTAACACTGCTTGGGTTGTAGACAATTTTTTACTTGTCATTGTTCATGGACACTACCGTCTGCAGTGGCAGACCTTTTTAAATCACTTGTTTAAAAAACTTGTTTGTCCGGGGCATTCCTTGTATGCTCGGACAGACTGAGACCTGGAGACAGACTGAGACCTGGAGAATTTGGAGGCTAGATCAACGACCTTGCACTCTTAAGTCAGTTCTTTGACTGATAAGTCAGTTCTTTCAAATCTGTTCCAACTTCAGGCCCATTTCTAAGCTTCCCTTTTTATCAATTTTTTTTTAGAAAAGGTTGTTTATAATCAGTTACAAGCACACCTTGATTATAATGGGATCTCTGAAAAATTTCAGTATGGTTTTAAGACACGACATAGCACTGAAACTGCTCTTATAAGAGTATTTAACGATTTGCTTTTAGCTGCTGACTCTGGTAATTCTGCCATTCTGGTTTTATTGGACCTGACTGCAGCTTTTGACACAGTAGACCATAACATCCTTTTATCACGCCTCGAGACATGCGTTGGAATTAAAGTTTCTGTTCTTAAATGGTTCCAATCATATCTGTCAGGCAGGAGTTTCTCAGTCCACCTAGGGAAGTATTCATCCACAGTGTCTTCTCTTGGCTGTGGGGTACCCCAAGGCTCCATCTTAGGTCCAATTCTCTTTTCACTGTATATGCTTCCATTGGGGTCCATTTTCAGGAAGCACAAAATTGTTTTCCACTGTTTTGCTGATGATCTCCAAATCTATCTGTCTATCCCAACAAATAGTCATCCATCTATTCAAACCTTGTTGAACCGTCTCAGAGATGTTCAAACATGGATGGAGATAAACTTAAATATAAAAATAAAACAGAAATTGTTGTTTTTGGAAAGTCTAATCTCCTCAGTG
Organism: Channallabes apus; assembly: GCA_030522415.1. NCBI lineage: Eukaryota > Metazoa > Chordata > Actinopteri > Siluriformes > Clariidae > Channallabes > Channallabes apus. The sequence continues at coordinate 22,221,786 of CM060108.1, read as the reverse complement.
GTTATGATAGTGTTATTGGATTCTCTGGAATCTTTTTCTCATCAGTCTGCCAGAAATCTTGGGGTAATTTTTGACTCTGCCTTTAAGTTAAATGAACAGATCAGCTCAGTTGTAAGGTCCAGCTTTTTCCAACTTCAACTTCTTAGTAAAGTTAAGCACTATATCCCCCTGAACAGTTTGAGACAGTAATTCATGCTTTCATCACGTCACGCCTTGACTACTGTAACTCGCTATACATTGCTCTCAGTCAGTCACAACTTCGACGGCTACAAGCCGTTCAAAATGCAGCATCTAGCCTTCTAACTGGGAAGAGAAAACGTGATCCTATTACACCCATACTGGTCTCCCTTCACTGGCTTCCTGTACATTTCAGGATCCAGTTTAAAATATTACTTCTTGTTTTTAAAAGCCTAAACAATTTGACACCTGCTTATCTGTTGGAGCTTCTTGTTCCGTACTCCCCTTCCAGAGCCTTGCGATCCTCTGATAATCAATTACTGCATATTCCCAGAGCAAAGCTCACAACCAGAGGGGGCAGAGTCTTTTCGGTAGTAGTCCCCAGCCTGTGGAAAAGCCTCCCCTTGTAGTTGAGAGCCGCCCAGAATCTTAATCGTTTTAAAACCATGCTTAAAACACATAAGTTTTCATGTGCATTTTTATATTATTTATTTATTTATTTATTTATTTATTTATTTTTATATATATTTATTATTTATTACTATTATTATTATTATTTTATTATTATTATTTTTTATCCTATGGATTTGTGTCCTGTGGTTTATGGTAATAGTGAGCAATATATATTAAGTAAATACGCTGTATAGTACCTGCTGACTTATTGTCTTATACTTGTACAGCACTTTGGTCAACTTTGTTTTAAATGTGCTTTATAAATAAATTTGATTGATTGATTGATTGATTGATAAGCCCCATACAGGCAAGTGTTTTGATACTTTGCAATCGTAGACAGCATTTACTTCTTCATTGATTTGTGTTACGTTGATATTTGTTTGGTAATTGATAATTGATATTCAAAGTTGTTCAATTAACCTAAAAGTGGTGTTAGTGATAGTGGCTCATCAGTGAATGATTTTTATAAATTTCACTTTATACTGTCTATAGTGACATTTTTTTTTTATTTGTTAAAACAGAATTAAAAATTATCTGATCATAACAGGTGGCATGGTGGCTTGGTGTCGTTTCGCACTTCCAGGATTCGATTCCCACCTCAGGTCTGTGTGCATGGAGTTTTCATGTTCTCCCTGTGCTTGGTGGGTTTCCTCCGGGTGATAGAGTTTCCTCCCACAGTCCAAAGATATGCGGATTAGGCTAATTAGTAAACTGCCAAAACTTCTGCTTTTATAGAGGGCTGCACACCTGCTGATGATGAACTATCATGGGCTGATGATTAGCAGCAGCTGCCTGCAACTTACCTTCTTAAATCCTGTGGAAGCTGTAAGGAGGGTTCTTAGTATTGCCCACATGATTTATTTATTTATTTGCTTCATTTTTGTTAAATTAATAATGGCACTAAAAAAATTTTTTATGTTGTTCTTCACCTGAGGTTGATATAACAGGGGACACTTTTGCACATGACTGTACTGGTATACTTCTGCTTGTGAAGTGGTATTTATGGCATTTCCAGAGTAAATTGTGTTAGTTAAGCTAAGAAGGCTTTTTGACATGTTGAAAAAAATATATACTATATTCCAAACAAAAGCATTTGTCAATTGCACTCACTCTTCCAGCTGAAAATTGAACAACTGGGAGCCATAATGCTCCACCTCCCCTTTAATTGCCTCGACAGAATGCTGAGTCACAGTGCGGGAAATGTCACTTGTCACGCTGTGCCAGTATTTCATCAGTGTGTGTGTGTGTGAGTGAGAGAGTGAGAGAGAGAGAGGGAGAGTTATGAGTTTCTCTTTTCTCTTGAGTTATATAGTTATATCTATATTGTCTTTCATGTATTTGAATTTAGCTGCTACATGTGTTTGAATGACAGTGAGTTATCACTGTTAGTGAAGCGCTTCAAGGAGGGTATAGTGTTGATCGTGCACTTTTCAAGCATCACTGAGTATAGTACATTGCATATACGAAGAAAAATGGAGTCAATTACAAATCATTTAATGTTTATATTAAAACCCATGCAGTGTTATTATTGAATCCGGTGCTAATTTGTTGGTTTATTGATTGTGGGTTTTAGTGATTTCTGTAAAATTCTAGTTGTTGTTTGTCATCCAGATGTTGTGGCAGATACAACCAAATGTGAAGTGACAATGATATGAAAAAATTGTGATAATATTAAACATAAGTGATAAAAGTCAGATTTTAGCTTCTAATAACAAAACATTTTCTAGAAGTGTTCAAACTGATATTAATAATAATAAAGAAAACACAAAATAAAGTCAAAATAGTGGATACTGGACTCAAATCTTCAGAATAAAATATTGCTATACAAAATAATTGTGTTAAGCTGCTATGACTTGGCTAGTTATCAATCCACAAGATGACATACACAATGACATTAGCGGTATTAAAATAAAAAATACATTGACAGTAAAATACATACACCGTGGTATTTGAATAAAAGATGCAGCTTTTGAACCATGTCTGTACACATAATGTTATGAGAGAGCTGGATAGAGCAAAGAAATAAAACACTGCTTTTTAGAGATTCGCACTGGTACTTCGAAACAGCCATTAACTTCCAAAAATGGTAACATATTGATGAAAGGTGTTTTTCAACTTAAAAAAGTCATAAAAATTTAATATTACCAAATAAATCTTGGACATCACCAAGGATTGCATATTTCATCCAAACATCCATTCTTATCCATTTCCACATATTTTACTGATTTGGTGTCTGGAGCCCACCTCAAGGAAACTAAAAACACAAGCCGGGTACAACTCATCACAGGGAACACACTCACACACCACACCTGATCACTACACACTATGGGGAAATTTGAAAATGCCAATCTACCTACTTTCTTTGGACTGTGGGAGGAAACCGGAGTACCAAGCATAAGGAGAACATGCAAACTCCAGGTTGCAGTTAAATTACAAACATTTTTATATGCATGTGTTTAGGGCATTGATGGCTCAGTAGTCTAAGTTTATGTTACGTCACAGTCATAGTCACTGGGTTGCAGGGGACGTTTAGTACCAGAGCCAAATCCAGATAAAAATGGAAAGGGTTGCATCAGAAGGGAATGCAGTGTCAACGCTTAGCCAGAATCAAATACACAGATTGAATGATCCACTGTGGTGACTTTTAATGAGAGAAAGAGGGTTTTATGGGATATACTCACTCACTCACTCACTTATCGTCTATACAGTTTTACCCCGTATTCAGGGTTGTGGGGGGCCTGGAGAGTATCCCAGGAGACTTAGTGCACAAGGTGGGGTACACCATGGACAGGGTGCCAATCCATCGCAGGGCACACACACTCATTCATACACTACGAGCAATTTGGGAACTCCAATTAGCCTAATCCGCATGTCTTTGGACTGTGGGAGGAAACCAGAATACCCAGAGGAAACCTGGTGGGATTTAATCACATTTTAATATGAACTGCTGAGCTATATATGTGAGTAGTTTTCCTTGACTTACTTTATGTTGACCACACAATGACCATCAAAGTTGCCAGTCATAGAGCTGAGAGCTAGAAAGACGCTTTGTGCTCCACACCTGTGCTGATAACTCATTCACTGGCAGTACTCTCTCAACCTGTGGTAAGGCCAGTGTGTCCCTCATCACTCAGCGAGAGCAGGTCAGCCAGGAGATTTGTCTGTTTTGCCCCAATGAAATCCGCTGATCCTTGTTAACACAGCACTTACAGCTGTTTTGTCTACATGGGTGGCTGTTCACATGGAGTTCAGAGGCTCCTCGAAGAGCTCACTGTAAAAGAAAACCATTCAGAAGATGGCTCTGTGCACAGGAAATAAGGTGGTCCTGGGGGGATGGGGGGTTGGGGGGGATCAGTATTTTGGACATTTATACCTGACTGATCGGACTATAATGCAGATTGCAAAAACGATTGGAAACAAATGAGATTTCATTCTGGCACTTGACATACTTATCAATTGGCATATTAGTCCAGAACACCTGACTCTACCAAACTATTTTCTTTATTATACCTTTACAAGACACACACTTCCTTTTGTCTTTTATCTTTAAGGTACTTAGTCATTTTGGTCAGCATATAGCTGAGAAGTGACTTTTTTTTACCCTCACACCTACTGGTACTTGTCTACCCTCTAGTGGCCAAGTAAGGGCTTGTTTTCTACTCTCTACTGCAGATCAGAATTCAGTCTTGGCAAATAATTTGTATTTATGCTGCCATATTATAACAGAAGCAGAATTTCCTAAATGAGTAACATATACTTGCATATTCAACAGAACCTGCTGATTGAGTCTTTTCATAAACAAAACAAGTCAATATCCATGGCAGGAAGAGTCATAAAGGAATGTAGGACATACGGTATATGATATACAGTGGTGTGAAAAACTATTTGCCCCCCTCGTGATTTCTTATTCTTTTGCATGTTTGTCACACAAAATGTTTCTGATCATCAAACACATTTAACTATTAGTCAAAGATAACACAAGTAAACACAAAATGCAGTTTTTAAATGAGGGGTTTTATTATTTAGGGAGAAAAAAAATCCAAACCTACATGGCCCTGTGTGAAAAAGTAATTGCCCCCTGAACTTAATAACTGGTTGGGCCACCCTTAGCAGCAATAACTGCAATCAAGCATTTGCGATAACTTGCCACGAGTCTTTTACAGCGCTCTGGAGGAATTTTGGCCCACTCATCTTTGCAGAATTGTTGGCATTCAGCTTTATTTGAGGGTTTTCTAGCATGAACCGCCTTTTTAAGGTCATGCTATAACATCTCAATAGGATTCAGGTCAGGACTTTGACTAGGCCACTCCAAAGTCTTCATTTTGTTTTTCATCAGCCATTCAGAGGTGGATTTGCTGGTGTGTTTTGGGTCATTGTCCTGCTGCAGCACCCAAGATCGCTTCAGCTTGAGTTGACGAACAGATGGCCGGACATTCTCCTTCAGGATTTTTTGGTAGACAGTAGAATTCATGGTTCCATCTATCACAGCAAGCCTTCCAGGTCCTGAAGCAGCAAAACAACCCCAGACCATCACACTACCACCACCATATTTTACTGTTGGTATGATGTTCTTTTTCTGAAATGCTGTGTTACTTTTACGCCAGATGTAACGGGACACGCACCTTCCAAAAAGTTCAACTTTTGTCTCGTCGGTTCACAAGGTATTTTCCCAAAACTCTTGGCAATCATTGAGATGTTTTTAGCAAAATTGAGACGAGCCTTAATGTTCTTTTTGCTTAAAAGTGGTTTGCACCTTGGAAATCTGCCATGCAGGCCTTTTTTGCCCAGTCTCTTTCTTATGGTGGAGTCGTGAACACTGACCTTAATTGAGGCAAGTGAGGCCTGCAGTTCTTTAGATGTTGTCCTGGGGTCTTTTGTGGCCTCTCGGATGAGTTGTCTCTGCGCTCTTGGGGTAATTTTGGTCGGCCGGCCACTCCTGGGAAGGTTCACCACTGTTCCATGTTTTTGCCATTTGTGGATAATGGCTCTCACTGTGGTTCGCTGGAGTGCCAAAGCTTTAGAAATGGCTTTATAACCTTTACCAGACTGATAGATCTCAATTACTTTTGTTCTCATTTGTTCCTGAATTTTTTTGGATCTTGGCATGATGTCTAGCTTTTGAGGTGCTTTTGGTCTACTTCTCTGTGTCAGGTAGCTCCTATTTAAGTGATTTCTTGATTGAAACAGGTGTGGCAGTAATCAGGCCTGGGGGTGACTACAGAAATTGAACTCAGGTGTGATAAACTACAGTTAAGTTATTTTTTAACAAGGGGGGCAATTACTTTTTCACACAGGACCATGTAGATTTGGAGTTTTTTTTCTCCCTTAATAACGTAAACCTTCATTTAAAAACTGCATTTTGTGTTCAATTATGTTATCTTTGACTAATAGTTAACGGTTTTTGATGAGCAGAAACATTTAAGTGTGACAAACATGCAAAAGAATAAGAAATCAGGAAGGGGGCAAATAGTTTTTCACACCACTGTATATTTAAAATCTATATTGAAATTATATTTCTGTGATATATTAATAAGGCTCATTAACTCATTTTCCGATTAAATATCACCAAATGTACCAGGACTGTATGTGTGAAGTTCTCCAAACCTTTCCTCCAGGTAATCTGGTTTCGTCCCACATTCCAGAACGTGTGCTGTATGCTGATTAATGTTTGTGTGGTTTGCCAGTAGTGTGATTAGGTGGCACTCCATCCAGGGTGTCCCCAGCCTTGTGGGAGCCATGAGATCACTGTGGTATGCTGCAGGGCCCTGGTGACCCTACACATGATAAGTGGCATGAAAAATGTATGTTTCTTATTTGGAAGTTGACCTACATTTAATGTATGTGTTTTAAATGACATATTAATAAAGTGAATGTTTTTCATCACTTCATATTAGAACCAGCAAAACAGCAAATAGTATGCATGTTGCTGGGATAGTTAACTGTATCCTCAGAGACCCAAGAACACACCAATTTTAGCTCCTGATACTAAATACCCTGACCTTTTACAGTTTGCAGACAAATTTTGCAACTTAAAAAAAAGTCTACATGAATTTATATGGAAAGATTACTTGTCATAAGACAATACATGTTTCATTTAATATGTAATTATGTAAATAAATGTTCAATAATAATAATAATAAGAAGAAGAAGACCCAATTTTTCGTAAATCGTGCGAAACAGTTTTTTGTTTATGTTTTGTTTATGACCCTCTTCATCTTATAAAACTAACGATGGTGTAAATTTGGTGCAAAGCCTTCCTGATACAGTAGACACTATGTCTAACAGTTGTTATATAGTTATTAAACTCGACACTACTACCCTGTCTAGCGTTTCTGTTTTACCGTCAAATACCAGACACATGACGCATATCAGGTGGAAAAACTATGTACTTAATATAGATGCAGTATACTGTGAGCTGTGATTCTACGAATTCAGCTTTAACAAAGTTATCCTCAGATATTTTTTGCCATGTTCTGGACCTGAATCCTTGGCAAGGTAGCTTCTCTCTGATTAATTTGGGATTTTGGGCCCATCATAGCACAGTGAGCTCTCTAAACAAGTAAAACTTCAGAATGTTATACATGAGATGATAAATATTAGCACCATCCTAATTCCCCCTTTAGTAATTCTGCACTGTAACAAATTGCTGTATTTTTTACAGCAAAATTATACAGAAACTTACCGTTTTGCCATTTTACAATTTATTGCTGTAATTTGCAATGCATTATGGGTTGTACAGGGTTTTACAAGTGTTAACTGTATATTTCACTGTTAGCTGTAATTAATTTACAGGTAGGAGGTGCTTTCACTGTATCTTAAATATTTTTACAAGATTTTACTGTGCTATTGCATTATGGTATTGCGCGGGCTGATATGGTTTGAAATCTGGTGGACTGAAGCACAGCTACAACAGCTGAAGAAGTTCAATTAAATTTGCTTCCATAAGTATTAATTATTAATTATAAAGTAATTAATATATATGGGGAATATCCTGATAAAACTTATATAACGTTATATAAGTTTTATCAGGATATTCCCTCTAAACGTTATGTTTAGCTATTTTGTAATGGGATGTTTAGTTAACTTTATTTATCTGTTGCTTCAGGCAAGGAGGAGAAATGCGATGCGCATCATTTCAGAAAGCAGCCTAAACTAAAAGGTAAATTGTTATTGTCATGTTAATGTTGATATATGCTGCAGTTTGTTAGCTTTATTTGCCTTTATTTTCTAGAGAGTATTTGTAGTTTGGCAGGCACAGCATTGCTATGGAAGTGCGTGTGAGACAAAATCGTTGGATGAGTTTCTCTGAAACGTGGAGTATATTTTGTAAAGGAATATGTCGTTAATTTCTTTTTTTTAATTAATTGTTTTGTCAGGCAAGCTGAAACATAACGGAGCTAAAAGGTAAAAACGTAATATCATGCCGATGAATGCTGCTTTTTGTTACCAATTTATTCACCTTACTCTCGATAGAGTATTTTTGAAATAATTGCATATAAACAGACACAACAGACTGAAATGCTGACCATTTTTATTTTTAGGCAAACAGTCCCTTTAACTTTTATTTAACTATTGCTTTATGCTTTAATCTTGAGTTGTTTGTAGTTGTTTTGTAACAGCTGATTATTTATAAGTTTTCCTTAGTTGAAAAAGTAAAATTATGTTACCAGTGACAGTGCTGAAGTGTTGTCAGGTGTCAGCATTAATAAACAGTTTACTTACAACAGCTTTGAATTTGAGTGATTATTTTTCAAAATCTTTGTTTTAATGCATTTACATCAGTATAATAGTAAAGTACAGTTACAGTTCACAGTTTATTTACAGGAATTCCATAGTGAAAATGTTACAGCTACATATTGGCTTTTGTTGAATTCACAGGATTTTATTGGCAACTTTTGTTGCCAGGTAAGTACTGTAATTTAGCGTAATTACAAAAAAAACCTGTAATGCCTTTTTACAAGTTTAATTTTATAATCCTGTAAAAAAAATTATAAAATACTGTATTCTGCAAACATCAATTTATTGTAAATTGCTAAGCAGTATTATACTGTAATCCATTTTACAGCAATTGGCAACTTTTTTGCCAGTAAATTATTGTAAATTCTACAGTATGTCCTTTACAGTGTGACCACAAAATATTGGATTGGAATATCTGGAATGGTTCTCTGTTGGTTGACATTGTAACTCAGAAGGAAGTGGTCAAAATCCTGTTTAACGTTTACACATTTCTAATAAAATGAATCCTACTGGATAACAAAATAGTTTATTACAGTATAGCTATATAGACAACACATGCCCAACACCATTAGATCTGTAGATATATCAAGTGATATATTGAGCACATTTACAACTGTGTGCATTAAACTTAATTAAACTTAACAAGGATAAAAATGTGGTTAAATGGCAGAAAGCTGCCAGGACATTGCCATGATGTGAATAGCACATAACGACATTACCAGGAAAGTGGTGTGCATGGCAAGTGAGGACACTGCAGAGACATTGCTAAGACAGTAGTGTGAATCATACATGGTGAAGTTGCTGGGACAGTGGGGTGAATGGCACATGCGGACATTGTAGGGACATTGTTGGGACAGTGGTGCAAACTTTAAGTGACGTTGCTGAGACATTGCTGGGACAATAGTGTAAACAACATGTAGTGACATTGCCAGGACAGTGGTTTGAACGGTACATGGAACAGTCCTGAAACAGTAGAATGAACATCATGTGGGGAGACTGCCAGGATTGTGGCGGAACATTGCCAGTACAGTGGTGTGAACGTCATGTGGTGATGTTGTTGGGACATTGCTCAGACAGTGGTGTGAACGGCACATGGTCACTTCTAGGTGCCATGTAAACAAGCTTGGAGTTTTTACTGATGCATATATTTTTCGGCATTCATACTGAAACAACAGGAAAGTTAGATATCACACTCTGAACATTTTAAAGCACAAATGTCTTTTACAATCTCTAAGAAATTTTACTTTTTCACCAGGACATTTTGACCAGGTTGAGAAAATATTTAGGATAATCTTGTTATTGTGTTGCTTTTGTGTCCTTGAAGAGACAGTGGCATAGGTCTCTAGTATGAATGGCATGATGACAGGTGCTCTCTATTTTTTTTATATGTACGGTGCTAGACTTGTTTATAGCACAGTTGTAGTTAGTAGTGTTAGAATATGTCAATCTTAAAATGGGCAAGTCTGTGCAAAATATGAAATGAAATAATTAAATCTAAAAATCTAAAATTTACATCAGGGATCTGATAATATATATATATATATATATATATATATATATATATATATATATATATATTTGTAACTATAAATAAATGTGCCACGAAATCAAAAGTTCTCCAAACTTTACCAATCAAATTTTTAAAACTCAATTATTCTTCAATTTAGACCTCCAAACATGCTGTGAATTAATTATCTGAACTCGCTTGAGTTGAACTCAGTTGAACTAAATCCACACAGACAGTCTGCCTGCACTACGATCTCCTCACGGACACCAGAGCTCAGTTCACCTTACAGGCCTGGGAATCCCCTGTTATGGCTCAATCTTAGTCAACTTCTAATGTTCAGGGGAAAGGTACAGATGCAAAATGCCTCCTCTTCTTAGGAACAAACTATTAAGAGAATAAGTAATACATATAGATGATTAAATTAAATAATGTAAAATAATGTTAATATAACTAAAACACATTATGTTTGTTTAAAAAAAACATACTTTAATCCTCCAGGGTGTACCCCGCCATGTGCCCCAAGCCTCCTGGGATAGGCTTCAGGTCCCCCGCGACCCTGAATAGAGGATAAAGCGGTATAGAAGATGAATGAATGAATGAATGAATACTTTAAACCCTTTTATGCAGAATATGGAGATTGATCAGTGACATATTAGATTAGATTAAAAAGTGGAAATGTAGAATACCGGTTAAGTAGAATGAGACTTGCAAATGAGGTTATAGAGATGTCTCACCACACCAGGTGACAGGTTTACTAGGTGATTTTAACACACTGTAAAAAATGACAGTGTAACTTACTAGCACACTGTACTCTATTTTCTAAATAAAGTGCCAACCTATGACATATTGCTAGCAGTATTACTGCTAGAACAGCAAGTATATTTTTAATTACACACTATGCATCTCCATCTCGCACCTGGTGTTCCAGGGACAGGCTCTGATTCTACTGTGATTCTATCCAGAATCCTAAAAAGTGATCAATAAATTAACACAATATTAAAAAACAAACAAAAAAGTAAGCTATATGAGTTAACTATTTGAAACATCAGGCTATCTAATAAAACTTCAGTTATAAAGTTAAGGTTATTTTTTTTTTACCCCTAAAATACGTCTACTACTTGTTCTAGACACAGGATAAAGCTCTCAAGTAACATTGTGGTAATCAAGGAACCATCACTGTGTCCAGACATGCATTTCACTCGGCCACACCTACATACATTTCCCATTGCTTTTAATACATTTAATAAATCATCCAGGTTATTTAATGAATAGTATGCTTTAACATACATATTAGACAATATGGAGGAAAAAAAGTGAAGAGATAAAACAACTGTAGGGATATTCTAAGTTTAAGTCAGAAATGGCACTATACCAACACTAGTGTAGAATTTCTATGGTATTACAAGGGGACACAAGCCAAAATCTAGGCCCAGCAAGACTTGCTCACTTGGCAGTGAGCATCTCACATTTATAAAAATCTACAGCTGTTGGGATATGAGAGGCTAATAGCACTTGCATATCTTAAGTCTCCAGCAGGTCAACTGTTTCAAATTCTAGCATACATACCCAACACACAATATGCAAAGCAATAACAACACACAGATAAAATCAATTTGACTTTAACATAAACTCATGTTCGAGTAAATCTATTACTCACTAAATAGATTTATAGAAATCGCTAAAGCTACAGGATCAGCTGTTCTGCTCAGGCCTGGGGATTCACTCTTACCACAGTCTTACATACTGTAATTAGCCAGTAGCTCCAGTAGCTAAGCCACTGCCTTGCTTAAACAAATAGACCATGGCATCTAAAAAGAGACCTTATAACACCCTGTGTGCAGTCTCTAAGACCTCAGTAAACAAAGTTACTGAGTAAACAGATAAACTTATAACCTAATCTGCAGTTATGAAAATGCCAAAAATAGGCTTGACTTTAGAAGAGTGACAGCTATTTCACGTACATGTAGATTATTTTTCTATATGTATTTTACTGTTGATGTCACCAATTTGACTTCCCTTTTTCAATAAGGGGACAGACAGATAAACCATTTCTCTAATAAAAGAGAACTTGGGTTTAGTGATCTGTGTGACACTGTTAATCCCAATGTAAATGCAAAGCAGCTGCTACTTATAGCAACTTGTAATGTAAGATGACTTTATGTGTTACTGTACATGACTGGATCAACACTAATCAGTATTAATAATGTGCAATGCAAATAAATGGTAAGCTGAAAGGCTTTTGAGCACCTCACTAATCTGCTGTAAAGCTTACATAATGGCAAAAAGAACAACAGGGTTCCCTCTTTTAAAACTTCATCTTTCTCTATGTTGCTAGAGAACCCTATTCACAGTCAAGTATGTACTGTATATGGCATAATAACTGAACTGGGTTAAGAGCTGTCCAAAACATTATTAAAACTTTTTAACAATTTTGTGGAAGAAAAAAAAATCATGAATGGTCATTACACTTAGTAAAGCTGCATGGTAAAAACTGAAATCACAGCTATGTTTAATAGTGAAAGTAAGAGCATTTCATATAAGAAAACACAATTGTTAGTGAAACTAATAAAATACACAAAATAAAAAGAGGTGCATACCTTCTTAATGATGCACCCATCAAGCATAGTGCTCACACGCCTCTTGACCAAGTGTTATGATCTGTGGTTGTTTTAGTTGGTCAAGGCTAATCTCAGAAATGTTATGTGGCAATAAAATTAAGTCAGCTGATGAGTGAATGACCAGGTTATCCCGTCTATTAACTTTTTTTCTTCCCTGATGCCACAGATATACTGTATTCCAGGATTCCAATTGTGTTTTTGGTTTCGGAAGCAGGAGGAATAATAATTAACATGATTTTGACTCCACAGCGTGCACCATAATTAAAACTAATTAAGGGGCAAATATTATATATACACATATATAATGATTGTTAGGATTTTTTTACACTGTCAGAACGTTGTCGCTGGGGTGGTAACTTTTAATGGCGCATCTTTTTTTTTTTTTTACCTTTAATATCAGTAATGACACGCGGATTCAGTTTAAACTTTAAAAGGAATTGTTTCCTTTTAAACATTTTAAATTTTTTTTTTTATTTTAGGGTCTAATCAAGTTCTGAAATACACCTGCATGCTTCAGAATACTGTATGGTCGACTCTTCTTTTTGTTCTCGTCTGAGGAGCTGTCCACGCATGTGGTGCTGAAATTCCTCTACAAAAAAACTTTTCTTTTTTTGCCTGAAACCTGTGTGTGTCTGTTTGTATGTAAAGTTTGATATGAAAGATACTAACATAACTCCATTTAGCATTAAGCTTCATCTCATCAGTCAGACAGTCAGGCCAGTTTGGTGTGCCGAGACGTTTACCTAATATTGGCCTATACATAGCCTATGTAAATCCTCTGCGCGTTTGCCTGAATAAAACCATTCTCATGTTGCTATGCTGTAGTACCCCGTTTAGCCTGTCACTATTTTTTCCACTGTATCACGTTATTTTGCAGGGGCGTTTAATTTTGGTTTATTAGTATTAAAGCAGTCTGATCCTCGACTATTGTAGCTAGTTCAGGTTTCAAATTTTTGTTGAGTCCAAAAACAGTGTTATGTCGGAGATTCGGCCTTGTCTACAGGATGTAACAAAACACGCCGAACACAACATCCTAGTTTAAAATAGCCGTTTTCACATTTCGTCACCGTCTCTATATTTGTAGATATGCGTATTAAAGGCAGGTGGCTGCGCAGCAGAATACGTAATGGAAGTGAAGCGCCCGGACAGCTTACATAAAGGTATTAAGTTAGTGTATGACATTATATATAGCAAAATGTAAAAATTATTTGTCTGTATAGTTTAGAAGCCCCACTGCTGCGCTCTGGAATGTCTGTTCTGCTCGTGTCGCCATCTGAAATGAGAGGCTGGAGCGCCACGCTGACAACTGTGGGGAAGAAAATCTATGCAGAGTGACAACTCCACCAGGACTGTACAACAGGGGCGAGCAGTAGGGCTTCCTGGGGAAAAGTGTCTCTAATATTTACCCACATACAGACAAAACATACCATCTAATTAACTAAATCATTGAATACAAAGCAATGGCAGCATCCGAGAAAACATTGATTTACGGCGGGGACACACACTGCGCGCTGGCCAGCAAAGTTTTACGCGCCGTGGCGGCTCCAATGGACTCGAATTATGTGGATCTAAACGAGTTGTTAGACCTGAAACTACTCGGCGGGACGAAAGTAAGTTTCACGGGCCAGAAGGATCCTCTCCAGTGCGTCCGGCTTCCCTCTGAACATCTGCCCAGTCTCACGCGCAAATGTGTTAATCTGGAATGCTGGGAAAATGGCAGAACGGGGGGAGCAACTGAAACAAAAACAGTTGTTTCTTCTCAAGGACCAAGGATCAGTCGTGAAAACTTCGTGGGCTCACCCGAGGTGCTCGAAGCGGAGAGAACATCGGAGAATTTGGGAAAAGTGATCAAAGTACTCAACGACGCTGATTTACAGCGCTCGGATTTGTATCTCAGCGAATCGGACGACGAAGTGAGCTTAGTGATCCCGGATTACTGCGTACATGCATTCGCCGATGATGAGCCTCACTACATCACCACGCACGAAATTCAGCTGTCCGAGCTCGACCACGACGTAGACTGCGATTTAGAAACGTCTACTTGGGATGTCGATGACGACCACCAGGTTTATTCGTTTGTGGACTACGCATCTGTCGACAGCGAGGAACCTACAGGAGTACCGGTGGAAAGCAACGTGGAAGAGGCTAAGAGCACTACAGTGACATGTAGTCAGGCAGAAAATGACCTGAGCGACAGGACCAGGAGCGCCACCTTAGGCGAGAAAGCGCCCGAGTGCCAAGACAAAAGCACCGGCCACATTCACCTGTCAATCAAAGCCACTTCCAGAGCTATAAACAAACCTAACAACGTCCAAGAAAAGGATGGAAGCCATCATCATCATCATCACCGTGCCGTTCCCACCGCAGACACGAGCAGTTGTGTTTTTAAGGACGCAAAGGTGGGAAAGTGTTTAATTGCTCTGCCTGGGCGTTTGCACTTTGGAAGAAAATCCAAAAGCAAAGATGTCACGGGGTATTCCAGCGGTACATCCAGCGCTGTCAGTGAGTTGGATGATGCTGACAAGGAAGTGCGCAATCTCACCGCCAGAGCTTTCAAAAGTCTGGCCTACCCGTATCTCGATGCCATCAATTTCAGCACTTCCAGCGAATCCTCGGCTTCAGAGCGCAGCAAAGGGCTCAACAGTTGGTCAGCACTTGTTGATTTAAAGTATGGTAACGTGAACGTGTCCAAAGGAGGCGGTCACAATATTGTGCCCCATCAAAACACCGCGTCTAATTTTCAGATGGCAAAAAGGAGGGAGAGTAAAGGGATAACTGGATTAACGCTGGCCAGTAGAAGGGCGCCCCCAGTCGAGATATTTGCCCTCAATGGCAATCTGGTGAACCCCCAAAACGCATCAACCAAAAAAATCGAGCTCATGGGCAAAATCGGACAGGGTCAGAGCGGGGTGATAAGGCTCACTGAAACGCTGAATTTCCGCTGCAACGTTAAAGCGGGTCCGCCTGCAAACGAAAGGCGCGTGAAATCCGCCCGAACCGCGGGAGGATCACGTTCCGCAGATGAGGTTACAAACCCTCGGCAAAAAGCGCACAGCAAGCCAACGTGCAATCCAGAAGAAGCCATGGAGGACGTGCACAAGAAATCCATATTTGCTTCGAGCATACTGAAAAATGTCATTTCGAAGAAAATGCAGTTCGAGCAGGAGCGCAAGATGGAGCGGGGAGAGATTTGCGAGCCGGGCGGCCACGAGCACGAAGCGCACCGAGACAAAGCTGCGCACACAGGACTCCACAGACAAAGCTCGAAACACTCCGAGACCGGCTCCGACTTCAGCATTGTATGCCTGGATGAACTCGGGGACTTCGCGGAGAGCGGCTCCTGCGAATGCGAGCGCCATGATGAAACTCTCATTCAGGGATCGGAAACTAAATTGGAGTCAGAAAATTGCGCGGCATTTGACACTAAAAAAGGAGCTGCGGAGGCGTCCAGAGGCGCACTGATTCGGAGCCAAAATAGCGCATTCAGGAGCTGGAGGGAAGAAGAGCTAGAGCTTCAAGCTGAGAGTAAAAACGAGCAAGCGTCCGAAACGGACTCGACAAACGGCAAGCTTACAAAAATGTCGCACTTATTTGTGCCAAGCATCCAAGTCGTGTCCGGTGAGAGAGCGCGCGAGAAGCCTGAGCCGAGCGCGCAGAGGGACAGAGAGGACAGCAGCACGGACACACTGTATGTATCAGACGCCGCGCAAAGACCGGCGAAGTCACCGGAGATTAAAATAAGTTTACGGAGTGTAAGAGACAACAAGAGTGACCCGTTCAGCATCGCCAAGCTTCTCACCCCCAGTACAGGCTGCAGTGCGGGCGGGCTGAGAAAACCAAGCGATGAGCCGAAATACCAAGTGCTCACTTCTGCACTGAAGGGGGACCCGACAGACAGGATCCCACACTTCACTGTTCGAGACGTCCGAGACAAGGCTAAGTTACAAGCGCCAATACACCAGGTCAGAGACGTGCGCAAACTGGTTAAAAGCTCGTATCATTTTGTGTCTCTGGACAATAACAGCACGGACATGGAGCACAAGACGTCCAAACAGAACACATATCGCAATCCGACAAGCCTTCACCCTATCGTGATTAAGTGTCATTCAGTGAATACAAACAGCAGTGTGAAGCACTCTGAAAAAATCTCAGATTCCTCGCATAACGATGATGTCCAAAAGGCTGATGATTTACATCCTCAGGAGCGTCATATAGATGGCAGTGATACGGGGTCAGTACAAACGAGCCAAACAACTGACCCAGCGCACTTAGCCCACATAAAGCAGGAGGTAACCCCTGAATTAAAAATTGAGTCAAAAACCACCACAAAGCGGCAAGATCAAATTTCTGATCTTAGTGAAAAAAAATCTGATTCCAAGATGGCTGCTCTGGAGAAACTTCAGGCTGCTGTTAAGACCATGGAACAACTTTATGTGTTTAATAAATATGAGTGGAAGAGGAAATCTGAGCCACAACCTTTAACTGACAGCCATGTGCTTTCACTTCTGAGTACTGAGCATCATGGAGATAATGAGCCAGACCAGGTAAACACCGGTTCTTCGTCTGTCAACTCATTCTCAAACCCAGATAAGATGATAACTGCTGGGCAGCAATCAACACGAAAAGAAGAAAAGGAAACATTTAAAATATCGCACACTCCTATCATCCATGACAAACGAAAAAAGACTAAAACAGTAATGCAGCCTGGTGGAGCTTCCAATAATCCAAGTTTAAGCGTAAGCCATAATCAGAAATCTATCACAACGAGTTCAGTAAAGGCCCCACAGATGCGTATCTCAGCCTCAGCATCTGTTAGTTCTATAGCTGTAAAGAATCCTAAATCTCAAAAGCTACCGATATCTTTAAATATTAGTCCATCAAAGCCGGTCACAGAGAAGAGAGAAAAGCTAAGTAGCAATGCAGGCAAATCTAATAAATCTGGATTTACCCCAGTTCAGTTCACATCTTCAGTTGATTCAGAGAATTACATAACCATACCTGTGAAACCTTATGCCACTGATGCCCAACGATCTCACATGGCCAAAAATCTTGAAGACAGACATCAGCCCTCAAAACGCTCAAGTACTGTTATTGAGACATGTTCCCCAGATACCCCTACTGCTACGATCTACCATCACCCTTTACCTGTTACCATGCATGCAGCACAGCCACAGGTCATTTGTTTCTCTCCCACAGTGCAGCCATCTCCAGTCCCCACTGACCACTTTCAGTCCACACAGAGAAAAATGCTCCTGGATCCCACTACTGGAAATTATTATTTAGTTGACACGCCCGTCCAACCGGCCACAAGACGACTTTATGACCCAGAAACAGGACAGTATGTTGATGTCCCCATGCCACAACACCCTATGACACCTGTACCTGTACCTATCTCCCCTCTGGCTCTTAGTCCTGGAGGTTATGGTCCTACCTACATGTTCTATCCAGGATATGTGGCCTCCACTGTGATTCCTGCCAGGACCATTCATTCTCAGCTTTCTATGCAGTCAGAGGTGGAAGCAGGAGAAAAATCTCACGCAGGGCAGCAGGGAGATGGAGCCTACATGGAAAGCCCTTATTATATGCATTCTGGGAAACATCTGCAGTTAAATCCAGAAGCGCAACATGTTACCACAGGCAGGGTGGCCAACAACAAGGTGCCTGTCATCAGCATCACCTCCCAGCAAGGGCCCAGGATCATCGCACCTCCCTCCTTTGATGGTACCACCATGAGTTTTGTGGTGGAGCATAGATAACTGTTTGGCTGCTTACGTGTAAGTTTTATTATTGCATTAGATATTACATAAGCACATGCTGTAAGGAATTATTTAATGCACTTTGTGTATGACCTCTGCCCAGTACTGCTTAGTAATGTAGAGCCTTTTCTTTCACTGTGTTCACTTTCAAATAATATTATAATGATACAGTGAATACTAAAAGATATTTCAAATTTCTAAATTGTACTTTTTCTCAAGTTCATTGATGCCCAACCCAACTTATGTGAGGGTAATAATTAAGTACAGTAGTCATTATATGATGCACTACATGTGATGAATCCAGTGAGACAAGAAGAGATTTCTGATTTTCAGATTTTAAATTTAATACACCATATACAAAAGTCTTCCAGCTATAGTGAAATTAAATATTCTAATGTACTTAAAAATGTCATGTGATTTCACATTTCATATATGTGGTCCTTTTTAGAAAACAGACACTATTGGTCTCATGACCCATAATACAGTTTCTTGTATTCAAGGATTCAAAGCCTAAGCCAAAGTAATCAAGGGATGTATAACTGATTATCCTCATTGTGAAAATATGAAAGCAGGTATCTTGTTTGTATGTTAACTAAATGTAACCACTTAATCAATTGAAGACTATGTTGCTTAGTCACCACAATTAATTAATTATTCAGAAAATACACCAAATATATGTACAGTAGGTAACTGATATATGGTATCATCTCTGAGATGATACCTCACTAAATACCAATATGTGCTGTGTTAGAAAATGTTAGAGCAATACAGAACTAAACACAATTTAAATCTAAATTGCAAAACTGTAAATAGACTTAAATCAAGCTCACGTAAATCTACTTTCAGAATAAAATGGTAATCAAACTGTACAGTACCTTTTCTAATGGTTGGTATTATGCCAGTATCTTTTGTAGCTTTAGTACAGAGCAATATTCCCAGTGCTGATTAACACCCATTAAGTGTTTATTAAGATCCAGGTGGAATCATATAAACTCACTGGAAGTGTGGGGAATTGTCTGTGTTCAGCGGGGAAAATAAGTATTTAGTCAGCCACCAATTGTGCAAGTTCTCCCACTTAAAAAGATGAGAGAGGCCTGTAATTTTCATCATAGGTATACCTCAACTATGAGAGACAAAATAAGAAAACAAATCCAGAAAATCACATTGTAGGATTTTTAAAGAATTTATTTGCAAATTATGGTGGAAAATAAGTATTTGGTCAATAACAAAATTTCATCTCAATATTTTGTTATATACCCTTTGTTGGCAATTACAGAGGTCAAACGTTTTCTGTAAGTCTTCACAAGGTTTTCACACACTGTTGCTGGTATTTTGGCCCATTCCTCCATGCAGATCTCCTCTAGAACAGTGATGTTTTTGGGGCTGTCGCTGGGCAACACGGACTCCCTCCAAAGATTTTTTATGGGTTTGGCGTCTGGCTAGGCCACTCCAGGACCTTGAAATGCTTCCTATGAAGTCACCCCTTTCCTTTCCTGAAAGACCCAGCCACATTCCACCTTCAATGCCCTTGCTGATGGAAGGAGGTTTTCACTCAAAATCTCACTATACATGACCCCATTCATTCTTTCCTTTACACAGATCAGTCATCCTGGTCCCTTTGCAGAAAAACAGGAGGAGGAGATTATCAGTGGACTTGCATGTCTTCCATTTTCTAATAATTGTTCCCACAGTTGATTTCTTCACACCAAGGTGCTTACCTATTGCACATTCAGTCTTCCCAGCCTGGTGGAGGTCTCCAATTTTGTTTCTAGTGTCCTTTGACAGCTCTTTGGTCTTGGCCATAGTGGAGTTTGGAGTGTGACTGAGGTTGTGGACAGGTGTCTTTTATACTGATAACAGATGCCATTAATACAGGTAATGAGTGGAGGACAGAGGAGCCTCTTAAAGAAGAAGTTACAGGTCTGTGAGAGCCAGAAATCTTGCTTGTTTGTAGCTGACCAAATACTTATTTTCCAGCATAATTTGCAAAAAATTCTTTAAAAATCTTACAATGTGATTTTCTGGATTTTCCCCCCTTATTTTGTCTCTCATAGTTGAGGTATTCCTATGATGAAAATTACAGGCCTCTCTCATGTTTTTAAGTGGGAGAACTTGCACAATTGGTGGCTGACTAAATACTTATTTTCCCCGCTGTACCTTTAAAAAAGGAAATTTGACATACTGTATACTTAGCAGGTAAGGGACATGTACTATTAGTGTAAAATGTGTAGCATCCTTGAGTGTAGCATCCTACTGGCAGGTGTAGTGTACACTCTTTATTTATTTCTGAGCATACGTAAAGAGTAAATATAACTACCTTATATGGTTAGTATGTTATTCAAATCACATTAATGGGACGCATTTAATACGTTTCAGAAAATAATTTTTAAAAGTTTGAATCAACATTATGATATGACAAAATGAAGTTATTATGTTGACCTTCATAAGTAAGTTTTAATTGCCTGGGATTGCCTTTAATGTGCCCTGGTTATGTCCCTGTGTATATTCACTGCTGCAAATTGTAGTAGGTGTCTATTCATAGTGGGAGTAACTTAACCATGGGTGCTGTAGACCCTGTTATTCAGAAGTTGTATTTTAACCTCTGTTAATAGCAAATATCAAAATAAAATTGTAAACAACACTGGCTTTTTGCTACTTCGCAGAGCATTGTGGGTCCAAGATGACTACTGCGTATTTGCTGATATATTGTTCAGAAAACAGGAGCAGCTAAAATGCTTAGACTGTTATTTTTCTCTGTATACAGTATATACTTTTGGAGAAACCAGAGTTATGAAGCTAATGCTCAGTCAAATATTAAACAAATGTTAAAATATTCCCCCCTCCTGCACAGTGTTATAGTATGCATAGAGAAAGAAAGGTCAGAATTTGTGCTGATACAGAGCTGGACCAGCTGCTACTGGATATCAAGGTTGGGAGGGGGAAGAGGGGGTCAGACTTTTTATAGGATACCCTTATGCCAAAGGGAAAGAACCGAAAGACAGGCCAGACAACACATCTGCCTCAGGGAAATTAGATAAACAAACATCCAGTCAGTTGAGACGGCAAAGTGACAAGAGCTGAAAATGTTAAATGTCCTGTAGTCACTGGAGCTAATCATGAAAAATGGATCTCTTGAACATAATTTCCAGTTTACGTTTCAAGTTCAACTTAAATGTTGGCACCGAGGTTATATTCGATCACTTCAGTAGGCAAGATACGTCTGTTTGAATTGAACTGGATTCAATTAGGTCATATTTCACACTTTCTGAAATTTTATTTTGTTTTATGCAGGAGCTGCCTATAATCTGTCCAGTCAGCACTTCAAGGATGAGATTTCTTCATTTGTCACATGTAAAGTTTATCCCTGGTATCCTTCAACAGGAAGATCGGTACATTATCATTCATCGTTTGCTTTGTCATGTAATGTAATTCTTTATTATTTTACTACAGTTTGCAGTGCAACTATGCAATGTCTTTTTCTTTGTATAGCTCTTTTGCACCTTTGAGAAATCAGAGTAAAGGTTTCATGCTATAGCATTTCAGGTTAAAGCAACAAATCACTGGGTCACATTTTAAATATGGTCAAGTGATCACCAATCCTAAAGCAAGATCTCTTTTCTAACTGGTCAACTTTATAGAAACTCTTGAAAATCTTGAACACATTACAGTACCAAATCCCAATCCCAAATAATGAGATTAACCAAGTTGTGAGATCATTGATTTATATATGGAATACAGCTCAAGATCAAAGTTTGTTTGTCCCAAATAAAAAAAAAGTATAGTTATGAACACCAATATCATCACACTATGTCAAACAATGAATGCACTCGCCACACTGCTATTATAGATTCAAAGATAGCAAAATTCAAGTAAATATCAACAGTAATTGGCTGATGTACAGCACCTCCCAATAAATGCACAAATGAAAATCAATTGCACATGTCATATAAGAAGTAACAAAAAAAAAAGTCATAATTTGTGAAACCAAAAATATACATTTTGACAATTCAAAAATGGTTTCTTTTTATATACAAATAGATAAAAGCAATATTGGACAAGCAAGAGTGTGGATGTAATAAATATTGCCATGTCTGTGATTCAGAATACTATATGACTGCATGTGTGATATTGCATTTATCTAAATGTTCTATTTATGTTTGGCCCGTCTAGTATAAATAGATATTAAAGAATCAATGCTCACTAACTTGTTCACACTGATTTGTACCTTCCCATTCAAGGTGCTTCTGGTGAAATTAGCTTGATGACTTTTCATATTTTAAGGCAAATTTTATAGTCCTAAAAAGTAGTATGTGCTATGTCCATTGATAATGTTACTAACACTACTGTAGTTACTGTTAGAAACAAAAACACCTGGAGTGAGACAGATAATTGTCCCAGTGCAGTTTTAGGAAATCAATTAAACTAATGGACTGGAGCTAACATTGTATGAATAAGCAATATTACACAAGAGGGACTGTTGTTGTGATAAATATCAGAATGACCTCAATTGTTTTTATACAGTTCCACAAACAACATGTATTATCAACAGGTTATGATTTGTTTTAACAAGCTATTTCACTCCGCCAACACTCATCCTTCCTTACCTGGCGGAACTAGCAAGCTGTGACTGGCAGAACTGGCTACCGACATTTAATAACTGGCAGTTAGTGTAATTTACTGGGCTGAAAGTAGTTTTAAATTCTTTTCATTCAATCTTTTTTTTATGACTATGTGCATTGTACATTTATGATTTTGTGTATTGGGAGTTTGTCTTCTGATGACATCACATCACTTACAGTATAATATTAATTTATTTACAGTACATGTCATTATTCATATCAACAAAATGATTTAAAAAACTGAAATTCAACATATCAAAAACTCCGCCAAATGTTTCCATAATTACTGTATGTTTTAATTAAAAATGCTTAATTAACATTTAGTGCAACTAAGGAAAGACCTTGAGAGAAATTAGAATAATTGGTGATAAGATTATTGTGGATATGGCACCAGGTTGGTGAAACAGTGACTAAAATCTCCAGTGTGTTATGTTTATTATACAAAAAAGGCCAAGAGGAAAATAATTGCCCCTTATATTTCATATTCTTTTACTTGAACTGTTTTATGTCTTGGTTTTATTACTCTTTTCTAAGAGGTGCTTTTAGATTCTGTGAGTTTTGGATTACAGTACAATATGGTACTGTATATTTATGTCATGTTTTACTGCTCGTTGTACTGTGTACTGTGACATCCATCATAAAACACATACAGGGGTTTGTGTTGATTAATACGGTGGAGAAGAAGATGTTTTAGGGGACAGCCCTCCTCTATGGATCTTAATCACAGTGCCAATACAATGTATGTGGTTTGTCTAAGAATAGTTGTTTTTGTGAGCTTGAGCATTTTGCCTCAGCCTTTCAGGAAAGGGTGATAAATGTACAAGAGTAAAATTGTTCTTTAAGAGGAAACGGGATATACTGTAAGGTCAACTATTTTGATTGAGTTATATTTTAACCTGTGGGATGCCATAACACATTGAGAGAAGGTTTACTGCACACATGGTGGTCTCTCAACAATAGTTTTGTTTTAGTTTCTTACAAAGTTGAATAATTTTTTTTTTCTTCAACGTAGATAAATTTCTCAAAGAACAAATCTAATACAACTTGACCTAATTAGAAATTGGCCAATCCATAAACAGTCAATACTGACTGACTCCTTTAATAGGAACACATGTACACCTGAACATTCATGCAATTATTCAATCAACCTAATCTATTACCTCAAGACAGTGCATTAAATAATGCAAATACAGGTCGAGAGCCTTAGTTAATATTCACATAAAACATGCGATCGAGGATAAAAATCTTAGTGATCTCAGGAACTTTGGCTGTGGAATTGTTCATTGGTGCTAGATGAACTACTTTGAGTATTACAAAAATTAGAGATCAACAGGTCACCAAAAACCCTTGCCACATACTGTAGTTACTGAGACCCCTCTGAACTATATCTGCAAATGTGACCCTGAACGTATAAAAGAAGTTCCATTTGTAAGAGAAGCTAGAATCAACATTTAGTAATATAATATCAAATTATCAGGCCTGAAGTTCCAATTTAGAGTTTCTACTTATTAAGGACTTTGACCCTTTGTTTTCCTGTAATGCCATAGCAGTAGTTTAGTCACACATTATTACACAAATTTCTTTAAAATCTGTTCGGAGCTGCTGGTCAGTCCGTTGTTCTGTAATAACTTTTGTTTGAAGTATCTCTAAATATTTGGATTTAGTTCATAATTCAGTTTTTAATTTAGTTTTTATTTTAGTCAAGTGCTGTCTAGAATAGTTTTCTTTTTTTAATGATGCATCTGCTGCTAATTCATTAAACCACTATCCAACATGAAGCATTTCATCACTTCTTAGAGCCATGGTTTCTTTTGAAGCCTTTATATCTAGGTAATGTTTGAATGAGATTAAAATGGCTACAGTAAGTTATGTTGAGAGGGTAAGTAGAAATGTGTCAGGCTGGAAACCGGAGAAATAGAGTGAAGTAGTACTGTTTAAGAAAGTAATATGAATGTGTTACAAGTAAAATGAAGGCAAAAGTTTCTGTAAATGTCTAAATAAATACAGTAAGTAAGTAAGTAACTAAATGGTTCATGGAGTGATTGCTTGTTTCTGAGAACATATATTGGTTTGTTCAATAAAATAATGCAGTTTTCCAAAATTTGTCTCAGCCAATAAATGAATCAATACCATTTTTTTGCAATAAGGTAATTAGCATGACTAGTGATTTGTTTACTATAAGAATTATGATACATTCTATGGTCAAAAGTATAACGCCAGACAATCATACCCTTATGGGCTTATTCAACATCCCTATTCTAAATTGGTTCTCTCTTTACTGGCATAATTTTTATTTATTTATTTATTTTTTTTGGGAGCATGGCTTTGGGAATTTCCCATCCAGCTACAAGAGCATTAGTGAGGTCAGGCACTGATGTTGAATGAGGAGCCCTGGCGCACAGCCGGCATTTCAGTTCATCCCAAAGGTTTTAGGGTAGTAGAGGTCAGGATTCTGTGCGGGGTACTTGAGTCTAACTTGAGTCTGTCTAGCCTCGGCAAATCCTGCCGTAATGGAGTTCTCTTTGTTCATTAAAGGGAAATTGTAATACGTCAGCAAACAAAAACATTATAGACAATTGTGTGCAGGAGTTTAGGGAACGCAAACATGTGTGTGATTTTTAGGTGTGCACATACTTTTGGCCATTTGTTTTTATTTTATTTATTTATTTATTTTTACACCTTCACAAATATGTATCTCTGTTAACCAACAACTCATGTGGTGTCTCCAGTGTTCAGCATTATGAAGCCTGGTGAAATGAAGTGATAGAGTGAAGGACAGCCAGAGTGAAGTGATAATTTGAAAATGAAGACCCCAGTTTGTTACTCAGTGCCATGTAGCGCTGTGAATGTTAGAGCATATTATTTATAGTGAGTCATCTCCTCAAAAAGGATTTTAAAAGTTGCTAATGAATTAACCATGTCTGCAATCAGTGTACCTTTCTTTCTATTACTGTGCCATATAAGCAGTCATTTAGTCTATTAGTATTGAAATCTGTAAAGTGAAGAGGAGAATAATACAGGGTCCAAAAAAAACTAATGTAGCAGAATATTCCGCTGCGGTTATTTCACTGCGGTCAGCTCTGTAATTGAGAATGCACGGACACTGTTCATCTCACCACCTGCCTGTGTCACTCAAGTCCAGCCAGGCAGTGAACTAGAGTATCAATAACAGATAGAGACAAGAATAATTAATAGACTTGACACCCCTGTATCAAACCTCAAGAATTCTAAAGAAAGACATCTGAATCAAATGATTTAGGTTTATATATTCAAAGAAATAATTCTTAATTTATTCACTTTCATGTATGGTGAACAATATTCTATGAACAGTCGTTTGAAAGCTATAAGATTTAATAATGTACTCTGGTTTTTGTTACTGCATTAAGTGTTGGTTCCCTGAAATCAACATGACAGACAATAATTGATGTATCACTTCTTCATGTGTCTGTGTAAATGTAAAGCATAAAAAGGTCTTAAGATAACTTTGCATGAGTTATTTGAATAATAAAATCATCTAAACATATAAATAAGCTTCCTAATAATTTATTTACATGGTTAAGTATAAAAACAGCCCAAAATAAGAGAGTATTAATCTCAAAATTTATTAATTCCAAAGGGAAATTGCATGGCCTGTTCACACACCTTAAGATATATTTGATTTTACATGTCCTCCGGGTACTCCGGTTTCCTCCCACAGTCCAAAGATATGCAGGTTAGGCTAATTGGCGTTCCTAAATTGCCCATAGTGTGTGATTGGGTGTGTGAGTGTGTGTATGTTTGTGTGCCCTGCGATGGATTGGCACCCTGTCCAGGGTGTACCCCGCCTAGTGCCCGAAGTCTCCTGGGATAGGCTCCAGGTCCCCCGCGACCCTGAACACAGGATTAAGCGGTATAGAAGATGAATGAATGAATGAATGAATGATTTTACATGGGTTTGATGTGCAATCTCTACATTGTCATACAAGATTTTTAAAGTCTAGATTTGAAATTGACTGTCAATAGCCACAGTGAAGCACATGTCGCACTTAAACTCAACTTCAATGTTATTTTGAAACATAAAGTAATATGTACATGTAAAATGAAACTTACAGTATATATCTCTCAGTACAGCTGATCATAAAGTAAGCTATGCTTTCTCATCCCATACATTATTGTCGCTCCTGGCCTCTTGCCCAGGGTGTAGCTGTATCATGTAACATCCAGAGGGGAGTGCAGAAAAGGAGAAGTAAAGCACAAGTGTTTACCACACAAATCAGGTCAGAAGGGTGTGACTTAAGATTTAAGAGGGATCAAATTGATTCGGACGCCATCCACCTAATCCCTAAAATATCTTTAGTACATTCCCAACAGTCCAAATAGACAACTCTTCCTTTCCTCTTTTCCCACACAGGTGATTTATATAGCGATTGGGAAATATGTCAATAAATAATCTTAACTGCAGCAAGGTTTTGACTATTTAGGATTTTTTTATTGCAGTATGAAAGCACAAAGTCAGTTGATCTGGAATTGTTTGTGGAAAGGAGATTTCAGCACCATCAATCACTGATTCTTTGTTCAATTTGTGATGAACTCATTTTTTGCCATGTGCTTCCAAACACTCTCATTTACCATAAGCCAGTCCTGAAGAGTTTGTGTTACAGATTTAAATTGTGAGGATGGATGGGCAGTGGGATGGAACAAGAGCATTTTGAGATAGATATGAGTCAAAAATTGCCCTCAACAGCAATGCTTGCAGATAAGGAAACATTTAAGCCCAGTTAAGGATACATATAAATTGTTCACAACTTCAATGGGGTGCCAAACCTACTCCAGGGCATAAGAACGCACATATCACACATATGGGGAGAACATGCAAACATCGAGCACGCAGCCGGAGGTGAAATTTGAACCCCCAACCATGGAGGTGTGAGGCGACAACCCTCACTCAATCATGGTCTATGATTTAGGACATGAGTTAGGACATTAGGACATGAGAGTGCCAATTGGCCTGCATGTCTTTGGACTGTGGGAGGAACTGGAACATGTGGAGAAAACCCACCAGGCAAAGGAAAAGCCACGAATCGAACCGGGACCCTGAAGGTGCAAGTCTTTAGTGCTAATGCTAACAATTAAAAACCCTTAGTGAAAGTAAACTGTAAGCATTTTTTTTATTAATATATAATTTTATTAATATAATGAATTAGCTTAATTAACAATTTTACACATTCCTTGCCAACCTAACAAGAAAATCAAATTACACAGTACTATATGCACTGAAATGCTTATATGACTGCCAGTGACCTTGAAAAAGAGAATTAAAGCTTATAGATAAGAAATTAAATATGAATAAAATAATGATAGAAAATTAAATTTAACTAGGATAAAAATAGAAATAAAAATAGAAATATACTGTACATAAAAATAGAAATAAAAATAGAAATATACTGTACAATAGAACATCTACAATACTGTATATCAAATATAGAGAAAAAATATGAATTGTAAAAAAAATTTAATTTGGTGTAAAAAAGACTGAGGGTGTGCAAATATGCATAAAAAGTGTCTTATTAAAGTGACTTATTAAAATGTCTTTGTGCAATGGTCCAGAATGAAAATGTAAGTGTAGGTGTGCCTGAATGTGTCCATGGTGTCCACGAATCAATTTTGGATGTTAAGATGTTATTAGTTCTGCATGGTGGTGTGTTTGACAGACATTATCCCCTGTGGGAAGAAGCTCCTCTTCAGTTTGTCTGTATTGGCCTTCAGGGAGCAGAATCGCTTCCCAGACCGAAACAGAGTGAACAGTCCATTGTTGGGATGATCCTTCATGATCGTCCTGACCTTGGTCCAGCACCGCTTGCTGTAGATTGACTGCAGGTCAGGGAGCTCGGTGTGGATGATGCACTCAGCTGATCGCACGAACCTCTGTAGAGCTTGTCTGTCCTGCATGGTGCTGTTCCCGAACCAGGTCATGTTGTTTCCAGTCAGGATGCTCTCTATGGTGCAAGAGTAGAAATTCCTGAGCACCTTAGAGGGCAGCCTGAAGTCTCTCAAGCGTCTGAGGTGGTAGAGACACTGCCGGGCCTTTTTCACCACGGTGTTGATGTGACAGGACCCAAAGGTGTCAAGTAACGAAGTACAAATACTTCGTTACCTTACTTAAGTAGAAATTTTGAGTATCTATACTTTACTGGAGTAATTATTTTTCAGCCGACTTTTTACTTCTACTCCTTACATTTTCACGCAATTATCTGTACTTTCTACTCCTTACATTTTAAAAATAGCCTCGTTACTCCTATTTTATTTCAGCTTGTCATTCAAAAAACAAACAAACAAACAAAAAAAAAACATCAGATAAATCGTGCCATCCGGATGGAGCGAATTCGATTGTGGTTGGATGAGAAGTATAAACATACCATTCCGACACCCTATTGGTTGGTATGCGATAGATCACACCTGCATATGACGTCACGTCACACACTCCAGTAAGGACATTTGAATAAAATAGCATTTTCAGTTGTTGTGATAAGTAGACGAAGATGTCCGTGATAGAGACTTAAGATTCGAGCGAAATGTCACAACCAAGCACCAGCGAGGAAGGTAACTGCACCAGGAAGGTATATATATACATATATATATATATATATATATATATATATATATATATATATATATATATTTTTTTTTTTTTTTTTTTATTAATCACTTGGATTAATCATTCATTCTGACAGCACTAATGTTTATTGTAGACAACTATACAAGGGTAATTGTTACTAACCCTGCCCTGGGTACACTAATGTTCTTGTATGTTGCCCTAACAGATTCTTGCAGCTAAGCTTGGATGTACATTTACATTCCAATAAAGGTTACTGATGACATGCCTCTGAAGTTTGACTTTTTGCACCATTAAAATACTTATAGGCAACTAGCTATTATATTGTGGCGTAGGCGGGGCGGCGGCTGACGACGGTCATGCTTTGCGGGAGGTTCACTATGTGTTCACCCTTTTAGGGACGTTTGTTTGGGTTGGTGGCTTCGGCTATGTTAGGGTGTTAATGTGTGTGTGCTTGACATGGAACTATGTGCGTGTGTGCTTTCGCTGTGTGTGCTGCGACAGTGAATAAAAAAAGCTCATGCTATACAGTGCTGTGTGGTAATAAAATACTCCCAGCCATTGCATTGGGCAGCAAGCAAGCTCACTCGTCTCTCCAACATCCTTTCAGGCGGTAAAACGCTACAATATCTTCTTCTCCATGAGACATGTTAATGCTCAGTAGTACACATATATGGTTCTTTAATGTATGTGCATTGTACTAAAATGCACTCTTTTTCAATTGTCATATACAGTATCCCAAATCACTATGGCCGTTAATAAATACAACAAAAGAACAACAACACAATTTTCTTTTTTTTTTTTTAATGAGGTGTTAATGCAGTATACAGGCCCGTGGCATAGCCTAAGCTTTTATCCTTAATGCTTTTTTCCCTCCTCACATTACTTTTACTTTTATACTTTAAGTAGTTTTGAAACCAGTACTTTTACACTTTTACTTGAGTAAAAAGCTTGAGTTGATACTTCAACTTCTAAAGAAGCCCTTTTAAACCCTAGTATCTATACTTCTACTCAAGTACTGTAATGAATGTGAATACTTTTGACACCACTGACAGGACCATGACAGGTCCTGGGTGATGTGAACACCAAGGTATCTGAAGCTTTACTGTTTAATCTATGCTTAAACAGTAAAATAGTGAAATGTGTCTATAAACATATTCAGTGGTCTTATATTTGGTGAATTGCAATCTTCTATTAAGACCTGGTAGATTAATCTGACAAGATTCAAGATATTGACATTTTTCTGTTGTTGCTGTGGATAAGAAGCACATTCCCTCACAAACATGGCGGACAGCTGATGACGTTCCCTCAAAACCGTCGGCGTTTTTAGATGACGTCACACCAAGCGTGCCGGCTGGTTGAAAATAAGGTAGGACTAGCTTGGTAGAGTTTGGTATGTGAAGTTTTATATATTTACTTTTTGATGTTATATCGGAGTGTGTCATGTATGAAACATTTTGCGGCATTTCTATGGTTTTACTATTTAATGGTGATTTAATTCAAGTTGGTATTACTCGTGTGAGTTTGTCGGATTATTTTTGACACCCAGAGAAAATCTACAATCTGTCCGGCTAACTGGCTAACTAGTGGTAGTAGTAGTAGTAGTCTGTTTTGGTTGGAAATAACATAAAATATGTATTTTTTTAGGGTAGATGCCTGAACAAGTTCAGGAGCTTAATAAGTGATCATTAATGCTGTCATTATTAACGCTCTTTCCATTTCATACCTTCTCACCAGAAATCAGCAGAAGCATCATGTCCTCTGATGCAGTCAGTGATTCCCGAGCTGATGCTAATGAGCAGGAGGTCCAAGCTGAAGGAACTGAAACACTGTCTAAGAGACAGAGGAAGAAACTTCTCAAGCAGCAGCAATGGGAAGAACAGAGAGACCTGCGCAAGTAAGTATGCCGTTAAGAGTGAAATAAATGATTAGGGAAAGAAAAAAATAATTGATGTTTTTTATTACATCACAATGTGATTATTTTGACTTAGAATAAAAGAACATGACTGGTTCAGAGGCATTTCGGAACGACTTAGAGGCAGTTATTAAGGAGCCTGTGTGTTTATTTATTATTTTTTAGATGACATAACATTGTCAGGTATGTTTTTTTGCTGAAAGTACTTCAGTGACGAGTTTTGGCAGGTAGCTGGTCTCTCCTCATTACTGCGCTCCATACTGACCCGAAAACACCTGGGACGTGGAGTGATGCATATAAATTAAACGTTCCAATGCTGTTACTGTATATCACCCCTTGCGCAATGCCTCGTATCCAATCAGATTGTTCAGTGAGAACTAACTTGTTGTATAATTGTAATTTAAACTGTGATATACAGTATAACTGTTAAATGTACCATTTCGTATTCAAACATTTATCTAGGTTAACACCAAATAATAAATTGCATTCTTTTGCAACTATATAATTCCACAGGTCCAAATTGTGGTTTCGATTGTTATGTGTTTAATTGTGCAACACTAATATATTCATGTACTAATGTATTCATAATGTTAGTGTTTGAGCAAGCCAATGAGAATGGGGAACTTTGTGATCTTATTAAGTTTCTTATGTCGCTCAATGTGAAATATTTTAGAAAGGCGATTAATTAAACTACAGTTAAAACATTTCACATTTCCATGGTTCCTTGCCACCATTGCCATCACCCTTGGCTTGCTCATCACAAGATTAGACACTCTAATCATTATGATGCATACACATTTTTACTTGCTCCTACAGTACACATTTCCATAATTAATTTTTTTATTTGTAAAGCTTCTTTGAGACCATGCCGATTGTTAAAAGCGCTATATAAATAAAATTTAATTGTTACACGAGAGGTTCAGATCATTTAAAGGTTCTGAGAACTTTGGGCAAACATCCTCTAATCCACCATGTTTTTGTATACTAATCAAGACACTTTCACATTACTGTATATAAAGTTTGCTAAACTATTAGGGCAGTGTTCTCTAAATCACTCTCATACGCTAGTGGATTAGAGGTTCTATAATATGTGATGTGTAATAAAATCTGACCTTAATATTTCTGGAGATAAAACCTGGAAACTACACACTACAGGACACACTTGATCCATTTGTATTTGTTGTATCATCTTATGTTACACCTGTTAAAGTGATTTTGTCTTAGTGCAGATGATTTAGACTTTTGTGGGGTTTGTGAAGTATGGTCAATGAATGTGTACTTTTGAATACTTGTTGTAATGGACATTATAGTTTGACATTCTTATAAATTATTAATCTTTAGGCAGAAGCGCAAGGAGCGGAAGCAGCAGAGAAAGTTGGAAAAACAGACGCAGAGTGAGGACAGGACAGACTTTCCAGACAGGAAGCGTGTTCGCAAAGAGGCAGAGCCCAGTCCTCTCCGTCTGGTCATAGACTGCAGCTTCGACAACCTCATGATGCTCAAGGTGGGACCTGGTCCATTCACACTGCGAATATTTATCAGTGGTTCAGTTATCCAGTGTTTTTTGTCATGGAATTGAAGTGGCTCTGTTCATGCATTAAGCAGTGGTTAAATAGTTGCATGAATCCATGATTTAAACAAAGTATTTCATATTCAGGATGTAAAGAAACTTCACAAGCAGATTCAGAGATGTTATGCAGAGAACAGAAGAGCAGCACATCCAGTGAAGGTAAATGTATAACAATGTGTAATTAGTTTTAAACTGTTCTTAGTGTAATTAGAAATGTGTAACTTAAATTATTTTTTGTACAGTTTTATATAACAAGCCATGATGGGCAGTTGAAACAATATATGGACGAAATTAACAAAGGCTGGGTCAACTGGAAGGTAAGAACTTATAATAATGATAATTTTACTTATTCATAACATGCTTAAGGTCAGTTTATTAGTGTAAGTCCATCCCTCCCTTATAAATAAATCGTGAACTTCAACCCATCATATAATGTGACTTTGCAGCATTTCTTGCATCATTTAGTACACAGGTCTGAATTTTCAAACCGTGTGACCTTCTTTTGAAATATTGAACTGGATTTTTCAAGCACAGTTATTTTAATTGTTTACTGTGAAGGTTTCAGAAAAGAAAAACTCCCAGCAGTCTGCAATAATGTAGCTAGAAAGAGAATAGAAATCTTACTGACCAAAACCAGTTGCGTGTACATAATCATTTTTATGAATGTACAGAATATAGTCACAGGACACACCCTTATACATAACATTATGTTGAATTTGCTTCCAGTTACTGACTGTCTGATGAAGTACAAGAAACCTTTTCAGTGGGAGCAGTGTGATGAGAATTGAAATGTTGACACATTTATACCTTTGGGTGCTTCATGATACATTTGAATTGCATTTGTCCACTCTATGCAGCGTAGCTTGAAAGGTTTTGTTATTACACAAGCTACAAAGCCTTAAGTTGGTTTATGAATTATATAAAATATAATTATTTACTATATGAGGGACATTCAGGTGAAAATGAGAAAGTTGTTCCATATGAAAGTTGTTCCTTGCTACACTGAAGTGGGCTTCAAGCCACCTGAGCTGGAATTGCCATTCAAGTACGCACAGATTTCTTTAAGATGTTTGCACCATTCAAATGTTTTACTGCAGCTACACTCTCTTTAGCGTTCTTTGACTTGAACACACTTTGACTTGAACACAATTTGACTATATTTTTTGTCATAGTAAATTCCAGTTATGTTTGACAACTTATCACCTGCCAAATGTCATTGTGGTCTTTAACACTTACAGGATGTCCATGTCAAGTCAGAGCATTTTCATGAAGTCTTAAGCAAAGAGGATTTGGTGTACCTCTCCTCTGACTCGCCCAACATTCTCCAGGAGCTTGATGAGACCAAAGCCTACGTGATTGGAGGCCTGGTGGACCACAATCATCATAAAGTTAGTTTCCTGTGTTGTTCAAAAACCTATTTTGGCCAAGCTTTCAGACTATCAGCTGTTGTACAGATGACCTCACATTTACCTCTAGAATACTCTGGTATAGTTGTTCAGTCTTTTTCTTATTAGTGCAGTCTTGGACTTGGTGAGGCCTGTAGGGTCTGAGATGTAGCCTTTGGGTTTATTAGTATTTCTCTGAGCATTGCATGGTCTGACCTTGAGGTGAATGTGCTGGGACATCCACTTCTGTCTGTTGTGAATGCTTTCCACTTATAAACAAGCTTTCTCATTGTTGAATGATGAACTCGGTTCCAAATTTATGTACAGTAATAATTGATTCCATAAGACCATTGCTTATGTCTTTAAATTTTGGTATTGTGTTAACACATACCAGATTGCCCCAGTCCAGCAAACTGCCAAACCTCCTGCTTTTATAGAGGTCTGCAAACCTGCTGATAATCAATCAAACAAAAAAATAATAATTGCATGATGAATAAATGTTACAGTATATGTTGTTTGTTAAGGTTGTATTTGCCTATTACTAAGATCTGCTATGATCAAATGATTTTTATGTTTTAACAGAATTTAAAGAAGGAGTACTAACTTTTGAACATGATTACAAGTTTAAAAGTATCAGTGGGTTTCTATGCTGTATTGCAGTATTTCCACTTAAATGTGACTTTGGGAGGATGAAACGTGGGGGAAATACAGTATGGGAGGATTTTGATGTATTTCATACAAGCGTGCCTCCTGCCATCACTACCAGCATATTGTCCTTCTTGTTGCATGTGTTTCAGGGAATCTCTTTTAAACGGGCCACAGAGCTTGGAATCGCTCATGCTCAACTTCCACTGGGAACTTTTGTCAAGATGAACACCCGCAAAGTGCTCGCCGTCAACCATGGTAAGGCAAGACGCGTTCTCATACATGCAGACACACAGAGGGGGACACAAAACTTTTAGCAAAAAAAGACATGAGCCTTACATTACTTGGGAAGTATGCCCGCAACTTCGTTTGCAAGAAATTTAATTGCACAATTTAAATTAATAAAAAAAAATGTACAGTGCCATCTGTTGAATTTTGAAATGAACTAAGTGCTACTGTGAAGTGTGCAGAGTGAATGTTTATTAAGTAGATTTCAATTACACACTCATAAGCGCGTATTAAGAAATGTTCAGCACCATCTGTTAAATTTTGAGATGAACTAATGATTTTTAAATGTTTTTAAAAAATATATATTTCTTAATGATTTAAGGCTGTTTTCTACTAATTAGTATATCTTCTCTTCAATTGAGAGGAAACAAAGCCTATATGTTACCTCAAGCTCGGCCAGATACACCTGTGAAAACCCCACTAAAATTTGTTTTAACGTGATGCGCGCCCAAACAGACAAATAAAAATTCCAAAAACCATATTAATGTGTTTTATTATTTATCTTACAGCCCCCCAATTTTTTTTTCTTGCAAATAGACACTGCAACTTTAAAGTTTTATTGTGTGTATAGATTGGAACTTAGCCCATTTACACATGTATTTCTGTTTCAAATCAATACAGTAGCAATATCTTCATAAACGTTTACATGCAATATAACCAGTAATAGACTAAAGCAAACTTTGGTCTACTGAAAATCAATTCAAACTAATTAATATTTAAACAGATGTTTGGCACTCCTTTGGCTGATATTCAAATGTTTGCATAAATGATCCTAAATCGTCCCATTGACAACAGAAGCTAAAAGGTTTATTAATATTGAGCTAATGTAAAACTGGTTACACCTAAATAATAACATGCTGACATGTTTTTTTTTCTTAGTGTTTGAGATTATGTTGGCATATCTGGACAAACGTGACTGGCAAGAGGCTTTCTTCACAGTACTGCCTCAACGTAAAGGAGCTGTACCTCTGGACCAAGAGGACAAAGAGGAGCAGGATGAGAATGAAGAGGACTCTGATGCATGTGAGCCAGGGACACAAAACAGTAATGATACAAAAGACCAAAGAAATGGGAAACAGGATGAACTTGAAACTCAACACAACCAGTCAGATTCATGTGAACGGACTGCTGTTTAAGAATTATTTTTTTCTCTTAATTTTATTTTTTTCATTTTATGTGATTTTTTTAATTTTTTTTTTTTATTTCATGCCAGGGTTTGGAAAGACTTGTGCTGGGAGAGACTTTTGTTTTGCTTACCAGTGCCTAAGTTATTGATATTTTTGTTTCAACTGTAATGAAAACGATTTTGAGATATGAGTGTTTATCTGCCAATAAAGATGACATCTGATCTCCTGCCAAATGTAGTTTATGTCCAGACATGTCATTGTGTTTTCAAGTTTTTATTTCCAAGAAGTAATATGTTACCCAAATGATGGGAGCACACTCACTTTACGCACTCGCTCATCGTCAATACTACGTTAGTACTTTTGGGGGGGGGGGGGGGTGCGGGCTTGAACCTCTCCCAGGAGACATAGGACATAAGGTGGGGTACACAGGGGTAGACAGGGTGCCAATCCATCGCAGGGAACACACACGCACTATGGGTAATTTGTGTGCTCAAGAATGTGACCGTGCTGGACATGTGAGTGCTGCGGGTCTATCTACCTAACACTTGCTTAACTTTGACACCAGGTGGCATCATCATGTCGCTTGGATAAAAGCTTCCCATGACGCAACATGTATTTCATCCTGTGTCACTGTTTTCTGGAAGGAGAACCGTCTGTCTGCTGTAGTAGTGCCTCGGGCTGTAACTGCTTTTGGTGAACAACAAGTTTTAAAGTTATTCTTCATCTGAAGGCAAAATTGTGCAAGTACGACACCAATGCAGCCTTTTGACAAAATAGTTCTACAACTTAGAATAATTAGGAGACATTGAGTTTGTGTCATCATTTTATGTAGGTAGTATATGATGGGGTAGTCAGACATTGCAAAACATGTGGTTGATGATCAGTTTGGTTCTGTTGAACAGGTGAATGAGTCACATTCTTTTAGTCAGACCTCACTTCCTGCAAAGACACAACCCCTGTACTGCTCAGGAAACCTTTAATTTAAATATAACCAGCATATCTTAACAGTGCCAGCATTGCTAAGTACAAAATAATTTTATATAAAAATAATGATCTTCTTTTGGCTGCTTTCTTTAGGGGTCGCCACAGCGGACCATTTGTTTCTGTCTAATTATATCTACCACACCTTCCTTTGTCAGTCCAACCTCCTGCTTTTCCTCCCTCACCACATCCTTAAACCTCTACTTGGCCTTTCTCTTCTCCTCCTGTATGGCAGCTACATCTTTAACATTCTCCTCCAGATATACCCCTTATCCCTTTGCTGCAAATGTCCAAACCATCTTAATCTGACCTCTCTAACTTTGTCCCCAAACTATCCTACCTGCGCTGTCCCTCTAATATACTCATTCTCATCCTGTCCATTCTTGTCACTCCCAAAGCAAGTCACAGCATCTTCAGCTCTGCTTCCTGTCTTTTTGTCAGTGGAAATGTCTCCAAACCATACAAAATTGCTGGTCTCAATACCTTCTTGTAAACTTTGCCAATACCTTTCTGTCACAGATCACTCTTCTCCACCCATTCCATCCTGCCTGTACTCTCCTCTTCACATACAGTATCTAACACGCTCCCTATTGCTTTGGACAATTGACCATAAATATTTAAACCCCTCTCTTCCTTACCTCTACTTCTTTTTGTGACATCACCTTTCCCTCACCCCCTCTCTCATTCACACACATGTTCTCCGCCTTGCTCCTACTGATCTTCAGCCTCTTCTCTCTAGTGCATCCATCCACCTCTCTAGACTTATCTTGCTGCTAATCACAATATCATTTACATACATCATACGTGCATGAGGACTCTAACCTCATCCGTCAACCTGTAAATCATCACTGCAAACAAGAAGGGGCTAAGAGCCGATCCCTGGAACAGTTCCACCTACACCTTAAACCAGTCGGTTCAACCTGTGGCACGCCTCACCGTTGTAACACTGTTTTTGTACATATCTGGCACCACCTTCACATACTTCTCTGCCATTCCTGACTTCCTCATGCAGTACCACAGTTCATCTCTGGGCACCCAGTCATATGCTTTCTTTAGATCTATAAACACACAATGCAACTCTTTCTGACCTTCTCTATACTTGTGCATCAGAATTCTCAAAGCAAACATGGCATTTGTGATGTTCTTTCTTGGCATGAAGCCATACTGCTGCTCACAGACTGCCAACTCTCTTCTCAACTTTAACTACTCGTTCCATAATTTCATGGTGTGGCTCATCAGCTTTATTATGATAATAATAGGAGTGATTATTATTATTAAAGCTAATGAGAAAACACTCAATTAGCTTAGTATTCTAATGTAACTCCATGATTAGGGCATTGGACTACTGATCAGAAGGTCCCAGGGTCAAACTCTGCCACCACCAAGCTTCCACTGTTGGCCCCTTTAACCAGACTCTTAACCTTCAACTGCTCAAATATATAATGAGATAAAATGTAAGTCGCTCTGGATAAGGGTGTCTGCCAAATACTATAAATATACTAATTTAAATCTACTCCCATCTGACTCATAAGAATTATAAGCATTTAGAATTACCCTTGTCCTGCGATGGTTTGGCACCCTGTCCAGGGTGTACACCGCCTCGTGCCCTAAGGCTCCTGGGATAGGCTCCAGGCTCCCGCGACCCTAAATACAGGATAAAGCTGTATAAATGCTGAGTGAGTGAGAGTGAGAATTACCCTCATCAGGATCACAGTGGATCAATTGCCTATCCTGTGGACACTGGAGACGAGACAGGAAAAGACGGTTTATTGATCCTGAAGGAAATTTCAAACATCATCCAGTAGCAAGCATAATAACACAATAGGCATGTAATTGCAATAGCAAAAAATGTCAAATTGTGTAGAACAGTCAAAAAACGTACAGAACAAAAATGACTAAAATAAAACATAATATAAAATATGATTATATAGTACACTAGAATATAATAAACAATATATACAAAGAATGATAATACACACTGGACTGCAGTGCACAATGCACTCAATTACTCATACTTTAAACAATTAAATTTGGCTAATCCATCAAGTAGGAGGAAAGCAAAGAACCCAGAAAACACCCCATAAACGGAGGGTGAAACTCCATACAGACAGTAACCTGAGCTCAGGATTAAAACAGGGACCCTGGAGCAGTAAGAAGGAAATGCTACCTCCTGCACTGGTGTGCTATTTTTCTATTTATTAGCTTCAGAATTGTTTTTTGATTGATGAACTGCTTCATTTAAATAAAGGCAGCTAGGAAATGTTTTGTTCAGAGCTTTTGTTTTCTTTCTAGACACATCTGCATTAACATATACATGATTTGAATCATAACATTATTCTTATTATACTGTAGAATATTGCATCACAAGATTTTATAGTCTACAATTAGAAGCAATGAGTCCTTTTTTTAAGGCTGCTCAATCAAAAGCAAACTAATATCACTATATGATGACACCTGACCATCACACTTGTCTATATGTGCTTGTTCTGTTCCAGAACCATGTTTGTCTATGGAGATTGCATGGGTAGGTACTTGATTTTTATTTATTTGTTAGCAATGGATGTGACTAACAAACCATGAACTCAGTAGGTTGCTGAAATGAGCTTCAGTACATTTCAGAATTGTTGGTTTCACTTTAAACCATTGGGCTAACCATTGATACAACACTAAAGCAGCCATTGTGGCAGATCGTACAGTACACACCTCTCACACATACTCTTCACCCTCCTGCCATCTAGAAAAAAAAACCCGAAGCAGAAAACCAGACCGTGTAACAGCTTCTTCTCACGAGCCATCCGACTCCACAATAAAACTGGACTGATAAACACACACACACACACACACACACACACACACACACACACACACACACACATATATAATCACCTCGATACAATTGGACTGGACTGACAAACACGCATGTGCACACATACACTCACTCAGAAGAACACCATCTAGCAATTTCACACACCAACATGCAATTGCTTTTTAGCACAATATTTATTAGATGCTACTTGAACAACAAATGTTTACTGTTTTTATCCATCATCTGATGGACCATTTATTTGCATTACCTCATCTCATTATTACAGAGTACTACATTGTGTCATGTTGTTTTTCTTGTTTGCAGATTATCACATTAACTTTATATTTGTCTTTTTGTATAGTTTTTAGAAGGTTTTGTTAATCTATGTTGTTAATTTATGTTGTTTATATGGAGCATCCTGGTCCT
This sequence comes from Channallabes apus, assembly GCA_030522415.1. Lineage (NCBI taxonomy): Eukaryota > Metazoa > Chordata > Actinopteri > Siluriformes > Clariidae > Channallabes > Channallabes apus. The sequence continues at coordinate 22,181,184 of CM060108.1, read as the reverse complement.
GGAGGAATGTTGTTTCGTTTCACTGTGTACTGAACTGTACAGTGGTGTGAAAAACTATTTGCCCCCTTCCTGATTTCTTATTCTTTTGCATGTTTGTCACACTTAAATATTTCTGCTCATCAAAAAACGTTAACTATTAGTCAAAGATAACATAATTGAACACAAAATGCAGTTTTTAAATGAAGGTTTACGTTATTAAGGGAGAAAAAAAACTCCAAATCTACATGGCCCTGTGTGAAAAAGTGATTGCCCCCCTTGTTAAAAAAAAACTTAACTGTGGTTTATCACACCTGAGTTCAATTTCTGTAGTCACCCCCAGGCCTGATTACTGCCACACCTGTTTCAATGAAGAAATCACTTAAATAGGAGCTACCTGACACAGAGAAGTAGACCAAAAGCACCTCAAAAGCTAGACATCATGCCAAGATCCAAAGAAATTCAGGAACAAATGAGAACAAAAGTAATTGAGATCTATCAGTCTGGTAAAGGTTATAAAGCCATTTCTAAAGCTTTGGGACCCCAGCGAACCACAGTGAGAGTCATTATCCACAAATGGCAAAAACATGGAACAGTGGTGAACCTTCCCAGGAGTAGCCGGCCGACCAAAATTACCCCAAGAGCGCAGAGACAACTCATCCGAGAGGCCACAAAAGACCCCAGGACAACATCTAAAGAACTGCAGGCCTCACTTGCCTCAATTAAGGTCAGTGTTCACGACTCCACCATAAGAAAGAGACTGGGCAAAAACGGCCTGCATGGCAGATTTCCAAGGCGCAAACCACTTTTAAGCAAAAAGAACATTAAGGCTCGTCTCAATTTTGCTAAAAAACATCTCAATGATTGCCAAGACTTTTGGGAAAATACCTTGTGGACCGACGAGACAAAAGTTGAACTTTTTGGAAGGTGCGTGTCCCGTTACATCTGGCGTAAAAGTAACACAGCATTTCAGAAAAAGAACATCATACCAACAGTAAAATATGGTGGTGGTAGTGTGATGGTCTGGGGTTGTTTTGCTGCTTCAGGACCTGGAAGGCTTGCTGTGATAGATGGAACCATGAATTCTACTGTCTACCAAAAAATCCTGAAGGAGAATGTCCGGCCATCTGTTCGTCAACTCAAGCTGAAGCGATCTTGGGTGCTGCAGCAGGACAATGACCCAAAACACACCAGCAAATCCACCTCTGAATGGCTGAAGAAAAACAAAATGAAGACTTTGGAGTGGCCTAGTCAAAGTCCTGACCTGAATCCTATTGAGATGTTGTGGCATGACCTTAAAAAGGCGGTTCATGCTAGAAAACCCTCAAATAAAGCTGAATTACAACAATTCTGCAAAGATGAGTGAGCCAAAATTTCTCCAGAGCGCTGTAAAAGACTCGTTGCAAGTCATCGCAAACGCTTGATTGCAGTTATTGCTGCTAAGGGTGGCCCAACCAGTTATTAGGTTCAGGGGGCAATTACTTTTTCACACAGGGCCATGTAGGTTTGGATTTTTTTTCTCCCTAAATAATAAAACGCCTCATTTAAAAACTGCCTTTTGTGTTTACTTGTGTTATCTTTGACTAATAGTTAAATGTGTTTGATGATCAGAAGCATTTTGTGTGACAAACATGCAAAAGAATAAGAAATCAGGAGGGGGGCAAATAGTTTTTCACACCACTGTATATGGTTGAAATCACAATAAAAGCCTACTTGACTTGATTTTCTATACCTGTACAGGGTTGTGGGGGTCTGGAGCTTATCCTAAGAGAGTTTGGCCATAAGGCAGTGTACACCCTGGACAGACAGGGTGCCAATCCATTGCAGGGCACATACCTCAGCAAACGTCGTGTCCCTGGCCAAAACTAGTCACGGTTTTGATTTGACCAATTAAGGCATGAATTGGTCAAAATATGCGACACACAACATTTCCTAAAATTGCATTCAGATATGTTTGTACATGTCTACAGTACTCTAGAGTTCCATGTATAGCTGTTACTTTGACTTTTAGCTAAGTGTTGTTCAAAAACATTTGGACGATTGATGGCCGTTCAACTTTCATTTTGGAACTATTTTTCAACCATGATGGGACGTGTCGAAGGGACATCACTTCAACCGTCATCAAACATCCAAATGGAACATTCTGGAACACCATTTAACCTAACCTGTATGTTTTTAGACTGTAGGAGGAAACCCACCAAGCACATACTGTACTACAAACTCCACAGGCGTAGACCTGATGTGGGAACTCTAAACCCTGGAGGTGTGAGGCCACAGTGCTAACCACTACAACACATTCTGAATTTTACTCTCGCACACTGACTGACTGGGATAGCTACGTGCTACACACAGTGAGAACCCTGTTTGACATTCAGTCAAGTTATGTATATTTGTTGTTTTTATGGCCGTTTGTAAAAACAAAAAATGTCATTTCAGTACCAGTAAATTAAATTAAATTGAATTACGCGCGCGTGTGTGTGTGTGAGAGAGAGAGAGAGAGAGTGTGTGTGTATGGGTGTGTATGAGAGAGAGAGAGAGAGAGAGAGAGCGCGCGCGCGCGTTTGACACACACCTGTGAGAGGGACTGCGCGCTCACGGGAGAAGCGTGCGGTGCTAACAGGTGTCCGACACGAACACGCTTAAAGTCAGACGCTTTAAAAGGAGAGAACCTCTACAGAATGGAGTGATTTGTGTATTTCCCTGTGTGTTGAGTCTCGACACTGATGTGTGCTGATCTGTCGCGCGAGGATCTCCCGTTTACCGGAGCAGAGCACTGAACGCGTCTGAAGATTTCTACACTGGATACCGTTGCATTTTCTTCTGCAGACGCGTAGAAAACTCCAGGAACTGAAGAACTGAGAAAGGATTACTATTACTATTATTTTTTAAATCTGGATTATCCCATTTGAGTTATACACACTTTTCTTTTGTTTTCCCCCAAATGCTGTATGTTTTTGTGTGAAATAAGCCTTGAGACGTCGTGTTAGGAGGAAAACCCGAGTGGACTATGGCAGTGTTGAGTTGTTTAAGGATTTTACTCATCTGGAATTTGTGTAAGTTTTTAATTGTGTTGTTTTGTCTTTCCCAATTTTTTTTTTAACTTGTTGCTTAAGCGTCGGGCCTCCAACAACACGTCCACGGCTGTCTGAACTTTCAGGAAGAACTGGTTCTGGTGATCAGCTCCTCCACAAGTTTGTCAAAATCATTGTGACAGAATGGATAAACCTCTCTCTCTCTCTCTCTCTCTCTCTCTCTCTCTCAAACTCACACACACACAATACATTGTTTCATCTTTTTCATGTACTGTATGTATTACTGTAGCTAAATAATACATCTAAGCCTATTTTGGTTCTTTCATCTTTCTTAGTATTTAACCATTTGGTGGCTAAGCCGTCAGCACTTTCGCTTCACACCTCCAAGGGTAGCGGTTCGAATCTCACCCACACTCTATATGCATAGTCTGTTGTCCTTGTGCTTGCAAATTCATTCCTTCTGCCTGCTTTGTTTCCTCCCACAGTCTAAAGACCAGCAGAGTAACTGCCTGTAGAGTGTGTGTGTGTGTGTGTGTGTGTGATTGTGCCCTGTGATGGGTTGGTATCCCATCCAAGGTGTCTCCTGCCTTGTGTCCTGAGTTCCCTGAGATCAACTCCAGACCACTGTGTCCATGCACTCTATGATCAGTATAGTTAGTAGATTCAAGTACTATTAATTTTTTCAATTTGTCAATGTCCACAAATGGCTATGAAAAAAAACAACAACAGTTGATCTTTCCCTAATGGTACGTTGGCTTAGTGGTTAGCACTGTTTTCGAACGGGATCGATTCCCGATGGAGTTTGCATGTTCTCCCCGTGCTTGGTGAGTTTCCTCCAGGTACTCCAGTTTCCTCACACAATCCAAAAACAGGTAGGTTAGGCTAATTGGCGTTCCCAAATTGCCCGTAGTGTGTGCATGAGGATGTGTGGGTGGCCTGTGATGGTTTGGCACCCTGTCCATGGTGTACCCTGCCTCGTGCCCTTAGTGTCCTGGGATAGGCTCGAGGCAGACAGGATAAAGCGATCCATCCCCCCCAAAAATCAAGGGGTAGGTATGTTTCCCATGTTGTTTGACATCAAATGCCAATTTTTCCCTATCCAGGACAGTTTAGCAATTAAAGGGTTAGGAGCTACAAACTATCAAAAACAAATCTTTAGAACTGTCACGTAGTTTGATTATGATGACAATATCATCACATTCATCATCATCATCATCATCATCATCATCATCATCACATACATGCACAGGAGAGATGATAATACAAAATAAGCTGTTCATTACTGAGTGTATCATTGAGGAGTGTGTTGATGGGAAGCTTAACAGATATTCAGCATCTGTGTGTGTGTGCTTGTGTGAGTTAAAGGCAAAGCAGAGCGTTCTTTGTTCACAGTATACGGCCTATAAGTAATTTTAGTGAGTTTGGGTATATCTGATTAAATGACAGTGAACCAAACAGGTCGTTTGACACCAGTAGGCTCCTAATGGAATGTCTGTGATTTAATTAATAAATGCTGACTAGGTAGAAGTTTGGAATGACAGTTTGATTTTTTTGCCACTCCTTAGAGAGGAGTATCAAAGCCAGGTCTTGTAGAGACAGAGCCCTACAAATTGTTGTATTTTCATATCAAAATTGGGTAAGCTGAATCGGGTAGGATGGATACTAGACTTCATCGTGCTCTGGCCTTCTTGGACCTGAGTGTGAACCACACAGTTTATGCAGATGCAAAGGAACAATTAATACTTCTATTTATGTGTTTATTTTTATTGTTTTAAATAGCTTACGTTTGAGGTCTTGGTGTGCAATTTTTAAAAATGTAAAAAAAAAAAAAAAGTGTTAACACTTGGGCAAAACTGTGTTTCATGACTTTGTTGGTCAAATAAAACATGAACATAAGAATGAGGAAATTCTCCATTACCCATTGTACAAATATATCTTTTAAATGCAGGCGTTGTACCTCACAAGTTAAATAGTGACTTTAAAAAAGTTAAAATGTTTTGTACAGTGGCTGAGAGTTCTTTGTGTCCGTTATTCAACGTTAAAAAAAGATAGTAATTCTAGTTCTTATTAGTAGTGATGTGTTTAAGCAGAAAATGTTGGCCTTAACCCAAATATGAAACCAATCAAGTCTCCAACCACATTGCTTTGGCTTATTTTCAGTCGGATATTTTTTTCATACCAGGTGCATGCTGTATGCCGAACACACCCACAAATTATTTGTCTGATTTGTAAATAAGTGTAAAAATCAAATGTATGTTTCGAAATATACTGACCCCTACAAGTGTGTTTCGTTATTACTAATTATTCTTGGCTCTGAACAAGTTGAGCAGCATATCTCTCTTTCGTCCTTAAGCCTTTTCTGCACATGTTGTTTAGCTCCACCCTTCCTTTAATACACTCACTCCCTTTTGTATTATGTGTTTTTCATTTTCTCTTAAGTTTTTGCAAGCATCCACTCCACCCTTTTGTGAAGGATCTTTTTTTAAGACGACTTTCATGAATACTTATGGGCAGTTGCCCAGTAAATGATGCACAAAAATGAATTGACCAAATATTATTTGACAATATTACCTGCATTTTACCATTTTATTTTTGCTCTAAACACAGGAAACCCACATTCTTTTAACATTCTAAAAGTTAATATTGCAGTACATTTTCTTACCCTCTCTGTTTATTTTGTAGTGGTCTGTGCAAATGGAGGAACATTTGTGACACCCCCAAGTTCAACTGTGTATACATCAGCAGAAGAAAATGTACTTCTGCCCTGCAAGTTCTTGCCAGCAGATGGGGAGGTGGTCATTCAGGTTATCTGGAACCATGTTAAAGCAGATGGGACAGAAGAGCAGGTTATAACTGCTCATCGTGAGGAAGGACAGCAAGGTAAAAAGTGTTCACTCTATACCTTTGTTTGCAGTAAATGTTTATGCTGAGAAAAAAAGAGGTGTAAACTGTACCTTTAATCGTTGCTGGGGTGGTACCCTCAAGATGGACCTTTTGAGCATTAGTTAACATAAAAAATGTTTTAACTAGTTGCATTATTGTTGTTGTTATTGTTGTTGTTATTATTGTTGTTGTTAATAATAATAATAATAATAATTCTGTAAACATTTTTTTTACAATGATTTAGTTAAAAGCACTATCCAAACATTTAATTGAATTGAATTTAACTGAATTGATTGCATGATTATGGCCCATTTATCTATGTTGAATGTTTAAACGAACACTATATCCAGGTGAATTATTCCAGATGAATTATTGAAAGTATTGAAAATACACTCTGATAATGAAAGGGACAATTTATAACGGTTGTTTGTAGGGTGTTGAACTTCATTCAATTTTACATGTTATTTACTGTAGACAGTAGATGACTCTCATACAGTTAAATCTTCATGAATGAAGAAGTGAATCTTATGCACATTCAATTTGTACATGCAAAATAACCCCCAGTTTAAAAAAAAAAATCATATTTGCAAAATAAAGTTTTCATTTAGTTTCTCTTAACTTTTTGGTGAGGTACTATTTTTAGTGTTCTTGCTGTCACAGTTTTAATATCCTTTTTTCCTCCTAGAATCTCCTGCCTATGCAGGCCGTGTGCACTTTGAGGACAGCAACCCCATGATCAACTCGGCTCTGATTATGCTGAATGCAGTGCTGGCAGATGAGGGAAGCTATACCTGTACCATTGTTATATTCCCTAGTGGAACCCTAAAAAGTCAAGTGTCTCTTACTGTGTGGAGTAAGTGTTTTTAAATTTCTCAGGAATCCGTCCTTCCCTCTCCACCCCTTGGTACAAGATTGAAGTATACAATACCAAAGCACAAATGATCTGATATAGAAATGTTGTGTATGATTATCAGTAGATTGCACCGTTTACGTTCTGGCAGCTGTCCCAAGTTTGAGAGCAAAGAAACCGAATTAGCTGTATTTTTGGTGTGTGAAATGTCATTGTCAATCAGTAGAATATAAGTTAATAGCAGGTGTCCGTGACCTCAGTTATCAGGAAGGATGCAGATATTTTATTTTATATGATGCAGATTAAAAACAATAACAATCCTTTCGCTTCCCCTAAACTGATCACGTACTCTAATTCAACATGAACTGTAACTTATGAATGGCTTGTTAAGAAAAGGGTATAGCGGGGCGCCTCAGCTTTTCTAAGGTCTTTTTTTGACAGATAGCACCACTGCCTCACAGGTCCAGGTTCCCCAGTTCGGTCTTAAGCTGAGCTTACTTTCAGGTTACTTGTTCTTCCCATATAAATGTAGATTTCCTTTGATCGCCCCAAAATATAGTGTTTATTGGATATTCTTGATTGACCCAATTATGAATTGTAACTGTGTGCATAGTGCCCTATAATGTCCTATCTAGAGTCTATTCCAGTATTAACACAGCAAATAATTTACTGAACATGTATTATTATTACTATTGATTAAGATTGATTATTGTTAAGTTAGAGATGCAGAAATTTGAGGATTGTCATTCTTTGAAATGAATGAGGAACAAGGACAGGCTATATCTTTTCTGCATTGCTAAGGTACATAAAAAGTTGGCAAAGATCTTCATTCAGTGCTCTTGTCTAATAATCATTGTGGTGCATTAAATTCAATGTGCCAGTTAACTTCATTCAAGTTAAAGGATACAAAATTGGTTGAAATCAAACATATATGAATGTATTGTTTCACATTTTTTGGCACCCTGTCTATGGTGTGCACATCAGCACACTGTGTTTGATCTGCATCCTGCTTATTTAGTTAAATTAGTGGACTGGAACTATCAGTATAAAGTTCATCTAATGAAGAAATAGTAGCGGCCCTTCATTACAGTAAGTAAATAAAGGTTCGAAAGGGAAACAATGAGATATACTGTAAGAAAAACCTCAATATTACTTAAAATTCTTCTTCTTAGGCTTCATACAGTAAGTAGTGCAACAGAACAGCGTATTCAGAGGGATGGAATATTTGGTCACCCCTGTTAGTCTGTTCTACACTGACAATGTGGCCAGTCAGTGGGAATTAGCAGATGACCATGATGATGTTATGAAAATGATTTTGTCATTGTGATTATCTGTAGTATCATAGACTTAACTGTATTTTTTAATTAAAGTATAACCTAATCAGCCATAACATCAAAACCACCTGCCTAATATTGTGTAGGTCCCCCTTGACCTGCCAAAACAGCTCTGACCTGTTGAGACCTAGACCCCACATGTGTCGAACTTCTGTTCAAACCCCAGTGCGATCAAGCGGACCCATAACCCTCAACTGCTCATATGCATAATATGATGAAGCATTTGGTTGACACCCTTATTCAGTGCTACTTACATTTAAGTTTACATTACAGTTTAATGTAAATGTAAGCCTCGAGGTGGTGTTTCTAAGGATCTGACTGTTTGTCCAGCTTGAGTATATATGCTTGATTAGATCTGAGCAATATGGAGGCCACCAAGTCAACATCTTGAATTCTTTATCTTGTTTCGCAAATCACTGTTGAATAGGTTTTACAGTGTGGCAGGGAGCATAGTCCTACATAATCCTGCTGCAAGAGCTAAGATTAGGGAATGCCATTGTCATGATGAGGTGTACTTAATTTGTGACAATGTTTAGGTGGGCTGGTATGTGTCAAAGTAACATCCACATCAGGACCAAATGGCTTCTGTAGGTTTAGGCTAGATGAGCTTGCCTTGACTCAAAATGTGACATCAGTGAGTATTGGGTGCCCATGATCCTGTTGCTGGTTCACTAGTTGCCTTTAATTGGATCTTTTATGGGACTAACTGCTGCACACCAGGAACCTGCTGTTTTGAAGAAGCTATGACCCAGTCATCTTACAATCACAATTTGCCCGGTCCCTATTTTTCCTGCTTCCAACACATCAGCTTTGAAAAGTGACTTGCTGCCTAATATGTCCCACAGTATGACCGATACCACTGTAATGAGATCAATGTTATTCACTTAATATGTAATGGGTTTACTGTTTTCATCAAGTCAGTAAATGTAAAAAGGGCAACAAAAAAAAAAACAAAGAAGGTGGAAGGTGTGTACTTGACTTGATGACTTTGTCGTATATCTATCTATCTATCTATCTATCTATCTATCTATCTATGACACACATAAATATATAGTATATTACAGTGGCAAAGAAGTGCAAAACAAAATAACAAATCCAAAAACAAAATAACAAAACTGAAAACAAAATAAAGATGTTTTGTTTCCTGAATTATGTTTTCTAATTTATTTTGTTGTTGAATTTATTTAGTTTTTCCACTTTGTTTTGCACTATTCCTAAAGGCTTACACACACACACACACACACACACACACACACACACACACACACACACACACACACACACACACACACACACACACAAGGTATTGTCTACATAGAAAATGCACTGAATCAGCCAGCTTTTCAACTAACATGACTTTACATGTATGGTGTATTGTTTGAAGAACAACAATACCCGATCATTACTTGTTTCTTTTCAGACAATGTTTTTAAGATGATGTTTTGATTGTCAGTAAAACGTAAACAGTGGCAACTGTACAGGCATTTGGCCTAAATGACACATTCTGTTGATTGTATCTATAATGCAGCTTAGATATGAATGAGAAACTGAAAGATTTTATTATAGTAGTAATTGTTAAACTTTCTAAGCCTTGTGTTTTTTTTTTTTTTCTTCCCCTCAGCTAAACCTATATCCACATTGGACCCTGTTGTTCTAGTAGAGGGACAGGAATTTCGACTGGCTGCAACATGCCGTGCAATGGCTAAGCCTCAGCCAGGTCTCTCATGGGATACAGATCTGCCAGGTCAGAGCCAGAATCGCAGTCTGGACAACAGCGTCGCTTCCATCCAGTACTCTCTCCACCCTCTGAGGAGTATGAACGGACGAAAACTGGACTGTCTGGTCTGGCACCCGTCTTTAAAAAGTCCACGGAGGCTCACCAATCAGCTCGTTGTGCAATGTGAGTTAAGTGACGTTAAATAATATAGAGGTTTTATAGAGGTCGTCACTGTACAGTATGTGATTTGTTTAGAGTGTTTTTGTTTAGAGGGCAGGTAGTCTAGTGTGGTCAAGTCATTGTTAGATATTAAAAATGACATTAATTAGTTTTTTAAAACATCATGATATGTTGATGACTTTGTCGTAAATCATTTAGCACAGTAGGATGAATTACCTATTTTAGGAAATTAAGTTTCTACCATCCTTACACTTCATTAACACTTAAATTACCAAATAGAAAATACTCAGTTTTATCTTGTTAGCTGTTCTGGACCTGTGTTTTAACATGTAGAGGCTGGCTTTCTTGCACCTGTTTTGTGTCTGTCTCAGGACTGCGATTACCCAGTTTCTGTCTGATTCATTGTCTTAACATCTTAAGTTACGAGAAATTCAAACACTGTTTGGGCGTGACCACCCGTGCAGAATATTTTGCATTTGTTTTAAAGAGTGTGGTTCCAAGTCAAAGGATTCATATTTATATATGAGTAAAGTTATTATTATTATTATTATTATTATTATTATTATTCACACTGTTTGCTGTAATATAACAGCTTACAAAAAAAAAAAAGTATAGTGTGTGTTTGTCTAATGGTGTGTGTGTGTGTGTGTGTTAGACCCTCCAGATGCAATAATCTCAGGTTATAATGAGAACTGGCATTTGGGTATGGAGGGAGCGAGACTACAGTGTGACGGTGGAGGAAACCCCAAACCACACAACTTCACCTGGACTAGGTAATGTAGATCACCACAGCTGTCCGCCTGTCTGTCTGTTTTTTCCCCCTTATTCTACAAATATTACATTTTTTATTTTTACTGTGAATATTGTTTTGATCTCAAATGTAAATGTTTAATGCATTCTTTGTTTTGGCTGGTGGATTTTTGAAATTTTAAAACAAGCATTTTATGAAATTAGATTTAAAATAGATGTACTACTAATATCAATAAGCAGGATGAATGCCTTGAAAGAAAGCAAACAAGTAAGACTTATTTTTAGAAGAAAATGCTATAGTATAAATTCAGTCCAGTACAATGAAGTCACTCTTGACTTAGATTGATGAATCTTCTTCATGGTTTCCTACAATACATGGATAAACAACTGTAGTAAACGTTGCATAAGCAATACTTGTTTTTCCCAAGTTCCGTCCAAGAAAGGTTGTTTTTGTGTGTGTGTTTTCTCCCAGCTTCGTGCCACAGTAATCCTGGCTCAAGGTGTGGTGTAAGAGTGATTCAATCTAAATTCATTAACACACCCTGATTGATTCACTTCCTAGGCAGATTGAACTGTTTGCAGTCAAGTGACCTTCATGACCTCATTCACATGAATTTTCTTCAGACTTAATTTATATAGAATCTTTTTTTTCCTATTAAGGTAACATCTGTTTTGTAATTACGTCATAAAATTTTGCAATTGTCTATAAGCACATTCAGTCAGTTGGACGGAGTTAGTTCCTGAACTTTGTCTTACAACACAAACACACTCGCACTCACACACTCATTAAACATTTCAGCAGGCATCCTAAGTGGGAGAACCTGTTCTGTGCCTGCGTGGTGCTAATGCAAAGCGAGTCAAGTAAGTGTGTCCTTGTATCATGTTCCAGCTTGTGCAAAACCGTCAGGAACACACACAAACGCAGAGCTTTTCACACGAAGGAGGGAGAGGTGGATGAGAACATTGGGAAAACAGTAGATGACTAGTGAATGAGTGGACATGTGTTTGGGAAAGATGGAAGCGTAAGAAGACGTAGGAACCGCAGTAGAGCGGTCTGTCTGTGTGTGAACGGGTAAACGTGATGACATATAGTACAGCAGTCCTCTTGCCATCTTTATGCAAACGTGGCGCTGCATCATGGAAAACATCATGTAAAGCATTTCCCACATGCTTCCTTGAATTGTTTAGAGACAAATCATAATTCATGACTGGTGTGAAATGAAAATAAACAAATGGAAATTGTCGTTGAATTGAGATTGTTGTCGAGCCTTGAACAGTGTGTACTTGCTCCATCCATGTAACTTCTGCTGTTCAGGTTAAGTAGAAATATGCATCTACAGTAACAATATCTTTCCATCTCACAGAAAAGATGACAGCTTACCAGATGGTGTGACTGTGGAGAAGGAAACATTGAAATTCAACAGGCCTCTCAGATTAACAGACAAAGGATTGTATGAGTGTGTAACCACAAATACTATGGGGTCTGGGAAAGTGGACCTGCTTATAGAAGTTACAGGTATATGCATGTTTCTTTGTATCTCTGTGTTTTTTTTTTTTTTTTTTAGTTTTTTTTTTATTATAATAATAATTTGATCATAAAGATAGAGTTTATTGGCAATAAACCCCAAATAGATAAATAATAAAGCTTCTTAAAATTCCATAGGTCAATTTCAGTTGTTAATATAAAGCATTTAAGCAAAGAAGACTATGGTTTATATCAAACATTGGTTAGTTGTTTTTTTTTTGTTTTTTTATCTACTGTGATGTATTATGCATTTAATAAGAAAACATTTATATCTTACATCAAGAACAAGAACTTGAACCCAGCTTCTTTTTTCTGATTTTGACTTTACATGCTTAACATTACTGACCCCTAGTGCTTGTTCCGGCACATTCTGGAATAGAGAATTATTGCATTACTGCATATATACATTACTGTATATGTGTACAAAATATTTACAAGGTTAGTTGAGTTGGAGGAGAGTGTGTACACTAACAGCTGTGTGTTTGCTTTTCTCTGTGTTTTCGTGTTTTCATGCGACAGTGCAACCAAAAAAATCGTTCGACATCCTCCTGATGTCCATCATTGGAGGAGTTGCAGGGATCTTGGTTCTTATTCTGGTGATTGTAGTAATAACAGTAAACTACCATCACAAACAAAAAAACAGACAACTGGCTATGGAGCTGAATGAGAAAAAGTAAGAAGAAGCCATTTTTGTGTTATTTTAACACAACACAGTTGTTCAATATACAGTAAACACATCATTAGATTCATAATTCAAGTTCTTTGAGATTTCATTATTGATCATTTTCTCTCTCTCTCTCTCTCTCTCTCTTTTATTTTTTTTCCAGGGAAGAAATTAGCACTCTATCAAGACAGGCCTCGATCAGAAGAGTTGCCTCAACATCCATAGAGAAATACCAAGTATGAGCTCACACACCTGCTATACAGTTAGGGACCATGTAGGTGTATGTAACAATGTAGCACAATCACATGTTACATTTCTTTTTATTTTATCAGATGGAAGAGAACATACCCCTAAGAGTTGAAGGAACAATACGGAACAGTCTCAGTTCATTGGTCGGTTTTTGCTCTTTTTCCTGTCTTGTAAAAATGAAATGTCATACTTGGTTTTAATTTCCACCAAAACTCTTTTAATACACTTTGAACTGATGATTGGTTTTCTTTATTTCTCTATAACATAATGCAAAAACAGGAACGTCCCCGCTCTCGAGACAGCCAATCCACTTTGGGAGGCCTAGATTCTCTTGGTCGACCCGCCATTTATAATGTGTCTAGACGAGGCAGGGAGCGACCAATGGACAGAGAGAAAAATGGGGAGAGAGTTCCAAATAGACCCAAAATGGACCCTTACTCGAGAAGCAGCGATATGTCACTGGTGCATACGGTATGTACACTATTGTGTCTCAAGTGCTGTATATTCAAAAGTATTTATGACTGCTGTAGGATACCTTCCAGGCATGTCGCGATCCAGTCCATAAATTTTACTCTTGACCTGTTAATTACAGCAGGTAAAGGGTAAGGATTGCTCAAAGGCTCAGCGCTGGCCCTCTGGCAGTTCATGGGTCTAAACTGACTAGACTATATTTTTATCATTAACTTTTGACATTGAAGTAAAAATCCACTCACACTCCACTTGTATGTTAATTTTTACTCTTAAAATATGATCGTAAGTGGCGTAATGGATTTTGAGTTTCAGGTTTTCTACATTGCTCACATTGCTGATATTTGCAGCAGTGTGTTTTAGCTCTTGCTTTATCTCTACTTAATGTGTACTCCTCTCAAACCAATATCAGTGTCAGCACCGTCAGATTTGTCATCTTGTAGATCATTAATTAGGGCTCATAAAGCTAAATTGGGGCTGATAAATAATAATATTAATTTTAAATTATAATAATAATAATTTCTCAATAATATGATACTGAACATCAGAGAAAAATGGTGACTGAGAAAGGAGTTTGTGCAATTTTTTTTATGCATCTTGAATCTTGACTGTTAGCATTCATTTTTGAGATCATTGAATCTATCTAAATAATTCTAGTGGGAATCCACCGGAATAACATAAATACAGCATCTACCAACATAGTTTAAGTTTCAAAGTGCAGGACACCTTTAGTGATGTCTTAATTTCTCTCATGTATGCGGGAGGATGGTGGATGGTGCTTTGCTCCGAATGTGTTACCCATCACTGCGATGGCATGAGCAACCGTTTGAAAAGATGCAAGTGGCAAATTTTAACGCCACCCTCTCCACTTAGTTGCTATCATGAAAAGGGTAGAGCTAGTTGGTGGGTGAGAACCGGCCAGTGAACAAATTATGAGAGAATGTAGGCGTAGTCATGCTCATGCAGAATTTTACTCTAATTAATAAACAGTAAGCATTGCATTCAGCGATTTTTAAGCATGTTTTTACTATACTTGTCTTGTTTGTTCGTTTTTAGGATAGTCTCTTCCACCCTCCTTTACAGCCTTCCCCTTTCTCGATGGAGCAGACCGCTGAAATTATCAGATCTCGGAACGGTAGCGCCATCCTACCAGCAGATGGCAGACCGCAATCAGGAGGAGGCAGCGTAACTGGCAGCAGAGCAGGCAGCAGAGGGCATCATTCCCCCTTAAATTCAATCTACCCCACACATTTAGATAATGAAGACATGAGGCCAGTCGATGAGGGATCAGAGGTTTCCAGGGGCCAAATCGAACCCGATGGGATGGATAACGGAGGCAGCGAAACTGCAAGTTCGCAAATTTCCGAGGCAATGTCCAATCACTTTGAGCACACCAACGGTACCCTATGGCCTAGGCAGAAACCCAACAGCATCTTACTAGCACCGGAGATCACTCGGTTCTCCCATACAAACATGATTCATCACTCTCCTCAGATAGTATAGCTCTCAGACTTCAGCACTGTGCACCATCGAGACTGGCATTGATACGTTTCGGATTCTGCAAAACCTTGGAGACGTATTGAGACTGGAACTTTGGCAAGTGAAATATCTCACCTGAATGTAAAAAAAAATCAATAAATAAATCAACGTAGGAGACATACTCTTACTGACATACATACTCTGCGAACGGTTACTGCAAGGTTAGAAATTCAAGCTAGCAATTTATCATCATTAAAAAAAAAGACTTGTTTTTATATGGCATACATCAATTCTGTGGTATTAAGTAAAAGACTGATATTTCTTGATGCATGTTTCAATTGCGCACATGCTTTTTTTTATAGATGAGTATTATAATGCAACACTTTCAATGAGAGAGACTTGTCACTGTGAAATGATGGCGTGACAAAGAGAGCGAACAGTGCCCTCCTGTTCTTTCTGCCAAACAGTTCAAACTGAAGTTCAAACTTCACAGCACCAACCTCGGGATTAAACCTCTGTTTACCTGGGAACCTTTCTTCCTAATAACCATGAATTACAATGGCTTTACCTGTGACCTATGTCTTCTTATCACTGTATATAAAAATTGCAGTATATGCAGACATGAAGTATTATTAACCATATTTGTACATGTTTTATGTAAATGGTTTTCCTGGTTGGACTGGGGCATCACTTTAAGGTCTTAAAAGTGCGCTTTGAATAACCATATTATGACATGTAAAGGCTTAAGCACTTCCAATCTAAGGAACCGCGGATGGTTCCGCACTTCCACTCCTCACATTTATAATGCAATATTAGCCTATTCATTGTACAGTAGTTGCTGGATGATATGCCTTAGAGTTCAGGAATGAAAAGGATGGGAATGTTAAGACAAATTACATTAATACATTATAGAGGTTCTTTTTTAAAATAAAATAAAAAACAGTACGCCTGTATATAAGGACAAGCTTTACACTACCTGCAGCTTACAAATGTGTTTAATTTTTATAGTCTCTGTTACAGTTTGCTTGTTACAGTTTTGTTACCACTTGTGTGTTACGACAACCTGTTTATTGTTTGTTGCTTCTGTGCTGCTGGTTAGTGCTTGGAATTTGGGAAATGGTGCTAGGTATGTGCACTTGTAAATGTAAAATAATATGCTGTATAATATTACATGTTTTGTTATTTCTAAATGTTTGCAGTTTGACAGATTATTGTCCTCTATGATGATTGTGTGCTTATTCCTAGACACAGTGGACAAATGAAAGGCCAAATAAGAAGCAAAATACCAAATTCATCATTTATTATGATCTTTAGTACACGCTTTTTCCTGGTTGGCATCATAGTAGATCCACAGGTGCAACCTCAAGAAACACATCCTGGATGAATGGTGGTTCACTACAGAATGCACGAAAGTGTTTTGCATTTGAGTTGCTGACAGTGCATTTGAGGCACTGTGGTCTTTCAACTCCAGGGTCGAGGGTTTGATTCCTGCCATGGGTCTATGTGCATGGAGTTTGGATGTTCCCCACATGCTTGGTGGGTTTCCTCCGGGTACTCCGATTTCCATAGTAAATTAGTTAAATTGGGATCCTGGAAATTTCCCCTAGTGGTGTGTGTGTGCGTGTGTACGTGCGTGCACGTATGCGTTGAATTGGCACCCTGTTCAGTTTCCTGGGATAGGCTCCAGGCCCCCGCAACCCTGTACAGGATAAGTGGCAGACAAGATGAATGAATGAATTAGACAGTATGTGACACGACGTTGATATCACAATCGAATGATAGGCAGATGATTCTGAATATTTAAGACTGTAAAATAAATAATTATGTTTTATATATTGATGCATGTGTTCTAATACCTTATTGTTCCTGTAACAGCTCATTCACATGGACTTGTTCAAGCCAACACCAAATCTAAACAGACTAAAATGTGTCCTATAAGAAAGAAACATATTTAATGGTTGATATGGTCAAATTTTCTGTTAGGAGATGTTTAACATTTTAAGGAAGGAGTTAGGTCATATTCTCATTAATGTTATAGTAGCTGTGTACACTTGCTCCCTTACAAGCCGGTCTTTTTATGGTTATAAGACAAAATCCAGCTTGTGATGTTACAGATATAATGGAAAGAGTAATCCTGAAACCTGTAGATACAGATTTCGTGAATGGTCAGACACTTTAAAACTAGTTAAATTTAAATTCAATTTAAACGTTTGTTCAGCCTATTACCTTCTTTCTTTGTCACTGTGTGAGCCTCAAAATGTTTTTTTGCAGGTGCAGCAGCATTTGGAGTTTAAGGAAACTTAAAAATCAAGGATTGCTGTAGCGCTAACAGCATCCTCACTCCTTTTTCCTTGCTATACTGTATGGCACTATTCATACTCTTATTCACAAACTATCATAGCTGGGCAAGGATACAGTCAGTCCAAGCTCCAACATTATAGTAACATTAAAGGTAGCAAGGCAAAATTGACCTATAAGTAAAGGGGTAAAGACCTAAAGCAATTGCTGTGGAAACAGAATCAGGATAAGTCTGTCACATTTTGGTCAGGGAATGATGTGTAAACATGGGAATCGGATATGGGGCAGGCCTATATCTAAAAAATCTATTAATAATTGCATTGGTCCACCCAGTGGCATGGTAGTATGTATAGCACCTCCAGGGTCGAGGGTTCTATTCCTGCCTCAGGCATGGTGGGTTTCACCTGGGTTCTCCGGTTTCCTTGAAAGTCAAAAAACATGCAGATTAGGCTAAATGCCATTTCCAAATTGCCTGTAGTGTGTGTGTGTGTGTGTGTGTGTGTGTGTGCTCTGCAATGGATTGACTCCATATCTAGGGTATCCTCCACCTCTTGCCCAAAGTCTCCTGCGATAGGCTCCACGTGATCCTGTAACAGGATAAGCGGTATAGAAGATGAATGCTCTTGAAATATGAAACCACAGATGCCAACTTCTGAATGAATTGGATTTAGACTTTTATTTTCTCTCAATTTTTTTTTCTTTGAATCTTTTTAGTTGTAGGGTAAAACTAAAGCACACGTTTTCTGCGCGGTTTAAGACTTTTATTCTAAATTCTGCCCTTGAAATATGAAACCTCAGGTGTATGAGTCTGCTTCTCTGATATATTTATATATATATATATATATATTTGGTCAGTAAGCTAAATAAACATCTCTTTAACTTGCGAAGCGAACGACAAAAGATCAGCGTGTAAACGTTTCTTATATTTCCGTGTACACATTGCGCTCTTTTTGTGAATGCAGAACCCATTACCAAACAGGAAACAGTCTGTTTGTCACAAAGGCTGTGCATACTCCTGTGCTATGTAGTACGCGCACTGTGCGCTAACTGCTTGTTTTCCATACTACACTGTATAGTAGGGCAGGTCGCGCTGTGGCGACGCAGCCAGTTCCCTCCCTCCCTCCCTCCCTCTCTCCGGCTGTTAGACTGCTGTAGGTAGGTAACGCAATAAATCATATTCTTAATGACCGCGCGTCTTATCGGTTGATTAATTAATCTCTTTTGCTGGTGGATGTGACAGGATGTACACACACATGTACAGTATAGGCTTTTCCTGCGGAAACAGGCGTCTTCCGAGCGCGTGTCATTTGATGCTGCATACCTGGACTCTTTATTCTAAGCATTTTGGATGGCCGCTCGTGCGCAACCTCTATTCATTATTCTCTTAAACAAGCGTCCATATAGGATTACACATTTTAAACAAACAATTTAATACTAAATAGAAATTGTGTTCTGACATAGTCCAATAGATTAGGTTCTCTCTCTCTCTCTCTCTCTCTCTCTCTCTCTCAGGATGTGCATTTTCCCCCAACCCGGTTATGCAAAACTGTAACGACGGACTGAAAGGATTCATTCACTGGGTGTGTGGGTGTGTGTGTCATAGTATTGTGTATTGCTTTTCCTGTCAAGTTGTCCTGTTTTATTTCCTGCAAAACCCCCCAAACCAAGGTACAGTAACCCTAACAGTATCTTTACGGATAGGTCGTGTCTCACGCGCATTCCGCGCGCACGTTTGTTAGGCGCCTGACTGCGCGCGCGCGACAATTTGTTAATTAGTTTTGTTCGTGAATGTTCTTTTGCTTGTGTATGACGTGCTAACTGTGCTAAGTCTGCTCACAAAGTGGTTTGGGGGAAATGATCTCTGGATGGGGTGTTGGGGTGTCCTGACAAATTATGTTGCCTTGTCCAAAAAAAAATAATGCTACCATACCATAAGGGGTAACTGGAACATGTCTTGATACTTTGTTATAACGCGTATTTATTAGAGAACTTAGGGGTAGCATTTTCTGATAGATAAATATCTCCATCAGAAAATTATCCAAGAACATAACTAACAAAATTGAACTTCAAGCTTGTCTGTTTTTGCATGTGCAGAACCCTTAAGTATAAAAAGGGATAGGTTGCATGGATTGGCAGAACTGGGGGATTTAAACTATAGTAAATAACATAACTGCATTATTTGTACAGTACATTTACATTGACAAGTGCACTAGCTTTTTTGTGGTTGTATGTGTGTGTATGCCAGACTGTGCTTTTAAAATGCATTTCTCTAAAAAATCCTCTTTAAATTAAATATAATTAGCATATATAAATAGCATACTAGTAATTAGCGTGAATATATTGTCTTGGCTTCTGACACTCCTCCTGCTGCAGCTCCTCATGTAGATAAATTCATCAACTGTGTCCTCATATTCCTGAGCTTACAGTATAAACACAAGTTTCTGATTGGTTACATTTTTTATTTTTTTTTACCATAGCAACTGATAGATAAATAATACATGAATTAAGGGGAGATTAAATATGAAGGCACTGAACATCACAAACTTCATTTACTGTGCAAGGTGATAACATTTGACACATATAATTGTCTGCACTGTTGTGTTGTGTTAGGACCCACAGAGAGAAAGAGAGACAGACAGACTCTGAAAATGGCAGCGATTCTTTCATTCAGTCATTCATTCACTTTGCTACTCAGCCATTCTTTCATTTACTTTGCTGAAGACTGACAGTAGCTGCTTTACATTGCAAATCATTTCCAATTTTTTTTCCAATTTCTGATCCATGTTTAAAGAGCTTGGATCTGTTTTTTTTCCACACTCAACAATGGTCACGTCATAATCATATCCAATATCTGATCAATTGAACTATGCATTGCTCATATACAATTTTTCTATTGCTAGTTTGAATCCAGGAAGAGACTTGGATGTAAATATGGACGTCCGTCATCTGTGAGGTCAAACAAAAGATTCAGACACATTCACAGCATTAAAATTAGGTGATTTATGAACCATTAACTTAAATTCAATTAAAGTTTATTTGTATAGTGCTTTTAACAATTGTCATTGTCGCAAAGCAGCTTTACACAATCAAAAGAATTATTTAAGTTTGCATGGAATGTGAGTGTGCATGAATCAAAATGGTCAGATTGTCCCTGGTGAGCAAGCCGAGGGCAACAGTGGCAAGGAAAAATCCCTGAGATGGTTATAAGAAGAAAGCTTGAGAGGAACCAGACTCAGCAGGGAACCCATCGTCATTTGAGTGAAACAGAAAGCAGGAATTGATCTGCATTCATACTGTGTGTTAGGTGGCAGCCAGTTCAGCTATAACAGTTGATGTTAGTTGATGTTAATTGATGTTAATATGGAGACCAGGTAGTTATTAGAGACTCAGGTAGACTTGTAGGAAATTCCAATCCTGAACTATCGAGCAACTGCAGCCAAGTCAAGTCATCAGAAAATTAAGTACAGGTAAAGTGTGATGTGGTAGCTGTTATCCTATAAGATTTTAACTGAGTTTGGAGAACAAAAAAAGTAAATAAATAAATAAAAATAGAAGTTTACTGTATACAGTATCTGCTTCAGCTGCTTCATCTTCAGCTTCTAGATAGCAGCATCCGATCTTGTGTATTGTATCTTTTGATTGTTGTAACATTATCTCTATATTCAGTTCACTCACTCACTCACTCACTCACTCATCATGTATACTGCTTAATCCTGCATACAGAGTTGCAGAGGGTCTAGAGCCTATCCCAGGAGACTTAGGGAATGAGTAGGGGTACACCCTGGACAGGGTGTCAATCCATCACAGGGCGCACACACATACACACACTCGCACACTCATTATAACATAATCTAATCTTCATGTCTTTGGGAGAAAACAAGGGTACCCGGAGGAAAACCACCAAGCACAGGGAGAACATGCAAACTCCATGTGCTAAGGGGCGTTAATCTAACCTGTACAGGAATCGAACCAGGAGTCTGGAGGTGCAAGGCAACAATGCTAACCACTATTTAGATTATGCACTAAATAGTTGACAAAAATAAAAAATATTCTAACAAGAACACCACTGCCATCTTTAAGGTCATGTGTAGTGAACAGAGAAACACAAAAAAATTGTGACTAATTCTGGATTTTCTAATGGGTTCAGCTTAACATTGTGCCTAGAAGCTAAAATACTTCTAGGCACAATGTTAAGCTTTTAAGCACATCCCTCTCCAAGATAGCTATAATCAACTGTCTTTGTATCTCTATTTAACTTATCATGTCCTATCCAAAAAAAGGCTGAACCCACTAGAAAATCCAGAATTAGTCACAATGTTTTATTTTTGACCTTAAAGATGGCAGTGGTGTTCTTGTGAATCTAGGCGCACATGGTACATGGTTACATCACGGAGGACACTCAGTGGAGTCCAGATGAGTCTATTAAGTACAGTATTAACCTGCTCTGGGATTCAAGCACTAAATAAACTGCAGTGAAGCTGCAGAAGACTCCAAGAACATTTCAGAGCTCATAGCTGAGCAAGGATATAATCAGTCCAAGCTTCAACATCCTAGTAAAATTAAAGGTGGTAAAGCAGGATTGACCTATAAATAAGGGGGTAAAGACTTACAGTAATTGCAGTGGAAACAACAGAATCAGGATCGGTCTGTCACATTCTGGTCAGGGAATGATGTGTAAACATGAAAATCGGATTTGGGCCGCACCTCTATATAAAAAATCTCCAAAGTATTTTTTTCCCATTTTGTTATACTGTAATTGCACTGGTCCACCCAGTGGCACCCAGTGTAGTGGTTAGCACTGTGGCCTTGCACCTCCAAAGCCTGGTGGGTTTTCCTCCGATAGTCCAAAGACATGCACATTAGGTTAAATAGGTTAACTGGGCAAATTCCCCATAGTGTTTGTGTTCCATGTGATGGGTTGGCATCCTATTTCATCTATCCATGAATAAATGCATTGGTTCATTGTTTTTTTAATAATCAGTGCTGACATTGTGTGTGTGTATTATAGGATAGGAGGTAATGTGAGAACCTATTGTGGGCTTCCATTTATGCTGCACATAGCTAATGTCTGAAATATACTGTTTGCTTTTAATCAATATTAAGCCCAAAAAGCTAGAATAATGTGTAAAATAATGCATGCATACCTTTATGACTTGTACTTACATAATAGGTTTTAACCTTCTCCAGTTACTCTTTAACTTTACAAGTTATTCTCACTTTAACTTCTCTAGTATGGTATTTTAACTATTTTTAAGGCATTATCATACTCAAAGCATCAGCTTCATTTTATGGACTTGCTGTTAGTCTCCTTGAAGTGCTATCATACTATCAGCACAGGCTCTTACTTCCTAGCTTTTATGGCTGCCACATTAAAGATCGAAATGTTACATATTTATCACCACTTGGTATGATTTGCATTACTCATGTTATAATATGCAGTAATTTGCAGCCTTGTGCTTGCTTTCAGGGGTATTAGTTATTTGTTGGACAATGAATGCTTTAAATTGCTTTGTTGTTTGTTCTTCCCAGTCATGTCCTTCAGGAGGGGTGTGGTTAGGCAAAGTAAGTTCCGACATGTATTCGCCCAGGCATGGAAAGCAGAGCAGTGTCTGGATGACCTCAGGGTTTCCCGTGTGACATGGGATAGCCAACTCTGTGCAGCCAATCCAAAGTTCATTGCTGTTATTACAGAGGCTGGAGGGGGTGGAGCCTTTCTTGTATTGCCACTCACAAAGGTTACAGAACACTATGGGAAAAAAAAGAAATATATATATATACACCATTTATATAATATAGAATAACTTTAAATTATTATTTCAATTTAAAGAGTTAAATTTGTTCTTTTTTTTTTTTCTAGAGTGGTAGAGTGGACCAGTCCACTCCCACTGTCTGCGGCCATGCTGCTCCTGTACTTGATATCCAATGGTGTCCACATGATGACAATGTAATTGCCAGTGCTTCAGAGGACTGCACAGTAAAGGTATGGCCTATTTGAACCAAAGAACTTTTGGTGTCATGATTTGTCGTGTTATTAAGTGTAATTTTTGCTATAATATGTAGGTTAGTGGTTAGTACAACTGCTGAAACCTCAGGTCTTGTCACTGAAGATAAGAGCATATGGAAAGGACTGTTATATGTCAGATATACAGTATATCTACAGTTTATATACTATATATACTTTATAGCTAATGTTAATGATATCCATGTTTACATGCATTTATTGTAACATAGGTATTTAAACCTAGTGACCTAGTGGTTTTAACACAGATCTATTGTAATTAGTAAACCTGAAACTCTCAAATTCTGTTTATGTATACAAAGTACCAGTCAAAAGTTTAGATACAAATTTGGATTTATTTTTCTGCATTCTAGAAATTACTGGAGATTCCAAAGTATGAAATAACACATGAGGAATTAGGTAATTAAGTAACAACAACAACAGTCAGTTGTTATTTTAAGACATCAAGTTCAGCTGTTCTGGAATAGTTCTTGCAAGAACAGTATTGTCAAGTGCATTTGCCAAACCCATCAAGAACCATGAAGACCTTCCTAAGAAAAGCAAGACCAAAACTTCCCTCTGCTGCAAAGGAGAAGTTAATTTAGTGTTACCAGCCTCAAAAATCATCAGCTAACAGTTCATTGGACCGCCTTTTGCTTTGATTACAGTATGCATTCACCATGGCATTGTTTCAGCAAGCTTGAAGATGATGGCAGGATCAGACTGTAAAAAGCTTTCTCCAGGATATCCTAAAATTCTTATTGGGGCTAAGGTCTTGACTCTGTGGTGGTGGTATGATGTCTCATTCACCATGAACCACTCTTTCACAATTTGAAAAGCTGACCTGATGGTTTGGGGCACATAGCAGTGCTCAGCCTAGACCTGACCAACAGAAGCAACCCCAGATCACAAACACTCCCCTCACAGGCTTGTAGAGTACGCATTAAGTGTGATGGGTGCAATGCTTCATGCACCTCTCGTTTTACCCTGGTGCACTCATCACTCTGGAACAGGGTAAATCTGGTCTCATCAGAGCACATGACCTTTTTCCAAATCTCCAAACATTCTTTAGCCTCCCTAGCAAACTGAACTCCCAGTCCCCTGCATTGGATAGTTCTTAACCCAATTATATTCTTTTCTGCAGTCTCCTTAGTTGTTGTCTTTGCTGGATGCAGGGAAATAATCTGTCTTCTCTAAAAAAGAAAAAACTTTGCCATGACCACAAGATATGACTTCTGACATGGTAGTTTAAAAACCAAGATGCTACCGACTGCATCAGTTAGCATTAACTAACTTGTTGCCAGCTAACCCATATTAATTACTGCAGTACTTATTCAATGGAAGGCTCTTACTTATTTACTTAGTTAAATCCAGGTGTGTGTACAGTATTTTTGCAAAAGTATTTGTCACTCTGTGCTTTTTTATACAAACTTCGTTATACATGTTTATTTTATGATAATTAATATCTATAATATGTATCTATAATATTCATTATTAGGTCAGTACAAAAAAAAAACATGATTTCCAAACAGTATTCCAGCCAAAAGGTTTATCTTCCAGGAAAATATCTGTAGGCCAGAAAAGAAAGCAACATGTTATGTAAAAGACCACTTTTCAGACAAAAGCTTTTGCATGCATGAAAAAAGAAGCAGGTGCTATAAAGTCAGTAAAACAAAGCAGTTTATTGTACCTGAGACTATATATTAAGCAAAGGTCCATCACATCATTTATTGACTTTGTTTCATTAATTACTGTTTTATATACACTACCGTTCAAAAGTTTTAGATCACTTTCTAACTCCACGATCGTTCCTGATTTTTATTTCTTTCTACATTGTAAAGGAATGCTGAAGGCATCCAAAAATGCATTAATCTCCTTTGAACAGTTGATATTGAGATGTTTCTGCTACTTATGCTCTGTAAAGACTTCATTACGGCTGAGGTGCTGTTCATAATCTGAGGTGCTGTTAATTGGTCATTTTTCAGGCTGATAACTCTAAATGAACTTCTCGTCTGCAGCAGAGATAGGTTTTGGTCTCGTCCTCCTGGGACGGCCTTCATGAGAGCCAGTTTCATTATGGTGCTTGACGGATTTTGCAAATGCACTTGACAATACTGTTCTTGCAAGAACTATTACAGAAAGGCTGACCTCTGTGTCTTAAAATAACAACTCATTGTTGTTTTTGTTGTTGTTATGTAATTACCTAATTGCATATGTGTTATTTTATAGTTTTGAAATCCCCAGTATTGTTGTAGAATGTAGAAAATAAATCACTAAACAAAAACAAAGAAATTTGCAAGTGATCTAAAACTTAGTGATCTAGAACGGTAGTGTGTATATATATATCCATCTTTGCTCTACAACTGTTATTTGCATGTCTCTAAAACCTTTGCACAGCACTATGTTTGCAATCATATAAATGGCATTCGTCAAAAAACTAAACTGACTGCCATGTATAATACCAAAACAACACCACACCTCATCAATTGGATTGATATTTCCTGGGGTGCATAATAAAAAAGGATTACTTGATATCTGTTTTTGCAAATGAGCCCTTCATTTCAGTTGAGCCTGCTCATTTGTAACACAGTACCAGTGAGCTGAGTTATACTGTATGTAAAGCTGGCTTGTAATCATTTATGAATGTGTGTTAGTTTTAAGAATATTTTTAAAAAGATGGTCCATTAAAGGATTGCGTTTCTTTTATTTGCTGTGTAAATGTGGTTGAAAGAGGTCTTGTGTTACACTGATGGTAGATATGGCACATTCCTGATGGTGGACTCATAACATCAATGACTGAGGCTACAGTAATTCTAGAGGGCCACAGTAAACGAGTGGGCATTCTGGCCTGGCACCCTACTGCACTTAACATCTTACTAACAGCAGGTAATTTCTATGTGTGTTGTGTGCTGTGCGTGGGAGTGTTTTTGCACTGTGCTTGCTTCAGATGCTAAATTTTAAATAAACTAAGTTAAGTGTCTTTTGGCTCACCTTAGACACAGGTATAGGTCAGAGGTTAGAGGACGTTCTTATGCTATGTCTGGGTTAGTTAGGATGCTGTAAACTTTTAAAAGTTCATTTTGACAAAACCAACATGCAAATTCATAACTAGTTTGCCTAATTGTATCTGTTTCACATATGCATTAATCCATTACATGCACTAATCCATTGATGTACAATACAATACCAATTAATATTCTTTTAATAGTATTTTCATATACAGTATTGAACTATTTTAGTGTAGAATCTTGGTTGCATTTTGCCACATGATTTTTCTAATTGGTTTAATTGGTGGTCAAAAAGTAAAAAAAAATGACCATGTGAAAACACCAAATGCAATTCATCCTTATTCTAAAACTTTATCAGTATCAGCAAATTGTTTCGTTTTTGTGCATTTAAGAAAATGTTAAATGTTACAAAAGTTTTGTTTCCAAAATCTAATCCAAGCAGTCTGTCTGTGCAAGTGATAAAAGACACAAAGTACATGTACACAGAAGACACTCCTGCAGCTAGTTTGCATTAGCATGCAAATGTTGAAATTGTAAATTCTTGCAGTCATGCTTTGAGATGCGTTGCTACACATATGCTACCGAAGATCTACCTTCAGTTTGTTTACTTTGAGTTTTTCACTTGTTCTTTTCCCTTGTTTTAGGTTGTGATAACGTATTGTGCATATGGGATGTTGGCACGGGCGAGCTGGTGTACGAACTGAGCGATGCTCATCCAGATCAGATCTACAGTGTGAGCTGGAACAGAGAAGGCAGCCTGATCTGTACCACCTGCAAAGATAAAGCCCTGCGTGTAATTGACCCTCGACGGGGAACTATCCTTAAGGTAAGTCTTAATGTGGCAATATAAGGGTAATATAATTTTTGGTCACGGGCAATTTTACTTTAAAAGTATGTAATAACATAATGATAAAAGACATTTTAAACCCAGTCTAAGTGTCTTATATAAAAATATAAGCGCATATTTCAAATAAATAATTTCTAATATTCATCCATCCATCCATCCATTTTCTTCCACTTATCTGAATTTAATTGGAAATATACACTACCGTTCAAAAGTTTTAGAACACTTTCTAACTCCATGATGGTTCCTGATTTTTATTTCTTTCTACATTGTAAAGGAATGCTGAAGGCGTCCAAAAATGCATTAATCTCCTTTGAACAGTTGATATTGAGATGTGTCTGCTACTTCTGCTCTGTAAAGACTTCATAACGCCTCTAATCTGAGGTGCTGTTAATTGGTCATTTTTCAGGCTGATAACTCTAAATGAACTTCTCGTCTGCAGCAGAGGTAGGTTTTGGTCTCGTCCTCCTGGGACGGCCTTCATGAGAGCCTTTTATATTATGGTGCTTGACGGATTTTGCAAATGCACTTAACAATACTGTTCTTGCAAGAACTATTACAGAAATGTAGAAAATAAATCACTAAACAAAAACAAAGGAATTTGCAAGTGTTCTAAAACTTTTGAACGGTAGTGTACATTCACAGAGCACTTTATTGGGAACTATACTACTGTAGGTAGGGCCTCCCATTGATCTCAAAACAGCCTCAATTCATTCTGCCATGATTCTACAAGGTGATGGAAGCAGTCATTTCAGATTTTGGTCCGTGTTGACATGACTGGATTATAAACTCTCTGAAGATTTATCACGGGCACTTTCATTCTACAAATGACCTGTTCATGTCTGGTGACATTAGCGGACACTGGAGAACTATGAGGCGCCGTATAGGGCTCCGCGCGCGGAGAGTATGTATGTGTGTGTGTGTGTGAGTGCGCATTTCATATTTATTTTTTTATTTACCTTTATTTACCTTTATTTATCCAGGCAAGACAGATTAAGAACAGGTTTCTTATTTACAACTGTGGCCTGGCAAAGGCTGAGCCTTTTGGGCGAAGTAGGGGAACTGATAAAAAAAATTAAACATTTTAAGAAATATAAACGAAATTACGAAAAAAAAAATAATAATAATAATTTATATACATATATATATATATATATATATATATATATATATATATATATATATATATATATATACACACACACATAGGCACACATGCACATATATATATACACACATATGTACAAGCATATGCATATACATACATATACACACATACATACATACACATACATACACATATAGACATGTGAAGAGTGGAGCAGCAATACAGTAAATAAGAGCAGCTAGTCTAAATAACAGCTACAGACGTCTTTAAAGTGGGCTGAGATCCGAGAATGAAAAACAGACTTAGGAATGAGATTGTCCAGTTTTAACGTTTTTTGCAGGTCATTCCAATCTCTAGCAGTAGCGTTCTGAAAAGACGACAGGCCGAATGCAGAAGAAGCCTTAGGAACTGTCAGCTGAATCAGGTTAGCAGAACGGGTGTTATACCCAGAAGAAATGGAGTGTAACAGTTCTTGTAGGTAAGGAGGGTACAAACCGAGGAGAGTTTTGTAAATGACCATACAGTATACCAATGTATTTTACGGCGGGTATACAATGAAGACCAGTTGAGAGAAGAATACAGGGTACAGTGATTTGTTTTGAAAGGAGCATTCGATATAAACCGGATGGCAGAGTGGTAGAGAACATCAAGCTTTTGAAGCAGGCCTTTTGATGCTGATCTACTGTATAAATAAAGTCCCCATAATCAAACATGGGGAGAATGGTCATTTGCACCAGAGTTTTCCTAGCAGATAATGTAAAGGCAGAATGCATTCTATAAAGGAACCCAAGTTTTGATTTGATCTTGGTCTTCAAATTATCAATGTGCTTTGAAAAAGACAGGGTGTTATCTAGCCAAATACCCAGATATTTGTATTCAGTAGTCTGTTCCAATGGTGTCCCATCAAGGGAGCAGATAATTGGAAAGCTAGATGAAATGTGACCTTTTTTTCCAAACCACATGACTTTAGTTTTGGAAGTATTTAGCTGAAGATGCAAATTGGAAAAGGTCTGTTGCAATCTATTAAAACTGAGTTGAAGTTGCTGCAAAACTGCAGCAGGAGAAGGACCTGTAGAGTAAAGAATTGTATAATCGGCATAAAGATGGATAAATGAGTCTGTAACAGAATTAGCTACATTATTAATATAAATAGAAAAAAGTGTAGGTCCAAGTATTGATCCCTGTGGGACACCATTGGTGACTGGGAGAGGCTGGGAAAGAAGTTGTTCAGATTTCACAGACTGCACTCTATCACTTAGATAATTAGAAAACCAAGACAAGGATTGGTCAGAGAAGCCAGTATCATAAAGCCCATCAATAAGATGTTTATGATTGACAGAATCAAAGGCCTTGGCCAAGTCAATAAAAATAGCAGCACAGTACAATTTAGAGTCCAATGCAGAATATATATCATTTAAGACTTTAAGAGTTGCTGTTAGACACCCAAACCCAGTTCTAAATCCTGATTGAGCAGGTGATAAGATGTTGTGAGCTTCCAAGTATTCAGTGAGTTGACCCTTTACAAGTTTTTCCAAACTTGTAAAGGGTTGTAAGTATATGTATGTAGTTGTGTGAGCAGTTAGTAGTATATATATGTGTGTGTGAGTGCGCATTTCATATGTAGTTGTGTGAGCAGTTAGTAGTATATATGTACGTGTGAGTGTTTCATATGTGTGTGCATGAGTGAAGTTTGATTTAAGCCCTATACGTCGACTCATAGAGAACACTGAATTTATTGACGTTTATAAAACCAGTTTGAGATGACTTTTGCTTTACATAATGGCGCATTATCATGCTGGAGTTAGACATTAGAAGATGGTAAAATGTTGCCGTGAAGGGATGTATATAGTCAGCAGCGATAATTAAATATGGCATTCACGCAATGAAACATTCCTACACCATTTCATCTTCCACAACTCTGTCAGCTCTAACCAGTTTGGTCATTCTGACCTCTCTTATCCACAAAGTGTTTTCATCTGCAGAAATATTGCTCACTGGATGATTTTTCTTAATAGCAGCCTACTGAGCAATGTTTAAAGACAGTTCTTTGTGAAAATCTCAGGAGCTCAGCAGTTATGCAAATACTCAAACCTGTACCATCTGGCACCAACAGTCATGCCATGCTCAAAATCACTGAAATCACTTTTAAATCTGCTGGCCAGTTGCTACCTGGTTTTATGCATTCCACGGCTGCCTTACATTGCCTGAGTAGATAATTGCATGACTAAGTGTATAGTGCTTAGGAAAATTTTAAGCATTAAAAGAATCTTTTTTTTAATAATTTAATGTTTGACATATCTCGATTTTTTTTGTGAGCCAGTCACAACTTATGAAAAAACCTTTAGTTTCATTCACACAACCGTCACCTGAACACATTCCCGTGTGAAGGATTCTATGAGTTACATGTTCAACAAAAACTTGCATAACATTAATTTATTAAAGAATACATGATAAATAAAATTTTACCCTTATTTATTTCTTTATTTTCAATTACAAGTGTTCAAGTCAAACCAGGACTTTTGATTGTGCAGAATAACAGAACACGATTATGATAGTAAAAGCTAGCTTTATTTCTCTATATCATCCCCTCATACACTATTACATCCCAGCAGTTCATTAGTGCTTGGATACCATCAATGTCGAAAGTTTTCTCAATACACCGGATCCATGATCGGAGTGCCTGCTTCACATCTGAAATGCTGGCCTCCTAGAAACTCCTTTAATGGTCCAAACATGTGGAAGTTGCTTGGATGGAGGTCAGGACTGAATGGGGATATGGCAATAACTTCAAGCTGAGTTCCAATAATGAGCAAGTGGTATTCATGAATGATTGTGTTCATCGTTCCCACAGAGAGATGCGTCTCTTTCACAAGTCGGTGACAATTTATCTGGGTATTTTCAAGGATCAAGTGTTTAATTTACTAAATGTTCATAGGAATGTTCATAGTGGACTACGAGCCACATCCGCCATGATCATCATTTACGGATGTATAGCATTCTTTAAAATGTTTGCACGGTTTAGATTTTTTACTGCAGTTAAGAGTCTTATCTCCGTGCTGTGCTTGAAGTCTTCTGTAAATGCTAATCAGTTTAACGCCTTCATTCATGAAAAAGTACATCACAAGTCTCAGTTTGCCTTGATCACCCCTAGTATATTGTGTACTGTGTACTGTACAGTATGTGTACTGAATGTACTGTGAGATTCAGTAGCATCACTATTTTGCAGCCTGTAAGTAAATTATAGTTTTAAAAAAAAGGAAATATTTGGTATGTAATTGTACTGTAACATCAGGTGTTAATGTCTTAGTATGGGACATCATGCATAGTAATGTACCATATATTGTGTATTTGCTAATTCTATAAAACAAATAATCCTTGATACTATTTAACAGGAAAATGCAGCCATTTTCAGCAAAAAATCTTATAAAATAGATTATTATTAGTATTTCATTGGATGAGTTAACAGATTCTTGAATGCATATTTTCTTATATTACATTATTACAATGGCTAAATGTTCCAGTGATTGTGGAATCACCTGTATTACTACAGCTCAACTCTTGTTTAGATATTTTTGTGTGTGACTCCTACAAAGTATAATGTATGGCTGTATAATATCCCGTCTTCGTTTCGATCCTTCCGTCTACCTCAGGTGCGTGACAAAGCTCATGAGGGCACTAGGCCAATGAGAGGTGTCTTCCTGAATGACGGAAAAATCCTTACAACTGGCTTCAGCCGCATGAGTGAGAGACAGTTGGCTCTGTGGGACACGGTGAGGAAAAACATCATGATTATTTTGGTTATTTCTTCATATAATACAGTATGACAATTATATTCTGACAATATCTTTCCAAAGATATGAAATGCAATATAAAGATTTATGCTAATTGTTTTTTGCTGAGATAATTCATAGTTTTATAATAACCTAGCTAGTTTTAGGATTTAACGAACAACCTACAGTAGTTGAAAATAATAAAAATTAAAAATATGTTACTTAACATTAGAATTTCAAACATCTTACTAGCTTGATGATATTTTCAAATATTATGATAAACATTAACTACCAAGTTCTGGAAATTTCCACTGATCAGTTAGTGTGCCTACTTTATAATGTGGAATGTTTATCATGAATGCTTACAAGCTAGGTAGGTAGGACAAGACATTATTATAGACAATATAGATATTAATATCTGTGCACACATAGAAACAATGTTTAATGATGTACTAGTAAGCTTATACATTTTTTGAGTGCATTTTCATGCTATTTCAGTGTTCAATTTTAAATGTATGTTTTTATGTCACATCTATAATCTTATAACCAACTCCTATTATTTCCTCTGTTTGTGTATATTGTTTTATTTATTAGAAAGATTTCTCTGAGCCAATGGCTATTCAAGAGATGGACAGCAGTAATGGAGTTCTACTTCCTTTCTATGACCCAGACACAAACATGGTCTATCTTTGTGGAAAGGTAAACCTATCCAGATGTACAGTTTCACTTTTAACCAACATTTAAATTGTGAGATTTTACTTGTCACTCGAGTAACTTGTTTTATTACTAATAATTTTTACTAAAGCATGTTGATGACAATACAATCCTAGTTAGGATTTAGTGTGTGTGCAGATCATTTTAGAAGGCAGGCCATAAATCTACATCATTTCCAGGAGATTGCTGAGTGTCAAACTCATGGGCCAAATCACACTCACCCCAATGTCAAGTTGGCCAGAAAAAAAAAATCATTTTTGTAGACAATTAGTAATTCCATGTCGTAAAATTCTTAAAATTAGTAAATTATGACAGTATTTTGTATTATCTAAATGGGACATTCAGAATGGAACAAAAACTCATGTGTAGCATTGTCACCTCACACCACTAGGGGGCTGGGGTCGATTATATGATATGGTTGCGGTCTGTGCAGCATTTCACATTCTCGTGGGTTTCATCCTAGGGTATTGGTTTCCTCTGTCCTTGCTGGTTGATGAATTGGCTACGTTAAATACTTATAGATATGAGTCTGTGTGTATATGTTCATAGTGTCTTGAATTCACTAGACCTCTTAAGGTGTGCTGTAGTGTCTGGCACTAAGCCGTCAGTAGAAGACCATTTAAGTACTCTTTTTAAGTTACTGTGAGGCGTCCATGGATCTGACTTGTTTTTCCAGCACATGCCACAGATTATTGATTGGGTTGAGATCTGCTGAATTTGGATCCCCAGTCAACACATCAAACTTATTGTTGTGTTCCTCAACCCATTCTTGAGACATTTTAGCAGTGAGATAGGGCTAAAACAGGCCACTGCCATCAGGCAGCTCCCTTTCCATGAAGGGGAATACTTACTCAACAATGTTAAGGGTGGTAGTCCATTTCAAAGTAACATCCACCAGTATTTTCCAGCTGAACACTCCCAAAGAAGCCCACTGTCTCTGCATGCCTGCTTTCTTCCCATAGTGCATCCTGGTGCCATTTCATTCCCAGAGAAACATTCCAACACACACACAGGAACATCCCACAAGTGCTGCAGAATTGCCCTGAATATGTTTTCTAGCCATCCCAATTTGGCCTTAGTCAGAATCACTCAAATCCTTACACACTTCATCTGTCAGTGGTCATAATCTTATGGATGATCAGTGTATTTTTGCCCCTAATTTGTTTACCAATCTTTCAGTTCCCTTATGGTCCAATTTAATTTAATGTAGAATCATTGTAAATTCACTTGGTGGGCAAGATTACAACTTTTATTAAAATGTTATCACACCTAATCTATATGAATGTTGTGCTCTGTTTAAATGAGACACAACCTCTCAAAAATTTTCATTAATCTTCCATAATCTTTCCCGCAGGGTGACTGCACTATTCGCTACTTTGAGATAACCAATGAATCTCCTTATCTCCACTTCCTGAGTCTCTACAGTAGCAAGGAGCCTCAGAGAGGAGCTGGCTACCTCAGCAAGAGAGGGGTGGATGTTAACAAGTGTGAGATTGCAAGGTAAAAATATCGTGAGAACAAAATAACTGATAAATTGTAAGTGTAGAATAAAATCTGTGTAATAAATAAAACAAGGTCAATATGTCTTATCTGACACATTTGTGGGATTGTTTTGTGCTTTTCCATTTATTTCATCCAGGTTTTATAAACTCCATGAGAGGAAAGTTGAGCCCATTTCTATGACTGTGCCAAGAAAGGCAAGCTATGTTTATTGTTTTTCATGCAAATGCTGTGCTGGTAATATTAGCAACAGATATACTATATTTTTTGCTTTCATAAGCACATTGGATAGTATTAACATTTGCATACTAACGTTAGGGAGGGATATAGTTATTAGGTTACCGTTACACTGAAGATACTATGATCGAGTTTAAAAATGCTGTTGTGTAAATGCCTTCCAGTCAGACATGTTCCAGGGGGACCTGTATCCAGATACAGCTGGGTTAGAGCCCTCTCTACTGGCTGATCAGTGGATTGCAGGACAAGATGCTCCTCCAGTCTTAGTCTCTATGAGTGGAGGCTACAACGTTCCTGCCTCCAAATATAACACACTCCGAGGAAGACCTAAATTACTACCTCAGAGCATCAATACCAGCGCTACAGCTCTGAGCACAAACACTGCTGGCAGATGGTCAGAGACACCAGTAAAGAAAGGGGATGAAGGAGGGACAGAGAGGACAAGGAAAGAGGTAAAAACAGTAACTAAGTCACAGGATACCATCATCGTCAGTCATTGTAGTCCGCAGCTATGTATTTAGATCACATTGTGCTTTTAGGAATCTAGATTTTCTTATGGTTTCAATTGACAATATTTCTTTTATCAATTTCTTGATGAATATTTCTTCATTCATGTCTTCACAGGATGATCAGCTGGCTGATATTTTGAGAGAAGTTCGTGCTCTTCGTGCTCTTGTGTTAGCTCAGGGTCACAGAATTGACGTACTTGAGAAGCAACTAGGGCGATTGAACGAAGGAGAAGTGTGACCTACAGAGACCCATAGCCTTAACCTAAATATATGATAGCTTTACATTACAGTAAAGGGTCCTGAGAAATGCAGAATACCTTATGTGTAACATGATAAACACTAAGCATTGACATTTTATGCTTGCTTTAGGTAGAAAAATATCTTTTACATCAGGTTCTGCTGCTAATTATAAACTGGTTTAGGAAAAAAAAATGCAATATGGGCTGGTGTACTTTTATTTTGGTGGTGCTTGCATTTGGATGTGTAATGTAAAAAAAAATGTCAAAGAGAGCAATATGGAACCTAAAATCTCATATGCTGTACTCTTCAGTAGCCTTTGCTATTATCTAGCCTTGATGATCTTAATGCATATTCGCATCTACAGGCCAGAACTGTTAAAATCATCTTTTATACTTGCGTTAGAATGGGTTTAATCTTAAAAACAATGTAGCTGTTGTGATTTTTGTGGTGTGGGTCAGTAATTACACTTCAGTTTATACCGATAGAGACTGTGTTTTGCGTAGCAACTCCGTGGGATGTGTGTATTCCTAAAACCGGTGTAGCACTAAGGATTCACTGTTTCAGACGTTCTGCCACATTTCAATTTTTTTATTTAAATTTTTTACTTTTGTTTTCATTCCCACAAACTGTCTACTAGTGCACTACAATCAGGGATGTCTATTTGCTCATCCTTGTTCCTTAATCATATTGTTTACACTTTATTTGTTTTATGAGTTGAAATGTAAAATAAATGTTTTCTTGCAAATCTGTTTAAAATAAAATCATAAGCGTGTTCAGCATTGACTGTATCCTTATGATTATATATTACTGAGTAGACACGTTCTACGTTCATGCCGTACATGTATTTAAGAATTACTTGAAAAACTGATAAACACAGGTTAATGAAGGCAAACTATAGTCTGTGGAGGGGATTTCAACATACCGCAAAATGAGAACTTACTCTGCAAGCGTTATGCACATGCATCAGTGTGACACTTCATATCAAGATGTGGTCTATATTTAGAATTAAAAACTAGAAAACTAAGCAGTCATTATTTAGTACACTACTACACCCTAATAGATTTACAGTACATTACAGATTTACATATTACATGACTTCACATACAGGCACCATTTATTAAATGTTTGAAATCATTATTTAACTTTGATCTACTTCTATCCGTATTCATTTGGATTTTTTTCTTCTTCTTTTTATTCCAACTAATTCCTTTGTTCAACTAATCAGTATTGGTGAGGCACTGCATGCTGTCACCTCAGATTCCTGTTCTTAGCTGAGTGAAACCCAATGTAGTCTTCTGCTGTTGTAGACCATCTGCTTCATGTTCAACGTACGTCTGCTTGTCACAGCTGTAAAGAATGGTTATTTGACTTACAGTCATTTTGCTGTCAGCTTAAACCATTCTTCTCTGACCTCTCTAGTCAGCAAAAAGTTGTCCCCCGGGGAACAGCCGCTCACTGGAATTTTTTATTTGTTTGTTTTTCGCTCTTCACACCATTCTGTGTAAACTCTAGAGACTGTTGAATGTGACCCTCTGAAATACTCAAACCAGCTCATCTGACACCATTACGTTCCCTCATTCTGATATGTGATGAGGACATTTTCTAAAGCTCCTGACCTGTAGCTGGGTCATTCTACAAAAAGTGTGTTTAGATAATTTAAAAATCATTTAGACTTACCATATCAGACAGATTATTGTATATGTTTAGAAAATATAGTATGTACTTTCAATTATAAAAAACATTTTCACTTATATTAATATTTAATATTTTATTATAACATTTTTGTAAATGCCAAGTTCAAGGAAATATCTTGTCACTATGATCATACATGAAAGTGTGATCGTATACTTTTTATCTACATATTTTTATGAAATAAATCTGATTACCAATGATGTCAGTAGCTTATACAAAAAGGTAATCACTGAAATCATGAATCAATAATTGATTATAATTAATATTTTAAAATAAATATCAATCACCCCAAGGTATGTAATTGGTGTTACAGTTACACTTTTTTCTTTTTTTAAATACATGTGACAATTTGAAATTGTTTCTGTAGTACAGGTTGCTGGATGAACAGCATAGGACAAATGCAAAAAATATGTCAGTTTCCATTTGTTTAGAAATGTCATCATTTATTTTTTGCAATTTTACGCAAAGCTTTTAAGTTCGTCATTGGTGTTACACATTTTATAATTATAACTATAAAAACATCCGACATAAGCACTGATTACATCTAATATAATGATATAATATAAAACCAGGTGGTCTCACACATGGATGCATCAAGCTCTACGTTTTGTGTATTTATAAAGATTAAAAGTAGGTTATTGCTATTAAAGAAGTTCTAGGTGTGAAAAAAGAAATACATTTCAGGAGATTTTATTAACCTAATTCCACCTTTTTTGTAGGATGACCCAACTGTATGATAAATTTGCATTGTATTGGTGCTACTTAAATGAATAGCAGGATGATTATACACATTTCTAATAAAGTGGTTAGTCAGTGTGCATAGCCATATAAAACTTAAGTACTTCTGAACTTTAATTAAGAACAATTAATTAATAAAATAATGGGGGGAAACATGAGGTGTTTATAATTATGTCTTATGGCGTTGGTTGAATAATTATAAATGAGCAGAACAGAAGTGTATGAACAGAACCTAACAGAAGTGTATGAACATTCTGTCCTACAGTACATTCAGTGATCACAAATAGGAAATGAAGAAACTATTTTGATCTAAGCACAGAAAACATTTTCCATGCATGATGCACAGGAAGTAACCAAATGTTCAAAATGTTCTGCACAATGTTGTTAAATGATTTTTATCCGTATTCTTCCATGGTGTTAAACAAAATCATTACTGGTAAAACAGTTAACTGATTATTTCACACATTATGATCATACTCTCAAAATCATACACCACAACAGCCCTAGAACAAGCAAATAACAGCCAAACCTCTTCCACGTCCAACTCTTGCCTTTAGATAAATTGTTTCTTTAACCAGGAATAAACTGGGGTCCCACTATGAGGCCTAAACAAGGTTAAAGGATCTTTGCCATGGTGGGGGTCTTGGGATCGCCACCATCAGGTGATATGATTATTAAATATGCACCAGTAATCTAGTGAGAGGATCATTGGCACCCAAGACTCATCTATGCCTGTGACAACCAAAGCCTAGCCCGGCGGATCCCACAGGCAAGCCTATGTAGCACAAGTCTATACTGAACATGATCAAAATGTATCACTTAGATTAGTAGGAAAAGAGTTCAAGGCTGCTTATCTGGCTCCAAATTCCCCAGAGCTCAATCTGACCGGGCATCTATTGGAATGCACCAAAGATTCCAAAAAATCCGATCCATGGACGCCACAACCCACAGCACCCAAATGTCCTAGTGGCAGGCACCACAGCACACCAAGAGGTCTTGTGTAGCCATGCCCTGTGGGGGCATAGTCACCCTAGTGGCCAAAGGCAAACCTACACATTATTGGGCTTATTTTTTTTGCATTTTAATAGTCTGGCTGATTGATGTAAACAAATAAAATATTTACCATATTAACTAATACCACGTATTGTCTTTTTAAGAATGCTAGAAAAAGCAACGAATTTCCATAGACTACATTTTAATTTTAAAGTTGTATACTGGGAATAAAATAGGCTAAAAATTACATCACTCACTGTCATCATCTACATACACCACTTTATCCTATAAACAGGGTCGTGGGGGACAGGGTGCCAATCCATCGCAAAGCACACACACACACCAGGCAATTTGTGAATGCCAATTAGCCTAATCTGCATGTCTTTGGACCGTGGAAGAAAACCAGAGTACCTAAAGCAAACTCTATGCACACAGACCTGAGGCAGGAATCAAACTGGTACCCTGGAGTTGCAAAATGTATGAATATTTTGCTAATTTGAAAGAATTATGTATTATTTAATTGGATACAGTTAGTGTTTGTGAAAAACATATAGAAAGAAAAAATAAAAAGTCAGAATTCTTTAATATCTTACATTTACCACTAACCTCGAATACATATCCCCACATACTAAAGATACAGCCCCATGGCAAGGTAACCCTTTGCTCCGTAGGCTCTACTTAAAAATAGATGAAAGGAAGACATACAGTATCACATATACTCACTGAACATGCTACATTTTTAATGGTGTATAGTAAAAAGTTTGTTACATACTTAAAAAATCTATACTATAAATCTATAAATATACTTAAAAATCTATACATTTAATTATTTTTTACAAATTTTATTCACCACTGTCCTCTCTGCATGTTAGAGGCATTGGTGACCGCCTGTTAGGTTTCTCGCCTACCATGCGGTTCAATTCCCACCCAGTGCCCAAACCCCAGCCACTGGATGCAGTGCTGGTCCCAAGACTGGATTAAATGGGAGGGTTGTGTCAGGAAGGGCATCCGGCATAAAACCTGTGCCAAGTTGTTGTGCAGATTAGATAGACTGCTGTGGCGACCCCTCAACAGGAGCAGCTTAAAGATCAAGAAAAACTGTCCTCTTTTCATGTACCAGTTTGATTGTCTTTATCTTTATTAGTTAAAAATACTTCCTGATGATTGCCCATGTAAAACTATGTTTCCTTATTTCATCTACTTTGGCACAATCGCATTAATGATTTCACAAGATTTAACTTGTATCCTAGATATTATAAATTTACTCTTGTTTTTCTTTACAGCTGTTTTTTGGAGGCAACTAATATCCTTAAGAAACCCAGCCTGGATCCAGCAGACATCAGTAACTATCGGCCATATCACTTCTCTCTTTTCTCTCTAAAATTCTCAAACATGAGGCAGCTCATTAAATGAAAACTTAATCTAAGCAAAACCAAACTACTGTATTGTTGATCCCGGGTGATTCATCCTCATCAGTGTCTTATCACATCCCTGGACAACATTTAGATCACTGCCCACTATCTGACCTTGGGTAACCCTGGACCATCAACTGTTCATTTCCTCATGCTCATGTCATTTAGTTCTTTATATCATCAGAAGTATTGGTCCATTCCTCTCCAGAGAGTGTTCTTTCACTCCACTGTTATTTTGAGAATGGACAACAGCAAATCTCTCCTGTGAGGTCTGCGTCTTTGGGCGACTCAACCTCAGCAGCTGATTCTGAATGCAGCTGCACAATTTGTTTACAACCTTTCTAAGTTCTCTTACACCAACCCACTACTCCGCTCCCTCAACTGGCTTCCTGTGGCTGCCTGTATAAGATTTTAAACCCTGACACTTGCTTTGCAAAGTCAAAAACGACCTTAACAAAGTGGCATTAATGTTACATGATAAGTATATGTAAACTTTACCCAGTTCTTATTGCATTCTGCCACCAGTACTTGGTGAATATAAGCTGTAAAATAGATATTTGAAGGCGTGAATGTGTTGACTATAACACACCCTTCTCACATTATATTACTTAAACAGCATAAAAACTTTAAGCCTCCACAGAGTAAATTTCGGTAACTTAACAGTTTCACATGAAAAAAAAAAACATGTGAGTAATAATTAGCTGTCAAAGCCTTTGGACGTGTAACTCTGCTCTTCAAATAACCCTCATACACTTTCTTTTCACAGCACATTTCACTTTATCTGTTTCTTGTACACTTCATTATATTGGCTACTTAAAATCATGTTTATAGACAAACTACATGTATAACAATGAGGTATATGTACTGTATAAAAACAGACTGATTATCTTTCCATTAAACTAGTGTCTCACTGGTCTTTTGGTCATGCGACGTCATTTGATTTATACTCTGAGCTCTATCAATGTAACTGCTTTTTATTTATTTATCTATTTATCTTTTTTATTTTAACTTTTCAACTTCTTTGTCACCTTTTAATCCATTTTTATTTTACACATTATACATAATGGTACAAGGACTTGTTGTAGTGATTAAAAATGTGTGCTTGAAGTTGCCTTGCTTGACAGTGCACATACAGTATGAGCATACATATGCTCTCTGAGAAACAATTTGCATGTTAGATGGTATGCTTATACAGAGTTTGGGTTGGAGTTTTATTTTCTGTATCAAGTTTTGAGTGTTCAAATGCTCACAACAGGATGTGGTATCTGAGCAACTAGTAGTCAGGCGTGCTATCTCTTCTTAAAGTGCTCTGGGCAATCCTTCCTGTGCGAAAAAAATAACTTTACCACAAGACCTGTATTTAGCTTCAATTCCTTAAAGAAAAGTATCAATATAATCTATTTTATACAAAATATACATGCTATGGATCTAATGAAAATAAGTCAGTTATAAACTCCTTCGGGTCAAAATGTCCTTTGATTCTACATTTCCACAGATAATGTGGAAAAGTGGAAAATGATACTAAAACATATTTATTTGTTCCTTTGCTTAGAGATTTATGGATTAAGATGTTTTTGTTATGTTTAGTCTAAAATAAAGATGTAAGCGGTGTCTATGTATCATGTCTCATCCTATATTAATATGTTGAATTAAGAGCCAGTTCAAGGCAATGCTTTTTCCCCACCCTCTTTTTCTACTTTTTCTTGCAACACTGCACGCCTCCACTTTCTCTTGCCAGCTCATATAACCTAAAGACCAAACAAGTAACGGTAAGTTACTAATGACAAATCTTAATATTAACACTAATATAGCATCAAAGATATAAAAAGAAATTAATATAGATGCCTGACATTTAATATTTTGGTGTCTTTAACTTTGTTTTTTACGTATATATTTGTTAGTTAGTTTCATGAATATAACAGTTTGTAATTACTAAATTTTTATGTACCGTTGTTGTAATGATAGTCATGTACATGTACATGATAGTCATGTACATGTACATGATAGTCATGTACATGTGCTAGTTGACCTGATTTATAATATACAAAAATATATAGATTTAATGTCAAATTTCCGTTAACATCAGTGTATGTGGGATTCACTTTAGACAAATACTTCTTGAGACAACTGTTCTCCTTACGAACAAACCTTTTTTATACCAGCAACCAACACCGCTTATCAGGACAAAAAAAGTATATATATATAATTTGCCAAATGAAATAGA
This sequence comes from Channallabes apus, assembly GCA_030522415.1. Taxonomy (NCBI): domain Eukaryota; kingdom Metazoa; phylum Chordata; class Actinopteri; order Siluriformes; family Clariidae; genus Channallabes; species Channallabes apus. The sequence goes on along the minus strand of CM060108.1, from coordinate 22,138,792 downwards.
TGCCAAAGTTCAACAATTATATATTTTTTAAAATTTCTCACATCAGCCATACTTCTTTTATACATTTATTCATCATTTCCTTAACATCCTTACTGTAAGTGTGAATATAAATATGCTAGAAGAATATGATGGTGAATAATTATGTAAAAAAAGACAACAGGTGCTTCCTGTTTGAGAGTTTTGCGGAAGATATGCTTCTGCTCTATAGCAGGCATCATTTTGCTAGATCTCCTAATTGCTAAAAAAAGAATGAAAGGACGGAAGAAAGACTTAAGCTTATGCTATTTTTCCCTTACAGGCTCTATGGTACAGATGTGGTGGGATTTTCTCAGATGAAATAATTCACCTTTATTAAAAGGTATAACAGACTGCACTGTTACTCCATGGATTGCAGCATGTTAGAAGGCTTAAGCTAAGTACTCTGTACTAAGTTTAGTTTACTTGCTTACAATCTTCCTCCTCTCTCTCGTTTTTCCAGTGATGATGTCAGACACTCATGACAACACACCATTAATCTTGATTCTCTTGTTCGTCCTGGTCCTCCTCGTTATCCTCCTGTTTTACCTCTACAAGCGACTTAACCATGAAACAAAGAATAAATATACCATCCAGAAGCTTGTCCTGGGTGAAGGTGGCCTTCGTGATCGCGTGAGGCACGGCGTTGCTGTGGTGGAGGCCAGGGTAGGTGACCGTCTGCGGCCTAAAAACCAGGATGAGGAGGAAGCTTTAAGCAAAGCTGAAGATGAGAAAAGTGACAAAGAAGAAGAAGAAGGAGAAGAAGAAGACACAGGACAGGGCAAATGTGAAAATGAGAACAAAACAGAAGAGAAGGAAGAGGAACACGATTCATCAGATGATTACTCGAGCATTGACCTTAAAGAGAGGGTAAAGCAGAATACTGTCAAGGAAGAGGAAAAAAAGGAGGAAGAACAAGAAGAGGTGGGAAAAGATGAAGCAAAAGGGGATGACAGTAAACAAGTCGAAGTGGTGAAGAATGTAGAAAGAGTGAGCTTGCTTGTAGACTTGAAACCATTTTCTGGCAGTGCCATTTGGTCCGGAGAGAAAAAGGAAGAGTCCAATGTGACAGCTTTGTGAAATACAGCAAGGTTTCGCCCAAATATAAAGTTTATAAACAAAGTTAAACTTGATGATGTTTATTTTGCAGTTATGTTGTTCTTAAAAAACAAACAAATTGATGTGTCCATAATATTCAAATGATGGTTTATCTGACTTTTCAATAGCTTAATTCATTAGAATATTTTATGTAAAGATTGACTGTTATTAGATTTTTTTTTATATAAAGACTGTACATGTGTGTTTGTGTTATTTCTTTCTTTTAAATAAAAAAATAAATTCCATTTAATCATTAATTTTGGGTTCTCTTTCATGCTCTATCAAGGTTTTCGATAACACAATCAGACTAAAATAAAGTCTGCCATTTTAGGCACATTATTTGGACACAATATTTTTTCCTCAGTAGAAACTGGGAGCAATATCTCTTCTGGTTAGTTCTGTTAATTTTATTTATTTATATTTATTTATTCTTTGTGGCATACAACTTTTTACCTAATATTTGTTAGAGTAAGATAAAAAAGTAGGATAATAACATACAGATGTGAGAAAGCTATGAGGGTGAATCACATGAAAACTAAAAATGCATTGTGTTGCAAACATGAAAAGTTTTTCTTAATCTATATTTAGTGCAATAAATCTATATTTAATAAATCTATATTTATTCAGCATATAACATGCGTCCTCTATTAGTTTTTTAATCTAAGTTCGTGTCGCTCTTTTAATTATTTCATTTATTGGACAGAACCTCGTAAATAGCTAAATAAAAAAATGAAACAATTATCAATAATAATCAATAATAATCAGCAATCAGCAATGATGACGTTATTTAGCCATATAAAGATCTGACGTTTCCTACTCCGCACATGGGGATGTAGCTCAGTGGTAGAGCGCATGCTTCGCATGTATGAGGTCCCGGGTTCAATCCCCGGCATCTCCACGTATTTTTTTATAAATTTTTGTAGAAAAATAATTCAAACAGAAATGGCAATAGTAAAAAAAATTGCATTGCACAATCCCTAAAATATATGTTTAAAAAATCAATTAAATATTCCCCAATGGAGGAATAATTGAAACAATAATTTTGAAAGCAGAGGGCGGAGTCTGGTAAAGCAGGAAGTAGCGATTCTAAATGCGATTGGCCAGTGGACGGTGGTGGGCGTGGAAACGGACCAGCGAACGCAAAACATCGGATCCTACCATCACCATTTTCAATACAGCGTGTTTTTAAAGCGAAGAATTCCTCTAATAATGCACAGGATATTATTAGTGTCATTATCACAGAATCCATCATGCGAGTCATTATTTTGTCGTCATCAGTTTTTTATTTGAAGGAATAACTCAGGAGTAGCCAGGGCTGCTGGAAAACTGGACACACACACACACGCATAGATACACAGTCTCGCGCAGATGCACACACGCAAGCTTTTGCCAAATGGCCAAATAAATATGTGTCCGCTAAAGGAACATGACTCGTCTTCGTGTAATTGAATGAACACGCAGTTGAACACACAAGCTCGTTTTTAGGTAAGTGTCTCTATTTGCTCGCTGTGTCGTTGTTGATGTGTTCAAACGGTTCCCCATCCTTAATAGTAATGATCAAAGACGACAGCTAGCTAGCTGCACGTTTCACGCAGCAGATGATGCGTGATGATAAAACATCGTTTGTATTCGGTGCATGGCTGCACTTACATATGCTGTTTGTGCATTATGATACAGTACAGCGAAGAAATTATTTGCTTGCAACAAGCAAAGCGGACTCCCTGAGCTAGGCTGTGTCGTTAGCTCTATAATATATAGCCATCTGAAAGCCTGGCGAGTTAAAGAGACCGATGTATGTAACGGTGTTGAAGTTCAGACATGATGCTGAGTAAGGTGTACAAATATGCCAAACGTCCATTGTTGTCAGCTGTCGAGAGACTGCAGGAGAGCAGATGAAGATGTAACTGTGACGCGGTTGCTTCCCTTCTCGGCAGGTGTGTGTTTGTGTGTGTGTGTGAGAGAGAGAGAGATGTTGCTGGCCTCGGCGGTGGTGGTGTGGGAATGGCTGAACGAGCACGGCCGCTGGAGGCCCTACAGCCCGGCTGTGTCGCATCACATCGAGGCGGTGATCCGCGGAGAGACCCGCGGCGCAGGCAGCGTAGCGCTCGGCCAGGTCGACTCCAGACTCTCGCCCTACATCATAGACCTGCACTCCATGCACCAGTTCCGCCAAGACACCGGTGAGACCCTTCTCTATTTTCAACCTGTTCACAACACACTGTTGATGTACACTATATGGATGAAAGTGTTTGGCCAAACCTGTTCATTATTGAATTCAGGTGTTTCTATCAGGTCCCTTATCCTCATTGAAGGGCAATCTTAATGCTTCAGTATACCAAGACATCTTGGACAATACTATGCTTCCAACCTTTGTGGCAACAGTTTAGGGAAGCCCACTCTTCTACTCCAACATGACTGTGCTCCAGTGCACAAAGAAACATGGTTTGAGGAGATTGGTGTGGAAGAATGTGACCGGCCCTAACACAGAGCCCTGACCTCAACACCATTTAGTACCTTTGGGATGAACTGGAGATTGTGAGCCAAGCCTTCTCATCCAACATCAGTGCCAGACCTCTACAGAATGAACGGGCATGAATTCTCACAGAAACACTCCAAAATATTGTGGATAGCCTTCCAAGAAGATTGGAAGCTGTTATACAGTAGCTACAAAAGTAGGACCTACTCCATATTGAAGTGTATGTATTTAGATACAGTGTCATTGCAGGTTAGGGTTTTTACAGGTTTGCCCATATACTGTATAAGCTTCATCATGCTGCTCTACTTTTTATAAATCCTGTGGTTTTTAATATTATTACCATCCTATAATGCACAGGCAGTCCAAAAAAAAAAAAGAAGACGCAAAATACAATTTTCCAGATCATTTAAACCATGAAATGAAACGCGATGAAATGTTTTTTGTTTTTTTTGTATTGCCCTGGGAAAACTCATTTACAGGGAAACTACAGGTTCCCTTGAACGGAAACGTATCTCTTTGACATGTGCCACAACCACAAGTTGACCTCAAAAGTGAGAAGTAAAAAAAAAAAAAAAAAATCTTTTAAAGCTTCGCAGATTCATTTACACATTGAAGAACACCACTGGCACATTTTTTAAACATAATTGGAAGTGAGTAAATATTTTGATTATCTTTAGCCATCACAAGAGTTAAGAGACACTCATGGCTTTTAAACACAGCCATCATGCTCAAAAGTAGACTCAGTAAGGAAATAAGTGCTTAATGATTTAGTCAGTCCTGTTTGGCAGTTTTAGCATTTAAGTTAACTTTTGCAGTCTCTACAGTGTGCGGTGATGATGACATGTAAATGCCTAAAAACTTGTTAAAATTATGAGACAACATCATAAATAGAATAGCAGTGGTACAAGGATTAACCTTGTTCCCTAACTTAATCCATTCATACAGTAAATAATGCACAAATCTGATCTTGATCACAAGAATAAAAAGTTCACACATGAAGGGGACTGAGATGTATCTTGTTGGAGGGAGTGGGGGGGTGAGGGTTCTTGGCCTGGGGCTGGATTAGGGTCATGGGGGGGGGGGGGGGGGTATTGAGTGGAACTGTCTGCTCAGGGCAACTGGGTAGAGACGGCTCTCAGGGGGTCTTGGTGGGGAAATAGTTTGCATACTCAAGACACAGCAGGTTCACAGGGCCTCAAAACCTGCGAAATGCATGCGTAATTAACCAGGTTTTAGATCTTATGTAAGTGAGTTACATGAATGCAGATTTATTAAATACCAGCCTGGAAACACTTATGGGAAAGGTTGTCTAAATGAAAAGCGACGAACTAGATGTAGCTGAATGTGTGAAATAATAGCTTAAACAACTTTCTCGTACCGTGTTACAAATAAGAATTCTTTTTCATATAAGGATTGATCAAAGTGACAAAACATTTATGTTTAGGGATTTGGCAGACGCTCTTATCCAGAGCGATTTACAAAATTCATATTGCTTATTGGCCGAAGTCAGGTAGAAAGTTGTGTCTGTAACATGGAGTGAAACTAAGACAAAGAGGTGGATTGTTGGCTGCTAGCAGTTTTGGGAGACTCAATCACCCTCCTCAAACTGACAAAGGCCATTGTGCAAGGCTGACTTGAGTGCTTCACATGGGGACATGGAGGGATTGAGAGAAGCAGAAGGGCAACAGCCCATTACTCCAAAAACCAAGAGGGAGGAGGAAAAAGACTAATAGCTGACGAGTGAGGTCATCATTGGGGGTGGGGGTCAAATGAATACCCTTTCTGTCTCATTTTATGTTCTGTAAAATTCTTTACGTACTAATCGCATGTGTTTTGTCATTGTCATCCTTGCTACAGTATGTCTGTTAAATCTGTGTTTCTGTTATGTCTGTCCCAGATTAATTTACAGATCACACATGAATTCCAAATGCATGTGGAATTTGTTTGGTTTTCTTTATTACTGTTTCTTTCAGCAGATTCTTTCATGTGATTTCTCTTTTTTTTTTCCTCAACCAAAGATTTATTGCATTAAAGGAAAAAAACAAGACCTTCAACATTCTTGTAACAACAACAAATGTCACTTCTCCTTATTTGAACAACTTAAAGTGAATGTTGATCATCAATAAAAACATTAATACATAAAATAGCTAATAAATAGTACCTGTGTTTTTTTGACACTTCCCCAACTTCATTACCTCATCATCGCATGCGCTAGTTTATATCATTCTTAATTTTTAGCATAAGGAAAATGTCATGGAGTGTGTTAAGTAGTTAAGTACAAAGTTTATCAAATGTATTGTGGTCAAAGGTTTTATTGCTCAATCTTAACATACTTTTAGTATAATTAGAGACTTATTTCCTATTCTGGTACAAATAATATAAACTACCGTATGCAATGTTAAAGTATATATTAGCTGCTAAACGCACCAACAGGAGAAAATGTAATGGGTTGACAAATTCGCATTGAGAAGACACAGACGCCATTGGCAGGATCCAATCAGAAACTTCTTGTCAGAATGGAACCCCAGTGCAGCTTCTGATTGGCTGGTACTGTCCCTCCCCTAGCCTCTGATTGACTGGAATTGAAAGAATTGAATTGGACTTGACTGAATCACTTCACAATATCTGGACTGATTGGTGAATTAATAGTGTTTTTTTTTAATTTAGCATCTTTGATTGTTGTCAAGTAAGTGAACATGTGAATGCTGTGTGCTCTGAATACAGGAAATACTTGCAAGTGAATCACTGTCATTCAGAAATGAGATATAGTGTGCATGAATTGATATTTCTTTTTTTCTGATTAATTGTACAGTCCTATTGCTTCAACATATTTTTTCTTATCCACAAAGAGGGCTGTCTTATATCGTTATCTGAAGAATTTGCATTTTTTTTTCCTGCAGGTACATTGCGACCAGTGCGGCGGAGCTTCTATGACCCGCGCTCAGCTCCAGGGCAGGGCTGGGTGTGGGAATGGGAGAATGACTCCGGCACATGGACGCCATACGACACAGAAGTGGGAATTGCCATCCAGGCAGCACGTGAGCGGCAGCAACCGTGGCTGGACCTGACGCCACTTGGCTTTTGCTATCTTATCGATCTGCAGGGAATGACACAGATAAACAGGCAGACGCAGCGCCGGCGGCGCATTCAAAGACGCTGTGACTTGGCTTACCCACTTGTCTCAGGCCCTCTGCCCAAGCCTCATGCCTGGACATCCAATGGAAGTGCAGCACACTCAGGGATGAGTGTGTCTGGAATTGGAGGAGGAAACGGTAGTGCGTACCCAAGCGGAGCCCTTCCAGCTTCAGCAATCACTTCTCTGGGTCAGCCTTGCTCATGTCAGCAGTGCATGTTGGTCTTGGGTGTCAAAACCACAAGCATGGCGCAGACTCTTGGTCGTAAATCCATGCCTCTACCCAGACCGAGGAGCCCAAAAACTGCCCAGCGTTCTCACACATACTCACTCACTCTCCCACACAGGAACTCCACAGCAGCTGGAGGTTTTGCACACACGCTCTCTGTGCTGGACTCTGCCACAGCTGCCCTGTCACTATCCTCCACTCGTCCTCCTCCCCCTACTGTACCTCCACCTCCTCCACCTTCCTCTACTCCTCATGCTACCTCTCCACCAAATCAATCATCCTCCAGTGCCCTCATCTCTACAACTGCCACCTGTGCCCCGACCCCTTCAGCCCGAGTCCTGGGCCCTGTGTCTTCAGCAGCCTGCGCTGCCCCAGTGCCACCCCGCTCCAGCCTAGCAGGCCTCAGCCGTCCTGCACTTCAGAGGATCGCCATGGCACAGTCACGGGCACTTATTGCCTCTGGGTGAGTATCCACACCAACAGCTGCCCTGCACCTTGTCCCTATTGTTTATCTAACCCCATTAGTGAAATATTTCAAACAAAAATTACAAATTGAGAAACTCCGCATGCTAGTCATGTTCCCAGGCTTTTCTTCTTTTAAATGGCATTGAGCATATTTCTAAAAGTGAGACCAGTAACTGTATTGGCACAGGCTTGTGTGCCTTAGAGACCTGACCTAACCTGAAGCATTAATGCTATCAAATTGAAGTCAACTAAAGTACATTCTAATTTGCCTCTAATATCTTCTAATATGTTCCTCATATGAGGACGGTTAAGTGTAATTCTTTTGCCAAACTTCTTCCTTTTTGAAGATATTGAAGTTCATAGTTACCAAGTGCTAGTGAGGAGAAATTTTTGATGATTGGGGCCATGACCAAAAAGGGGATATAATCTGAACCATTGCCTTCTAATAACACAGCTAGAATAAGTGTAGTAATCTAGATCCGTTCTTGCTTACATTTCTTATTTGTTTCTCTTCCTTGTTGTTGTCATTTCTTCTGTGCTTGAAAGTCTTTTTTTTCCTCTTTTTCCAGAGATTAAAAAGTTATCTCTAATTAACGCATTTATAAAATTGCGATACTATCAGAATCGCCATAATCACAGATATCATAATAATATCTTAGCAGGTGCTCACTGGTGATTCCTATCTCTGGTATCCCTGGTAAATAGTGCTTAAACTGAAGTTTATAGAAATAGTTTAAAGATAAAAGCTATAATAATTTGATCAGTTTTAATGTAATCAGTGATACAATTATTTCAGGTTGGAACCCACGTATCCACTGCCTGCAAAAAAAAAAACACTTATTTTTTTTAAAACTGTAATTTCCGTAACATTATAAGGTATTGGTTTCCACTGAATTGGTGACTAAATATTAGGAAATTTTTGAAAATGTACCTAGTTCACAGCAAACATTTGAATATACAGTCATTTCATCTTACAATCAATGGGAAAGAGTGATGTAGGAAAGTTTATGTTTACGCCTTGTGTACACAAAGTTGTACTTCTTTTGTCATCAGCCGAAAATACGCCCTGTTCGGTAATCTGAGATAAATAGCTTAAAAAGAGAAATTGAAAAAGTAGATCGGATAAAGATTAAGTTTTGTCGTAAAAAGTAAAATTCTAATTCTAAACTAATATTTAGTTTAGCTTTTCTAATTAATATCTATGTGTGTATTAATATTAATATGTAGGTGTTTGTTTACATTGAGCAAGTAGCACATTAGTAGCATATTTCAAAGTAGATTATTGTCCAGCACATAATTGTTCATGCCATCACTTTTACTCAACATTTTAATTTCACTTTGGACAGATATCTAACAAGTGCAAAGTTTTATAAAAGTCTGTTTAGTCAGTTTTGTGTGATGCTGTGACAGAATCTGGCAAAACAGACATAGAAATAAACATACAGAAAATTTTGAAACTGGTTTAGGATCCTACAATATATGAAATGTACTTGTGCAAGTTCTCCTACTTAAAAAGATGAGAGAAGCCTGTAATTTTCATCATAGGTATATCTTAACTATGAAAGACAAAATAAGAAAAAAAAATCCAGGAAATCATGGTGGAAATTAAATACAGTGGAACCTCGGATTATGAGTAACACGGTTTGAGTGTTCCGCAAGACGAGCAAAGATTTGTAATAAATTTTGACTTGGAGAACGAGCTTTGCCGAGTATCATATATCACGGAATTGTGGGTTCTCGTCTCTTACTGGTATAATCAACATCCGTGCATGCGTGTACTGTTTACCATAACACTGTGACCCTGTGTGTGTAAAACATATTTTATTTTGTGTTCGGAAGCGCTTGTGTACAGCGCGTGTACTGTTTTTTATAACACGCGTGTGGTCATGCGAGTAAAGCAAAAGAAATTCTCAATACAGAGGTTAAAAATCCATTTCCTTTCTCAGCTCATACCTGTGTGTGTGTGCGCGCGCGCGAGTGTAATTTGACACTGTGCCGGCTATGTCTGTGTGTGAAGCCCCCCCCCCCCTTCACAAACACACACGCGCACAGAAATTAAGGCGAGAGACACACACTCTGCTCTTCACAGAAACTCTGTTGCTCTGTCGCGATTCTTTTCAGAGGTAAGGTGCGGTTCGTTTGTTTGTTTTACTTTACATCAGTGATTGTTAGTTTGCGCTCACACGAGTGTCATTAGCGATGTTCATTGCTAATTTTCAGATAAAACAGTGTAGCGGGAGAGAGAGAGGTTGATTTATGACCGCTGTTTACGGAAGTGTAGTCCAGTGAGTGAGATGCATTGTGGGTAAAGCAGTCCGGTGTGTGTAAACGCGAATGCAAGATGTAAGCTAGGATATAGAGCCTGAGTTTTGTTCTTCAGTAGTTTTTTTTTAGTTGGATTTAAATGCAGGATCTACTCGAAAGTTTGTACTATAGCCCGACAATGCAGCAAATAAAAGAACGGGAGCATCGACCAGTTTGTCCATCTCATCATTACACGAGCATGAATTAATGGGCTGTTACGCTGTCTGGATCAACATTAAAATAAAGGAGAGAAGCTTTAATAATTTGGTAGAGAACAACAGTCTTTCCTTTAATGTGTGTGTGTTTTAATTAAAAGTTTAAAAGAGACAGAAGGGGCTGAAAGGAAGAGTCTCCACTTACTGTAGCCTCACACACACACACACACACACACACACACACACACACACACACACACACACACACACACACACACACACAGCGCCTGCACGCACAAACGGAAACACTTATCTGTTGGGATTTATTTTTTACTTTTTTTGAAAGGTAAAGTGCAGGTTAATTTGTTTTATTTTTACTTTATATTTTGTATTAATTATTTTTATGTATTTGATTTTTGCGCTGTAGAACGAATAATTTAAGTTTCCATTATTTCTTATGGTCAAATTAAATTTGGTTTACGAGTTTTTTCGAATAGGAGCCCACTTCCAGAACGAATTATGCTCGTAATCCGAAGATTTCTGGCTCTCTTCGACCTGTAACATCTTTAAGAGGCTCCTCTGTCCTCTACTCGTTACCTGTATTAATGGCATCTGTTATCAGTATAAAAGACACCTGTCCACAACCTCAAACAGTCACGCGCCAAACTCCATTATGGCCAAGACCAAAGAGCTGTCAAAGGACACCAAAAACTAAATTGTAGACTTGCACCAGGCTGGGGAGACTGAATCTGCCATAGATAAACAGCTTGGTGTGCAGAAATCAACGGTGGGAACAATTATTAGAAAATGGAAGACGTACAAGACCAATGATAATCTCCCTCGATCTGGGGTGTGCAGAAAGCTGGGAACAAAGTAACAAAGGCTACCATCAGTAACACACTGCGCTGCCAGTGACTCAAATCCTGCAGTGCCAGACGTGTCCCCCTGCTTAAGCCAGTACATGTCCAGGCCTGTCTGAAGTTTGCTAGAGAGCATTTGGATGATCCAGAAGATGATTGGGAGAACATCTTATTCTCAGTTGAAACCAAAATAGAACTTTATGTTTGGAGAACTACTATGAAGCATGGGGGTGGAAACATCATGCTTTGGGGTTGTTTTTCTGCAAAGGGACCAGGACGACTGATCCGTGTAAAGAAAAGAATGAATGGTACCATATTCCATGAGATTTTGAGTGAAAACCTCCTTCCATCAGCAAGGGCATTGAAGATGAATCGTGGCAGGGTCTTTCAGCATGACGGTGATCCCAAACACACCGCCCGGGCAACGAAGGAGTGGCTTCGTAAGCAGCATTTCAAGGTCCTGGATTGACCTAGCTCCAGATCTCAACCTCATAGAAAATCTTTGGAGGGAGTTGAAAGTCTGCATGGAGGAATGGGCCAAAATACCAGCAACAGTGTGTGAAAACCTTGTGAAGACTTACAGAAAACGTTTGACCTCTGTCATTGCCAACAAAGGGAATATAACAAAGTATTGAGATGAAATTTTGTTATTGACCAAATACTTATTTTCCACCATAATTTGCAATGAAATTCTTATTTTGTCTCTCATAGTTGCCGTATACCTATGATGAAAATTACAGGCCTCTCCCATCTTTTTAAGTGGGAGAACTTTCACAATTGGTGGTTGACTAAATATTTTTTTGCCCCACTGTATATAGATGTTAAACAGAATGTTTCATTGCATTTTCATGGTATTCAAGGCAGAATGGATGTCAGAGGTCTTAATTTCTAAGACAGTGGTCTTAGAAAATAACATGTATATTCACGCAAGTATCAACAGTAAAAATGACATCATATCGCAGTTGATATCATTGCATGATGTGTATTTGCACCATGTGCAACATGACGGGAGTAATTAAGTTTTAAGTAATTAAGTAATTAAGTTTATTGCTTTGTCTGATTGTCCATACACTGAAGTCAAATTGTGTTTCTACATATTTTCCATTGTAACACTTTTTCAGTTTTAGCCCAAAATTCACCCAAGGTTTCAGAACAGTTTCTTCTGAGCGAGTCATGCCTTGTTGAATTTATTTAGTAATTCTGACCATGTACAGCCCAAACCAAGTAGAACCTTTTGGATGGAAGTAAAAAATGCTGCGGGCCATTCATAAAATGATAATGTCTCTTGATGGAATAATTTTCTTTACAAGAGAAGGAATTTTCAATAGCAGTGTAGTGACCTAGTGCCCTACATGCATAGTATTTGCGTGCCGATCACTTTAATAGGAACAGATATACACACATTTAGCCAGTTATATGGAAGTAAATGCATAGAATCATGCAGATCAAGAGCGTCAGTTGATGTTCACATCAAATATCAGAATGACGGAATAAATGGGGTTCCCACTGTTTTTGAGGATGTCATGCTGACAGCATACTTTAGTTTGAGTATTACAGAAATTAATTGTAATAGTTTGTGAGTGTTAACGCCTGGTTGATAAAGGAGCTCCGAGTAGAATGACTAGACTAGCTTCAGCTGACCGGAAGTTTCCGGGATCTCTGTACAGCTGTGCCGAGCATAACATCTCAGAACACACAACACGGCACATCACACATGGCTGCGGCTCAGCTGAAACAGCAGAAGACCACATTGGGTTCCACTTCTATCAGCCAAAAAAACAGAGCCCTGAGGCTACAGCGGACGCTGTCCAGTTCGGGTGAATCTGTGCCCTCTCTAGCCTCAGACTGCTTGCTGTTGGATACTGTATGGCTGATAGAAATTGAACTCAATGCTGACTTCTGCTGTTGGATGTGAATGTAACCTTCCCGTCAGCTCAGACCAGTCTGGTCATTCTCCTTTGCTCATGACTGCATGCATCGTGCTGCCGCCACATGACTGGGTGAGTGGATAAGTGCATAAATGAGCAGGTGTTCCTAATAAAGCAGTCAGTGAGTGTAGTATGACATTTGATAGTCAGCCACTGAAAAGAAATGCTTCTGGTGTATTTGTTATATTTAGCAAAGTTTGCACTTGAACTTCTTTTTGGTGAATGCTGAAGTATTGGCACACATCCTGTGTTTGGGTGTGTACTGCCATAAAGACAAAATGTGTCTTGTGCTCAGTTCTCAACTGGGTAATGCTCTGCATGTTCAAAACACATTTCCATGCATGCGTTCATTATTATTATTATTATTATTATTATTGTGCTTTTAAAAATTTAATTGAAGTTATAGAATCTTTAAAGAAACTGTATTTTTATATAAAGTGTTACGCTCCTAAGACCTGAATGTCTTCATATGAGTTCATGCCATTTTCTTTCAACTACATTATCTATATATCCGTGTACGGTTCTCATATGTGGCTTAATATTGTAGCTGTAATTTGTTTGCCAGACTTCTTCCTTGTTGACGATATCAATTACGTGTTTAGTTATCAGGTGCTGATGAAGAGGAACACTGAGGAGAAAATGCAATGTACACAACAGTACAGTAGTAGTGTCCAGGCTCTCAGGAGGTTAAACCACTTTTTTTTACAGTACTTTGCCCTTCATTATATCAGTTCTGGAAAACTACAGTGTTTATTTGCTTTCGAGCTACGAATTTCCACAGGTACGAACGGGCCGTGGATCTACGATCAGTCGTAAATGCCATCACGGAATCAAATCACGGAAGTATTGTACAAGAAAAATAAACACTTCAGTGCACCAGATACCAATATTTCAATCAGATACAATATTTCCTGTGTAAGTGAATGTATAATATGTTTATGAAAGTCCAGTGAAATCATCAACTGATGATGCGTATGGAAAATAAACACAAAAAAACAGGCATTTTGTGATGAGTACTACGGAATCCAGTACTACTGTGTGTGTGTGTGTGTGAGAATATTAGAGATGCATCACCTCACTTTTGGGTCTAAACAAACAAAAAAAAAAACAAGTGAAGGTTACAGCGGTTACACTACAGAACATATTGTTCAATATGTTTGTTGAAAGTATGGTGTAGGGCCTCCTTTTGCGGCCAATACAGCATCAGTTCATCTTGTGAATGACCGATAGAAGTCCTGCACAGTGGCCAGAGGGATTTTGAGCCATTCGTCTTGCAGAATAGTGACCAGATCTAATGTTTGGGAGTCCAAAGTCTATTTAACGGACGGTCACGGGTGCGGGGCGGGGAGGGTTGTAAAGATAGATACAGTGGTGCGGGGCTGGCTGGGGCGGGCCAAATAATTTCATAAAGGCGGGACCCGCGGGTTGGAAAAATACCCGACGTGCGCATCACTAATAGAATCGTCACCTCATAGTATCTACTATGATGTAACAGTATAGGGTCTGTGTATAAAAACCTGCGTGTAAGAGACTGCAGTCAGTAACATGTGAGACAGGGAAGCGCATCTGCTGTTGGTCATCTCAGGGACACTGATGGTATGATAATACCGCTCTTAGCTTATACGAAGGACTGATCACTTGAATCTTGATTAAGTTACATGTCTTTTAAAGGGTTAATAGAACAGTATGTCTTAGTTGTGTTGGAAGCTTAGTTAAATAATTCTGTTGTTGTATTTGTTTAAATGTTATTTAACTGTTGTTTTTAGAAGTAGTGATTTAACTGTAATTTATCAGGAGTAGTGATGTACCCTTTATCTGGTTTTTCATTTAAGCTTATCGACCTCTCTCTCTCTCACCAAGTTGAATCCACTTTATTGTGTAACCTGCAAAGCTGTCAGACACAAGAATTAAAAGTGATTTCCAGAGTTGATCCCCATGTCCCCTGTAGTTGGCTATGGCTTTTTTTTTTTTTTTTTTCCGAGTTTGAAAATGGAGGCTGATGTGCACATTCCCAGATAACTCGACAATAGCAGCCCGGCCATGTACATTGACCCTGTGGGATGGTTGTCAGTTTTGGTGGGAACAGGAGAGTTGAGGTGCTCATTTAATTCTGCAGTGAGTTGAACATAAGAGCTGTGCTTTTATGTTTTTTGTATACAATCCGGATTAGCACCCGGACATCCCTTTCAGACAGCTTTCTCTTGCGTCCACAGTTACTTTTGTTGGATGTGATTCATCCTTCTTGGTGGTATGCTGACATTACCCTGGGTACCGCGGCTCTTGATACATCACAAAGACTTGCTGTCTTGATCACAGATGCGCCAGCGAGACATGCACCAACAATTTGTCCTCTTTTGAGCTCTGATATGTCACCCATAATGTTGTGTGCATTGCAATATTTTAAGCAAATACCTTCACACTCTGCTCTTACTGGTGGAATGTACAATCAATGAAGATTGGCCACCAGGCTGGTCAAATTTAGCGATGTAATCTCCAACACTAAATTTGCTAGTGTTTCAGTTTCATTGTCCAATGTATTGTCCAAAGTATGAGTGTATATATAAATATAAAATATGTGTGCATGCGTGCGTGTGGCTTTGCACGGTGTGCACAGTGTTTTTCTGCTTGGTGGTTAAAGCTGCTGTTGCTAGTCCTTAAACCTGGCTGAGAGCAATGAGTTTTTCGGTTTCTTTGATGGTTGTTAGTTGTCGCTTCGACACGTTATACAGGAAAAGCAGAAAAACCACAGTACTCATGAGATACGTGGGAAAAGCAAAACTCTAGCACAATCAGCCTTTTACTGATTACATTTTGATGGTGAAGCAGATCCAGCCAGCATGGTGTTTGGTTAAGTTGAGAAATGAGTCTCATGCAGTTTTAACAATGTATTAATAATAGTTTTGAACTGGAAATGACAAAAAAAAATATTAATTCTATAGTTTTCTGTGTTCTGGCATTTTAGGAGAAATTCAGCAGATTTTTGTGGAACAAAGTGTTTGCTAGTTGAGTTCCTTACAAAGACTGAAACCAAAAATATATTTTTATTTATTAAAATTTTTTGTTAACTACAGTTGAAATTCTAATACCGTATTACCATGGTCTGTAACTATCATAGAGAGAGAGAGTAGTTTATTAATCCCAAAAGGGAACGTTACCAGCTCAACAACATATAAGCAACAAGATGAAGAAGAATATTAAGGCTAGGCTAAAATAAAAAATCACAATGAGAAGTTATTTAAAAAATCCTATGATACACCATTTACAGTAGTGCAGTCAGATGGGAACCTAAAAAAACTGCATTTGAAGGTGCATTAATGAGGTTAAAAACTGGTGGGAACTTGAGTAACTGTACATAAGGTGCATTAGCAAGTTCTAATAATAATAAAAGAGAGAATGAAAGGGCACGATAATATCATGAAAAGACATAATCAAACTGAAGAAGGCTGAGATTTGGACACATTCCTTCACAGGCCTTATGTACCCCAGATCAATATTCAGAAAATTAGTTTCATCATTATTTTACATCTCCGTTTGTGTCCAGTGTCCTCGCTAACCCTGTCTTTTTAGCATGGAGAATAGGAAGTGAAGGACATTAAGGGGAGCGATCTAGACTGGATTTGGGAGTCTTCCATCAATGTCAAACAGGTCACTGCTGTTCATTAGGTTCCCCACTTGTCTCGCTCCGCTGTGCTTCTCTCCTTCCCCAGTTCCCAGGCTCTGTCCATTCTTCGGGGGCCCTGCAGCCCCATTGTGTAAGTGTGTGAGAGTATGCATGTGTGTGCACAGAGCGTATCCACAGCAACCTTTTGTCGGCAGGCAGCAGCTTGGTTTGTATTTGCAACACAATGCAGCCGTTTGTGTGTGTGTGTGTGTGTGTGTGTGTGTGTGTGTGTGTGTGTGTGTGTGTGTGTGTGTGTGTGTGTGTGTGTGTGTGTGTGTGTGTGTGTGTGTGTGTGTTTTTTACGCATGCACATCTCGAAGGTGATGTTGCTGGCGAAGTTGTGCATGTTTGGTAAGTGTGTATGCTCGAGCATCACAGACGCTGTCCTTTAAATACAAAAGCCTGTCTCAGACACTGGAACGCTTCAGGCTGAAGCTGAGAAGAAATAGGAACGAGGCATACAGACAAGCCAACAGACGAGCACACACTGACTGTAGCATACTGATAAGTCACACTGGGAGGAAACTTTACCGTTAGGAAATGTCACTTTCAGTTTGGCCTATGTACACACGCACACATTTCAGTTTTTCTACGTAGTGGAAACTTTAGCATTCTCTACAAAGGTGATGGAAAGGAACAAACCTAATGCATAACTTTGTATGATATTGTATTAGTTTAGTAAAATGAGAACCTTGTAGAAAAACTTAAAAAAATAAATAAATAAAATTCACCCGGCTGGCTAGACAGCACTTCCTCTTGTCCTCTACCTCTATGTGGAAACCCACCCCCACCCCGGCCAACCCAAACAAACATAATGGAGTAACTTGTTTAAAGATATTAGATATGGCTGTGCCTAAAACACCGTTATAGTAATAGTTCTTTATTTAATCCAATCACAAAGTTCCCTGAGAAGCCATAGGAAGCTTCCATGATGACTTTCTACTTGCTTTTGCTGTTTTTCTTTTTGTTTGTTTTTTTGTCTCTAGGCACACTAGAATGTGAAAAACAATATGGACCCTAGACAGCACATGTCACATTTGAAGAAGAGCATTGAGTTTCCAAACCTTCTGGCAATAGCATCTCAGAACACTTTCTGAGTTTTCATGTCGTTTTCATGTCATAGACTGTGTACAAACAAAAAAACATCTCCTGATTTATTTCTTTTTTTCTTTTTTCACTTTTTTCAATTTTGTATTAGCCAGGGCTTAAACAAGACAATTATAATTTCCCCCATGTTGTGACCTCATAGAAGAAGATACCCTCCCCTGGTCAGATGTTGTTGTTCTTTAACGCCGGTTGGAATGGTTGCATTACTGCCAACTGTAGGTCTCATTCTCCCCCTCATCTTCAAGGCCTCTTACAGCTTATTTTTCAGTCCAGCCCTTTTTAAAAAAGTCAAATGCCAACCTTCCTGGTCCTTTTAAGGCCAACTTTCCAAATCAGTTTTACTAAAATAAAAAATGCTTCCTTTCCTGATCCCGTGACTCCCCGTTCTAAAAGACTTTTAACGTTGCCTTCTCCGCTCCCTAGTTCTTAGAGCTCTAACATCATGTCTAGCTCCTCCGCCCAGCTCTGATATTATCTGTAGCCACACCCCTTACATAGACACTGCAACAGCATGCTCAGTAGCGATCACGAGTGAAGAAAATACCTTTTCTAAGGCCTATTTCAGCTGGCTCATTAACAGATACACTTTTGGGGACCATTGAGACCTGTGTTAACTTATTCAAGACATAGTAACATATAGGACCTTTAAAGTTAGAAAACCCAATATAGTAGATATGAAATAATTTTATATGCAGATTTAGAGCTAAAAACTAATAAATATGACATTTAACACAGCCTAGTATTTTACAGAGCCAACCAATCACCACGTACTGTAATTGTTGAGGCTGATTATTTTTTTATAATAAGTTTATTAATATTGTAAAAATGTAATGTTTCAAAAAAAAATGCATGATAAATTTGATCAAAAAGTAACAACACTTTCCGATTGCGATTTAAACTGTGATATGTAACTATTAAATGTACCATTTTATATTCAAATATATTTATCTAGGATAACAGTAAATAAAGGCACACATGATCCAATTGAGAGGATGTATGACTATTTATTTATCACCTTAAAATCCTTAAAATAAAAAAATACTAATTATTGACGAGCTCTATAAAAATTCCAGACTATGCATATATTAGCTGTAATAAATTGCAGCCTTATGAGATTAAATAACTCACAAAGAAATTGCGATTTCGAATTTTATGCAATTAATTGTGCAGTATTAATGATGTCCAGATGCTTTGAGGATATTCTAACACATTGCACATAAGTCTAAACAGATTCTTAAGGAACTTCCAACAAAAAAAAAGGAAAAGCACATTTTAATACTCACGCCTACCAGACTGTATCTTTATAAAATCACACACTGAGTATGGATGCCTTCTCTCTGATCTTATGCTAAAAAACAATATAGCACATTTTCTTCACTAATCGCATTGAAGTCCTATTTACTGAAAGACTAGGGAGTATGGTGGTATAGTAGTGATCACCATGGGCCCAGGTTTGATTCTCACTTCAGGTCTGAGTGTGGAGTTTGCATGTTCTCCCCGTGCCTGGTGGGTTTCCTCCGGTCCCACAGTCCAAAGACATGCATAGTATAATAGTATACAGTGTGATACAAAATGAAAAGGACATGTCAGATCATTTACAATTATAATAAATGGTGATTTGATATTCTGCAGTTCACGTTGTAATACTGTTATGAATGAATTCAGGTCTGTTCCCAAAAGATAAATTACTGTACATCTGGCAATGTTTTTTTTTTTTTTTTTTTTTTTTCCCCCCCATTTTATTTTGTCTGAGAATTAGTGCTGCATTAATTATCTGTCCTGATTTGAATCTCTACCATAATCTTCTGCATAGAAGAGCAAACATTAAAACAACCTTCTATCTCTGGACTTGCCTGTCGAATCTTTAGCTGCCGCCTTGATTATCATAATCCTGTGCCAACTTTGTAGGTGTGTAGTAAGGTTTGTCATGCTGCCAATGTATATTGTAAACTGAAGCTTGTTCTTGGCACACTGGTCTTTAAACATGAAAAATCATATCGGCTATGGCAGCAATCCATATTTATTGCGTTAGTATTAGAAGTCTTGAAATAAAAGCAAGCATGAGAAATCAGCATCAATAGTAACAGCTTTATTTCTAGTTGGTTAATGTGACCACATGAAAATATATATTCTAATGTAGTCAGATAAAAAAAAAAAAAAATGCATGATAAATTTGATCAAAAAGTAACAACACTTTCCGATTGCGATTTAAACTGTGATATGTAACTATTAAATGTTCCATTTTATATTCAAATATATTTATCTAGGATAACAGTAAATAAAGGCTCACATGATCCAATTGAGAGGATGTATGACTATTTATTTATCACCTTAAAATCTTATATATATATATATATATATATATATATATATATATATATATATATATATATATATATATATATATATATATATATATATATATATAAAATATATTACATATTAATTATATATGTGTGTTGCTCAATCAGCTGACTGTTACTCAAGGTTTTGACCTTTTGTGGAATTATGCATGAATCATAACCTGCCAGTCAAATAAAGCCATGCGTTATTGTTGATAAAGCTCCTGTTTAAGCCGAAAGTATTTGTGCGAACGCTTACCAACAGGACACGCTTCCTCGAATCGTCACATCACTCGTTCCTCAGTGAATCACTCTGTGAATCACCTGTCCACTAACTGACATTTAAGAAGCTGTCAAAGTAAGCAGGATCATGGGTTGGTCAGGAGACTCGTGAGCGGGCTGAGCGTGATTTGGGATTGTCATCAGTTCAGCAAGCCACTGATGCTCATATCCCTTCTGCTCCCTCCACCTGGTGTTTTTTATTTACCCGCGTTGCCTCGTAGCAGCAAGACATGCTGTTAGCATTCGGCACGCTAGGGGACTTTGTGCTTATGTCTGCTCGCCATACGGGTTTCGTGTTAATGCGGCTGAGATTAGCCTACAGCAAACGTGGCTGAGGGTTTACAGTCTGTCTCTTGCCCTTTCACCGCTTCTTTTCGTCTTCTGCAGTTTCTTTAAAAACCATCACGCCGTACTCATGTTCCGGCACACATTGAGATTCTGGGTTAATCACAGTGTACATGCAATGTACATTAGTCACACAATACATGTAATACATGTGCTGCACTACACTATATGTAAAATCTTGGTTTTCTAATTTAAGAATTTGTGTTTGTTTAATAGCGTTCTCCATTTTCTCAATTCTTATCACGATTTATATACAAGACTCAGTATTGTTGCATATTATTTTCTCCATTTGAAATCAATAACGGAGATGACTAATATGAAACAAAATGACAAACATCCAGTAATTAAAAAAAAGCTAACAAATATTGTGTATTTTATTTTAAGAGATGTTTTGTATACCTTTGGCATCTTTCATTACAGGCATTAATTTTTGCTTTTAATTTTAAAAGATTGGCTGTAAGTACCTGTTAGAACCTGTTAGTATGTACCTGTACTGTATAAGAACTAAATGTTCTAGAAGCAGGACAAATGGCAAGAATAAGGATCTGAGAAACTTTAACATTGTGGCGTTTAAGAAGATGGATTAGAGCATCGTCAAAACAGCAGGTCTTCTGGGGTGTTTCTGTTATGTGGTAGCTCTTAGTACCTACCGAATGTAGTCCAAGGAAGGATAACTGGTGACAGAGACATGGGTGTTAAAGGCTTTTTAATCTGCATGGGAAGCAAGGCTGGCCTGTTTAGGCCAATCCCACACAAGAGGTACAATTTGCGGAAAAACTTATTTCTGGCTGTGATAGGAAGGACTGCAAGAACTTACGATGTATTGCGGCATGCTGTGTACAGTATGTTGCTGGGTAGCCACAACTTGGTTAGAGTCCCATGCTGACCCCGTCCACTAAAAACCCCTTCAATAGGTATAGACGTCAGAAGTGGACTTCGAAGCAATGGAAAACGGTGGCCTTGTTTGATGGATCACATTTTCTTTTACATCATGTGGATGGCTGGTGCACTATAGGGAGAACGCATGCCAGTAGTCCTAGCCATCATGTGGATGTTACTTTGACATGTAACATGTACCAAAAAATTGTTGCAGTCCACGTATTCCCTGATGGCAGTGGCCTCGTTCAGCAGTTTAATGCACCCTGTCACAGCACAAAATCATTTAAGAATGCTTTGAGGAACATGACAAAGAGTTCAAGGGGGTTGATGTAGCTTCTGAATTCCCCAGATCTCAATCTGATTGAGCATCCGTGGGAAGTGTTAGACTGAAGTTTGATCCATGAATGCCCCACCTTGCAACTTACAGGACTTAAAGGATCTGTTGCTGCCAGATACCACAGGAAACCTCCAGAGGAAACCTCCATGATGCTTCAGAGGTGTTTTGGTGACACAAGTGGCACAGTATTAAGGAGGTGATTTTATTTTCATGGCTGATCAGCATATCTGTACATTTAATTTGTAAATCCCTCTGACACATATGGCACCCCGGTCATGGAATCACCCCATTTATCTTCAGTAGCCACTTTATACTAGTCAGGGTTGCTGTGGATCTGGAAAATACTTGACACATTCTCGGGTAATTTAATTAAGCTAATCCACTGGCATGTTTTTTGGAAGGTTGAACGAAACTAAGGAACAAGGATTTTGTTTTTACTTTCCAGTTACTGCCTTCTGCCCTAGAATAATGATGATGAAATAATAATAATAATAATAATAATAATAAACATAATAATAATAATGTTTTTTTATGTATAAATACAAATATACATACGTCTCTGTGAAATTCTGCAGTTGGGCCTCATTAATAATATCACCATGACTAAAAATGTTAGTACCTTTTACCTGAGCTGCTATGGGACAGCAGATTTATTGAGGATGCGTACGTGTGCAGTCGAGATGGAACCTTATGGCGGATCGTTAGTGTGACGTTGAGAGGTAATCCCAAGGTCTGTGACGTGACTCTGTCCCAGATGCTTGTCAACAGATGGAAACTGGTGGATTAGCTCTATAAGAGACGACGCAGGAGGCAAAGGAGACACTCGTTTGAGGGACGAGGGAAGGACCTTGGTTTTTGTACTGAATCGTGTTTTCCTGGAGGCTGCTTTTAAAAACAGCACGAAAAGTACTTACTGGGTGGGGAAAGTTATAAGGTGCTTAGTTTCAAAGAAAGCAAAGAGTGTTTCCACTTTGATCAGACATTTGAAAACATGACTGTAATCAAGATGAACTCGTAAGTATATTCTAATGCCATCGTCTTTTGTGTCACCATTGTCCTTGATAGACATGCTCATCTTGATGTTGTTATTATAATAATAATAATAATAATAATAATAATAAGGAATGCAATTTTTATTCAGTGTGGACAAATGGTGTATTATGACTTGTTTAGTTGTGTAGTAAGAAACTGAGCAGCATCCAATCCGACCTAGTTTTTATTTGGTAGCGCATCTTGAGTCCTAATCAGTTCAAGACTGATAACCGTGTTATTCTGAGCTGCGAGTCTAAACAGTTTGTTTGGTATGTTTCAGAGTCCCAACAGTACCAGTGAAGAACCTAAATGGATCTAGTCCTGTACACCCAGCCTTGGCTGGTGAGTAAAGCAATTAATGTCCTGATAACTGTCAAGAAAAAGATAACTGTAATATGCAAATATTAACATTCTTTTCTCTTTCTTTTTTGTCCATCCTTTGCTTGCCAGGCATAACCGGTATCTTGATGAGTGCTGCAGGACTTCCTGTTTGCTTGACCCGCCCTCCCAAATTGGTTCTCCATCCTCCACCCGTGAGCAAGAGTGACATCAAGCCTGTGCCAGGGCTCGGACACTGCTGCCGCAAAACCACCAAGAAGCAAGCCCGCAAAGGTCAGAACACACACGTCCGGTCTGATTATACACCACTTCCATATTAAATGGGCTGATTAAAACCTTACCAAGCGTTAAACCAGTGTAACTTCAAAGCCTTGGCATTGATGCCACATGAAAACCATGATGGCGGATAGTACGAAAGGAAAAATGAAACTTTTAGGTTGGAAATTTTACTCATTTAAATAACAATTTAGTAACAATTTTTAGTGAGTAAAATGGTTGTCATGGATGTCTCTCCTTGTTAAATGTCTTCTAACTGAAAAAAACGAGTTCACAACATTGACCCAGTTCTAGTTTCCAGTAATTATTATAATGCTTTAATGTAGGTTCAGATCTCTTGATTGACAACAGGCCATTTTAATAACTCTGAATGACTTGTACAAATTGTTAACCGTTTTGAAATTGTTTCCATATTTTCATTCATGCTAACAGGCAGAACTCCTGAGGAAGTCGTGCGGAGGTACTTGCAGAAGGTCCGCAACCCTCCAGAGGAGGTACGTTTCTGATTCTTTCATTTATCTCATTATTGTTCTTCACACTGCAATTAGTATATTACTGACTGTATCCTGTTCATGTTCTTTCACAGGACTGCACTATTTGTATGGAGGCTCTAGCAGGTCCCTCTGGCTACAAAGGCCCTGGCGTGGGTGGCATTTCCCGGGCAGAGTCGGTCGGCCGTCTGTCTCAGTGTGGGCACCAGTACCACCTGCAGTGTCTAGTGGCCATGTATAACAATGGTAACAAAGACGGCAGCCTGCAGTGTCCCACCTGCAAGACCATTTACGGAGTAAAGACCGGCAACCAACCACCAGGCAAGATGGAGTATCATGTCATCCCGCACTCACTGCCCGGGCACCCTGACTGCAAAACCATCCGGATTATCTACAACATACCCCCTGGCATTCAGGTACTTATTTGGTAATAGGCTTTGCCTAAAGCAATAAAAGGTATAGATGAATTACAATGGAGAAAAACTGGTGGCTTGGTTATTATGTGATCATTTTGCTGGCCTCCTTTTAGTTCACTTATCCCCTTAGAGTGAGGAGTCACAGCAAACCATGACCGATATTTAGATTGATCATGTTTATCCTTTGAGGAAGCATTTGTGCGGCGAAAGGACTGGTCTCTCCCTGGTTGGGAGTTCCCCCATTCACAGGGCTACCTAAATGGATTAATAAGGATAAACCTAACTGAACAGCTTTGGGACATTGGCAAGTCGTATGGTAGTCTGCACCATCAGTAAACCAGGTCAGGTTTATCTTTTGGAAGAGTGGTGTACGTCCCTCCAGTATGGTCCCAGAGATTTGTAGAATCTCGTGGCTTGGCCAACACCTTACTAAAACACTTTCCTGTGTACCAGTGTTCATCTTTCGTGGCCTCCAGTGTGTATAGAAGCTGAGATCTGCTATAGCGCTGTATACAAATCTGATAAATAAAATTTTAAAATCTTGCTATATTAGATAGATTCAGAGTCAAAGTACATAAATCCTTTAATTGAGATTCCCTAGGGCGAATATTACTCAAGTATAAGTAAACGTCCTCCATTTACTTGTGTACTTGAGTAGAAGTACAAAAATACTCACAATCAAGTATCAAAAGGACAGGGCTTGTATTAGCTCAGCGTAGCCCTTTGTGATAGTATGAATATCTCCTTTCCAATTGTGAATGCGCTGTTTTTATTGCTGTCTGCACCTCGCTTCTGATTTCAAACATCTTTCATTAGGCTTGTCTCAATGCAAAAGCAAGTTACGCAATTGTGTATAATAGTCAGCAGGGGGCGAAAATACTCCTACACAATGTGATTACGCAGCATCAGGCAGAAATGTACTTAAGTAGGAGTACAGACATTTGCTGTATAGTTAAGCAGAGTAAAAGTGAACAGTATCCACTAATAAAAATATTAAAGTAAACTGCAAATACTGTATGTGGAAATATGTACAGCAATGACGTTCATGCACTCAATTACCTCCCACTTCTGGGTAGATGTCATAAGATATAATTTCCACATTCAGCACAGCCCTTTAATATAAGTTTTTGAACCACTTATGAACAAAAAAAAGATCTTGCAGTTTTCCTGTCTAAATAATGAAATACTGATGCGGCTGTAAAGCTGCCACTTTAAAATTTCAAAGTTTTAAATTAGATTGCGCACTTTGTCAGGCTGTAAATTGTTTTAGCATTCCTTTTCAGTGTTAAAATGACAAGTTTTTAAAAAAAGTTAACTTTCTCTGTTTCTACCACAGGGTCCTGAGCACCCAAACCCTGGCAAGCCGTTCACAGCACGTGGATTTCCCAGACACTGCTACCTCCCTGACAGTGAGAAAGGCCGCCTAGTAAGTTCACATTAACATCCAGTAATCCAGTAACAGCTTTCTTATTGAGCTCCAGTCAGGAAGTACAGCAGATTATTTTGTACCATTTTCATGTCTTGACAAATTACCTTTCAAACGCACTCTGTCAGGTGTTGAAGCTGTTGTTGGTGGCATGGGACCGCAGGCTGATCTTCTCCGTGGGAACCTCCAGCACGACTGGAGAGACCGACACGGTCATCTGGAATGAAGTCCATCACAAGACGGAGTTTGGCTCGAACCTGACGGGCCACGGCTACCCTGACTCAGGCCACCTGGACAACGTCCTGGAGGAGCTGAGGGCACAAGGTATAACTGAGGAAGACTGTCTGAGGGACTGAAAGAACGAAAGGGGCAAGATGTTGTGCCAAGTTAGCGATCTAGAGATCAAATTTCAGAAGCAACTGGAACTTCAATGCTGGAAATGGAAAATCCAGTGTTAAGGAAGCAGGAGGAGCTAAGAATCCTTACAGACTCCTTCCATTCTGTGATACTATCTTTGATGATGAAGAAAGCTTTGAAATGAGACTGTGACCTACGTTTGCTTCAGAGCTAGTTTAACAGACTTGGAGCATAGGAGAAAATGAGTACAAACTAATTTACTATTGCTGGTGTCTGTTTAACAATTTCTTGTATTGTAGTTCTGTGAAGGTTACTCCACGCTGAGGTACTTCTGTGCATGTAATTATAACACTTGGTGGAATAAGTCCTTTTTTTGTATGATGGAGGCCCTCACATTTTTTGCTATGAAGCTCCAGTGGCAGTTTCAGATGGAATGTGAATGTTTACTGCCCTCTAGTGGCACTTGATTATACATTCCATCCATATTTATGGTATAGTCACTTGGTTTTATCATCGGTTTCATTATTATTTTTTATCTACACTACATTATTCATTAACTGATTTTTTTTTTTTTTACTCATTTTAGTTTTGTTGTACCTTATTTTATGTTATAGGTATATAGTTCATAACTCAGAAACCAATGATTTGGTATGACTTTAAATAACTAAGCTAATATGTCTTTGTCATGGGCTGATGAACTTGTCCTTGGACATTAAACTCAACCCATTTAAAGTATTTATCAGTATTAAACCCAGCTAGCATGTGGAAATTAGGGGTAAAGACAAACGCACAAAACAGCCAGTTTTGTCCTAACCCTTTAATTCACAAAACCACACGCAAGGCACGAGTAAACGGAAATAACGTTTTAGGGATTAGACATGCAGCAAGAGATTAAATGTACGACATATGAACCAGTGCTAAATGTACCCACTTTTAGGATAAATGTGATCTACGACATGTCAGACGTGTGTAGAGGTTTGACATTAAGTCAAGAAACTCAAGACACCATATTGGTCATTGGGGATCGGCGTTAACTACCAGGCTGGAGAAAGCTTGCTCGCTTTGGAACATCTGGTCCTACTTTGTGGGTAGATCTGTGCTGTGGTCTCCGGTTACTTTTCTAGTCAGTCATTGGTAGGTCCAAGATGGACATGTTTACAAAAAAAAGAGAAAAAAAAAAAGAAAAAGAAGTATTGTTGTCAAGACATTTGAGCATGTGTGTACATGCAAATATAAGCTTACATTTATAGTTGAAGTATTACTGTGTGCTGTACGTGTTTTTGTACACATGTTCTGACTCAATACCATGTTTTTGCATCAAGTGTTGCAGCAACTCAGTAAGGCAAGCACTTCTAATTCTTTTTTTTGTCTGTATGTTTTTTCATTATTATTATTATTTCTAATTTGTTATATGTTTTGATTTTTAGTAATGTTTCTTATAAGCTGTGTATGGATTTCTTCTTTTTTTTTTTCTTTTTTGTACTGTGACGTTTGACTCACTGATTGCACTTGTATTTTTTTCATGATAGTTGTTCTGGTTATTACAGTAAAATTTCAGCCAAGAGAAAGCTACAAAGAAACAGTGTGTGGAGCTAGAACTATTGTTGCTGTATAATATAAAACTGTACAGAATAATGTGCATATTAAATAGCTGCTGGAATCCTGAATGAATATTAAAAAGAAGATACACCTACAGTAGGGTTTCCCTCTTCAAATGCTGTTATTTTTCATTCATGTCAAACAACATAAATTCATTTATTCACAGACGAGTTTCCTCTGTCTAAAGCAAATATTTTAAAACCACTCCCATGTGACTAACTAATTATAACGGTCCCTCTATTGTATGTTTTCACTTTGTTTCATGATATTTTTTTTCATTATTCTGAAAGCACTTATAATTGGTGACAGTGGAAATTTGCCCTAACTCAATGTATGGCTAAAGAGACCGATTCAGCTGCTGTTATTTAATGCCTTTTAGTCTTCTGCATACTCTGCTCACACTCATAAGGTTCTGAAACTTTACGCTAAAGCTGCTGCCATTATTTTTTCTCATTTCATAGATCACAAACTACATGTACAGTACGGTGTCCCTGCAGTAATTCAATACAAGTGTGCCATAAATCTGCATTCTGGGACTGTGTGTCCAGTATGTTCTATGTTGGATTTCTACTTCCTTTTTTTAGGCATTTAAAGAAAAACTTAAGCATTATGCCTTCCCCCCCCCTTCTTCTTCTTTTTCTTTCTATTTTTCGCCTGAGCAGAAACGACCCAATGTGATGTCAGTGCAGCAGACAGCCTAATGGGAGAAATAAAAATACCATGTCAACCTACATATTAGCACCAGAATCATTATACACATCAAAAATATTGCAATGCAAATATATTTAATGTGGTTCTGGGTGGAGACGTCCTTTTGAAAGTTTTTCACACTATTATTGAACATTTTCTAATGAAAAATTCCCTTTTTGTTGTTCACGCTTAAAGTTTACTCATGCACATCCTGTAGATATGCAGATACATTTATGATGTCTGTTCTCCTGCTGATACTGCTTCTTAGAACCAAATCTACCAAAATACCAGAATCAACTAGTCTGTATTAAACCCCATATTATTTACTATATATTTCTGAAATATTTTTTTTTTTATTGCTGTGACTCCTATAATATTTTCCTTTTCTCTCCAACAGCTCCTAATGTGCTGGTAGCATGTGTTTCAGTTAGGTAATATTATATTAAAATCATATTATACTAAAATCAGTGCTTAGAGGTGTCTCAATCATTATTTAAGCTCTCTAGTTTACAAACTGACAAGTGTTCCTAAAAATTTCAGTCGGAGAGTTCATGCATCACAGTCATTAGTACTGAAGGCCGTGATCAGCAAAACATAACAGATGGACCAATGGATATAATGTGTTTAATTGTGTTAGCAAAAACATCACCAATCTGTCCTGGTAGGTGTCTCGGGACTTCGTTGTCTCTATCCAGACGCTGCTGTGATCCTTAGTAAATGTAATCTGAAACGGTACAAAAGGGGGGCTGATCCTACAAGTTTGTTGGGAGGGGATAAGGGCTAAGAAGAGGGAGGTGGGATAGATGCGCTTGGACAATGATCATTGTGTCTGCATGCTCACCACTCCAACCAGTATGAAATGCAAACTCACGAAAGCTAAACAAAAAAATCTATTTTGCTGAGACATCATGTATATTTGCCAAAAATAAGCATTACATTCTTTTAAATTCAACTGCGGAGCGCGAACTGGAAGTGCACTGTGGAGTTGACAGCAGAAAAAAAAAATCATGCTCTAACTACCATTTAAAAGCTTTTAAACATATTATGGGCTTGGATTTCACAACACACAGCAAGGCCTGTTGTCAAGGCAACAGCTCATCTTCTGCCGACCCCACCACCACGGAGTCGTATTTCACATGTAGACCTTCCCCTTCACTGGCTTTCTGCTAAAAGCTTTTTGTTACAGATCCGAGAGCGAGTGTGAGATAGAAAGAGGGGCGGAGGTGGAGCGAGAGGAAGGGCTTGGGCTGGCTGTTGCCAGGGCAACTTGACATCACAGTGACGAACTTCCCTCTTTAAAAGCTTTTAAATCTGATTGCTCCAGCCCTCCAGGCCCCATTCTGATGCCTCTTAACTGAGTTAGAGGGGGGAAGGGCAGAACGGGTGGCCTCTCTCACACATAATCACAAGCCTGGGGAAAGAACAGAAAGGAAAGAGAAAAGCTGGCTTTCTAAAAGCTCGCTAGAGTGAAACAAAACCTTCCAGGATTCTGTTTGTACAAGAATCTGAAAGAGAGATAGGTGCTTCACAAAATGTCTGCTGAGGATTGCTTCAGTTATATAGTGCCAAATGAGAAGCACAGAAGAGCACGCAATTGGACTGATTCCGAAATGAAAGGGCTCCTGTACATCTGGGAAGAGTACGTCACTGAGCTCAAGAAGGCCAAACGCAATGCTAAGATCTACGAAATGATGGCTAAGCAACTGTATGACCTGACCGGCGAGCACCGTCACCGGGAGGAGATAAAGATGAAAATCACCAACATGACATTCCAGTACAGGCAAGTGTAAGGGTAACATTTTAAAACATTTCTACACCCCATACTATTTTAAGTGCCTTGTCTAAATTTGATTTAATTCTTGTCTCCCAAGACTAAGCAAAAAAAAAAATATTTTGTCCGATAACACTGAAGATATTCTAGACAAAACAAACAGCTTGTTTTATACCTTTCTCAACCATCTAGACAAAACAGGCATTTTGTTTTAGCCCAATCTGGACAAAACAACCTTGACAAATGAGACATTCTCTCTAGGTCAAGTCCAATGTGTGATAATAAAATGCTAGACAGAAGATTGTCGCAAGGTCAAAGGCAAACTTGGATGACATGAAATCTATCTGTTGGTGATGATTTTACTAACTTAAGGTTTATGTTTTACAAGTATAGATCTAACCTTTATAAGTGGTGAAACTGCACATGATTCAGTACGCCACATACAGTACATCCCACTCTCATTAACAGGAAGCTCAAGCACACAGCCAATGGGGGTGGAGGAACCCCTGACTGGCCATATTACAAGTCCATTGAGAGGATTTTGTCGAAGATACCTGAGCAGACCCATATGAGCCCCCTGGACTCTCAAATCACTGGAGCATCCACTTCGCAACCTGAACCCTCTGTACCTCAAGCCGGGACACCAGGTATAGGCTTTCTACCTGAGTACACTGGATCCTCAGAGGAAAGAGAGGTCAAAGAGGAGGACGATGATGGGACTGAGGTCTCTGTGAGTTCTTTCGAATCCAGGTAATTAGGACACATCAATTTAAGTATAATATACAAACTTTGGAATATAATAATTTTAAGTTGTAGGAGAAAGCCATGCCCAAGACGGTGTACCATTTTGGGGGTATTATTGTCAACAGGTTCATGATCTTAGTAGCTGAAAAACCTCCAGAGCTTTGGACTTGTTATTTGCTTCCTTACCTACACAATCCTACCAACAGTATGTGGATAGCTGGCATTTACTGTACAATCACGGGTGGTTCTTCCCAAAACCATTGGCGAAATATTGGAAGCAGGCAATTGTTTAGAATGTCAGTATAGCATTACAATTTCCATTCACTGAAACTAAAAAGCCTAAACCTGTTCCAGCATGACAGTAACTCTACTCAAAGTAAGGTTTGATGGCTGGTGTTGAAGAATTTGCATGCCTTGCACAGAGCCCTGGCCTCAACTACATTGATTGCTTTTGGGTACATTTTCAGGCCAATTCCTAACCTCACTCTTGCGGCTAAAAAGTCAATTCCCCACATCCACTTTCCAAAATCTCATGGAAAGCCTTAGGAGAAGAACAACGATTATGACAAAAACAAATGGGAAACTAAATCTGAAATATGATGTTCATGAAGCACATGCTGTGTGGGTGTAATGGATACGTGTTGGCCATACAGTGAGCTGTATATAGATTATAACACTGCCTTACACTGACGCACCCATGGCACTGGAATAGTGTCGATTTGAACTCATCAGACCACATGACCTTTTTCCATTGCTCCAAGTCCAATCTTTATGCTTTCTAGAAAATGTAAGCCTTTGCCTCTAATTTGTCTCACTAACTACTGGTTTTCTTATAGCCAAACAGCTGTTCAATCCCAGTCCTCTGAGTTTTCATTCCACTGTGTGTGTGGAAATGATCTTGTTGGTGTAACTTCACCAAGCATTCAAGTGATCTCTATTTATGATCGTGACCATTCTTATTTGTTTCTGGATTATTCTAGGTTATCACAATGTCCTGGAGAGCTTTTAACCAAAATCCCATAATTTCAAGTCTATTCAAGTCTTAGTTATTTTGTTTGCTTGATGCAGGCCATTGAAACAGTCACTTTTTACGAAAGGCATGTACAGTATATAAACATTTTGATTTTAAATCTATAAAGACAGGCTATGTTGTATAGATCAGAGTGGTCTTAGACATACCTTTGTCCAACAGGATTGGAAAGACATGACGTTGGGAAAAAAAGGAAGCCTTCATGGTCATCTTTTGTCATCAACAAGACTGGGAACTGATGAGTGATTTGCGTTCCAGTCCTCAAATAGTGAACTGAACATACAGTGTTTCATCAAGAAAATTTGTCTGTATGATAATTGAGCTAAAACTGATGACATTCAAGTTGAGGGAGCCCTTTTTTTTGTCTTTTACTAGTTTGAGAATTACAAAGTTAATGAAAGCTACATGCACAATATCTAAAGAGAGCAAATCAGTAAAAAATTAGCTTAAACTGTGAAACCACACAGCGGCTTAATGGTTAGCACTATTGCCTAGCACCTCCAGGGTCCAGGTTCAATTCCCATCCCTGTGTGCATGGAGGTTGGTAAATTGTAAAGGTGTAGTTAGTATTTCAGCAGAATTTAAATTTAAGATGACAGTGTAAATGAAGACTTGAGTGGTTGATACAGTATATGGCGGACTCTGCCAGTCCTGCCCCTATGGGGGAACACCCACTCCATATAATATTAATCCTATTTGAATAGTTTCAAACATATATTCTGAAGTGATTTCTCTGAAACACAATCGTCGTTAGATTTTAATTGCACAGCTGTGTCTTCAGGTCTCAACCTATGAAGAGGCAGCGGTTGTCGCACAGTACCTCGCTGCGCCGCAGGAAGTTGCACGTGATGGAAGCTATGCTGAAAGAGCAGAGGAAGATGAGCCGTGCTGTGGAGGACACATGCAGAGAGGTGCGCCGTGTAATGCACCAGCAAAACTTCCTACAAGTACAAAGCCTGCAGCTCCAGGAGCGGATGATGAACTTGCTGGAGAAAATGATCCCATCCACAACCCACCTTACAAACACACATACCTAAGTCTGACCTAGCCAGGATTTATGTGCTCCTCATAAACTGATATTCAACTCTTCCACTTCACAATGAGTTTTTCGTGCTTCAGCAGCAAAGCTATTTAAATTCACAATCCACAATCTCATCTCTTACTATCTTGATGACTAAGAAGTCTATTGAATTTGCAGTGGTACAAAACCCAGAATCACAATATACAGTGAAGGAACACAGAACTAATTAAAAAAGACACATGAAACTTGTTTACTGTTGCATCTTTGGAACATTGTTGAAGTATTGTTTAAGGATTTCAGATGTTACACTATGATTAATTAATCAGTATGTGTGTGTGTGTGTGTGTGTGTGTGCGCGAGCATGTGCGTGTGTATGTGTATGTGTGTGGTTTTAAAGCTGTGATTTTATTTTGAATCTTCTGTAAACCCTTATATAAACTGTTATACTTGTCTGTCTGGTTTGTGTTTTATCATTTAAAGTATTAAATACCTGAATTTATAGGCGGCACGATGGTGTAGTGGTTAGCACTGTCGCCTTGCACCTCCAGGGTCCGGGTTCGATTCCTGGCCAGGCTCGATTCCCGTCTATGTGTGCATGAGTTGCACCTGAGTTGCACCTGAGTTGCACCTTGCATGAGTGCATGAGTTACCCCTGGGGCCAGGGGTAGCATAGTGATTAAGGCATTGGACTACGGTTCGGAAGATCCCAGGTTCAAACCCCACAACCACCAAGTTGCCACTGTTGGGCCCTTGAGCAAGGCCCTTAACCCTCAACTGCTCAGATGTATAATGAGATAAAAATGTATGTCGCTCTGGATAAGAGCGTCTGCCAAATGCCTAAATGTAAATGTAAATGAGTTTGCATGTTCTCCCCGTGCTCGGTGGGTTTCCTCCGGGTACTCCGGTTTCCTCCCACAGTCCAAAGACATGCAGATTAGGCTGATTGGCGTTCCCAAATTGACCATAGTGTGTGAATGAGTGTGTGTGTGTATATTTGTGTGCTGTGCTGTGCTCTGCGATGGAAGGGCAGGGTGTACCCTTCCTCGTGCCCTGAGTCTCCTGGGATAGGCTCCAGACCCTAAATACAGGATAAAGCGGTATAGAAGATGAATGAATGAACGAATACCTGAATTTGATGAGATAGATTAAACTAGAGGTTCTCAAAATGGTCGTCCGGTGACTCCCAAAGGGTTCATGAAAGTTAGCCAGGGGTCTAAGTTACAATAATGAAGAATGATGTCACTTTTCCCGTTCATATGTATGTATGTAATATCTCATTTCAGATATGTTAGCGCTGTGGCCTCGCACCTCCAGGGTCGGGGTTTGTTTCCTACCCTGTGTATGTATGCGTGGATGTTCTTCCTTTGCTTGGCGGGTTTCCTCCCACAGTCCAAAGACATGCAGATTAGGTTAATTTTTCATTCTCAAAATTGCCCATAGTGTGCGTGTGTGTACCCTGTGATGGACTGGCACCCTAGCCAAGGATAATCCCCAGGCCCTGTGAAGAATAAGTGCTATGGTGGATGAACTAATGAATGAATATCCACAGTGTGAAATGTGAATATCTGCAACTAAGTTATGACTATCTACACCGATCAGCCATACCATTATGACCACCTGCTTAATATTGACCTTTTGCCACCATAACAAAGATGCACTGTGTTCTGACACCCTTCTATCAACCAGCATTAACCTTTTCATCAATTTGATCTACACTAGTGGTTTTACTGGATTGGACTAAACAGTCCAGCCTTCGCCCCCCATGTGCATCAGTAAGCCCTGGCCAGCCTTGCTTTTCTCTGATTTCTTTTGGTATGTCCTGTCCATTGCAGACCAGGAGCATCACACAAGACCAGCAGTTTTGGAGTTGCTCTGACCCAGTTCACTCTGGGTCAGAGCAAATTGTAATGGCTCGACAACTTGGCCAGAGCAACTCCAAAACTGCAGCTCTTTTGGGGATGTTCCCAGGGTGCAGTGGTCAGGACATACCAAAAGTGATCCAGGGGGGGAAAAAAACTTTAGACTGGGAACCGGGTCATGGGTGGCCAAGGCTCAGTGATTTACATGGGAAGTGAAGGCTGGCCTGATATTAGGTGGGTGGTCTTGTATGTTATGGCAGTGTACAAGTATATATCATCATAAGTGTATATACATCATTCCAGTTCAAGATATCTAATCATATTGATTGATACACATTCACATTTCATACAAATATTCATATATTTTTTTTATTGTGTAAAGCTGCTTTGCAACAATGACAACTGTTAAAAGCACTATACAAATAAAATTGAAGATATCTCCAATTCACCTTTATTGAATATGTCTATAATGTCTTTTAAGATATCCTGGATTATGTTTTAACTAGCCAAAACTACATCATTGGTATTTTGAACTGAAGTTGCTCGCCGTACACGTGTTCACCGGAGCACATTGTCTGAGTCCTATAATGGCCGGGGAAATGCTCAGGGTCCTCCGCCCACGCGCTTATGGAGCCGTTGGTACACGCCCAACGCCTTCCACGTGATTCACAGAACTCCAATAGGCGCTAAGTATTTGTTCAAACGTTGAGTTTGATTGACGGCTCTCTCAGCGAATGAGAAGGACTCGCTGGATTTCGCGATCGTTATGGTGCCATAGTGACTGAATGACGCTTTGTGCTGAGCACAATAGTGAATGGCAGTGGTTGTGTGTAAGAGGACAGAAGTGGAAAAGCTGAAACTTTGAAAATATGTTATGGTCTGTTATGCTCAGGTAAGTAAGTGAGCGGATATTCGTTGAGCTTTATTAGTCTAGAAACATTTAGAAATAATGTATGTGTAACGTCTATATTGTACGTTTTTGGACTTTGGTACTCAACGTTAATCTTTCCGTAAACGCTGCAAACGGACGATAAGTGTTCTGAAGTCTGGTTATGCCTTTGCATATAAGGCATACAAACTTGTGTTTAAAGTTTCTAACAAATTGAGGGGTGTTCAAAACTTTATTTTTCGCCTGCGGTTATTTTCCAAAAGGATCTGGACAGAGTGAGATCTCACGCGCAGATGTTGCGTCTCCGAGTGCCAATGTTTTGACATGCTGCCTTAGAATAGCTGTTTTCCTTTACTCTGGCAAAATCTGATATATTTTATTACTACTTGATTCTGTTTTCCTATAACGCAACCTATTTAAGTTTATAAAATATCATTGCTTATTTCCTTTTGTCTTACAGTGCCGACATTGATCAGCAGTAACACCCAAGTCTTTTGTTGTGATCTGGTCGAATCTCAGAGCCAGACATGAGAGCTCTGGAGCCAGCTGGAGGCGTGAGGAGATCTCTGGACTTCTCTCCAGCCCCAACAGTTCGCAGGGTGGAGATTGAGCGTGGGAAAGCTGGATACGGGTTCACCGTTATTGGCCAAGCTCCCTGTGTCTTGAGTGGAATCATGAAAGGAAGCCCAGCTCATGATGCAGGCTTAAAGCCTGGCGACTCTGTTCTAAGTGTGAACGGCACCGATGTGTCGGGAGCCTCACATGAAAACGTGGTGGAGCTCATCGGTTCATCGTTACGTCTGCTCAGTTTGCTTGTCTCATCAGATGACAGACGGTCTGTAAATTGTGTTTCAAATTCCCTGGCTTCTCAGGGTAAACAAAAAGAAACATGGTCAAATCCAGGACAGATGGAATCTTATGAGGAAATTCGAGGGGAGTCAGTGGCCAGTTTTAATACCGTTTTGGACATTTCAGGTCAGGCTTGTACGAATGCATCAAAAAAACAACCTAAACAGAGACCCAGATCTGAACCAGATATGTCTTATTGGTCTTATCGAAGTCTGTCAAAACACAACCCGCATGTACTTGATCAGGAGGAACCATCTCGTGTTGTGAGTAAAGACTCGGTTTTCTCAGACTTTCAGAGTCAGCAGGATATTTTACCTGACTCCAGTGCTCTAAACGTGGGAATGGTGGTAGGATACATAAACTCCATAGAACTGGATCTAGAAATGTCCCACTCTGAAGAGGAAACCTTACGAGTCATTCGTGAATGTATCACACGAATTGCGACTGAGCAGAAAACCCATTACC
Source organism: Channallabes apus (assembly GCA_030522415.1). Classification (NCBI taxonomy): domain Eukaryota; kingdom Metazoa; phylum Chordata; class Actinopteri; order Siluriformes; family Clariidae; genus Channallabes; species Channallabes apus. The sequence continues at coordinate 22,101,922 of CM060108.1, read as the reverse complement.
TGGTCATGATGAAGGTCAAGTGCAATTGTGTGCAGCTTTGTGATGACAGGGATGTAGTTTTGTCTGCATACCCTGCCGAGAACCTGGTCTTGTGTGCAGTATGTACCGAAGACAATAGGTTTTTTGGTCTTGTCTCGAAGGAGGTGGCAAAAACAGATTCCAAAAAAGCAGAGCAAAGCAGTTGCATAAAGACATCATGTCATGTCTTCATCATAGACCCAGAACTCTGTGACCATGATGAGCATAAAAGCATCTCTGATCACTTTGGCTTCTCGTGCACTGCTGACCCAGACACCCAGGGTTGCCTGGAGTTTCCCCAGACACCATTTTCAATGTTAAATTTTGTGTCAGTCCTCTACACTGACTTGGGAGACCATATTGAGAAGCTTAGACTCAAACTGGACAGCGAGGATTGTGACGCGCAGTCAAGCACACGAAACAGTGGCAGTGGTGACAGCGGGATTGGAAACGTGTCACCAGAGGATCAGGAAAGCTTTGCTGACCGGTGGAGTCTTACATCTCCAAACAGTTCCCATACAATGTGGGATAAACCACGTCCATGCATTTCCCAGCAGAGCAATGGGCCATCCCTAAGGCCAGAGCGTAAATGCCTTCTTGCGGCGCCATTCCCTGATATTTCCACTCCACAAAAAACTGCACCTGCCAGAGAAGGTGTTTCAGGTAGTGCTCCAAAGAGTTTCATTTCTCAGTGTAAGCCATCACAACCGTCTGAAAATAAGACCAAACGGAGAGGAAGTCAGCGCTGGCCCTCAGTTAGCATCCGTGCTCGCTGGCAGAAACCTCGGCCTACCAGCTTTGACAGCCTGGCTGACTGCGATACCAGTGGACACAAAGCTAAAAACAGCACTTTACCACCTGCCATGGAACAAATCCCTCCACTGAGGTACAGAACACGTGGTGACCTCGCATATGATCTGACCTTAAAACTGTTTAGCAGTGGATCCAAGAATAAAGATGGAGAAAACAAGGTAACAACACTCATACATTTCGTAGATAAACTTTGAAAACGTAAGCGTGTCAAGTGAAAAAAGTGTCAAGCAGACCAAGTAAACAGAAATTCTTGACATTTGCTTCTGACATTTAAATCTCACTCTGATAATGTTAAAACTGAATTATTAGTTAAGTAACATAGCATATTTCTACCTCTAGTAGCATTAAACCCTTTGACCCATTTGTCCATTAAATCTTACTAGAGAAACAGCGTTTATATGTATAAATGTGTATCGATCAATTGACCCGAATACAAGGTGCACTCTAAAGCTTCCATTTAAAAAAAAATACATCAGTTTATTTGTAGTACAAAAACAAGTTAAAACCAAGCACTCAATCTAAGCAAGTCTTTGTCATGAGGCTGGCAGTCTTTTATGTAGCAGACTAATTTGCACTCTAAATCATGATCTGTAGAACAGATGGTGTTACATGGTTGGGGCACAGCAGATGGAGCTGTTGTGTTGATTAGTGAAGTCCAACGTGATTATGCCAGACAGATCAGTCGGAAGGCAGTTATGGCTGGTTTAGATTCAAGAGAGTCACCTGGCAGCACTCAGCTAATTGATCTAATAAGTATTGTGTTTAGGCTAATTTACTTCAGTCTTTATTTATCACGGTTTGTGCATTAGTTTGATTATTCGCTATAAAATGTAATTGTCCACATTATATAAAGGCACCCCCAACATTAATCGTGTTGGACCCCTTTAATTTGATTTCAGACTGTTATAAAAGGCTCGCCAAACTTAAAGCACTTCAGGAACGTTTCTATAATAATAACAGCATATTTGCAATGTTAAGATTCACATAGTTATTAGTTCATATGGTTCTTGCATCTGTTTCGAGGGAACCCAGTGTTCACATGGAAAGGAAATTACAGGTCTGTGTGGTATGTGTGATATCATTGCCATTCCTTTAAAGCATGTGTTCATCAGATGACTTCTCTTGGTTATCCCACAAGTCATGAAGAAATTGTGAGGATAAACAATGCAAGCCCATGAGTCTGTATGATGCTTGTCCTGGGCCCAAAGATTTATTTTTTTGCTCTTGGACCAAGCTGCACTGCAGAAATTACATGAAAAGGATTATAAAACAAAAACAATCAAACCATATATACCATAGAAATAATTTTTTTTAACTTCTGGACAAACCTCCAAATTCATCCCACCAGGATAAATTGTCAAGCCTATAAATAATAGGCTCATTGAAGATGCTACTACATTTACAGCATTTGCCAGATATCTTTATCCAGAGCAAGTTCTTTTTTCTCCCTCATTATACATTTGAAGGCTTTGCTCAAGGTCCCAATAGAAGTAACTTGGTGGTTGTGGGATTTGAACCTGGGACTTTCCAAACTGTCGACCGATGTCTAAATCACTGAGCTATTCCTGATCTGGTATCAGCTGGAAAACATAAACATATGATGTGGTACATGTGCCTAGATCTGGATTGTTTCAATAAAAATAAATAATTTCTCATTGTACACTTCACAAAACATGTAATACGAAACATTTATGGTAGCCACCATCGTGGCTGTACGATTTAATAAAAAAAATCACATTGCAATTATTTAGACACATTAAGATTGTGATTTAAACTGTGATATGTAAGTATTAAATGTACCTTTTAGTATTTAATCATATTTATCGAGGCTAACAGCAAATAAGCGGATGTTTGGTTATATTTATATAGCAGTTGAAAATTATTTACAACATAGCAAATACTTAAATTATTGACAAAACCTTCATAAACTCCTGGATATGCTTATATTACTGGTAATAAATTGCAGCCATTTGCAGTTAAATAAATGCAATGGCCTCAATGGCGATTAATTGTGCAGCTCTAGACATTATCACTGTTGTCTGAACACGCAATTGAATTGACAGTAGAAGGTGCTTTACTTTCTGTTATTCTTATGGTCTATTGCAAATTAATCATATTTGACTTACAAGATGTTGTGAACACAAAACACTGAATATTCTTTTAATGAATGCAGTTTCTTTTTCCTAAAACATAATTTTTATCTTTAAGTTTCATAAATGGTTTGAAATGGGGAAACATTTTCAAACACAAATGCTTAGAAAAAGCAGGCTACACTTTTGCGTACTTTGCTTCCAAGGTTTTTTATAACATGCTTTCCTAATTAATACCCCTTAAATAAGATTTACTTAATTACAAATACATCTTCTCAAGATGTTCTTATTAATAAAGCATGATAAACAACTCTATAAAAAATATATATGTCATGTTGGTTGTTATCTCTCCTTAGGGCTACAGATTTTGGGGTCTCACTAGAGGAAGGTCATCTGTTCGACAAACTTCAACTCGCACCAACCGACTCAGTCTGGCTCGTTCACTTGATGACCTTGAGGTATGCTTTCTCTTTACATTTTGCATTGTAATCTTCAGAATAACCATGCAGTTTCCTATGGTTTACATTTGAATCCTCAAAACCTGAAATTTACTCATCTTCGTGTTTCCTCTTTTGTTTTTTACTGTATATGAGATCTGCAGTCCTAGACACTCAAACTTTAGGTCTATGCTTTTATCCTTTAGTAATGACTGGTTTATTATACAGCCAACGCTGCTAAACAAAACACCTACTTTCCCATAGTGTGGGTGCACTTATGTCTACAGCAAAGCTATTCAACAAATATTTTTCCACGACCTACACATAGGCTGATGTTATTAGACGAATGACTCTGCTTTCCTTTCCAAGTTATCTTCAGCAGTACAGCTCAGCTTTTCTCAACATGCCTCATATCCGAATCACGACAGTGTGTTTTGTCTGTGGTGTTTGGATCATAGTCACAGAGTTGGAGGAGGAGTGATTGTTTTTTTTTTGTTTTTTTATGTAGATGAAGACCAAATACTGTTATATTTCACACATGGCACTACACACCACCGCCGTGATATCATTAGGATTCCCAACCACAAAACATAAACAATGTCCACAGCTTCTCAGACAGTGATGTCAGGTATGAAACACTGCTGAGTTTAAGTTGTTCTGGGTGAAAAAAGGTAAACAACCCTCTGGTTTATGACTAGTGTCTCAGTATGTCACTGCCACTAACCACCACCACCACAACAATAATAATAATAATATTAGTAGTAGCAGTATGTCACTTTCTGACAAATAAACAATATATAATGCTTATACTGGGTAGTGTCTCACGGGGCCTGGAGAACATAGGACACAAGGTAAGTACACCTCAGAGGTCACAAGCTCCCATGCACTCACATACCCAATCATACATTACTCGTAATTTTAAAACAACAATCAATCTACTGTGCATGTGTCTGGACTGTGGAAGGAAACCCACCAAAATACAAGGAGAACATCCAAACTCCATGCACAGAGACTGGAACCACCATATTGCAAAATGAGAAGGCAGAAATACAATATTTGTAATCGTGTAATAGAAGAGTAAAATATTTCTCCTTACATGCACAGTAGGTCCAGAAGTCTGAGACCGTAAATGGAAAGAAGGAAATAGGTGACAAGAATTTGAATGAAAAATACATATTTTAGATATTTACATTAATTTCAGGGTTTTCATTTTTTGGTATGTTCCCCTTTTGCTTTATTGACAGGATTCACTCTGGTTGGCACAGACTCCACATGTTTTTTCAAAAGCTTGCGATCCATTTTAGATAAAATCTAATATCTGAACACATGCTTTTATACACACAATGAATATATTACGGCCTGGTGTAGTTTTAACATTTTTACATAATGTCTGTTTTACTACAATAATTACTATTTAATGAGTTTAAAATATTATTTATGGATTTATTTTTAAATAGTTAATGGAATGGAAATTCTGCGCTTAATTTAAATATGTTTATTTAAATAGGAACCCAGAAATTGGGCGGAATCTCGACTTAAATATGGTCAAGATAATAAACAATTATTTGCTTTGTGGTACATATTTAAAAATTCTAAAATCTTATATTTATTTCCAGTCTAAAATTGAAAAACATCTGAAATTTCACTTAATTTCGGAAACCACTGCGTGCATTAAAAGATTAGAGTTTTTGTTTCAGGTGCATAAAGTTATAGATATGTGCATAGGATTTCTAACCTTAGTAAATCAGGCTGTCAGTCTGTTGCTCTGCGAAAGTTTTGTACAAAACTAGAACGCTGCTTCAATCCTTGATTTGCTATATTAATTCTAGGCCATTCTGTGCAGATTTTATGAAATAATCAAATGCTTGAGGTTTAAAGTGGAAAAGATTTTGTCATTTCTCCAAGTGTGAAATCTGAGACCGGCAAGAGTTTTCCTGGAGACTGCTGTTTCATGGACCTAATGCCCTTCTGGTGGTTGGGTGAGCTGGAAAGTGTGGTTATGAGAACATCATATTGGTGTTCACCAGGAGAAAAGCAGCTTCAAGAGAGAAAGACAAAGAAACAGACTAAAAGAGACTTTTAGATTTGTTGGATTGCCAGATTCAATGACTGTCCAACTTATTTCTCCAGTTTACACCACAATTTCATGCTAAATTAAATTGTCCAGGACAATCATTTAAATTAGTTTGATAATCACATTTAGCAACTCTGAGTAAACAAAATTGCAGTAAATTGTTTGCAGACACAATTCCTTTAATGATTAACCTTACCCTTACACAGCAAATTCCCCAGTGATTAATTAACACCCAGCAGCATTTATATGTTGGACTCATATAAACTCTGAAAGACTGGCGATTTTACTCTATACCTTTTAATGTTACTGGAACTCATTTTGCTGTAAAGTGTAGAAACTTAAAATTTGTCAAGACTTTGTGAAATCCTCCCCATTACTTAACAAAATACATACAATGCATACAATGATTTACATTGTGTCCCATATGCTAAGAACTGTAAGTTGTAAATATATATAATTTTTTTTTTTTACATTTTTTTTTTTTGATTACTTGCATAAAGGCAATCCAATTTGCAGTTTGGAGGATTTAATGCCACCCACTTGTTTATTTTTATTTATTTATTATTATTATTATTATTATTTTAGATATGTAGGCAACCTGCCCTCTCAGATAAGCCTACATCAAGCAAATAAAACAGCTAAGGAGATTGATGAAATTACTGGAAGTTAAGAACTGTCCAATGTTTTAGTAAAACCTGGACAGAAATGTGGTGAAAGAAATGTGTTCAGAAAAAAAATCATGAATGACCGTGGGATATCACTTAAACACATGAAAAATTTATTAGATAGATATCACAGCTATGTTTAATAGTGAAAGTAAGGGTATGTCCAAATGCACAGTGAGATGAGAATTCATATTATTGGGACTAAACAGCTGTGTGGCCTTAAGAAATCCACTTGTTAATAAGACTTATCAGAAATAAAGCTTCAGTGTTCTAAGGAACATAAAAATTGGGCTTTAAAACAATAGGAAAAGATCATGAGAGTCCCGACTGACCCTATTCCAGAGCAATGATCTGTTAGGGTAAGAATGGAAATGAAGCGCACATCATGCTGGTATGGTATGATCTGGGGTTGTTTCATTTGATCAGGTCTAGGCTCATAAATGTTATGTAACAAGAAACTGACGTAAGTTGACTTCCTGAATGTATTGAACAATCAGCTCAGTAGATTTATTCTATTGTTCTTCCTTGATGGCTTGGACATATGCCAGGAATCAAATTGTGAAAAAGTAGTTCTGGGAGCATGAGGAATCATTGTCACACATGAATTAGCCATCACATTGTGATGTAATCAAAGCAGCTGAACTGAATATTCAGGTGTGTGACGTTTTTTAGCCAGGAATTGAACACACCCTGAATCATCAAGCATGGGAGTTCTTAACCAGGTTAAGAGTACCAAGTATTGACTCCTATGTGTGTCATTACAAGGGCTTTTGGGGAAATCAACAATCACCTTTCCAAGTGGTACAACTTCAGAGGGCTCTGGAAATGGCTTGTTGACTTCTGCCGTTGTGTTCTGAGCAAATATTTGGTGACTTGCCACATTTAGGTACATGGTAAAGAAGTGCTGTGAACCGTAGCAGAGATTTCACATACATGAGCAAGAGGGTAAAATACGACAGAACAAATATGTTCGTAGTTGCAATGCCAAAGTCATTTCTCCGGTTTCCTCCTAAATCACATACACTTTTGCACTGGCCTGAAGGAAAGAGAGGCTTTTCTTACAGTGGGAGGAGAAAGTACTCTGAAGTAGAGCGAGTGACTGAAAAGAATGAAAAGAGGGAGCACGGAAAGAGGGAGGGAGCGTTAGGGAGAGCAAGAGGGTAAGAGAGAGTGAGAGTTGCAAGAGTTTTTCGATGCAGGGAAAAAACACTTCAGCTTCATTTTCTGAGCATGTAGCTGTGTGGACATATTTATTTATGCTGGGTGTCTAAAGGAAGCACTGACAACACACACACACACACACACATGGAGCCACCTTTAACTCTTCATGCTCCAACAGTAAGTGCGATTTATTTCTTTGCTGTCTCTGTGCATCTGTTTCACTTGAAATTTTCTTTTTTGCCATCATTATGTCCCTTTAAAATTGTGTTTTGGGGAACTTTTACTGCCGTGCATTGGAATCCTAGCGTGTTAGTCATTTAGTAAGCTGTGTGTACTTGATGTGATTGCACTGCACACTGAGCTGTACTTCTGAGCGACTTTGCTAGATGGAATCAGCTCTGTAATGAGATGGTGGAGTAAGCCACAACTGAATTTTCCAACAGCCTGTCTACAATAATTGGAGTTTGAGGGAAATGGAAATGCACAGTTCATTTGGGTTTTGAATCAGGTGTCTGATTAGGCATCAGTCTGCTCTCACATATAATGAACGAAAGAAAAGTTTAAGAATGTTCAGTGTCTTCACTCCATAAACCTTTTACTTACAAAAGTTTGGGTTGAGTTGATAGTGAATGTTTTTTGTGTGTGTACTTGAGAAACACACACTGAATAGTAGCAGTTGGCTTCTGGATGATTGGACTTCCTGGTGTATCCTAGTTGACTCTGAGCTGGTAACTCTAAACCACAATGTTGTGTGAGGAGTGACTAACTATCAGTGAACATGGCTTGATGAGGCCCAGCTGTTATTTTGATAGGAAGTTCTGTTTAAAAAAAAAAAAAAAAAAATATATATATATATATATATATATATATATATATATATATATATTTATGATATTTATCTTCATTGTCATAATTAAAGAGTATATATTCGTTAGATGTAAAATGTAAGCACACAACGTACATAATAATAAGCAGCATGTTCTAAAAGACCAATAATAAAATTGGTTTGTGTTCTTTTTGCTCCGATTTAATAGAAACGAAATTGTATTATAGACTATAATTTAATTAATTAATTATAGATTATATTATTAAAAACAACCACATTTCAAAATAGAATCTTTGAAATATTTACGTGATTTTGTGGTTTCATGAAAATGTACAGTGTAAGTTGGCATGAACTCCTTCTGATCTGGTTTAAATCATATCAGTCGGAAGGTCATCCAGACACATGTTTCAACAGAAGCGATTAATCATGTGAAAAATCTGACCTTGTGTGTATTTAATATAACAGATTTGACCTACTGCAGTATCTTCACTTCATTTGTTTTACATATTTAAAAGTCACAGATTTCAAATGTTTTTTTTACCACACTGTAAAATGATTTTAAAAAGAAATTACAAATATGTCAACATTACAGAAGTTTAGCACATCATTATATTTAAATTAAGGTCAGAATTCCGACTCAAGTAAAATGTGTACAGTAACGAAAAATGCATAATTGTAAAACTAGGTTAGGGTAAACAAATTCAACAGAAATACATACATTATAAACTTTATAATAGTTTTAGTAAATCATGCCTGATATAAATGTTTCCCTCTGTTTTTTTCCTTTTAGTAAATGCAGAAACATTTAATTTAATAAAGTTTTGTTAAACTTTTCGGGACAGTAAAGAACCAAAATTTATAATACTGTAATGAAGAACCCAAAATTATCTCCATTATAATATCATCAGTTGCATGCACAGCATTGTAGTGCAGAAGAGTCTGGTTTTCATTTCATGTGGTATCCAGAGATTATTTATTACATTTCAAAAATTTCTTCACTAGTTAAAGAAGAGATTTCTAAGACAGCAAAGGCAATTTCCTCTCTATGTGGAAGTATGATAGTTGGCTCATGTGCTGATATCGCTTTGTAAGCATTTGCATGTTTTTAGTCTTTGAACTGCTGCAACCGGGGAATAGGAAGCTATTAGCGACGTATTTTTTCCCAGAAGACCTACTTATTGCCTTCCTTTTACAGCCAGAGCAGGCATGACGGACTAGCTGTATTTGTACCAGCCCCTCTAAAATGATGCTTCAGTTAACGTTTAGAAGAGTTACAAGATGAAGTAGTTGTATTGAAGAGTTACATTAGATTTATAGAATAGAGCGAGCGAAACAGAAGAAACTCTTTTTTTGTTGCAGAGAAGATCTTTTTTTTATTTTTACACATAGACTTCATTGGAACATTTAAACCAGTTGGTTTAGTGCTCAAAGGGAGTTATTTTTGTCAAGAAAGAGCTCTGCTCATGTGTAATTATGAGCATCAGGTTTCAGTTAGAAAGACCACTGGTTCAGTACAAAGCGGAGAGAAAACTTTTGAAAGTGTGGTTGGGTGGAGTCATGGCTAAAGCTCAGATAATGACTGATGCACTGCCTGCAGGGGTAAAGAGAGCTGTACTCATCCCTTTACTCATCCTGCAATGGAGAAATAATGGGTTGTTTACTGCGAATGATTCCTAAATACAAATGCTTTGCTTTTAAAATATTTCCAGGAGGTAAAACCCATAGATTTAGGACCCCTAAAATATCAGAGTGATGTTTTTCTATCTAAAATAAAATTTTTTATTGTAAACAAGTGATATGTTGTTCTAATATAGACTTTCTATAAAATAAATTATTAATAATTAAATTGGACCGTTTGTAATCATTTAATTAGTGCTTACACAGTGGAATCCTCAGTTTTGTCTCTTTCCTCTCCTGCTTTTTACAGTGTAGCCTTGAACTAGGCTGTCATAAAATGACCTATGAAATACACATTATTGTCACCAAATGAGACGAAGCCCTACAAAATCGTTAAGGGCACAGCTGTAATGCCTCTGCTGAGAGAAGGTGTGTGTGTGTGTATATAAATCTCGTAAAAGAAAGCTTCACAGTAGCAAGTTTATAAGTTTACATTTTTCTGCTATATAACAGCAACGATAAAATAGAACGAGTACCTTAATATAAATCTGATGTTTAAATTTAAACTGGAACTATTGTCAGAGCTAAAGTTCTAGAAATTGAATACAAAACTTACATGTACTGTATCTTAAATACATCTTAGATATATCTTTAATTACATTATACATTTGATGGTTATGGATATTTCTCAAGGGCCCAACAGAGGCAGCTTAATGGTGGTGGGTTTTGAACCTAGGACCTTCTGGACCTGTAGAAGTATGATTAGTATGAAAAGCAGGATTCATAAAAACATCAACATGTCGATAATAGTATAATAATATTATTATAATATTAATATAAATAATATTAGAAATGGGGGGAAGTCAATGCTATTATGGATGGTGACTCTTTACTGTGGCAATTTATGTATCACCACACTGATACACTATTTTTAAATACAATTTTCATACAGTACATACTGTATGAAGTGTAAAATATTACCATGCATCTATAATCTCTACAGGGATCATGCTCTAAACTATTCACACATTGGCGGGCAGGCACCTTTGTGGTAGGAGCAAATTATTTGCAAATTTTGCCAGCAAAATCAAATTGAATTGGGATATTTGTAAAATTATGATATTTACAAAATCACAATTCTGTACAAATGGAATTGGCACCTTGTGATAATATCGTATCGGTTGGTCCCAGGTGTTTCTTATCTCTGGTGTATACACTATATGTATGACTTGAATTTGGGGTAGATATAAAAACTATCATTAGTGACAGAGTCTCCACATTATTTATAGATATGCCATTATGATCAATCGTTAGATTAAAAAATTGATATTTCCTAAATCATAACGTACAAGCCTACTCTCTATCTTGTACAGGTTCCCTGTGGATTGTGATATAATGCACTGTCAATGCTGAAAAATAAATATGATCAAGCCTCACCTTTATGTGACTCCAGTTTGCAAACTTCTATTGAAAACTCAGTGTCAGTTCTAGACAAGAATTGGATCTGTTTTAGCTTTGTACCTTGACGTGACCAGAATCAATGATTCCTGAAACCCTAGTTCTCTCTAGAACTTGGTGTAGAAGCTGGCGTATGCTCTATCTATCGATAACTGTTTTTTTGTTTATCAGGTGATCCATGCTCTGTTTTATGTAGGGAAAATCTGTAGTTAAATAATGTGATCATAGTTTTGTGATCCAAACTAGCCATTTTTTACTGGAAGGGAATTTTATCTGCTGAGGACATCTAACCCCCAAAACTTTGTTTTGCAAGGTGATGAGTACAGGGTTAATTTTTTTTCTTCTTTTTTTCTTTTTCTTTTTTAACAGCATCTATTTTAACCAACTCTTCCAGCAATTATGGGATGATAGATGCTTCAAAACTTCTTAGAATTTTAGTTGCTGTGGATTACATCACCTAAATACTGTCTTCATGGGGAGACCAGAGAACGAAGGGATAAAGTAAACCAATACATAAAATCCCACAAGCTGGTATAAAGTTGCCTAATTTTAATTTTGCTTATGCTGTATTTTCCTTCTTAAACTCTCAGATAAAACTGACACTGAAAAAAGCTTGTTTTTAAGTATTTTATGTAGTACTGTATATTATGTACAGTTTACTAAATGGAGCTCTAAAAGACAGCATAACATATCCAGAGTGTTCAGTTGAGGTATTTATGCCCAATCATTAAATTTCTACTTTCTCCATTTATCTTCTCTACAGTATATGTGAAGAAAAGTTGTACATGTGGCTGCATTCCTAAACTGTGAACGAGGCCAAGGTCGTATGCCTTGCTATAGTCTTACCACTGTTTCAGGAGGGACACTCTATGTCATTTTTCTCTTATCAGTCTGTCCCTTCCCTCTCCAGCTTGTCCAGAGGAAGTCTCCTCTGAGGTCTCTGATGTTATTTTCAGGCAGTTTGTTGTCTGCTAGAGATAGGAAGGATAGATTTGTTTACCTCCCTTGTAAAGGACTGTTTTTTTCAGCCTCTTGCTCTCCTGCTTCTTCGCCGTAAGAAGTTCAAGGTTTCTTGGATCTTGTGTCACACCCCAGACACAAACATTCATGCAAACACAGTAGCCCAAATAAAACTTATGCACTGTATAAGACAGGGGTTTGCTAACGTCGACTTCCTTTGGTTAGTGAGCAAAGTGTTTTTGCCCTCAGCTGGCTGGAACTACTCTGAAAAATGAGAGACAACCACATTCACAGCTTAGTTTATCATATACAAATCATATGCATGTGCACATAGAGCCGTTAGAGAGAATTAACACCAAAATCCATGCATGATCGCACATACACGTACACAAACAAGTTGTCATAATGTAGAGAGGACATGGTGCTATAGCAACAGATGGAAACACATTTCCCACCATGAAATCTACAAATACAGCTGAGCCCAAGTTTGGATTTTGTCTAAAACAGAGAAAACACGCTAATGTAATCTATGTCTCCTGGATCAGCCTGGGAACGGCCCACCCAAATGGAACCACACTAAAACAAATACAATGAAACGAAATTGAACCTTCATCATGCACAATTTCACACACTTCCTTGTAAGACCAATATGGAACTGAGTTGGAATAGGCTGTCTGCGCAAAAACTCAGTTTGGCATATCATTTGCTCAATGTGATACAATCCAGGAAATGTCTCATATCACAGCGTAGCGAGGACTACGGAGAATCCTTTCTCTGCTCTATGGTGACGTCATTTTTTTGGGGGTTGAGAAAACTTGTTTAGACATGGCTCATCATGTCTATGTGTATGTATGTGTGTGTGTGTGTGTCTGCTGTCCCATCCTGGGCAGGGAATCTTAAGGAGTTCTCACACAGGCACATGTGTATACACAATCTGTCTGCCGAAAAATCTTAACAAATAATGACTGACGCCAAGAAGCGTTTTAAAAAGCGACTTTTTTCCTTCCGAAGAGCACGTCGCCACATAGTGGTAAGTTGGGTTCCGTATTTCACTCTTTTTTGTACTTGGCTTGGGTTTGTTAGATCAGCTGTTTTGCTCATTAGATGTCTCACTTGTTCTCTCCCACATGGAGCAGCTGTGGTGGGGAGCTTTGCCTCGGCTCAGCAGGATTTCAGAAGGAGAAGTATTTCACGCTTCATTCTGCTTCCACTGCTGTGTTCTTGGAAGTTTGTCACCTTACCTTACACACTGTTCTCTCATGGCTATAGCTCCGTGCGATCCATCCAGGTTAAACATGCTAAGACATGCCAAGAAATTTTGTTTAGGTCTGGTGCTCGTCTCCTGTAACATTGTTTTAAAGTTTAGACGGAACAAATGGCTTTCTATGTTTTGTATGGGCGTTTTTGTCTTTTGTTGACGACAACTGTCAGAATGACTATTGCTGGATCTTATAACTGAAGTGCGAGAAAGATTTCTTTTTGATTGTAAAGCACTAACAGATTATAACTGACAGTAACTCAAGCATATCCAACTATATTAGTCAAAAATACTATATTGTCACCTGCTGTTATTAAAAGAAATCCACATATCCAGTGTAAGTAATGCCACACATATAGTTTAGGTGTGGTGAAATCTGTTTGCAGAGTGTTGAACAAAGGTGTGAGCAGTCTCTTGAAAAGGAAATGGCTCTGACAGGTGTGTGTGTAGGCATCACTAAAGAGGAATGGGATTGCTTGAGGCTTCAGATAGGAGGCAGTAATACTTTATAGTAGTAAGCGGAGAGTGTGTAGTCCTCGGTGCAAATGTGACATTCATATGTGGATGGGAAGGAAGAGCAGCTTTGGGCTGAATTGGGTACAAAGGAATAGTCACGCTTTCATGTGGGTTTTATGGGACAGGAGGAACAACAGAATCATTCTGTCTAAAAGCTTTTGTTGTGGCAATTTTCAGTAGACCAGTTCAAATTATGTCTCTTTTAAGTCTGAAAATAATAACGATCCAAAGCCAGATATGCGCCATGTTTGTCTTTGATTTTTTTTTTTCTCCCTTCCTCCTGTCTGAGTCAGATTTGTTGGTTATTCATTGTGGGTTGTCTGAAATGCATCTGCTCATACATCCCAAACAACACGGACCCACTTTTAAACCCTGCCATTGAGTCTGGTAACCATCTTCTGCTCCTGCTAAAACTAAAGCCTTTTTCTTGTGTAATAACAAACTTCCTCGTGGTACTCCAGGATATATTTAACCTGCATATACTGGATTGTGCATCATTAGTGGCTGCAATGTCTGTGGTATAAAATATGATTCTTCCATTTGAGGATTCTTGGGTGGTGGCACCAATTGCCGAGCTACTTCTCCTGTAAGTCATGGCAATGTTTTCCTCCTGCATGCTGCCTCTTTTCCTACCTCTGTTTCCCATTACCAGCCTCCTGTCTCACTCCCTCTCAGCCTCCAACTGAACCGCAAAGCGGCTGCCTTGGAGCCGAGTATGGTTCCCTATGGTACTGGAGTGGCTTGGCCAAGACTATACCATTTGTTTGACCAGGGAGCTTAGCTAGCAAACTTAAACTTTGAATAAGAAACAGCTGCTTGATGTATCTCTTGGAAGACATGAATACATAATTTAAAACTTTTCTTCTACCTGAAGCATAAATCTTGTTATTAAAATTTAATAAATTTAGCCTGAGCTGTACTTCCCAAGTCTCGAGTTGCTTTGTAACTCTATGTGGACATTTTTGAGTGGAGCAAGGGTACTGGCTTAGCCTGCAACCTAAAGCTTATTCATGCTTTTGGTGCCATAAAACCTTGTGGGATTTGGAGTCTGTCTTCCTGTCTGCTCTGTAGGATTTCCTCAAAAGTGTTCCTGGACTAAGCTGTGGTTAAAAACAGTCATTGTACCAAAGTCTGTAAATTTATTTTTCCGATGCAGTTATAGCCTTTTTCTTCTACAATTATTACTACTACGTAAAGCTCCAGACTTACTCTCTTAATAAAATGATTGTAGACCTTTTTAACAAAGCATCTCATGTGGACACTTTTAAAATCAGTTACATGCATCCTCCTATTCTAACTTATTGTAACTAATTCATGTAAACTATGTAAATCATGTAAACAGTGATATCCTAAATCACATTGAAACACTTTTATGACTTTAGCACAACAATCAGATTATACAGTATACAGTATGTTGTTCTTTTATCTGATAACTGTTGTCTGCATTCATGCATCTGCGCAAACCGCCAGATTGAGTAAAACTGTAAAAAAATAAATAAAATAAATAAAAAAGGAACATTATCTACTGTTAAACAAGAGTTTGTCTATTTTTTGTCTATAAGTTTATTTGAGCTAAAGGTTTGTTAGTTGTGATTGTTGTTACTAAAGGTTTCTCAGTATTTATTCATGTAGTAATTTAGTAAATCCGGCAAAGATGTTGCAGGGCTCCAAATAAACATTGCCTTTGGCTCCTAAATCCAAAATCCAATTTTTTTTGCAGACAAAATTCATCCATTTGGATAACCAGACGACCTCATGCCGCTACACTGATGTAAACATGGTCCCTGGATGCAAGAAACTTAAGTTAGCTGAGCTTTACTAGCTTTATCTGATGATAAACAAGTGACTAAACAAGTTACTGACTCGGAGTCTTTGTATCGATGGCATCAGGTTTAGAGGATGAAGAGTTTGGATTAGCAGGGAATGAGAAAAAAGTCAGATATTTGTTTTAGTTCCTCAGTTGTTCATGATTCCATGACAAACATTAGCTAAGTTTGGCTAGCTAGCCAGCTAAGCTATGTCACACATGCTACTTAGCATGCCATGGGGAGAGTTTCAAAGGCTACTAAGATTATAAATTTACATGAGAAAAACAAGTAATCTGTTCTGTTGTTTTGTAATTCACTTCACCAACTGCTTGTCTGCATCCAAGTGGACAGATCTCAAGAGTGATGCATGTGATAGTACAACAGGCCTGTGTTCAATAACAAGAGCACTTGTAAATGTTTGCAAATACATGACAGTTGAATGGACTAATGAACTGTCCTGTCCATGTTCGTGAGCTGTACTCCGGTGCCAGTAAGGCAGACGCAGGAGAGGAGAGAGTACTAGAAGATTAAAGATTGCTGCATGCTTGTTGTTTTATTTGGGGGAAGATCGCCACTGGCAACTGTCTGGATAAAAACTAAGCGCAAATTAAAAACATTAGGCGCATTGGCGACTATTTCGGGTTGCCATCTGGAGCACTGTGTTCACATCAAATTATTTCCAGAATCAAATGTTCTTTTCAGCAGTATCACATTGTATTGGAGTAAGATACAGTATAATTTTACTGCATCTTCTTAATAAATGCAGTGTTTGCAGTGTTACTGTTATAGGCCCCAGATATACTGATCAGGATAGAGTGATTACTGGAGATTAACTTTCTCGAGCAAGTGATGTCTGGTTCAGGTTGATTTAGACACAAAGTAGCACCTTTAGTCTTGAATACGTCTTTAAAACTTTTTAAATTTACAATTCATCACGAGACCATGTTTTTATGATTTTAAATAACATTAACCAGCTTTTTGTTTTTAAGACGTGTTAACACAGAGACCCATTGCAGCACAAGTATATATTTCTTTTCCTTTTCAGATGGCATCCACATTATCTGCTTATACAGTATATCATATAAAATACAGCTGTTGTTGGTCATTATTAAATTGTCCTGTAGACGGAATGCACTAAATGAGAACCGGCATACATTTTGTCACCTGAGCGGCTGTGATGTGATGCCAAGGCTCCAGTTAAATCTTTCATTACCATATGAAAACCCCCACACTATCTTAAGTATGCTTAATGATCTCAGCTCTGCAAAAGGCACCCAGCTGGGGTAAGAATGTAGCCTTCGGACTGGTGATGAGCTGATGTTGACACGCCAACAAACAGTGGGAAAGAAAGTCAGTGGAATGGGACTTGAGTTGTGGGACTTAGTAAAAATGTTTGTTTGCCTTATATAAATGTTTCACCATGCACTGCCAGACAACAGACACCTATGTGGAACGCCATAAAAATATATGCAAGATCGGCGGTTTGCTAAGCTCGCTTAACATGTCTGCCTGGTTGTTGTTTAGACCACGCTGCTCTTTAGTTTCTGAATTTCTCCTAGTTATTCGTCCCTGCTACATTTACGTGCTCTGTCTTTGAAGATTTTAAGCCGAGCCTCACCACTTCACTTCCTCCCACTGAATAAACAGTGTGTGTGCTGTCTCTCCCATTTGTGTGGTAACACCCATAAACACACTTACACACACACACACACACACACACACACACACACACACACACACACACACACACACACACACACACACACACACACACACACACCTATTTGCTATAATGTAGGTCTAAAAAAAGCAAAAACAGAGGGTCTAGCATGAGACCATGCAGCCTTATTTAGGTCACCGAGTACAGATTTTAGACACGGATATTTATTTTACCCTGCTTTGCTGTCTCTCTCTCTCTCACTCTCTTTCATATTACCATAGCATAATTACAATTTCTGATACCATAGATCTGATACCATGTTAGGAAAAATCACAAATATATACCCATTGTTAATACTTTGCCTGTGTGTGTGTTTGCCTGGCCTGGGTCAGGTCATTTGGTGCTGCTTGTATATGCGTGTGTGGGTGGTTCCAAGACCAGAGGTGTGAACAGCTGTGTGTATAGCCACCCATCCAGAGCTACTCTTAACAGGCCTGTGTGTGAAGGTCTTTGTAAAACACAGCTCTCAGACACGTTCACACACACATTCATTCAGGATGAGGAGGGTTGCCGAGATATCAGAAGGAAGTCCCCCCAGTGCTGTGCTTTCCAGTCTCTCCCTTCTTTCTTCTTCTCAACTGGAGCTTTCTTGTCCTCTTTCCTCAGAGAGTTATGATGACTGTTTCTCATTCATGTCTTTCTTCATTTTCTTTCAGACAGCAGCATCAGATGGTGGTGAGTGTGTTTCTTTTTTGGTTTTCTAAACACAGTTGTGTACTAATGTTAAGTTTTTCATAACCTTACTGCCAAAACATGCCATTGGTGCTAAATCATGTCTCACCTAGGTGAAAAAGTGAATTTTCAGATAGGCTCAACACAATTTTTCATAATACTACATAATGCTTCTTATCTCCTGATCCATGCTGTATTTTTTTTGTAAATATGCATACACATTTATATTTTGTCAGATAAAAAGAAACACATTTGTAAATACAATTTCATGCCCTTTTATGTAGTGTCCGTAACGTTTTAAAATTCAAATCTTTCAATCTTTTTTAATTGTCAGGTAGATGAAACGTGCCCCATTTAGATTTCACATGAATTTGGAATGAAAATTCCAAATTGTAATTGAGAAGTTTAGAATATTGCAACATGAATTTGACATCGTTACAGACACTACAGATTTTTTGCTTTTTTAGGCTTTACCAAAAAACAGAATGCTACGGAATGTAAGCAACAATGTTTACAGGTCATATGCTTCTCGAAGCTTACACCAATTTTAATATCAATACTCATAAAAAAGGTATTTTTATGCTTGGGGATTTATATATGATTATAATTTCCCTTTGCTCTTTCAGGTTGCTCCCAAGTCTGATTTGCTCTTCCTATTCGTTGACTGTTAGCTTGTGGCTTGTATAGTTTACAAAGTATGTAGTTTACAAAATACTGTAATATTCTCTCTCCAGCAAACACCCTGTACATGTTTATTGAAGTTATTTATATTAATTGACAGTTGCAAATACTTTTAAGTAGAAAGCCAAAATGCTAAAAATGGAGCGGATGAGAAGGGTGTTTGTGTTTATTAGGTGCTCTTTCAGAAATGCTCTGTCTGGGCTTGTCCATACTAGAGTAAAAAACAGTAATACTGATACACATGTCTAGCATATGTGAATAAAACACACATGGAGTGAACAGATTTGTGCAATTATATGAGTACATTAATAAATGCTAAAAGTAATGTTTACACATTGTTTTTATCATATATTATTGTAATATACATTTTTCAGAATTACAGTCTTCAAAATCTTACAAAGAAAATACACTTGAAAGCTATATTTAAGAGTTTGCTCAGCTGCATGGTTGCAACTGTTTATTGTGTGAAGCACATGTAGTAGAATTATTATCAGTCAGATGTACATTACAGCAAGTGAAAGTCTTTAACATATCCCAACTTGTTAGGGAGCAGGGGTCAGAGTGCAGGGTCAGAAATAAAAAAGTACCCCGGAGCAGAGAGAGTTAAGAGAGTTAGGGCCTAGTTCAGGGCAGATAAGTGCTTGCTAGGGCTTGAACCCTCAACATTCTGATCATTAACCCAGATCCTGAAAGGTTGAGCCACCAATGCCCTATAGTGAAAAAAAAAACAAGGCCTTTTGTAACCTTCTTTGGCTATAAACAAGATTTTTTTCTCTTTGCTGTGTATAGAGCGAGGTGGTATGGCACGGCATGGCTTTGGAAGCATTAACAGTTTGGAAAGTAACAGCAGCCTGCCCAGTGTCACCAACCATCACACTCTCTCTGATCGCCGCGTAGCAGCATGGGCTGTCTCCTTTGAGCGTTTGCTCCAGGACCCCGTTGGTGTGCGCTACTTTTCCGTAAGTTGCACCATTTATGAACTAGCATTAACATTAGACAGGTTGTCTTCTCTTTATATATATTTATTTATTCATTTTTTCTTCAGAAAATATTTAACTATGTGTTGTGGGAGTGATATTATCTGATCTTTCTTTTTTTTTTTTTTTAACTGCTACAGGAGTTTCTGAAGAAGGAGTTTAGTGAAGAAAATATTTTATTCTGGCAGGCCTGTGAATTCTTCAGCCAGGTTCCTGAACATGATAAAAAACAGGTAAATGATATATCAGCATTTAAGGAATAACAACTTTTTGCTCTCCATATTGAAAACCAGCAATGCCTGACAGGACTTTCTACTTTTCAAACATTTCCTGTAAAGCGAGTGATCTTGTGAAGACAGGTCTTGGAGTCAGAGCTGTCAATTAGGCCTTGTGCTCACTCATTTACAGGGGGTAGGGGCTAAAGAGAAAATAAAGAAATTTACATAACACCACACCCACCCCACCCCACAGACATACACACATTTCCTATGCTGATGTTATCACACTGCCATTCATAACCTTTTCAAACTGGATTGTATGATTAAGGACAGATGTAACATTTGGGCAAAACTTGGCTAGGTCACATATTTAAATTTTTTTATATTACATATATTACATATATGTAATATATGTTCTTCAAATTCATGTTATTCAATATATGTTGTTCAATTCAAAGTTCTTTGAATCTTGAATCTGAATCTTGAATATATATTACATATATACATATTTATATTTTTAAGTTATTCAAAAAACAACACTTTCTGCTCATTATATTTGATGAGCTTAAAATGTAGAAACAAATTATAGATGAAATAAAGTTAAGATATACTCCTAAAATCAGAAACGGATTAACTCAGTTGAATTTAATTGGTCGGTTCAAGAATTATCAATAGAAATAATTATTTCAAAGCATAATTAATTCCCTGACTTTCCAGACTCTGAACAACATTGGCCTCCTCTAAGTAGCTGACTGAGGATAAGAGGCATGACTCTAAATTGATGCCTACAGAGCAAAGTAAGACTATATATAGATATCAAAGCACTATATACTAATATATACTAATAGTGCTGTGGGCCAATGAAAGTAGGTTTGAAAAGAAAAAAAGAGCAGTATTTGTTGAAAAAGACACCTTGCCAGATGTTAAGTATGAAATCTGTAACATGAATCTGTTATGCTTTGGAGTGGCAGCTACTGGCACATGAAACTAAACACGGAGATATATCTGTAAAGATTCTAAATCATCCAGGAAAGGTTATCTGGAAGTTGAGATATGTCAGCTGGACTTCTTTCTAGAAGTTCTTTTCTTTAGTTGTCTTCCAGTTGACATGACTGAACTTCCAGATGTACACAGAAGGAATTTGAATTTGGGAGCAAAGATGACACAGCCAGTCAAGAAACTGACACTGAAATGACATTGATTTCTACAACAACACAGTGAGCTGAAACTTACCTTAAAATCCACTTTTATTTACATGAAGGAATGCAATCTGAAGCTTTTGGCAAGGCCTTGAAACTATGACACTGAACTTTAACCAGGTTTGCATGGGGAAAACCCAAGAATATGTCAGAATAAGGAGTATTTTTCAGATGAGAGTGAGGGGGTTTACATTCACTGTACAAGAAATTAATGACTTCTACCTGGTTGCAAAAATGTTTGGAAGCTGAGATATCAAGACAATGGGTTATTTTTTAAACCATGTTCCTGGAATAAAGAAACAACTGATTTTTTTTTCATATTTTGATCTCCATGTTGTTGATTCATCTTTGCCACCAGCTTTCCCAGAAAGCCAGGGAGATCTACAATAGTTTCCTCTCTAGTAAGGCCACTACTCCAGTAAACATTGACAGCCAGGCACAACTTGCTGATGATGTCCTCACGGCACCAAGACCTGATATGTTCAAGCAACCACAGTTACAGGTGAGCTCTTATGTATATGGACTAGGGCTGCACAATTCGATAAAATAAATGTGTAAAAATAATGTGATTATTTTTACAAATATTTCACTTGCAATTTATATGATATTATAGTGTTATAATAATTTTGTATTTTTATACTGTTATATTTAACTATTAAATGTACACAAATGATACCATTAAGAGTATGTTTGACAATATTTATTCATCAACTCAAAATTATATAAAACAAATATTGAAACAAAGTTATTTAGCCTGTAATATATTATTTGTAATATATTGCAGCCTAAACCCTTGCACAAGTCTATATTGCGATTTTGGAATTTTATGCGATTCATTATGCAGCATTAATATGGACATGTAGCATGCATGCCAACCGAGCTAAAATCTCTTTATTGGTCTTAAAAGTTAACTTCTTAATAAAAAATCCAACTTTCTGTCCTCCCTCTATATATATCTGTAGATCTTTAACCTGATGAAGTTTGACAGTTATGCTCGATTTCTGAAGTCGTCACTGTATCAGGAGTGTATGCTGGCCGAAGTGGAAGGTCGACCTCTTCCTGACCCCTACCATGTGCCCTGTAGCCCTGCCCCTTCTAAACACAGCATTATCTCTGAGCGTTCCACTTTCTCCACACCAAAAAAGGTAATGAGAATCTTTGCATGGACTTAACCTGTTGTTTTTTGTCTGACAGCTTGGAATATGTAACTTTTCATATTTCTACAAACTATTTAATACTTAGTTGTTGTTGCTTAAAGCTGAAGGATGCAGGATTTTGGGAATGCATGTTGAAGAACATTTTTATTATGCATCATGTATTTGCACAATGTGGATTAATCTGACTGTTGACATTCGAGGTCATAGACATTCGGTTCAATTTCAGGACTGTTTCTCACATTGCAGTTGAGGCCTTCTGTAAATATGATGACTATTGATGATGTTGTTTTTCCATTACAACAGCACAAGTGTATTAGCATACTATTTAAAAAGGTATACTGTGGTTTAGTAGCTGCCCCAAGTATTTGTGCCTCTCAATATATACTGTAATTATCTGAGGTTATCATCTTAATCTTCTTGGGTTTACAGAAATGCTTTGAGAATCATAGTGTTATTGTTTTATTAAATTGCCTCAAATAACAAAGTAGATACCTTGACCTACCAATTAGCTAGCATTAACATAGTACCTTAAACAGAGCAACAAATGAAAAGACAGAAAAAAATCTGCATTCTAAAAATGTGCAGATCATTATCACTCTCACCACATTGTAAATGGATGAAAAAAAAGACACCCAACTGATCCGTTTGATACTAACTTGTGTCCTAGCTAAAAAATTAGCCACTTTAGCCACTAGCCAGCTAGCTCTATTAGCTTTTAAATTTGATAATGCCTCAGAAAAATAAACTGTCTCCCATTCACTAATGTCAAAATTAGACAACAAATAAAAGTTCATTTTCCTAATACAGTATACTGGCTGTGGCTCTCCTAGTCCTAGAACTAGCTGTAGCGTAGAGCTGTATGGTTTAATTGGCTTTGCAGTTTAATTAATTAAATCGTGGATCAGGTTTTGATCAGGATTCAATTATTTATGTAATGTCACAAATATTAAGTGTAATAAAATCAAGGAATTCAATTTTAAAAAAGCAGCAAATTTTATCTCTTACATATTCCAGAAGTACTCTCATTTTGCAAGAACATCGCTTCTTCTTTTGAGTTAATGTGCGGTTGGTGAAATACTTACACCTACTGGACTAGAGTATGGCAATGAAGATTAGAAGACATGGCATTTAAACATCAACAACATTTACACGCTTATAGATACTTTTAGTAGTTAAAACCTGCAAGAAATGTAGCTGCTTGAAACAGATAAAACAGTAAACATTAGTGCTATTGAATTGAATGGAATTGAAAATCGCATACAAATTAACCACCAAACTCACCGAACACTCCTCGCAAAGCACTAATTACTAACCAGTGTTGTTTGGGTGGTTCACTGTAAGTCAGGAACCCTAATATTATAGAGTATTTTTCTTCTGTTTTTGTATTCCTGCAAAATATAAACATCCTACACACTGTAGCTCTAATTAAGTTTAATTACATTTAATTCTATTCTCTAAGTTACTATATTCATTTCCTCTGTTTTCTGTATTACAGGACACTCGGAAGCCTAGGACAGGCAGGTCGAGTGACGACCTAAGAGATGACCCTGACAGGAAAAACGGCATTTTCTCCTGGTACAGAAACAGGAGCTTTGGTAAAGGTCCGAAGAAAAGAGAAATAACAGATTTCAATTATAGTAAGTGAACATCTAACTTTTAAATATTCTGTGACCATATTAAATTTTAAGTTGTGGACTGTATTGTGTGCTATGTTTCACAACATGTTCCCAAAGTTGGCTGTGAGACATGAGGTGTTGTGCTACATACATTTGCTGAAATAAGTTATAAAATAAAAATTACAATAAGTAATATAAAAATATTGTAGTAATACAAATATTGTGCTTTGTTTATGTGCAGCTAGTAATGGGCGAAGGGAGTCTCAAGGGTCTTTGTCTTCTGGTGCCAGTCAGGAGTTCAACACACCCAGCGCCACATTGAGAAACGAGGTAAACTTGACCAGGGAGGAAATCAGCAGCTTATTTTTCTTCCTATTTTCTAAAAATAAACTTTAGAATGTTAACGGTTATGTTGCATACTCTTATGAATGATGCTGTTGTTAGGGCCTTGTATAGCATTTATTATCATTACCATTTAAATGTTCCAAATCTTAAGGTCACTAATCAGACCCCAAAATTGTAATATAAATAAATATTAATTGTCAATATCACTATGTCTTTATGTAAGAACAATGCAAATGTAAAACAGAAATTCATGTACTCATTAAGATATTAAATACTTATTAAAAAAGGAAAGACAGTTCATGAAAGATATTCATTCTTAAATCTACCAGGTTTACCCTAGAGTTTTGCGTAATGTGCTTAATCCAGTGATAATAACGCTCTCTTCAGATCAGTGATGATCTCAGATTAGCTCTGTTCTCTATCTGACACCATTCCTGGCCCTCTTTTTCTAACCAAAGGTTGTAGTGTATGTGTATGTCGTCCACATTGTGGCTTTATTTTGGTAATCAACTTAAGCTAATGAAATTATGTACCTTGTGTGTGTTGATTCATACAGAGGAGCTCTACATGGGAGAGAGACAAAACAGGGGCAAGCAGGTCATGCACAGTGTCACTTCCCGATGGCTCCAGCTGCTGTGTGTGTCTGAAACAGGGTGCTTCCATCAGACAAGTGTTGCTGGAGCTCTGCCAGAAACAAAGCATCAACATGGCTGCCGTCGATCTCTTTCTTGTCGGGGGAGAGAAGGTAGTTGGTTAGAACTTCTTTATACTGCTTTCTTTTAGCCTTCTTGATATCTTCACTCACTCAGTATTTACTTAGGTTATGCATGATTGGCCATGCACAGTTGTGCTTTTCTTCCTCTCTTATTTTTCCTTTTCTTTACAGCCCCTAGTGTTGGATCAAGACAGCATGACGCTCAGTTCAAGGGACCTACGAATAGAGAAGCGTACTCTTTTCAGGTAAATTCTATACTTCTGAAACTGGTTGTCGCCACAGTCAGTGAGTGTCTTCATAACCTACATCCTCACTAAGCAGATATATGAGCAAAAACGAACGCATACATGCCATCATCAAATGATCACAAGTTAAAATCATTGCGATCATGTGTGCCTGGGAGTCTGGTGAGCAAAATTGGCCCTGCTGTCTAGATTCTTTCTCCCTTGCCAATCACAGTGACACTAGCCAATCATGGCAAACTGTGGGATATGTGGAGGAGGGATGTTAGTGTGTTCTTCTGAGTGAACTTGAGAAGAAGTTAAAAAGATTCAGAGGTTCTTTCCACATGTCTTGGAGGAAACGCTAACTGGTTGGAAGCTGTCATGTAATAGGGGATAGTTAGCTAGTAGGTGGGAATTGGCAAAACCAAATTGTAAAAAAAAAAGCCTTCACTTGTACTGTATCTTTTTTTGTACCAACTCATTGTACTAACTCCTTTCTAACAACATTGTTGTCACTGGATATTATTCTTAGACTGGGACTTATTTGTTATTTGTACTAGCAAGAATATGCTTTTGATGGAGACTACAAAGGATTTTCTTACATACGGATGTGTGCTGTAAATGTAAATGAATGAAAGGGTATTCAGTAAAGATCTCTAACGTTGCCATATTATTATGTATAATATAAAAACAGAGGTCAGTTATTACAGCTGGCTGTAACCCTACCTTCTAAAAAGAGAGCCAGCCGGGTCAGAGAGCCAGTTTAATTGAAGTGCATAACGCATAAGAAACAGTACCAAACAAGTTCATGTCTACACAGGATGTAGACTATAAATATTTCCATTCTGTCTTCTATTTTTAGGTTGGATATGGTGCCTATTAACAGATCTGTGGGCCTTAAAGCCAAGCCTACCAAACCCGTAGCAGAGGTGCTGCGGCCTGTGGTTGCCAAGTACGGCCTGCGCCTTAACGACCTGGTGGCCAGAATAGTAAGTCACTTTGCCATGACAACATGCATTTGTGGCACAACATCTGTGGAGAAGCAAGGGTGGAGCTCACTGGTTTCCAATTACATAAAAGTGCTTGTCTGGAATCAGTATTGCCACATAAAGCATCAAAAATGGTGTCAGATAGAGGGCAGAACTAATCTGATCTCCACAATGATCTGACTTGAATGTTAATACACTACACGAAGTCATATAGAAAATCTGCAAAATGTTTTTGTAATGTTTTTCTGTATAATTTTGTCAAAATTTTTCATAATTTTGCTACATAAAATCATGTAAGACCTTTAGGTGAAATATTTTTGTCAATGGCTACCTGGTGTGGTGTCACGGGGGAGCTACATGCTAACATTGCTTCATGTTGTTTTTCTAGAGCGGAGAGATTGAGCCTCTTGATTTAGGGCTGCCCATATCAAACCTTGACGGCTTACGAGTTGTCCTCGAGCGCTCCGATCCATGCTCTTCAAATGGTATGCATAGAAACACACCTGCTTGCACACTTACACATCTTTATTCTGCTACAAGGCTCTTTGGCTGAGTATGTCAGTGTGTCTGGAGTGCATGTCCTTCAAGTGATAGGAGAGAGGTCACAGGCACACTTATGACCACACACAAAGCTTTGTACGTTCCTAACAGATTTCCTCATATTGAATACACATCATATTGTTTTTACTGATATGTAGAATGTGGTGGGTCAGTCTGGTCAGGGTCATCACTAAAAGCAGTTGTATAACCCTTGTTTTGTTTCGATCTGAAAACAGACAAGTCCAAGACACTTCCCAAAACACAGACACCATCATCGACCAGCAGGGGGCAGTCAACACCGGTAAGACTGCGCATACTTCATAATGATTATTTTATTTGATAATTATTTATTTAAAATTACACAAAATGTGTGTGCAGCCTCAACCGTGTCTGTCTGAATAAATGGATTTTGAGGAAGTTTTTAACATAGAAACGACTCCAAGGAGAGTCATTAGGAAGCCACAGACAGGGTTGGAGATAAATTGTATGTAATTTCAGTAAAGAATAGACATGATAAAAGACAAGGTTTTAAAATCTTTTTTAAATCAAGTTTTTTTTAACATGTATGTTGTGTTTTTGCATGAAAGCAGAGTTATTCAATGCATTCTTTTTCTTAAATGGCCAGCACAGTGATATTTGTCAAATTCCACCAAGAGCACATTTGACTTAGCGGATCATTACGTTATTTAGTCGATTCAAATGAGTTGGTGCTGCAAATGAACAAAATTAGGATTAGTTAAAAAAAAAAGTCTGTTTCATACACCCTAATTTGTTATATTAATTCTGTCCTTTAGAGTGACATTATGTAATAGATGGCCTTTCAGACGAAATTGCTGACTATCTTGGGTTAACTACAAAACAGAATCAAGTATGATAGTCAAAATAGAGTAGAATAGCTCTGGTGATTTGTAAATAGAATTCGCAATGTAACGCCAAACGAGGCTGCTCCTCCAAGGTGCTTAGAAAAACTTATCATACTTATCAGTTCACATTCCTTCTGATGTGTTATTAAAGGCAAAGGGGGGGGTCTAGCCAGCTGTTGACTTTGTTTGGATTAGCTCTGTTTACATCAGTTTAGTTCAAATTTTGTGAGTTTTTTTAATAGTTTAATTCTTTGTTTTTAAAAGCAGCTTTACAGCATCTTGTGCCAAAGACTGTTGTGCACCAATAATTCTTTTGTGTTAATATTAATGTTGTCGTTGTCACACCATCAGGGAGATCACAAACCAGCTGAAATACCTGTTAAAGCAGAGGGAGGAGATAAAACTGCAATCAATGAAACACCCCAGAAGAAGAAAAGCAACAAGTTTCATCTGGATGATGCTGAAGGTGAGGTTGGAATCCTGAGTGAAGTTGTGGCTTTTATTGTCAATCGAAACATATAAAGCTGGCACAGTGACTAAACGAACTATTATAGACTTCACATAACTATAATTATACTATAATACTGTAGGACAAATACTGTAGGACTGGCAAAGTTTCATTAAATTCTGTCAAGCCATATGCAGACAAATTTTTCTGAGACTGGTTTCTGGTCCTCCAATGTATGAAACATAAAGATATTTTTAAAAGAGCAAGTTCTGATCAATGTACAAAACCTTTCTTTTACTTATATAGATTGTTATGCATTATCACCATCCATTATATAACCCAGCCCTTCTACTGTTTTAAAGGTCTTGTAGCATATTTCTTTTGATGTCTTTGTGATATCTTTAATAAGCATAAACATAGATTTTCTTCCACCTCTGTGCTGGTTATCATGCTTTCTCCAATTCTCTCAGTTATTTTCTCTTGATTCACATTTGCTTTCTGTCTGTTTCTCTGCTTGTTGTTAAACACAGAGTTCTTTGAGTTGCTGAGTCGTGCTCAGAGCAGCCGTGCTGATGATCAAAGAGGTCTGCTGAGAAAAGAGGACCTGGTACTCCCTGACTTTCTACGGCTGAAGCCTGAGCCCAGTACACCTCCGTCCTGTTCCACTCCCACCTCCCAGAAACATGGTCACGACTCATTGCAGGCCCCAACCGCCACCTCCAATGGACACAACCTCAAAACTGGAGACGAGACAGACCGGCTCGCCCCACCCCTCTCCCCCATCCTCTGTCCACAAGGGCCCCCGGGGCCGGACGGTGAGGGACTGTGTGACCTCACTTTGGTGGGTGAGGGAGAAATCAGCAGTCCCAACTCTACCCTGCTGCCCCCTGTGCCAACCTGCTCACCCCCTCACGATGCCAACAGCAACTTTCCATCGCCGCCTTCCGCCCACAGAAACCCCAGCTCAGGTATTTCTCCTGGATGACTAGGCGTATGTGCTCTAGTGTTTATAGTGAGCGTATGTTTGTGGTGGCTGACATTTGTAAATGAATAAACATTATGTATTGTAAATACATTAATGAGGTCAGATAGAACTGACACTTGCCAGCTTTAGATGCACTTTATGGTGTTAAAGAACACCTCTCAGCTCTCCTCTGGGTTTCTCTACAATTCCCCACTCACTGGACTTATCAGAACAAATTCATGTGGAAAAAAAGAATTGATTTCCTTGCTTTCCTCTGTTAATACCAGTGTTGTTACCTATTGTGTTACAAAGATGCTGAGGTTACTAGTTGTCTACACATTTCTCTTGTTATGTGTGGTGAATCTTAATTTTTAATCATGTTACTTCTTTAATCATTTTGTAGAGAGTGACTAATGATTTATTACAAAGTGTGTCACTTCATATTCCATCTTCCTGACCTGCAATTCAACAGTTTCAGAAGTTAAGCTTTGACCAACGAAGCGTTAATAGACAATTCCAGAATTATTGGTACCCTTCATGTGAACGAGCAAAAATCACCATATTGATTAATTTGTGAAATTTTGCGCTTAAGCATCTTTATTTAAAGCGGTATTTGAGACATATTTATTTCTGTTAATGTAGCCATGAACGTTTCTCTTTTTAAGTTTTATTTTAGGTAATTAAAAAAAAAGAGAGTGACTCAGTCATTGCAAAATTAATGATTTTGATTAATTGATACGATGTTTAACGCATGGCCTAGTATATTTCTTGGCATAGACAACCAACCGTTACTGAAAATCTGCATAGAAATTCCTGAAAGTAAAGATTTTTTTTAGTAATTATTTTTGCATTTACTATTAAACAGTAGAAGACATTTGTATATGTAACGAATAAAAAAAATGGGACATGATATTATGGGAATGTAATCAAGTGCTAGGATATTTGACATTACCTGGTTATTAATAACTGATTATTTTTATTTATCAGCATGTCCCAATGGATTTTTATTCCTTTTACATTTTTATTTAGTAAAATCGTTGTGGTACTTTTAATCTGTTTATAGCTACATACTGTATATGATTGTGAAACATCCACAAAATAATACTTTTTCAGAAGACATTAACTCTAAATCAGTTATATTGTGCTTCATTTGGTTCACAGTGAGATATCCATATGTAAATGAAGGGAATTATGATGATGTTCTATTTTTTATTTTATTTACATTGGCTGTAGATTATAATATATTTGTGTACTCAGTATGGACACAATCTGTAGCCAATGTGAATAAACTTTAATATAGAAAATCATCCTGTACATATGAATATCTCATGTAAAAGTCCATTCTTTTACATATAACCGAAGATAATTCACATACAACCTGCAACCAATTGTTTTGAAACCAAATTTTCCAAAGAGTAAATCCAGAATTTAAAATACAAAATCAACAAATACGTTTACTAGCGCTGCTAGTATACAATGTTTAATTCTACAAGTTGTTTGCATAATTCACATGAAAGATGGCAATAATTCTGGAGTTAACTATATGTAACAACTGTTTACGGACCCTTTTACAGTGTAAGACGGCTGAGTAAAGGCTACGTTTTAAGCATATTTTCACACATCAGCTGCATCACAGCATTTTTAAGCACAACATTGTTAAATTGCAGGTCATTCTACCTCTGCTGTAGATCATGTTGATTTTGTGTGTGTCTAATAAACACTAGAGGTGAAATCACACTAGACTTGCTTGTGATCTTGTGTAGTATCACTCTTTCTAAATCATTTTCTTCCATATTGATTTTTCCATATTTTCCCACTCTTTTTATGTTTCATTTTTATTTTTATTCTAGAAATTAGATTTTATTCCAGACTGAGAATTACATTTGACTCTCACTTGATTATCAAGACACATCACAATACAACAATAACATATTTTTTCAATAGGACAAAAGGAAAGAGCTGTTTCTAAGAAGAGTTGCATCTTAGTTTTCGCTGAAACACTTCCCAAGATTTAATTCAGGATCAACAGAAACTAAGCAAACGATAATTAAAGAGAATTACATGAATTAAATATGTAAAGGGTTGACATAAACAACCTCATGGCATTTAATAGTTACTATTTCAAACATGCTTTATTGCAGACCAAACAGACAAACATATATATATATATATATATATATATATATATATATATATATATATAGTGTATATTTAAAAAAAGTTAATTTACTGTAATTAAACTGACTTTAGACTGCGTAAAGCAGGGGAATTATACTGCCACCTTGAGATTTAAACATTTAAGACACAATGAAGTAAAACACTTATGTTCAGCAAGAAGTTATCATTATTAGCGTAAATAACACGTGGTGTTCAGGCCCACAATTACGTTTAATACAATCTACAGTAAATTTGTATTAATGAAAGAACCAATTTTTGTTTTTGGATTTTGGATTAAAGAAGATAGTCGTCACAAATACCAGACAATTATACATTAAGTACATTTGCCCAAGATCAAGAAATGTGCAAACTGTGTTAGAGCAAGTAAATTATAAGAATGTGTTGAATATGGGTTCTTCAGTGCTGGGATTAGGGATCACTTTGTCATCAATGCCAAATCCAGCTCTTTCCCAATCTATCCAAAATCATAACTGAAGCATTCCTGCTTATCTTTAAGTTGCTCCACATACGCTTGAACATGTTTCTTTCTCAGGTGCAGTGGATGAAAGCAAATCTGCAGTGAGCGACCAGCAACCGACAGAAACACCAAAGCAGAAAGACACACCGGTATTTTTGCCAAGGACTGATGTAGATGGTGTCTCTCAGGATGACAGCTTTGAAGGGTACGCAGCTGAGCTCCGTCAGTGCCAGAGCAAAATGAGGAATGGACCTTACTCCTCTATTCATCCTCCACATCCTCTCAGCAATGTTTCACATGGCAGCCAAAATAACACGACACAGTACAAAGCTACATTTGTATAAAGGATATTGTGTAGAGATTTCTGTGCTAGAGCATGAAGGATAAATCAATGTAATTGTGTACAAGCGTATTTTGTAATGATAAACATTAACTTATTGAATGATGAAATGAAAGCTGTGATTTTAAAACTTCAATCAAATAAAAAGAAACATGAGATACACCTTTAGGCTCACTGATGAAGTTACAGACAACCAGTGAACCTGCTTCAAATGTTAAATGTGACTGATAAATGAATAGTTGGGGAATGGTAAATAAAAGTGACCATGATCAAACATTTTGAAACGTATTTTGATTGTGTACTTTTATCTTAAAAACTGAGGTGGACTGCTGACCAAACTGGACTATATGACCAAAAGTATGTGGACCCCTGGCCATCACATCCATACAATATGTGCTTGTTGAACCTCCCACTTCAGATTTAGCCCCTGTGGCCGAGGAGAAGTTCAACTAGATTTTGAACTGTGGCTTGGGGATTTGTCTTCCTTCAGCCATAAGAGCGTTAGTAAGGTTAGGCCCTGATGTCAGGAAAAGGAGCATGGGGTACAGTCAGTGTTCTGGTTATTCCATTTCATTCCAAATGGAGCTCACTTTGTGTATAGTTGCACTGTCATGGTGGAACAGGCTTAGGGCCCACTAGTTCAACTGGAGAAAAATCTTAATGTGACAGCATTAAAGACTGTCAAGAAGACTTCCGTTTTTGAAACCACAGTTACACATATTTGTCCACATACTACACTAAGTGTAGTTTCAGTGGTCATCAGTTGCAGTGTTGTTTCTTAAAATGCCTCAGTCAGCCATAAAATGAACACATTAACATTGATCTCTAATTATATACTGGTAAACTGGTGGCAGGATCATGTGCACTGAAGTCTCACACAGAGAACACTTTTTACCTTGGATGGTATCCAAGTGCAGTGTGCAATGTTTCACTAGTGCTTGGATTCCAAGGATCAGGTGTTCCACTTCATGTTCATGGGAATGACAACAGTGTGTTCTGAGCCACCTTGGGATTGTAATTCACAGACATACAACCTTCTTCAAAACATTTGCATAATTTAAATGTTTTACTGTGGCTAAGAGCCCTATCACTGTGCTTGATGTCTTCTGTAAATTAGTTTTACACCTTAGTTAATAAGAAATTTCATCACAGTCCCTGTTTGACTTGAACATTCTTAGTATTATGAAAATATTTTGTGTAAACTATTAAATATTTTACCAAAAATTTCATATTTAGAAAGTAAGCACCCTATGAAATTAGGAAAATTATTAATAAATAAAAATATTTCTACATTGAAATATTAAATACTACTTCCATATTATTTATCTATTATTTAGATGATGTATATTCAAACAGATATAATTGCAATCTTTGGTGATTAATTCTAAATGTGAATGATCATATGGAAACATACTGAAATATGTGGTTAATTTTTTTCTAGCTTCACAGCCCTACTATACAGTATATATTAATATATTTAAAAAATATTTATACTACTCTTTGATAACACAAAAAAAAATGCCATTATTTCAGGTAAAAAAAAAATAGCACCAAGGACATAGATGAAGATGCAACAAGAGCATCTCTTTCAGAAGAGAAAGAAGACCAGATTAAAAAGTAGTATGTGGTGATTTTTAGTTAGCGTATTCATGCAGTATAATTTTAAATATATTTATGTTTAAAACATTGGTATAATTCCAAGTGCTTATAATTTGTCAGCACTTTGATCAAGTCTTGTTTCTTGATGTTATAATGTCTTACCACGAATTCTGCCCCAATGAAGTACAAGGGAACAAACAGAGTTCAGTGCATGGTGCAAGTGATGCACAAACAAATGTGCGCAAATGTAAGACCTATCTACTTAACAAATGAAGAAATGTTTTTTTTAGCCTTCACGCACTGCAAGCATTTTTATTCTAGTTTGTTTTAAGTAAACCTGTGATATGTCATTAGCTACTGTCTAGTTCCTCTCTAAGCATCTTATACTGTACATTTCTACTCATATCTGTAATATTTTTATGCTTTATTTTTATGAAATCTTTTACAGAGTTTGGAAAACATTACTAAAAAAAAATTATATTGTTTTATAAATTTGTTTTCTTTATCCCTTCTTTATGTTGGCCTGTTTAAATAACTATTATTTTGTGACTGTTTTGAGTAATAGGGGTACTGCTCTTATTTGACTGTTTAGTTGTGTTAATTTGTAACTACAGTGGTGTGAAAAACTATTTACCCCCCTCCTGATTTCTTATTCTTTTTCATGTTTGTCACACAAAATGTTTCTGATCATCAAACACATTTAACTATTAGTCAAAGATAACACAAGTAAACACAAAATGCAGTTTTTAAATGAGGGGTTTTATTATTTAGGGAGGAAAAAAATCCAAACCTACATGACCCTGTGTGAAAAAGTAATTGCCCCCTGAACCTAATAACTGGTTGGGCCACCCTTAGCAGCAATAACTGCAATCAAGCGTTTGCGATAACTTGCAACGAGTCTTTTACAGCGCTCTGGAGGAATTTTGGCCCACTCATCTTTGAAGAATTGTTGTAATTCAGCTTTATTTGAGGGTTTTCTAGCAAGAACCGACTTTTTAAGGTCATGCCACAACATCTCAATAGGATTCAGGTCTGGACTTTGACTAGGCCACACCAAAGTCTTCATTTTGTTTTTCTTCAGCCATTCAGAGGTGGATTTGCTGGTGTGTTTTGGGTCATTGTCCTGCTGCAGCACCCAAGATCGCTTCAGCTTGAGTTGACGAACAGATGGCTGTACATTCTCCTTCAGGATTTTTTGGTAGACAGTAGAATTCATGGTTCCATCTATCACAGCAAGTCTTCCAGGTCCTGAAGCAGCAAAACAGCCCCAGACCATCACACTACCACCACCATATTTTATCGTCGGTCCACAAGGTATTTTACCAAAAGTCTTGGCAATCATTGAGATGTTTTTTAGCAAAATTGAGACGAGCCTTAATGTTCTTTTTGCTTAAAAGTGGTTTGCGCCTTCCATCTGCCATGCAGGCCGTTTTTGCCCAGTCTCTTTCTTATGGTGGAGTCGTGAACAGTGACCTTAATTGAGGCAAGTGAGGCCTGCAGTTTTTTAGATGTTGTCCTGGGGTCTTTTGTGGCCTCTCGGATGAGTTGTCTCTGTGCTCTTGGGGTAATTTTGGTTGGCCGGCCACTCCTGGGAAGGTTCACCACTGTTCAATGTTTTTGCCATTTGTGGGTAATGGCTCTCACTGTGGTTCGCTGGAGTCCCAAAGCTTTAGAAATGGCTTTATAACCTTTACCAGACTGATAGATCTCAATTACTTTTGTTCTCATTTGTTCCTGAATTTTTTTGGATCTTGGCATGATGTCTAGCTTTTGAGGTGTTTTTGGTCTACTTCTCTGTGTCAGGTAGCTCCTATTTAAGTGATTTCTTGATTGAAACAGGTGTGGCAGTAATCAGGCCTGGGGGTGACTACAGAAATTGAACTCAGGTGTGATAAACCACAGTTAAGTTATTTTTTAACAAGAGGGGCAATCACTTTTTCACACAGGGCCATGTAGATTTGGAGTTTTTTCCCCCCTTAATAACGTAAACCTTCATTTAAAAACTGCATTTTGTGTTCAATTATGTTATCTTTTTAACAGTTTTTGATGAGCAGAAACATTTAAGTGTGACAAACATGCAAAAGACTAAGAAATCAGGAAGGGGGCAAATAGTTTTTCACACCACTGTATTTTGCTTATTTTGGTTTTATCTGGGAACATAGCAAATATAATTTCTCAATGTAGAATGTCTCAATATACTTTTAGAAAAAGTTCTGTTTTTTTATCATGAATAATCCTGAATGTGGGTAGTGATGCATGTTCATCCATCACATTAATTTTAAATAACTTTACTTTGCAAATGGGAGGTGTGACTATGGAAATTCATGTAATGCACAACTGCTTAAAGGCATTTTGTAAATAGAATAGCACTTTTGGTTACACCATAAAATATTCTCAGCGTAAAATATTCTATGAAATCTTCTTTAATTGAGAAAGTAAATCTTATTTAATTTAGAAAATAATACAATAAAAATAAAGCTCTTTCAATTTAGAAAATAATACATTTAAGGTTGTTAAGACTGCAAAAACAGGAGGACATTTAAAAGACAAGTGGGCACCTCTGTTTCTTCCAGTAAACAGGTATGTGTCCATGTCTTTATTTAATCTGATGCGTCTTTAATCAGAAACACGGTCGGACTTGAAGGATAAATGTGATGGGGTTTCTTTTGATGCTTTTAAAGATCACTGGACCTGCTTTTGACAAACTTGTATGTTTTTTTTCCCCACTTGTATGGAGCGCTCTGTGAAAAGCTTTGCCCTTCTTACCTGTCGATTTTTCCAGCTTCTTTGCATCTTGTTCGTTTCTCTCTCTAATACCTTCTACTGACTTTTTTGGAAGGTTTTCAAATCAGTTACTGGTGTGGCATCTTCTTTAATTTAGAAAATAATACATTTAATGGTGCTCTTTGGGAAGTTCCAAGTTTTACATTTTTATTGGCAAACCCTGCTTTTTACTTTTCTGGGACTTGATCTGGTTTGATAGTGTCTTTGACATTTTTGTGTTTCTGTTGGTAGCATTCTTTTTATATAGTGATCATAAGACACTTATTTCCACAGGCCATCACAGTTAAACATGTTATATATATGGAACAAACATAGGGATTTCACATGGAATGTTTATGCAATACATTTTACATATTCTATGTATAAATAGCTTTAAATCGTGCATAGAATGACATATTATGGTCTTTTTTGTATTCATGTCATATAATCCCAATTAATTTAAATTCCTGGTTAGGACACTATAAATTTGGATGGTGAATAATTGTCCAAGCCACTGTATATTTTCTATGTTTCAGCTATATCTTCAAAAATGTTGCTTGTTCGGCTATTTTGGGGTATGTATCTTGTACATTCGATTTGCTATATCATGACTAATTCAGCGGATCTGCAGAACTTTTTTTTTTTTTTATCTCTACAAATGTCAAATGACATAGCGTTTATTTGTAATGATAAATTTTATCTGCATTCTGAGTGGTTTTGAGATATTAAGTTTTAACTCCAGATAGCAAAAATGTACTGTACTGTGCCTTTATACTACTCACAATAAGTTAGGGATATTGTTATTTACATGAGTGCTTTTCCTATTTGCTCTGGAAATTATAAGTTCCCTTTGATATTACCAATAATGTATGAGAATAAACACCATTTTCATTAGTTTATTATTGATTATCCCCAAAATTTTGACAATAACAGGGATAGCCCCAAATAACAAAAATTGACAATGTCAGTAGCGGGTGTTTTCACCATTTGTCGCAATGACAGCTTGACAGCGACGTCTCATGCGCCTTACTAGCCTCATGATGTTGTTCTGAAGCAATGCGCTCCACTCTTCCACAAGTGCTACACACAGGTTTGCCAGGTCATGTGGCGGTGGGGTACGATTATCCAGTCTCTGCTTCAACTGGTCCCAGACATGCTCTATGGAGTTCAGGTCAGGGGACATTGATGGCCATACCATATGAGGCACTCCAACTTCCAAGTCGAGCTGTGACAATTCTGCCACGATGTGGTGGAGCATTATCATCCATGAACAGAAAGTTGGGGGTGTGCTGGCGGAATTGGGAGATGATGATGGGTTCTATGATGTGTCTGAGGTAAGAACGTGCAGTGACTGATCCACGTACAATAACCAAATCTGTTTTGTGCTGACTGGTGATGCCTGCCCAGACTGTTGCACCTCCTCCACCAAAGCAAACTCTGGGGAACATGTTGACCTCCAGCAACAAATGCTGACAACAATCATTTCTGTGCAAGGTGATGCAAGCACTGCTGCATTGTCCAGGTCACATGGTCTTGTACCCACTGCAAACGTTCACGGCGGTGTCTTGGTGTCAGTGGAGTCACCTGCAACAGCCGTCTGGCATTCAAGCCAAAGTGGTGGAGTCGGTTGCAAATGGTTTGTCTGGAAACCCTAGTACGCCTCTCATTTCGGAAATGGGCCTGCAGTTGTGTGGCAGTTGCATAACGATGTCTGAGTGCATAGGTCATTAGGTACTGGTCCTAGTTGCACTCTGCCAACCGTGAGGCTCCATTCCTGGGTCTGTCATGAACTCTGCCAAAGTATCCTGACTGCCTGCCACCCGCCCCGAATGAGTGCCATTGGCCAGGTGGCGCTGCTCGTCCGTTAAGTGACGTTGTGTGTTCATGGCTGTTTGAATGATGAACTTGTAATGACTTACTGACAATACCAGGTTTTTATACCCACAGAATGTTGAAATTGATGCCATATTGAAAAAAAGTTGTCTTTTGGGATTGGCCCCATTCTAAGGCACACCTGTACACAATGAGACCATTACATGGAAAAAGCCAAAATCCCTATCTCAAAAAATTAGCATATCATGAAAAGGTTCTCTAAACGAGCTATTAACCTAATCATCTGAATCAGCTAATTAACTCTAAACACCTGCAAAAGATTCCTGAGGCTTTTAAAAACTCCCAGCCTGGTTCATTACTCAAAACTCAATCATGGGTAAGACTGCCGACCTGACTATTGTCCAGAAGGCCATCATTGACACCCTCAAGCAAGAGGGTAAGACACAGAAAGAAATTTCTGAACGAATAGGCTGTTCCCAGAGTGCTGTATCAAGGCACCTCAGTGGGAAGTCTGTGGGAAGGAAAAAGTGTGGCAGAAAACGCTGCACAACGAGAAGAGGTGACCGGGCCCTGAGGAAGATTGTGGAGAAGGACCGATTCCAGACCTTGGGGGACCTGCGGAAGCAGTGGACTGAGTCTGGAGTAGAAACATCCAGAGCCACCGTGTACAGGCGTGTGCAGGAAATGGGCTACAGGTTGCAAATTTTGCATGTCATTCGGAAATCAAGGTGCCAGAGTGTGGAGGAAGACTCGGGAGAGGGAAATGCCAAAATGCCTGAAGTCCAGTGTCAAGTACCCACAGTCAGTGATGGTCCGGGGTGCCATGTCAGCTGCTGGTGTTGGTCCACTGTGTTTTATCAAGGGCAGGGTCAATGCAGCTAGCTATCAGGAGATTTTGGAGCACTTCATGCTTCCATCTGCTGAAAAGCTTTATGGAGATGAAGATTTCATTTTTCAGCACGACCTGGCACCTGCTCACAGTGCCAAAACCACTGGAAAATGGTTTACTGACCATGGTATTACTGTGCTCAATTGGCCTGCCAACTCTCCTGACCTGAACCCCATAGAGAATCTGTGGGATATTGTTGTCAGTGAACTAACCCGGAGTTGACCAGAAGACTTAGCTTTAGCGGTTAGCCCGTGTAGCGTGGATGGTAAACCCAAACGCGGAAGCAAGCGAGAAGGCAGGATAACCACGCGATTTAATCTAAGGACTCTCACAACAACGGAGCAAGGGAAAAACACAAATTTAACCCGCGTCCTATAAACACACACTCTAGACAGAAAGATAACCCAAGATAGTGAGTACTCACGATTTGGAGGTGATACGAGCTGATCCGACATGGGCAAAACGCAATGACTGAGTGAGGATAGGACGCCATCTTGTCTCCTTTTATGCTTCCTGTTTTTGCGAGCTGGCTACTTCCCGGTCCTTGTGCCAGTCGCGACGCGAGTGTGTGTGACAGTACCCCCCTGTCCAGGACCGACTCCCAACGGTCCCGGGGTGGAGGATACCCGACGACGGTAATCCCTAATAAGGTCGGGGTCGAGAACGAACCGTGCCGGAACCCACGACCGCTCCTCGGGGCCGTAGCCTTCCCAGTCGACCAAGTATTGGGTGCCT
Source organism: Channallabes apus (assembly GCA_030522415.1). Classification (NCBI taxonomy): domain Eukaryota; kingdom Metazoa; phylum Chordata; class Actinopteri; order Siluriformes; family Clariidae; genus Channallabes; species Channallabes apus. Next base: position 22,062,099 of record CM060108.1, on the reverse strand, counting down.
CGACCCCTCGGTCGCGAGTCGAGGATCCGGCGAACGGTGTAGGCAGGGGCACCGTCTATGATTCCGGGGGGAGGAGCAATCATTGGAGAGGTGGTGAAGGGTTTGAGTTGTGAGGTGTGGAATACCGGGTGAATTCGGAGCGCCGCAGGCAGCTGGAGCCGGTAGGTGACAGGGTTGATCCGGAGGTGAATGCGGTAGGGGCCGATGAACCTGGGTGACAACTTTTTGGACTCTGTGTGGAGATGGAGGTTTTTCGTTGAAAGCCAAACTTTGTCACCTACGTTATACAACCGTCCCGGAGGGTGTCGACGGCAATGCTGGGTGGCGTAACGGGCGTTGGCTCGATGGATGGCTCGGTTGGCTTGATCCCACAGCCGCCGACACCTGCGGACCAACTGTTGGGCTGACGGTACGTCAACCTCCGGTTCTTGGTGTTCGAACATCGGAGGTTGGAAACCGTGACATACCTCGAATGGGCTTAGATTGGTGGCTGATGAGACGTGGAGGTTGTGGGATAGTTCGGCCCATAGGAGGTAGTTGTTGGTTGGCCAGCTCCGTCTGACCATTAGTCTGTGGGTGATAGCCAGAAGATAGACTACAGGTGGAATGGATCAGACGGCAGAAGGCCTTCCAGAACCTGGCAGTGAACTGGGGCCCCCTGTCCGAGACGATGTCTTTAGGGAACCCATGCAGACGGACTAATGTCTAACTACGTGTTCTAATATCAGCTCCGCATTGTCTTTGGCTGACGGGAGTCCGGCGAGGGCCACCAGGTGTACGGCTTTGGAGAAACGGTCGATGATGGTCATGATGGTGGTTTTCCCTTCGGAATCCGGCAGGCCCGTGATGAAATCAACGGCAATGTGCGACCAGGGCCGACGTTGAACGGGAAGAGGCTGGAGTTCCCCCGAAGGTGGTTGGTTCGTGGTCTTGGCCCGGGCGCACACTGGGCATGCCTGGACGAACTCGTTGATGTCCCGGTCCATGGATGGCCACCAGAAGGCACATCGGATGAACCGGATGGAGCGTTGACTGCCTGGATGTCCGGCGATGGGCGAGGTGTGGCCCCACTGTATGACCTCCTCTCTCATAGTGGGAGGCACATAGAGACGTCCAGCCGGCGCACCTGCCGGTTCGTTCTCCGTTGCCTGTGCCTGGCGGACCCTCGTCTCCACCCTCGTCTCCAGTGTTTGTGAATACACTGCATTACTTTATATTTAATTTATTCCTTTTTTTTCCCATCTAGGTATGGGTTTGGGTGTGGACTGACGGGTCAGCATTTAATTACTCACCCTGGGCTAGCAGACAGCCTGATAATTCTGGAAATGTTGAGAAATGTGTGGAGATCAATTTTGCAGGTTCTTCACTTTAATATTTATATTATTTAACCCAAAAAATCAAAAACAGGGCAAGAGAAGCACAAATTATAGTTTTTGGGTTTATTACCTACAGTATCTGGCAGTGTGGTGCATATCATTGCTTTCAGAGTAGCGTTGACTGCCTGGATGTCCGGCGATGGGCGAGGTGTGGCCCCACTGTATGACCTCCTCTCTCATAGTGGGAGGCACATAGAGACGTCCAGCCGGCGCACCTGCCGGTTCGTTCTCCGTTGCCTGTGCCTGGCGGACCCTCGTCTCCAGGTCCCAACGGAGGGGTGCGACGATCTTGGAGGGTGGGAGAACAGGCGCGGGTTCCGTCCGGGGGACGTCTTCTTCATGTTGTCTGGAGAGAGCGTCTGCCTTGGTATTTTTGGACCCCGGACGGTAGGACAGGTGGAAATTGTAGTGCTCGAAGAGCAGCGCCCACCGCGTCTGTCTCGGATTGAGCTGTTTGATGTTACGGATGGTGATGAGATTCTGATGGTCGGTCCAGATGATGAATGGCTCCCTTGCGCCCTGGAGCCAGTGACGCCATTCCTCCAAAGCCCACTTTATGGCCAGCAGCTCGCGGTCCCCTACCCCGTATCGCTGCTGAGTGGTGTCAAATTTTTTGGAGAAGAAACTGCAAGGGTGCAGTTTCTGACCTGGACCTCGTTGGGAGAGAACAGCCCCGGCGCCCACGTCTGAGGCGTCCACCTCCACAATGAATGTTTACTGGCGTCTGGATGGAGAAGAATAGGGGCGGTGGTGAAGCGGTGACATAGTTGATGAAAAGCGGAGACGGCTGCGGGGTCGAGGCTGACTGGATGAGAGGGCAGATGGCTCGGTGGTGGGCATCTGACCCACAGTAGGCACAGAGTCTCTCCCAAAATCTTCGTGCCCATTCTGCAGCGGACAAGGAGGCGCGCCCTAGTTGCATGGGTTCCCCGGCTCCCGTGTCAACCACGGCGGGTGGTGGAGACCCGACAGAGTCAGTGACGGCGGGTCGAGCTTCAGGTACAGGAAGGTGAGGGAAAGGAGCTGAAGGACGTGGCGGGACGTAGGAGAGAACAGGTGAGGCAGGCGGCAGGGTGCGAGGGGCTGGCTTGGGACGAGACAGCAGACGTTGGTCGATCCGAAGGGCCAGCTGGATGAGGCCCTCCAGCGTAGCCGGTAGCTCCCGCCCCGCGAGTTCGTCTTTTAGGCGGGAAGCCAGCCCTTCGTAATAGGCTGTCCGGAGAGCGGAGTCTCCCCAGGTGGTCTGGACGGCGAGCGTGCGAAACTCCGCGGTGTAGCGGCTCACGGACAAGCGGTCTCAACCTCTCCGGCGGGGTGCTCAAAAGTGAGTCTTAGCTGGTGGGTGAACTCATTGTAAGAGTGAGCGGTGTCTGAATCTGATTTGATGACCGCCGTGGCCCACTCAGCTGCCTGCCCGGTTAGCAACGAAACGAGAAGTGCAATGTGTAGCCGATCGATGAAGTACCTGTTGGAATTAAACTCAAACACCAAATCAAGCGCTGTTAAAAACACATCACACTTTCCACCCGTGCCATTTCACTTATCCGGTAATGAAATTAATACTTCATAAGGGGGGGGGGGGGGGGTTGGTGCAGCGCTGCAGCCGTACCGACGGAGGCCCGGCTAGACGCGTCATCGACAGCCGCACGGAGCTCCACGTTCTCCCCCTTCAACTCCGCGACCTCGCGGCGCAAGGCCGCGGTGTCCCGGACGCTTAGGCGTAGAGTAGCGATCTCCGCGCTAAGCTTATCGATTAACACAGCATGCCGGTCCACCACGTCGCAAAGGCGTGCATGATCCGCTGGGTTTACCGCGCGTGACTCAGTCATTCTGTCAGTGAACTAACCTGGAGTTGACCAGAAGACTTAGCTTTAGCGGTTAGCCCGTGTAGCGTGGATGGTAAACCCAAACGCGGAAGCAAGCGAGAAGGCAGGATAACCACGCGATTTAATCTAAGGACTCCCACAACAACGGAGCAAGGGAAAAACACAAATTTAACCCGTGTCCTATAAACACACACTCTAGACAGAAAGATAACCCAAGATAGTGAGTACTCACGATTTGGAGGCGATACGAGCTGATTCGACATGGGCAAAACTCAATGACTGAGTGAGGTAGGACGCCATCTTGTCTCCTTTTATGCTTCCTGTTTTTGCAAGCTGGCTACTTCCCGGTCCTTGTGCCGGTCGTGACGCGAGTGTGTGTGACAATTGTGAAGAGAAAGTTGAGAGACACAAGACACAACAATCTGCAAAAGGATTGAGTATTGAGTGCATAACTGAACATAATTATTTGAAGGTTGACTTTTTTTGTATTAAAAACACTTCTCTTTTATTGGTTGGATGAAATATGCTATTTTTTTGAGATAGGGATTTTGGGTTTTCATGAGCTGTATGCCACAATCATCAATATTAAAACAATAAAAGGCTTGAACTACTTCAGTTGTGTGTAATGAATCTAAAATATATGAAAGTCTAATGTTTATCAGTACATTACAGAAAGTAATTAACTTTATCACAATATGCTAATTTTTTGAGAAGAACCTGTATATGAAATCATTTTTTTTTCTTTCAGGGCTCTTCACACTTGCCTTCACACGTAGTGGTGAGCTGGAATTTTAGTAGCCAACGCATTTCATACCCCTCATTGAGTACTCAATAAAAACTGATACCAAAATGTTGTATATTGCTTTTAACTATGAAAATTGTCATAAAGCAGCTTTAAAGAAACATACAAATTCCAGATCTAGCCTTTACTTGTGTAAAAGTATTACCCAAGTTATCCTTATATGATTCCAACCTCATTATATCAGTATCATAATTCTTGTCAAAAATCAGTATCATAATTCATGTCAAATTCGCATGTTATGAGGGGTTATGTTAATTAACACAGCATGTCAAACATAAAAAGAAATATACGTGTAATACTAGTTTATTATGTAATACAGGACTACTAAGTAAAATGTACTATTTTATGTTTTTTTTTAAAACTGGATTTATTGATGTGTATAGATTATTGCACACATATAAGACATTGGTAAAGGAAACCAAAAAAAGGTCATGTGTAAGGAGTACTACATCACTTTAAACACAGTTACACTGTGTTACACATCTGCTCTGTCGTTAATCCTCTGCTTTATCAAGTGTTGTAACAGCTAGCTGACTCTGTGTTTTAACTAAGAAGCCAAAAGTAGTTAGCTAGTGGTTAATGGTGTGTTTAGCTATTTTTTACTGAGATAACATGAACAGTGTACCATAATGCCAGGAGAACATAAGTGACAAAGTGTTTGTTTGTTTATTTGTTTGTTTGTTTGTGTCAGGTAACAATCTGGTGGGTGCCCAGCCAGGTAAGAGATTTATGTAACTTTTTTTTATTTTGCTGATTTTTAAATACATTAAGCATATACTGTATAGGGCTGAGGGATTGTGCAGCATAGAGTGAACAGGAAAAGAAATAGCATAGATACACATGATCTCACGTTTTTCTTGTTGTTTTCGCACACACACACACGCACACACACACACACACACACACACACACACACACACACACACACACACACATATATATATTATATATATAATTGTCATTGGCCTATGCTGTGTTGCTGACACAATTCTATGCCATTTGGGTTTTAAGGCACAGAACTGATAAATCAAAATTGAAAGTCAGAAAAAATATTGACCAGGTGATTCAGAAGCACACATAAACAGGGCAAAAACCAGCCATTATGAAAATCAGCCTTGGAAAATAGCTGGGAATGGCTGTTTTAGTATGCCCATCAATGGACCCAGCTCATAAACTCAAAAGAAATTAACAGAATTTGTATAAGACTTGTGTTAAAAAAAAAGATATCCAAAACTAGCCAAATATTTCAACTTAAAAAAAAAGTTACTCAAACATGCAGTCTGTATATATGATTCAATGCTCCCCATTATTAGCAGTTTCATATGTATTATTTTGTATATCTCTTAAGATCTAAAATGTCTGAGAAACTGGTCACAGTTAGGAACACGCTGCTTCCGGGTATTCACAACAACAGCAACCTGGGATGACTCAGAGGTAGGTAATCTCTATTACATGTGAAAACCTTGATAAAAAAAAAAAAAACTCCTAAAAACTGATTATTGTAACTTCTTCCAGAACAATTGTATCACCATGGGAGGGCATCTTGCATCTGTGCACAATGTCGACGAGTACAATTTGGTTGAGGCTTTAGTCCTCAGCGCAACTAACTCAAATCCACTAACATGGATAGGTGCCAATGACATAGTACAGGTTTGTGACACAAAGACTTGATTCCAGCCTGTTTGTGAATACACTGCATTACTTTATATTTAATTTATTCCTTTTTTTTCCCATCTAGGTATGGGTTTGGGTGTGGACTGACGGGTCAGCATTTAATTACTCACCCTGGGCTAGCAGACAGCCTGATAATTCTGGAAATGTTGAGAAATGTGTGGAGATCAATTTTGCAGGTTCTTCACGTTAATATTTATATTATTTAACCCAAAAAATCAAAAACAGGGCAAGAGAAGCACAAATTATAGTTTTTGGGTTTATTACCTACAGTATCTGGCTGTGTGGTGCATATCATTGCTTTCAGAGTAGCATGCATTCACCACGACATGACTACAACAAAACATTTAATGTGTTGACCAGATTTAGAGTTTTTGGTTTGTCCACTTTTTATTGTCTAAATTACAGTGTGCACTAGAACTGGCATGGATTCCATTTTAGATCAAATCCATCATCTGAGTGTCATATGGCCTTTTGTACAAAGCATGGTCAGTATCACACATTTCCTTTTCCTAATTTAAATAGAAACCTAGTTTAGAATCTTAAATATTAGAATCAATGAATATAAAAAATTAAAACTCAGCAACCTAGTCTAACAATGTATCACATCTTGATTTGTTAGCTTTATTAAACTCTTCTTTGATATATTTTTTATGAGTAAGGGCTTGGGTCTAGCCTTCCTGAATAAGTTCTTTCATTTTCCTGAAAGTGTATTGGAAGCTCTAATGTTTTTTCATCAATTTAGAATTTTGTCACTCTTGACCTTCACAGTTTGAGACCTGACCACAGAATCTGTGTAACATGTTGGACATGCCTTACCTATATTTAGACCACTGTAATTCCTTTGTTGCTGGTCTCATTTCTCACTTCCCCTACTGAGGTCACTTTACTGAAATTGCAGGGTTTTCATTCTTCATGTACCCAAGCTGAAAATGCCTTTTTAATGTAACAAAAGATTACTGTATTTTTATACAGTGGTGAGAAACCATATATGAACCTTCTGGAATTTAATGGTTTTCTGCAGCAATTTGTCATTCATAAAGGAATTTGTCATTTGATTGATCCTTATCTAAGTCAAGTGTATTGACAAATATAATGTACCTTAAATAATAACACTAATAACACAACTGATCCTTCATGTCTTAATTGAACACACTCATTCAAGATTCAAAATGGTAGTGGAAAAAATAAAATAACACTTGGAATTAATAACTCATTGACCCACCCTTGGCAGCAATAACCTCAACCATGCAACAGTGCTGAACATATGTAACTGTGGATTAGACCTGCACAAATTTTAGCCTATTCCTCCTGGCAGAACTGCTTTAGCTTGTCTTATTCTTTGAGTCTCATGTGTATGGCTAGTATGGTATTTGCCAAAGTTATAACTCACAACCATCCCCATGCTCTGCTTCACCTCCCATTTCAGTGTTTTACACTGTTGATTAAGCACGTATTATTTAGGTTGACGTTTGCAACTAGTCAAATTGACTAATGAATGAACCTTGTGCAGAAGTTGATAAGTTAACAAAAAGGCTTCAATTTGATAGGAAGCATGTACTGTGGAACATTGGAAAAAGATCATGTGCTCTGATGAGTTCAGATTTACCATGAACCAGAGTGGTGGAAGCATTAGTGTAAGAAGAGAGGTGGATGAGGACAAAATTGGATGGAAATGAATGTTTGAATTGATGACATTGCATAAGCTTGTCAAAACAACACCACAGCCATAATCAAAGCAAAATACTTTCCAATTAAATTAAAATTGTCATTTACTTTCCTTCTTGAAATATATTTAATGCATTCATTAATGCACTGCTTTCTGTTTACTCTGTGCAAGTCTTTGGTATTGTTTTAAACTATCTTTTTAATGAGTTAATTCAATAAAAGTAGTAGAAATACTAAAAAGGCCATATTTTTAAAAAATAGCTATACCCAATAAGTTCATGTAGAATAATGTTTCTTTTTTATTTTTCTTTAGGCGGTTGGAATGATAGGATCTGCACAAACCTCAACCCATCAGTATGTGCTAGTGAGTATTCTTCTCTCTTACTCCTCTATGTTTGAACTACAGTATATCTAATCAACATTAAGTTTCAATTAATCTACTTACATTCTGTTTGCATTATAGAATGTAATAAGAGTATTAGCAGTTATATTATAATACACTGTCAGTTTTATAAAACTTTATTAAAATACTGTTGTTATTCTTAGTTATTCTAAGTTTAAACTGCAGAGCTTTAGTATTTAGATTTAACTAGTATCCCCACCCCACCATTTTTAAGACATTAGGAGTTTGGACATACAAACAAAATCTTCTAATTAAATGTTCCCTGGTGATGCTCTGCCAGGCTTTACTGCAGCTCTCTTCACTTTGTGCTCACGCTTGCATGCTCAGACAGGTGTTTTGCCTTCCGTTTTGCCTTCCGTTTTGCAAGTGATATGCATGCTCACTTGTTGACTTTGACTCAGGCACAGCCCGATTACTGAAGATATCACAGCCATGCTGCTATTCAATACAACAGCATGACCTTACACTTTTATTTCATCCATCCCAGCAAATAACCTTTCACAACTAGCAGAACTAACCAACCATGACTGGTGGAGCTGGCAACCGATAGTTAGTGAACAACAGTAATTATTTTATGTAATTATTTTTTATCGGTACTATGTAGACAATAGTTGAGAAGTATAAAGGTGGTGGAACGAACTCCCTCTAGATGTCCGTACAGCAGAGACTTTGACTATCTTTAAACGACGACTCAAGACGCATCTGTTTCTCCAGTACTTGGACTAACCCCCCCCCCCCCAATAAATAAATAAGTAAATAAATCCCTCTTCCCAGTTGTGTTGGACTAATGGCACTTAGTTATTAACCTAGTGAACCCAGTGTAATTATCTATCCAGTGATGTAAACTTTAAAGCACTTTTTGTAAGTTGCTCTGGATAAGAGCGTCTGCCAAATGCCTAAATGTAAATGTAAGTAGTGCCCTTGATTAGGGGTTAGAGAAGGATTTGGGATTCAGCCTTGCTTTAGAAGCTAGTTAGCTTTGTAGCTTACATCAGTCATAAAATATTATTGATGATTCAAAGGTGATTACTAAGGAGAGAAAGTATTGTTTAAGGTGACAACATTATGAGATGTCTTTTCCTCCTGAAAGTGCTTTTGTGACTGGTTTTGAATGTGGGTTTTGGGATGCTCTCACTGATCCTTCCAGTACTATGGCCCATACTAACCTACTTTCATCAATCCTGGTGACAAACATTCATTCATTCATTTTCTATACCACTTAATCCTGTGTTCAGGGTCATCGGGCACTAGGCAGGGTACACCCTGGACAAATAGTTAGTGTAATTAATAATCACTAGAACACCAGTGATGTATATAGTTAAACATTGCAGTGCTGTTATGCTCTTTTATCAACACTCATGCAATGGCTCTCATGCAGTCAGATTACTCCCAATATAATCAAAGGAGTAAATATCTTGCTCCTCACAAAATATTATTAAACTTTTTGCTGTTTGGTGAGGTCATACCCAACTAAATACTGCAATTTCTAACAAACAAACATGACTATCACAGTTAATATGAAATGATGTATGTATCTTTTATTTCCTACAGTGCCAGCCCTCCCAGCTAAGATCAAATCAGGTACTGAACAACTGATTAGGAAATTAATAAGTAACATGCACAGTTCTATTTGGAAACGGAAAGGTTCCTTCTTTTAATATCATGTGTTTAATGGGTTTCTGCAGTGATTCGACTCAACATTATTTCAGAGAAAGACTTGCTGGCATCTGACATTGAAAACCTTCTCCAACAGGTAACACAATTATTCAGAAGGAAAAACATCCAGTTCACTTGGTGTTCTTCATGTCTGTTGAATACTTTGCTTGTGATGTGCATGTCTTGTCAGCAACAATAATGGATCATTAACATGGAGTTGTAGAATCTCTTCAATAACAACATATTTTCCACTATATAAGGATTAAATTAACAGAAAATATTTTTAAAAATGAACACAAACTTGATTATTCTGCTCAAGATGATTTTAAGATAAAATGTTTGGCACGTATAAAATGGAAAGAAAAAACTTATATAGTTTTGGTCACAGATAATGTGTTAAAACATTTTATACTGTAATACACAACTATGTCTGTTGTCCCTACAGGTCAGACAGAAGCTGTTAGACAGTGGAATGCCAAGTGACTCTACACTTCTCTTCCAAAGACTTTTAAACTTTAAGAAGTCAACATAAAATATGAATTTACGGGACTTTGAAATACTTAAATATTATTAAAGCTTGAATTTCAAGATTTTGAATTAGAAACAACCAATAGAACCAATAGAAAACCAATATGTACTATATGGCCAAACATTTATGGAAATTTTTGAAAATCTGCATATAAAACTTATACGTGCTTGTAGAACATGTAATTCTAAATGTTGCCTTTTACTGTTACAATAACCTCCACACATTAGTAAAGGCTTTTCACTAGGTTTTGGGAAATGGCTGTGACATGGCTGGAAAGTGGCTCCCGACTGAGGGGTCGCCTTAGCTTAATGTGGGAGCTCCTTAGTGACGGAGAGGAATTGGATACGACTAAATTAGGGAGAAAATAGCAATAGCGGGGCTTGGCACTGATGTTGGGCCAGGAGGCTTGACACATACTTGGTGTTCCAATTCATCACAAAACTATTCATTTAATCCTCTACCAATGCCATACCACTTTGTGCATCATTGCTATTTCAATGTGGAGCTGAGAGCACCAATTCTGAAAGAAGAAAATTAAGACATTTTTTTCCCTCTCTTTAGTAACAACCTGCAAAATCCTTCTATACTCATTGGGATCTCAGAAAACTTAAGCTTTGCCATACATATAATCACTGTTAATACTTTTTGGATTGCACAATGTCATAATTAATTTGATTATTAGGTTAAGTCTAATAACAGCTGTACAAGTCAGGAAAATAGATCATGCCTCTATCTATATAAATAAAAGAAAGATTTTGTCTGTACATTGGCTTGAACTTGCTCTTGCAATCATAACTTTACATTTCATACATTGGAGGACATGAAACCAGCGAGAAATTTCTGTCTGTATGTATGTCTGTTACGTAATTATGTATGATAGTTATGTGTCAGATTATGTCATAGCATCACGCAAAACTGGCTTACTTTAATGGAATTTTTATTCACTTAGATATCAATCAGAAATCAAAATGTTGAGTAAAAGTGATGTTATGAACAGTTATGTGCCAGATTTAATAATTTACATTAAAATAAGCTTCTAATAAACTACTTGTTCAGTGTAAACAAAACATCTGCACCAACAGATATTAACTAAAAAATTTTAACTCAGTATTTTTACTGGGATCAGTTCATATGTTGACCACTGAAATAACAGCACTGAATTTTAACCCACAGGAGTCATTTTAAGACAAGACTTAATCTTTATCTGATCTACTTTTTTCGATTTCTCATCTGTGATTCACTCTCCGATTACAGAACAAGAAGTGTATTTGGCTGATGATGAAAGTACAACATAGCATTAACATGGCATAGGATACTTAACCTTAACATTTTTTATTTCTAAATAAAAATCTGAAAAGTGTGGCGTGCATTTGTATTCAGTCCCCTTTACTCTGATATCCCCAACTACAATCCAGTCAAACCAATTGCCTTCATAAGTCACCTAAGTAAATAGAGTTCACCTATGTATAATTGTCCTTGAAGGTGGACAACCTCCACCACAACCGCATATGATTCCATCCATCTTCCTATCAACTCTGACCAGCTTCCCTGTCCCTGCTGAAAGAAGCATCCACACAAAATGCTGCCCGCACCATGTTTCAAGGTGGGGATAGTGTGTTCTACATGATAGTGTTTTGCATTTAGACCTAAAAGTAAAATTTTGTCTCATCTGACCAGACCTTCTTCCACATGTTTGATGTGTCCCCCACATTACTTCTTTTGGCTTTCTTTCAACAATGGATTTGTTCTTGCCACCCTTCCATAAAGGCCAGATTTTTGGAGTACCCAAATAGTAATAGTTCTCCCACTGTGGATCTCTGTGGCTCCTCCATAGTTACCATCGGTCTCTTGGCTGCTTCTCTAATTAATGTTGTTCTTGCCTGGCCTGTCAGTTTAGGTGGAAAGCCATTTCTTGGTAGGTTTGTAGTTCGGCCAGTTCAAAGTTTGGGATATATTTTTTAATAATCTAACCCTATTCAACTTCTCCAGAACTTTATACCTGACCTGTCTGGTGTTCCTTGGGCTTCATGTTGCTGTTTGTTAACTAATGTTCTCTAACAAATCTCTGAGGGCTTCACAGAACTGCTGTTTATACTGACATTAAATTACACAGGTGGACTCTATTTACTAATAAGGCTTCTGAAGGCAATTGGTTTCACAGTTAGGGGTATCAGAGTAAAGGGGAGTAAATACAAATGCATGCCACACTTTTTTTCCCCACTACTAAATAAAAAAAAAGAAAATAAATTATTTATGTGCCACTTTATGTTTGCCAATTACGTAATTACATCTTGGAATTTCATGTTTTTTTTGCATGTTGATCTGATATTCATCCAAGTCAAGAGTACTGACAAATTACATTTTCCTAAAATAATAACACAAAAACAATTCTGATCTTTCATGTCTTTATTGAGGACAATCACAAAAACCTCATAGTGCTAGTGGGAAAAGTATGTGAATCCTTGAGTTAATGACCTCAGAAAAAAAAAAAGTTTGCAGCTGTGGACTAGAGCTACTTAAAGCTGACTGATTAAAACCCCTCAAACTTCTTTGCTTACAAAAAGAATATGCTTACTGTATGTAAGCCATGCCTCACCAAAAAGAGCTTTCAGAGGATCTATGGTCAAGAATTTTTACATAAAAGGGTTAAAAAAGTTATTTCAAAGACTTTAGAAATTCACCAGTCTACAGTTAAAATTCAAGATTCAACATTCAAAGAACTTTATTAATCCCAGAGGGAAATTGCTAATTGTTAAGCAAGTAGAAACAGTTTGGGCCTGTGACTAATCTACCAAAAAGTGGGAGCCCAGTCAAAATGAGCACAGTGAGAACTCATGAATGAGGTAAAGAACCAACCCCGAGTGGCAGCCAAAGATTTGAAGGCATCATTGGAAGTGGCTAACATCTGTGTTCATGAGTCTAGAGTATGTAAAACATGGAACAAATATTAATATCCTGGAAACTAAAGCACTTCATGGGTTGTCCCTCTAGCTTCCAGGTAAGTCTAGGGTTAGAAAAGCATTTAGATCATAAAAAACAAAATCTGTTTGATAAGATTTACTTGTATAAATGAAATGAGCTATAGTGCTGCTTATTAGTTGTGGCAGGGGTAGCTCAGTTGTTGTGTCTTAGTTGTTGGACCACTGCTCAGAAGTTCCCAGGTTCAACCACCTACTACCACCAAGTTGCCATTATTGGGCCCTTGAACAAGGTTCTTAAGTATCAACTTCTCAGGTGTATTAGATAAAAATGCAATTCGATCTGGAAAAGATCATTTGCCAAATGCTGTAAATGTGTAAAGGCATAAACATAGCCTGTAGTCTGTAGTCACCTGCAAAACCGTGGTTAGCTGGCCAACAGAGACACCTAGAGGCCTAAATCAAAACAGCAGGACAAAATTAATTAATCTCACAGTAATACTGAATGGTGGGTGTTCTTTTAATTAGTGTGGTAACCTCACTACAATCATTATTGCACATTTTAGTGCAAAACCTTTAACAATTAATGCTGCACTGGTGTAAGTCCTCCCTTGTGAAATGGTTTGCTATTACTTTTCTAAGGAACCCACAGACATTTTCTATATCACAAGTGGTGATATAGAGCATAACAGAGCATAACTGTATGTATCATTCCACTTCACGGGTGATCTAGCAGTTAGAATTACCCTAACTGTCAGTTGCCAACGTGGGTAAAAGGAGGTCTGTATGATCCGCAGTATATTGAAAAGAGGGGAGAGCAGCTGCATGACAAAACCCATATTCAAAACCAGTCAAAAGCACTTTAAGCAAGAAAAAAAACATCTGCTAACATGTCATGTCATGTTAAATAACACTGTCACATCAGTGTTGTTTTGTTTATGGCTAATGCACGCTACAAAGTTATTTAGCTTCTAACACAATCCTAAATCTCAAATTTCTATCTTTGTGTGTGGAACAAGGGAATCTTACATGCCACATAACTCGCAATAACAAAGTTTTTATGCTATGTGATATTCAACCAATAAGTCCTGGAATTAGTTGATATTCTAAAGCAGAATAAGTGTAAATACAAATAAATCAAAATTTCTCAGGACTGCCAACCACTCCACAGTTTATTCTTTTCATCTTTTGGGCTGCGGTGTGAATGCAGTGAATCATTTGGTACCATGCCACACAGAAAGAATTAAAAATATATTTATTTTATTTTATTTCCATTTTATTGACTAAAAGAGTCTATTACTCAGAGACAGAGTGTATCAGTTTGATAAATAATCAAATCATGTTCCATTCACTTCCATCTGGACCTCTTTCTCACACTTGCCTCTGTTTCAGTTTTGATGCGCGTTAAAAATTAAGCTAATGTTACCAGCTAAACTCTAGCTAAAATTTGTTTAAAAACTCATCTTTTAAAAGGTAAAAAGGCCCAATGATGACACAGCAGGAAAAAAAAGAAATTTAAAAGAATATACCAAGAGTCGTCCCTAAATTACGGGCTTACCACAACTGGTCCGCCTTGTACTTCCTGTTGAGAAATGGCTTGCGTTATTATTGCACACAAAGAATAGGTTAGCAGTGCCATTTGCTAGTGGTGCCACAAGCAAAGGTAGCGTAGTGCACCTCACTCACTCAACTTCCCTCGACAGGCACTTGGAAGCAAATACCATAACAGAAAATATCTGTGACCACTTCCACTGGCCAGATCTTAACGCTTAGGTGAAGCATTTCTTCCAGTGCTACCTCAAGTGCCAGAAAACCGCACCAGCAAAGTCCGCTCACACCTTGTTAACAAGCCATTTCTAAGGCTTTAAGACTCCAATGACCCACGGTGAGAGCCATTATCCACAAATAGAGAAAACCTGAAACAATGGTGAACTGTGGTGTGTGCTCCCAGGAGTGGCAGGCCCTACAAAATTATTCCAAGAGCACAATGACCAGAAAAAAGCACACAGAACAACATCTAAAGAACTGCAAGCCTCATTTGCTTCAGTGAAGGTCAGGATTCATGATTTAACAATAAGAAACAGACTGGCATCCATGGGAGAATTCCAAGGCAAAAGCCACTTCAGACCAAAAAGAACACAACGTCTTAGCTCACATTTGCCAAAACCATCTTCATTATTCCCAAGACTTTTTGACAAATATTTTGAGACAAAAGTTGACTTTTTTGGGAGATCATACTTGATCTGGTTCTGGAGTGGCCTAGTCACAATCAGGACTAAAATATGATTGAGATCTTTAAACAGGCAGTTCATGCTTGAAATGTGCCTGAATTAAAACAATTCTGCATAGACAAGGCATAGAAGAGTGGGACACAATTCCTCCACAGTAATGTGAAAGACTCATTGCCAGTTATAGCAAAAGTGTTTGCTCTCTGTCTTTGCAACTTTTTACTATTTGATGCACGTGTGAAGCACATGTGTGCTGTACTGTTACATGTACATTACAGCACAGGGAAATTCTTTGTTAACATATTCAATTCAATTCAATTTTATTTCTATAGCGCTTTTAACAATTGTCATTGTCTCAAAGCAGCTTTACACAATCAAAAGAATTATTTAAGTTTGTACATATTATACATATTCTTATGCTTATATACATATGCTTGTTATAGGAAGGAGGGGCCAGAATGTAGGGTCAAGCTTGAAAAAACACCTGGAGCAGAGAGGGTTAAGGGCCTTGTTTAGGACAGGAATTTCTGAAAAAGGAGTTGTGAACATGACAAAAAGCAGATAAAATACATGTCATCATTTAAGACATACTTATTTCTGTTTGCTTTCTCTGCTTATTGATTTTAAAATTTATTTATTTATTTATTTCAGTAAAGGAAGTGTGGGAGAATTAAATAAAGAGTCAATCTTTTCCCATAATGGGCAAATATTATTTAACATAAAAATAATAATGAAAGAAAATAATACAGAATCTGTTTTGTGGTGTGCAGTATATAAAAAAATAAAAGCAAACATCTAGCAAAGAAAATACAGAATTAGCAATTTTTCCAAACTCAGTCTTAAGCGCTATGCATGCTCCAATAAACCAAACACACCAGTGGACCTCGTATAGCTTGCAAGTTCTGATGTATTAGCTTACACTATGCTTACACTATAACAGTTGTACCTCAAAATCTTGCAACCATACAAATTACTGGAAAACACTACGCATGAAGCCCATCACCATATTAATGCCCCGCCCTTCCCCCAAAAAAACAAAACAAAAACAACCTCCCAACAGTGTTTGATTGATGGTACTTAGTTAGTAATCTAGTAATCCACTGTAAGGATCAATCTAATGACGAAAACTTCAAAGCACTTATCCAGATTAAGTCTCTCTGGATAAAAGCGTCTGCCATATGCCAAGAGTTAGTGCCCTCGATTAATTCATGACCAGGTTACTCTTAACCTCCTTTACTGCTTCACGGAATAGTGTAGAACACAGACTGCAGAACCGTTGAGTGTCTGACAGAAGCTGATTCCAAAACAAACTACGGGCTCATAATATCTTTTAAATGCTGTCCTGCATTTGGTCTCTTGCTTCATTCTTTGTGCAGTCACAGGAAGACCCCACATTAGAGGTCTGCATTCCCGCGCCTCTCCCACAGAACCCGCGGGACCCGACAAGATTTTTTGAGGCGCAGGAATAAATTTACAAACAAAACGCGGTAACGGTCGGAAACTGGTGTAATTTGGACGGGAGTGGGCGGTCTAATAATATACTGTTTACATCTGTCAGATGTCATTTTTGTTTTCAGCTACACCTTTCCTAAGCTACCGTGTTGACAAAAATTTTGTACATTGTTTCTACATTTTTTTCCCCTGCAACACATTTTCCGTATTACCCATTCTTGACAAGAAGAATAAAAATAAAATATATTGTTGTACAACCTACAGTTTTTTTGTTATCCCTCTTTTTCGGTTTAAATGTGAGATTCTGGAAACACATAGACCTGAGGCGGGAGCGGTCGGGTCTGGAAGAAAATTATTCTAAGCGGGCAGCGGGTGAACAAAGAGTGATATATAGCGGGAGCGGGCGGGTGTGGGACTAAAAAAACAGTCCCGCGCAGACCTCTACCGCACATGGTCAACATCAGTCACTGACTCAGCGCCTTGTGGGCTGTCTGCCTTTGTTTTGGATACCTAGTTCCAGCACCACATTACCATTGCTCATCTCCATCAAAACCACATCCTCATATGAATCATCTGACTCCATTCCCTTACATCAACTCTGTAAACCCTCTTTGTTGGCCCTCCCTCCACAGGCTCTACCGTATAGGTATTGCCAAAAATGTCTACTACCCGAAAGACTCTTGTTATGACCTAATGGTCTGTTTCTCAAGTACAACAGTGAACCTCCTTCAATACATGGACAAAACATTCTGTCTTTCTGCAATTCAATATGCTCAGTAGCTTTCTGTCCAGAATATTCTCTTGCCCTGGTATGCACGCCACTCTTTTGGTGGACTGCTAACCAGCCATGCTTTTTGTCAAAAGCCTGCTCTCGCCCCATAGCACATTCTATGGCTAGTGTGGGTTAATGCCAAACAATAGATAATGCGGGGAATAGCCTGTTGTTGCATTGTAGGCATAAATAAATTCTGGCAAATATTCTGGCCCACAGCGCTCCTTTTCCAGTAGCAAAATGGGTAACAGGTCATGCAGCCACCTGGTCCTGTTCTGAATGCAGTCACTCTGGAACGCATGAAACATTCCCTAAACAATACGTTAGCTGTAGCCAAGAATGACTTCAGTCCATCAGTGGATGAACCTTTGGTTGCAGAATTTCAGTTAACACACAACACTGACAATCTTTAATCCATTCGGCAATATCATTGTGCATATCTATTAGCTCAGCAAGTGCAAGGTACATTCAATGCCTTGATGGCCATAAAGTTGTGCACACAGTCCAGGACTGGCATCTTCAGGCTACAAGAGCCGATAACATTTCCCATCTCTAAGCTCCCTAATTACTCAATACAGTAAACCCTGACAATCCCTGCTACTATTCTAATCCTTTAACATGGACTGAACAGGTTTAGGCAAAGCCTAAATGCGCTCCTTGCTTTATGGTCTCTTCATCTGCTTTCACAACCATCTAAATACACTAAGCACAGGATCCTGCTGTTGCAAGGTGCGTAACTCATCAGGTAAATAAAGTTGAAAGGTCGGTGTACTGTGCGCGTTCTTACCATGCGACCGGGGGTGGGGGGGGGGGGTGTTGCGCGTTCCGATCATAAAAATAGAGTAACGAGGCCTTTTTCAAAATGTAAGGAGTAGAAAGTACAGTTAATTGCTTAAAAATGTAAGGAGTAGAAGTAAAAAGTCAGCTGAAAAATAATTACTCCAGTAAAGTATAGATACCCAAAATTTCTACTTAAGTAAGGTAACGAAGTATTTGTACTTCGTTACTTGACACCTCTGCAAATACATAGCATGATGTGGCGGTGTGTGTCTGCACTGAAAAGGACAGGCGGGGTTATAGACACAGCACAAAGAGAGACAGAGAAACAAGAGGGAGGGAGACGAGAGGAGAGAGAACTGGAAAAAGTGTGAAAATGAGTGACAGCAGCGAATGCAGTAAAATTTGGAATACTTAAAAAGTTTATAAATAAAATATATACTATCAGAGATTTTTAGACCTTTTTGTCTAACTGAGATGAGTCTTTGTTTTTGTACTTTATAATTTATTTTTTGTACCACTCTGCACCATGTGTATAATAAGCAATAATAAATATTTGATATAATGTGTTTTTTTTACATAAGTAATTTATTTCACATTATTTTTTTTTATCATAAATTAATATAAATATATTACAACAAAAAATATAAGGAGCTACTTGTGAGCTGAAAGAGCCGGCTCTTTTAAAAAGATGTATGCAGGTTAAGGAAAATTATTAATGCAAAATATAAAGAAAAAATAAAACAAATTAACCTGCACTTTGCCTTTAAAAAAAAGTAAAAATAAATCCTGACAGAAAAGTGTTTCCGTTTATGCGCACAGGCGCTGTGTGTGTGAAGCTAGTCCCACACACACATACATTAACGGAAAAACTGTCAAAAAAATTGTCTAAATAATTACCAAGGAACATCGCTAATGACATTCGTGTGAGCTCATACTAACGGAATATTTGCTGTAAAGTAAAACAAACAAACAAATGAACCTGCACTTTACTTTTGAAAAGAATCATGACAGAGCAGTGTTTCTGTGTAAGCAGTGGCGGTTTTAGGTATGGGCGAACTGGGCAGCCGCCCAGGGCGGCATTTTTTTTATGTCACGTGGGGGGCGGCACACGAACCTGGAGTAAAAAATAATAATCTGTGCCGCTAAGTGATTTTCTATTGTCTGTGATACCTGCCCCCGCACCGCCCCTGAATGGAGCCGTACAGAAGCTGAGTGAGCTGAGAGGACCGGGAAGAAGGAGATATGGGTTGAGCAAGTGGAGAGGGGATGACGAGGGGCGGGAGCGGAGAGAGGGGGGAGGGGGGGGGGGTATGTGTTGAGCGAGCGGAGAGGGGAGCGAGCGGAAAAGAGAGCGGATGGGGGGCGCAGAGTACAGTTCACCTCTCCCAAATGAAGCGGTCAAAAAGGGGGCTAAATTATGTCTACCTGACTTTCTTACAAATAATGCACATTTCATTCAAAATATCATAAACACACACCAATAATTTGCACTTTTTAAAATATATTTAATTGTGTGAAATGGCTAATAAAAATAGGTAATAAAAAACGAGTATGATGTGGAGGTGAATTGGTTTAGTCTTGACTTCTGGTCGTGAGTGACAGCGTTGGGGGAAATCTGCTGATTGTTGAATCGTCGATAGTAACACAGCGATGGAGAAAAAAAGGCCAAAGCTGTCAGGTGCCCAATTTAGATAAAAAAGAAAAGAAGATGAGGAGAAACGGGCAAAAGATAAAGGTATGCAACAATGTTCTCTCTGTATGATTAAGGTATTCATGGCATTATGTTAATTAGTGGCCTCCCCTGCCATCAAAAATCATGAGCCTCTTTGAGCTTATCACTTTTATGCACGATAAGGATCTACAGTATCTGAGATCTACCCCAACTTTTGGACTGCTCTCAGGATTGCACTTACATTGCCAGTGACTGTAGCTCAAGCAGAGAGGAGCTTTTCCAAACTCAGGTTAATCAAGATATACCTGAGGTCAACCATGTCTCAGGAACGGCTCACTGGCCTTGCTGTCATAAGCATAAATCATGCAATAGGGGAGCAGATCTCATATGGTGCCATTATTGATGACTTTGCATCTAGAAAGGCCAGAAAAGTCAGAATTTAGATTCATTTTGTGGTATCTGTTCTGCAGTGAATTAAATAAGTTATTTTTCTTTAGTGTGATTTGTTCTATATTTATGTAATATTTGTTTGTACACATTATATTTATTTAAGTTATGAGTAGTTTAATAAAACGTGTGGTGTGTACAAAATGTGAAGTTTTTTTTTTGGGGGGGGGTGGGGGGGGGTTTGGCGCCGGGAGGGAGTCTCACCCAGGGAGCAATTTAGTGTAGAACTGCCACTGTATGTAAGGATGTAATTCGCAAACCACACCTACCTTTTTGGCTTGTTGATTCTTACTGCTGATTGGTCAAGACATCTGTCACTCAAAATATACAGGAAGTACTGCAGTCACGGACATTTAGATGTATTTTCATTTAAGAATTAATTTCATGCTTTAGGATTATACAGCACTTTGGTCAACAAAGTTGTGGTAAATGTGTTAAAAAAATTATTCGGACTTCACTTGATTTTACTTCGTGTATGTCATGAGTGACAGATGTCTCATCCAATCAGCGATAAGAAACTATACCTACCCTATCCGGTTTGACTGAATTGTTTTTTTATTTGGTATTTTGTTTCTGGGGTCCGTTCTTGGTACGTCGCTTGACACATCCGAGATGAATTGACACATCTAAGATGAGAACATCGTTCTAATTATGATGTGGCTAATTTGGTTCTTCGAGCACACCTGTTGTTGACGATTAGTATGGTTGGATTGAGTTGTCTAGGATTATTGCGCGTTCGTGCGTTGGTTTAAAAGGCGATATGAATAGACAGCAGAAACACTGATCATAACCCCTTCGATTGGTTGACGAATTGGCAAATGAGCATGCTCAAAAAAGAGCAACATGCTGCCCATGTTACATGATATTTTATTTATTTGTATTAATTGCTCTTTTTGTCATCTTTAATGTCAGAGCCAGCAGTGGACCCATGGGAACATGGAAACAAGTAAAAGTGAAATACAAGAACATCTTACAAAATGGTAATCTTAAGCGTAGTTATCTTCATTTTCTTTTAAGACACTGGTAAATCAAAGTGTTTCATGGTTTAAAACAGCAACCAAGAAAAAGGCGGAACAGAAAAAAACAGGTGGTCTTCCAACACCCTCTCCCTATACCCCAGCAGAAGAGCTAGCCCTTGGTTTCAATAGTAACAGACCAGTTGTGGAGGGCATCCCTGGGGGTGAGAAAATTACCTCCACTTATATACTGTAGACGCAATCGGGGGATAGAATGTTACATATTATTAGACACACACTGCGATTAACACACAAATGATGAAATTTATTATTTTGTTTTGAACTTCTCAGCCACCATAGAAAACATATAAGTCTAAGGCCATTTCCACACATAGCCGGGTATTTTTAAAAACGGAGATTTTTCTTGCGACCTACGTTTTAAAAATATTTGTCCGCATGTTAAGTGCTGTTAGGAGCCTCCCTAATCAACAGGGGACCAATCAGTTCACTAACATAATGTGTGAGTAACTGCGGATGTATGTACACGCATGTAAAAATTCTAATACGCAACGTTAACACAGTCACTAGTTTACTGGACGTATGTACTAGGAATGTAACGGTATCAAAACTTCGCGGTACGGTAATACCTCGGTATGAATGGCATGGTATGGTATTTATTGAATCATTTACAGGAAAAACAAAACTAATGAAGAGACTCGAAAAAAGTGCCAGAAATGTTTATTAAACAATATACATGAACACTGAACATATCAATGGCATACAAATTAGCCATCTATCTGTAAACTTAGGAACAGAAACTTAAATTTTTCAATTTTAATAACAAAAAATTATTAAACCATGTAAAAAAAAATAAAGTTTCAATTTAGTATTCTTGAAAACTCAGAAAAAAATGGCAGCCTACTTATTGCAGCTGGCCCATGTGCAGAATGAGAATTTTTGCCAAATCAATGATGCGAATCAGAAATATAGTTTCCATACCGGATCGGTCGTGACCCGGGTTAACAATGACCGCCACCGGTGCTGTTGACCTACAATGGAAATTGGGCTACTGTGGAGGTATGGAAGTGCTTAGGAGAGGTGGCAGTAGAGTTTCTGACTAGTTTGTTTAACAATATCTTGGAGAGTGAAAATATTCCAGAAGAATGGAGGAGAAGTGTATTGGTGCCAATTTTTAAGAACAAGGGAGATGTGCAGAGCTGTGGCAATTACAGAGGCATAAAGCTAATGAGCCATACAATGTAGATGTGGGAAAGAGTAGTGGAAGCTAGGTTAAGGTGAGGTGAGCATTTGTAAGCAGCAATATGGTTTCATGCCTAGAAAGAGTACATCAGATGCAGTATTTGCTTCGAGGATGCTGATGGAGAAGTACAGAGAAGGTAATAAAGAGTTGCATTGTGTCTTTGTAGATTTAGGGAAAGCGTACGACAGGGTGCCGAAAGAGGAGCTGTGGTGTTGTATGAGGAAGTCTGGAGTGGCAGAGAAATATGTTAGAGTGGTGCAGGGCATGTATGAGAGCGCTAAGACAGTGGTGAGATGTGCTGTAGGTGTGACAGAAGAGTTCAAGGTGGAGGTGCGTCTGCATCAAGGATCGGCTCTAAGCCCCTTTTTGTTTGCTCTGGTGATGGACAGGATGACAGATGAGGTTAGACAGGAGTCTCCATGGACTATGATGTTTACAGATGACATTGTGCTTTGTAGCGAGAGCAGGGAACAGGTGGAAGAAAATTTGGAGAGGTGTAGGTATGCTCTGGAAAGCAGAGGAATGAAAGATATCCGCAGCAAGACGGAATACATGTGTGTGAATGAGAGGAACCCAAGAGGAACGGTGAGGATACAGGGAGCAGAGGTAAAGAAGGTGCAGGACTTTAAGTACTTCGGGTCAATGGTCCAGAGCAACAGAGAGTGTGGAAGGAGGTGAAGAGGCGGGTACAGGCAGGTTGGAATGGGTGAAGAAAAGTTTCAGGTGAGAATGAAAGGAAGGTGTACAGGACAGTGGTGAGACCAGCGATGTTCTACGGTTTAGAGACAGTGGCACTGAAGAAAAGACAGGAGGCAGAGATGGAGGTAGCAGAGCTGAAGATTTTGAGGTTCTCCTTGGGAGTGACAAGCATGGATAGGATCAAGAATGAGTTCATCAGAGGGACAACCCATGTGAGATGTTTTGGAGATAAAGTCAGAGAGGCCAGATTGAGGTGGTTCAGAGGAGAGAGTGTGAATATATCGGTAGAAGGATGCTGAGGTTGGAACTGCCAGGCAGGAGGTCTAGAGGAAGACCAAAGAGGAGATTTATGGATGCAGTGAGAGAGGACATGAAGTTAGTTGGTGTGAGAGAAGAGGATGCAGAGGATAGGGTTAGATGGAGGCAGATGATTCGCTGTGGCGACCCCTGAAAGGGAACAGCTGAAAGACAAAGAAGAAAGAAAATTGCTAATTGTAAAAGTCCTTTCATTGTCGTTTTTTTGTTGTTGTTTTTTGTACAGGTCCTTCTAAAAAAATTAGCATATTGTGATGAAGTTCATTATTTTCTGTAATGTACTGATAAACATTAGACGTTCATATATTTTAGATTCATTACACACAACTGAAGTAGTTCAAGCCTTTTATTGTTTTAACATTGATGATTGTGGCATACAGCTTATGAAAACCAAAAATCCCTATCTCAAAGAATTAGCATATTTCATCCAACCAATAAAAGAAAAGTGTTTTTAATACAAAAATAGTCAACCTTCAAATAATTATGTTCAGTTATGCACTTAATACTTCCATAGCCGGACTTGGCTGTACGTTTTGCTAGAAGTTTCATGGAGAGGGAGTGCAAAATTGGGGGAGATGAAGCCACCTACAGTAGTCCTGAATCAGAACATTTTGAATTAGACCTTTAGATGTCATTGTTGGACAGATGACCTTGGATCTGTAGCAGCACGTGGCTGCAGTTTTCAATGAAAGGTTCCATGGCATTTACCTTTATTCCACATACTGTACATGTATGTACTTAATTACAAACTATCATCATTTTCAAACCAAGATCAGTAATGTGTCTTTACTGTACATGTATTCACTCTTGTTAGTACAATGCAGAACTATACAGAATTTTTATCTTCAAACACTTGCTTCTATCTTTAATCCGAACAAACTGGAGCTAGAGCCTACTCCACTGTGTGTGTGTGTGTGTGTGTGTATATGTGTGTGTGTGTGTGTGAGAGAGAGAGAGAGAGAGAGAGAGGTTTCTAACCTTATTATAGTATAAAATATAGAGGTAGGATCTATTTTCATGACTATATAGCTATTATTAGACCTAACCTAATAATCTAATTAACTATAACATTTCTATGCAATCCTTCATGCCTTTTTTATTTTAAAATGAATTAATAATGAATAAAAAAAATATGATTAGGGGAAAAGTATTAACAATAATTATTAAATAATTATTATAATAATTATGGCACAGCTTAATCTTACTGAGATCCCAATGAACCCAAAAGGCTTTTACAGGAAGTTACTCAGGAGAAAGTCTTCATTTCCTATTTTCATAGTTCCTATTTTTTTGCTCTCAGCTCCACATAGAAATAGCACTGATGCACAAAGTGGAAAATAGTGGTTACAGGATTAACATTTACAATATGGACAATATGAATACCTAATAATTACACTATCTGCTTCTTTTTAGGATCACCCAAACTATTCCTACAAGTTGAAAGCACAAAACTATTTAGGAAGTCTTTATATGCTGTAGCATTGAATTTTACCTGCACTGGAACTAGAACTAGTTTTCAGTATGAAAAAAATTGAGCTCAGTGAAGACATGGTTTACCAAGAATGGAGGAGAAGAACTAGGACTGCGTGTCCTATACGCAGGTGGTCCATTAAACATAAAGTACATGTAGATGTTTTCAGTCTCTATTTCTAAAGTATGAAATTCAAATTTTAATAATATCTCACTATTTTAAAGGTGTACATTCTATGTTGAGATCTTAAAAAGCCTTTGCAAGAGAAGGGTGGAGTCGGTTGGCATCCCACTGTCTAACAGCTTTTGTCTGACCTGTAGGGACAACAGCCATAATTGTATATGACAGTATAACAACAATAACAAACAAATATATATATATATATATATATATATATATATATATATATATATATATATATATATATATATATATATGTGTGTGTGTGTGTGTAACAAACCATAAAAAATTTTATATGACATTCACCCTGAGCACAATAATCAAGTTTGTGACTGTGACAAATGATTTGTGTTACTAAAGAGAATGATTACAGTAAAGAACTCATGATCCCAAATTGTTGTTGACAAGACATGTACTGTATAACACATGCAAAATATTTGAAAGACTTGAAGAACACCAGAGTGAACTGAATGTTTTTCCTTCGGTTATTTGTACGTTACCTGTTGGAAAAGGTTTTTAATGTCAGATGCCAGCATGTCCTTATCTGAAATTATTTTGAACCGTATTACTGCAGAAAGAAAATTTGACATTAGAAGAAGGAAACAAATTTCCAAAAAGAAACTTTCATTGTTACTTTCATCAATTTCTTAATCAGTTGTTCAGTACCTGATTTGATCTTAGCTGGGATGGCTGGCTCTGTAGGACATAAAAGATACCTTTTTATTACATTATTTAGAAATTATTTAGGTGGGATAAAGAATAATGATCGGTGCATATCCAAAATATGCATCACCTCAGAAAACAGAAAAATGTCCAGTGTATTCATATTTTGTGTGAGGAGAGTAGTGATATTTTCATGAATCTGAGTTTTCATGAGTCTGTTTTTTCTGTGTTATAGTTAATCTAATAGAAAATCTAATTAAAAAAAATTTAAATTGAAATCTCTCATTCCGGTCAGTATTCAAGACACTAAGGCACTCCAGATAATGCTCAAGTGCATCCTGTTTTCTTTGATTATCATGAGATATTCCAAACCCACTATATATCTTATACAGCAATTTGCAGCCTGCTGATGTTAATTCTCGTTATACAACAGTTAGTAGGAGTTGAGTAATATGATTGGATGAGACACATTCCACAAGATGATAATACAGCATAACATAACTGCACTCTGCACCACAGGCATTCTAATAATGGTTACGCTAACTGTCAGTGAAAGTAGTTCAGTCGTTACAGTCGACAGTACTGAGGACAGAGAAGCTGTCTGCCAAAACCCACGTTCAGAACCAGACACGGAAGCACTTTCAGCAATCAAGAATCAAGCAACCAACAACCAAGACCAACTTAACTAGAATACATATGGAGGGTTTATCTAAGTTGTAAACCATCTGAAAGTCTTAAACTGTACACTTTCATGGGAAGGATAGAGTATGGACAAGAGAAGCAGTTGTCCATTATCTGAAGCATACATCCCATCATATAGATAATATGGCTGTCATGGAACTGGTTCAATTGTATTTACAGTATGGATGGTATGATTGCTAATGCAAACAGTACAATGAGTAACCGAAGGCATACTTCATAAACAAGCCAATGCTTTTTTAAGGCAAAGTCAACAACAACTTAAGGCAATGTCAACAAGTACGCATACATATTACTTGCGAAACTGAACGCAAAACCAAAGGCAAAACATACATAGAGCAAGTCAATGTAAGCAGGAAGTAAAGAGAGTTTCAGTAAAGCCTGGTAGAGCATCAACAGGGAACAACCCCAGCATCTGATTATGTCTTTGGTTTCCAACATCAGGATTTGCCTCCAAGTATTTAAACTTATACTGTAGCTTTAGGGTGGTTAAAGCTAAAAGTCTGCACTTTGAACTCAAAATAATTTTTTTAACTCCCAATATACCACAGCTAGAATAATAAACAGTCAAATGTTTATGAACCTGACTATGTACATTATTATAATGATATAATCACTATTATTTTTAGGGTAAACAGAATGTCTGTAGATTTAAACTTAATGTTACAAAGAGGAAAGACAGAAGAGGAAGTGCATGAAATACTTACTACTACATATTGATGGGCTTAAAGTTGTGCAGGCTATATCGTTCCAACCACCTAAAGAAAAGAAAAATGATAAACCACATTATTATACATAAACTTCATAGGGTATAGAAGTGTGCAGCTATATTAAAAAATAAATAAATAAATCCACGCATGGCCTTTTCAGTATTTCCATTACTTTTTTGACCTGAATTAAATCATTAAAAAGGCAATGAAATTTTTTTAATAATTCTGTCCTGTGATTTTTCTGTGGAATATGTCTGATTATACAAACTCCATTTCTCAGCAAGTGATATGTCATGTGTGTTCAGTTTGTGATAAACATGAGTTTGTGATAAACATGATGACATGAGAAATATCTATTCTAAAAATCTATTTGCAGATTGCAACATAATCTTAAAAAAAGCTAATTTGTAACAATTTCTATAATGCAAATTCTATAAAACATTATAAGGCTGAGGATTTACATTAAAAGAAATTTAATTACAATTCATAATCAATTAGGTTAATTTTCTGTTGGATTTTTTTCCTGTTTCAATGCACAACAGTCTGCTTTTTTCTGCCTGGTCCAATTCCTCAGGAGGAGTGTTTATATAATGGCTTAAAACACTGAAATGGAAGGTGAACCTGAGGAAGAGGATATTGAGTAATAAGTTTGTCAAAAACAAGTGCAAACCTTTTACTCCGTTTACCAGAGACTGGTTAAAAAACTTAAATATATTAACCAGCCTAAGACAATCTTGGGAGACAAGCATTCGTTTGCATGCAGAATATTCCAGTCAGGTCTTTGATCACACTGTGGAGGCCAACAGTGACCTCATTCAAAACAGGACATCCCACCAAAATTGATGAAAAAACATATCATGGCTCCCAGTGCACCTGCAGGAACATTAAATAGGATCATTCCCCACATGTGACAATCTCTTGTATTCTTTATATCTCACGGTTGTGGGGTAGGCTAGACACAAGCCTTTACTCATAAAATAATGAATAAAAAATATAAGCCTGCATAACATTTTGTCAAAACAATGTGGTAGAATGTGTTCTGGTTTGATGTGACCAAGGCAGAACCAGGCCCGATTTAAATCCTATTGAAAACCTGTGGAATGACTTCAAAGAGTCAGTTTACAGAAGATCCCCTCACAATGTAATGGATTTGGAACATTTTGCAAAGAAGAGTTGAATGAAACTATCAAATCAAGATGCGATACATTACTAGACTCTAATAAATAAGTGCTGTATTGTTACTGTAGCTAAACATACTTTTAAAGTACTTTTTCCTTAAAAAAAAGTTTCTTTCATCTTGTTCCCTGCTGCAGTGGGGTTGTCATTAAAAAATTGTAAATAAACAGAAGGTTTGTTAATTTTTAAATATTTATTGATTTAGTATTTCAGATTCTGCACTGTCTCTAGGGTTAGGGTTAGCTAAAAGCAAATATGTTATTGACCATGCTAACTGCTTTGTACAATTTCTTACATTCAAAACATTTATTTATGCACGTCACTGATGCCACTCAAATGGCTGATTTGGATAATTACATAAATAAGCAGGTATACAGGCAATGAGGCATTAAAGTGCCTCATTAGACTAATTTGTAATGGCAATTGTTGTACTTTTTGTGCTGCTTTATTCATACTGTACACTGATTTGTGTACTTAAACAAGAGTCTTTTGTATGCAACAGGGCACTAACCCCAAATAGCCTTGAGACTGATACAGAATGGAGTTGTATGTTGTAACCTATTGCGCTTCTTTAGAATGAGGTGTCCAATTTATTTAATGAGGTGTACGTGCATTGTAGTGGATTTCTGTACGACATATGAAATACGTTATTGTAGCCATGCCCAAGAAAATTAATGCTTCTCCGAAAGACAAATGATGTGCAACACACAACGAGGTAGGTAATAAACTGAAAGCTATAATTTGTGCTACAGTTTTTTTTTGCCATGTTATAGTTTTCATGATCGTAATATAAACATTAAAGTGCAGAACCTGCATAATTCATCTGCAGACAGTGCTCTTTATTTCCATAATTATCTGGCTGTCCACTAGCCCACTTTGTGTAAATAAATGCCGACCCATCTGTCCACAACCAAACTGCATTCTAGAGGGAAAAAAAAAATAGGTTAAATATAAAGTAATGCAATGTATTCACAATTGTGAATCGTGTATTTGTGTCACAAACCTGTACTATATTATTTGCACCTAGCCATGTCATTGCATTTGATTTAATTACACCTAGGACTAAAGCTTCAAGGTAAGCGTACTCATCTCCATTGTGCACAGATGCAAGATGTGCGTCCATGGTGATACAAGTTTGCTGCAAGTAATTACAATAATCAGTATTTATTATTTGATTTAAATAATCCTTATTATTAAGGATTTCACATGTAATAGGATAGATTACCTCTGAGGCATTCCAGGTTGTTGGTGCTGTGAACATCATGAAGCAGCGTGCTCCAAACTGTATCCAGTTTCTCTTACATTTTAGATCTTAAGAGATATACAACATAATAAATATGAAACTGTTGATGATGTGGAACAGGGACTCATACATGCAAGGACTCATACATGCAGATTGCATGTATGAGTACTTGTGGTAGTTTTAGTCTAAATAGAAAGTAGAAACTTCGTTATTCATATACATTTTATGACTTCATTATTAAGTAAAAAAAAACAATATTAATAATAATAATAATAATAATATAAAACCATTAATACAATTAATAATCTTACATAAAAAATATATGTAGCCCAGAAAAAAAAGCATCATATTATGTAAAATACCAAAAAAAGCTTCTGGATTTTGAATAAAAAAGAAGCAGGTGTGACAAAGTCCTCAGATCTGTGTCTGCTTCAGCAGGATGCTCAGTAAAACTAAGCAGAAAATTTTCTTATAAAACTGTGCAAAATTGGACCTGATACAGTGAAACCTCTGATTACGAGTAACACAGTTTACGAGTGGTCCGCAAGACAAGCAAAGATTTTTAATACATTTTGACTTGAAAAACGAACAAGTCTTGGTTTACGAGTACCGAGTATCATGTATCACACATGAGCTTCACGTTTTGACGACAAGCATCATGTGATCACAACTGAACCAACGTTTTTTCTCTCTCTTGCACTGCGGAATTGTAGGTAATCGCCTCCCCTGCTGGGTCTTTTACTGCGTCTCTTACTTGTAAAATCAACATCCGTGCATGCGTGTACTGTTTACTATAACACTGTGACCATGTGTGTGTGTGTGTGTGTGAAACATTTATTTTATTTTGTGTTTGTAAGTGTGTTTGCGTGCGTATAAAGCAAAAGTAAGTCTCATTAGAGGGTAATATACAGATCCACAGAGGATGCCATCTCTCACGTTCTGCACACCACTCTCAGCCACGTGGACAAGAAGCAAGGTAACTATGTAAGATTGCTGTTTATAGATTACAGCTCTGCTTTCAACACAATAGTGCCTCACAGACTGTTCACAAAGCTGAGAGATCTAGGACTTAACAAACGCTTGTGTGCCTGGGTGTTGGACTTCCTCTCGGACAGATCTCAAGCGGTGAGGGTGGGCAAGTGCTTCTCCAGCAGCATCACCATCAACACAGGTGCTCCACAGGGATGTGCTCTCTCTTCACTGCTATACTCTCTTTACACTTCAGACTGTGTGGCCATGTTCGACTCCAACACCATCTCTAACAATGATGAGTCGGCCTACATAGATGAAGTGGAGAACCTGGCACTATGGTGTGAAGAAAACTGCCTCCGACTGAACGTCAGTAAGACGAAGGAGCTGGTGGTGGACTTCAGAAGGAGACAACAGGACCACAAACCCCTCATCATCAATGGAGCTCCAGTGGAGAGAGTGAGCAGCTTCAAGTACTTGGGCGTCCACATCACCGAGGATCTGACTTGGACTGAGCATATCTGTGCTCAGACGAAAAGGGCAAAGCCGCATCTGTACCACCTGAGGCAGTTGAGGAAGTCTGGGGTTTCCCCTGCTGTCCTTAAGGCTTTCTACTCGGGCGTGTTGAGAGCATCCTTACACAGAACATTTCATCCTGGTTTGGGAATAGCTGTGCACAGGACAGAAAAGCCCTCCAGAGAGTGATCCGGGCAGCTGAACGCTGCTGCAGGTTAACTCTCCCCTCCATGCAGGACATCTTCACCAGAAGATGTAAAACCAGGGTAGCTCGGATCATTAAGGACTTGTCGCACCCCAATAACGGACTGTTCAAACTTCTGCATTCAGGCAGAAGGTTCCGGGTCATTATGGCCAAAACGGAGAGACTCAGGAGGGGTTTTTATCCACAGGCGATTAGACTCCTCAATCATGATGGGCCACTCTCCCGTTCATAGGACTGTACCAGTTCACCCACACACTGCTGTGCTGACATTGCACACTGCACTTTAGACTGGACTATATGCATTACCTGCACTACATTTTATCTTGCTCATATACACACTTTATTATTGTTTACATTTGTACCCTTTTTTTTTTGTACATTTTTTTGTAAATTTCTAAAGGAACATTTTAATTGTTTCTATTTTTTTGTTGTTTCTATTTCAATTTCTATTTATAGATAATTTTATTTTATTTTTTTGTTTCTTCTGTTATTTGCACAAAGTAGGAGCTGTTCAGGATACATTTCACTGCGTGTTGTACTTGTATAACTATGCATGTGACAAATAAAGAATCTTGAATCTTGAATTGAAAGATCCATTTTCTCTCTCCCTCTCTGTATCAGCCTGTAATGCTTCGTAATTAAAGGTAATTTTACCTTTGAAAAGAATCGCGACAGAGCAGTGTTTATGTGTAAGGATGGGGGCTGTAAAGGTGAGAGAATGTGTGTGTGTGTGTGTGTGTGTGTGTGTGTGTGTGTGTGTGTGTGTGTGTGTGTGTGTGCACGCACATAATTTGACACTGTGCTCCTTCACTCACACCATCACACATACACAAACACTCTCGCCTTTAATTACCCCTACCATCCCCTCTTCCTCTCGGCTACCCACACACACACACACACACACACACACACACACGCAAACTGTGCATGGAAAAGGTAATCAATAAAGCTGTCTTTTCACTGAACCTCAGAGCAACTGTTCAATGATTCATTCAATACCATACGATTAGTGTGTGTGTGTGTGTGTGTGTGTGTGTGTGTTGTGTTTTGAGCATCAGCTATGCATTAATCTTAAACATCCAGCATAATTCAACATGAACACACTGCCACAACATCTTAGGGTGTTAATTTTTAATTAATATACAGTATATTAGTAACATATATTACCCTTCATCCTTCATATGCTTTGTCTTTTAAAAC
Source organism: Channallabes apus (assembly GCA_030522415.1). Taxonomy (NCBI): domain Eukaryota; kingdom Metazoa; phylum Chordata; class Actinopteri; order Siluriformes; family Clariidae; genus Channallabes; species Channallabes apus. Next base: position 22,029,636 of record CM060108.1, on the reverse strand, counting down.
CCAGAGCTTTTTTTTCTTCCATTTTTGCTATGTTTTATGGGTCGGGATTGTGCAATATAGAGTGGCATAACCCATTTTTTCCAGCACAACCTGGATATGTTGAATTGAGTTTAATTTCATGTATCAACTGTACAAACATGACTGAGGCAATGAGACTTACACAGAAACTCTGCTCTGTCGCGATTCTTTTCAAAGGTAAAGTGCAGGTTCATTCGTTTTGATTTTTACTTACAGCAGTGATTCCGTTATTATGCACACACGCTAGTGTGATTAGCTATATTCCTTGCTCTCCATGAATGTGTGTGTGTGCATGCACATTACACACACACACACACAGTGCCTGTGTGCACAAACGGAAACACTTATCTGTCAGGATTTATGTTTACTTTTTTAAAAGGTAAAGTGCAGGTTAACTTGTTTTATTTTTACTTTATATTTTGTATTAATTATGTTTATGTATTTGTTTGGGCTGTAGAAGGAATAATTTGAGTTTCCATTATTTCTTATGGGAAAATTAAATTTGGCTTACAAGTGTTTTGGAATACGAGCTCGCTTCGGGAACGAATTATGCTCGTAATCCGAGTTCCACTGTACTATATTTTAAGCAAAGACTCATCACAGAAATTATTGAGTTTGATTAATTACTGTTTACTGCTTTTATATATAGATAGTGTGTGTATGTATGTATATATAGTATTTTTTGAATGTAGAAACATCACGCATCTATAAGTTCTGACTAGCTCTTTGTTCAGTTTTATTCCAGTTTGAGAATTACTTGACCTGTGGTTTTTCTGAATTGTGATTCATCAGTGTTTTTGTATGTGTTTTAAATAAATCTCTTACCCATCTGTACGCCCATTGTATTGTTATCTAACACAAACAAAAACAAACAAACACAATATGAGTTTGTATTGCATTATGATATACCTTTTTGCATCCTATTCAACTTATCCTGGTAAAAATAGTAAATACACCATTAGCCACTAGCCAACTACTTTTGGTTTGTTAGCTAAAACACAGAATCAGCTATAGCTGTCCACCAAATAGACGACTATTCTTACATCACTTAACACGTTATGTTTATGTTTATGAGACCACATGCTCTGTTTCATGGTGTGCACCAGTGATGGGCATGCACCTTAATCTTTTGTCGCTCCTCGCTCACTCTATAGGTGCCCTTCCCTTCTTCAGGTTTGCGAAAGGGACGGGCCGCTGGAAACGGGCACGACTAGCTTATAAACATCTTTAATGGATTATAGGCTTTCTCTGCGTTATAAAAACGAGGCAGCGTCTTGGAGGTTTGGAGGTTCTGGAGGTCTACAGAGCAGACTCGTGCAGTGTACACTTAAAATGAAGAAGAGTCTCATGCAAGCAGGGTAATGTAACATGCCCCAGGGACTTCAAAGGCCATAGAACAGCCATTTGATCAACGCATTGAGGACAGCCGCAAAAAGACTGAACATGGTCCCGCAGCACTTTCACTTTCGTACAGCAAGGTTTCATGATCCTGCCACTGTGTCTTCACGTTAAGGCGCCGGAAATGTCGCCAGTTGCTGGACATCACAAGGGACTCACGTCTGTTGCTGCTCCCAAGGAGAGCTGGGAGGGGCCAGTTGACCAGTCATCAAAAAGGAACCGCTCAAGGGGGCATGTAGGAGCCGCTGTCAATGTGGTCCCACTCAGCCCGCCACGATTGCCCGCCAGTTTTATGTCCGCATACCAGCTGGGCACTGCCTGAGACCTGCATGTGCACACCTTCACCACTTTCCTCCCCATTTTTTTCTGTCCTCCCTCCGTATACCCTTTCCTTACCCATTTTTTTCAAATAAAATTAACCTTTTTCCATAAGACCTTGCCTTGTATCTGTGTGTCACGGGTGCCATCCCGTGCATTAAACAGATTACACTCTACTATTTATTTTATTAATCTGACTAGGTAGTAACAACCCCTCATAACATGTAAACTGCGTATGGGAAAGCATTATGATGCTAATTCCATGAGGTTGGAGGGAGTCATTAAGAGATACCTTCACACATGTAACGCTGCTTTGTAACAGTCTCCATTGTTAAAAGTGATATACAAATAACATTTGAATTGGTTTGAATATTAGATACAGTAGCAAGTGCTTTCTGATCTTATTTGTCTTCATAGTGGTATTGGAAAAAGTATGTGAATCCTTGAGTTCAAGACCTTAAAACTAAATTTTTAAAACTAAATGATTAAAAACCACTTAAAGTTTTGAGTTTGCTCCACATAAGAAGAATGCGCTTATGTAAGCCATGCCTCACCAAAAAACTCTCAGAGGATATATGATCAAGAATTTTATCCAAAAGTGGGCACACAGTCAAAATGACCCGAAGAGCACAACAACGACTCATCAATGAGGACAAGAACGACGACTTATCAAAGAGGTAAAGGAACAACCCTGATTAACAGCCAAAGATTTGATGGCATTACTGGAATTGGCTAACATCTGTGTTCATGAAGCTTGCAGAAGCTCCACACTCCACAGTGGTATTGGCAAAATGTTTTGTGCATATATGAAACTAAGATTAATCTATTTTGAAAGAACTACACTACATCTGATGCACTATATCTGATCTAAAAGGGTCACGCCATTGACCATATCATCTCAACCAGTAAAGTATGGTGGAGGAAACATAATGATTTGGGCCTGGTTTGCTGCATCAGGTCCTGGCCAGCATAGTTATTGAAGAGAAGATGAATTCCCAAGTGAATCAAAAATTCTTCAGGATAAATGTAAGAATGTCTGTACGTCAGCTGAAACTCTGCAGAAGACCAAACAGAAGAAGTCCACAACAGAATAAAATGTGCCTTTTTGAATGGCCAAGTCAGAGCCCAGACCTCAACCCAATAAAAAAAATGCTATGGAATGACTTGAAGAGAGCCATACACATTACAAAGGTTCACTTACTTTTTCCACTATCATTTTGAATGTTACTTGAATGTGTTCAGTGAAGAAATTAAAGATCAGAATTTTTTTGTGTCATTATTTTAGGCACATTATACTTGTATTGTCAATACCCTTGATGTAATGAAGGTCAAATCACATTTCATGACAAATAAATGCAGAAAACTCAAGATTCAAGATTCTTTATTTGTCACATGCATAGTTATACAAGTACAACACACAGGGAAATGTATCTGTGGAAACTCCAAAAGGTTCACATACTTTTTCTTGCCACTATAGATGGATGGACGGATAGTTAGATAAAAAGTGAACTGAAGTTTCAGCTTACCAATGAGTGTGAAGAAAAATGTTAAGAGTCCTGAAAGAAAAAAAGAAAAAACAAATAAATAAACAAGATTGCAAGATGCCAACTATACTGTACTTGCCAACTATACTGTACTGTAGAAATTTTATGTTTGGATGCATTTTTTCACACATCTAACAGTGTTTGACCAAGACATAATATATGTCTGCTCCATCATCCCATTGGAATTATAAAGTCCTATTTGACTTTTTTTTTTTTTTTTTTTTGTCAAAATTGAGCTATTCCAATTTTTTTATTCTTTGACATTGTATTGTATTGTGGTTAGCACTGTCACCATGCATATATCATCTGACAAAATAGACACTTGTAGAAATAAACAAATAAATACATACTACAGATCAGCTGAATTAGTTGTGGTCAGGCTTTATTTGAAGGGGGGGAGTGCAGAGATTCACCCCCCCCCCTTTGAATTTTTCTTTAACAATTCGACCACATTACAGCAAATTGAATGTCCAAGTAACTTACCTAAAAATAGCTGAATGAGCAACATTTCTGAAGATATAGCTGAAACGTAAAAAACATATGGTTGCATGCATTCTTATTCACCATCCTTTTTTATATGGGATTTTTTTTAAATATGGGATTGTATGATATAAATACAATGAGGACCATGTAATATTTTCATGTAAACTATTCCCAAATAAAACAAAATTATTGCATTAAAAAATGTGAATTTTCATGTGAAGATTTGTCCTAGTGCAACCAGTTGCCATCAAACAACATATTTATTGGGGTTGGTCTGTGGGGGAAAATATTTAACAAGCTCTATATAAACACAAGTTCTAGCTAAACCAACACAAAGACAATAAGTTAAAGACAAATCTGGGACAAAGTTCTGGAAAAGTAAAAAGCAGGGTTTGGCTCAAATATCCAAATACTTTATTTGCTAAATTAAAGAATATGCCACAACAATGACTGATTTGGAGGACAAAAAGTAATCAGCTGAGTAAAAAATCAATAGAGAGAAGTGATCTCAGAGGAATCTGGACACATTCAGGTAGGTATATACAGTATTAGCTCAGGTAAGAGAAGCTCTTCTTGCGACACATAGACTGGGGACTCCATGAAGAACAAAAGAAAGGTTCAGTGATCATTAAGAACACCAAATGAAATCTCTAGACATTCATCCTTCAAGTTAGCTAGTTTTAGTGATTAGTGTTAGTTGTGATTAATGATACATTTTAGCAAGAAAAACTGCAATAGTACTTTCACTCCTTCCCTCACATTTCAACTTTTAGATTAAATAAAGACATGTACACTTACCTGTCCACTGGAACAAATATATATGCACAAGCAATTTCTGGCTACTTGTCTTTTAAATGTCTATGCATTGAAGCATTTCTAAGAACCTTAAAGCAACATTGAATGATACAGTCAAAAATATTGTATGGTGCTCTAAGGATGTAATCTAAACTGCCTTCCCCCCCCCCCCAGAATGGCTTTAAACCAGTTTCACATTAGCATGATTTTCCATACTCATGCTCTCCAAATTTGCAAATGAAATTTCTTTAAAATTTAAATCTGATGAGGCGACATGGTGGCTTAGTGGTGTCGCCTTGCATCTCCAGTGTCTGGGTTTGTGTGCATGGAGTTTTCCCGTGCTTGGTGGGTTTCTACCGGATACTCAGATTTCCTCCCACAGTCCAAAGAGATGCAGATTAGGCTAATTGACATTCCCAAATTGCCCATAGTGTGTGAATGTTAATGTGTGATAAAGCAGTATAGACAATAAGTGAGTAAGTGAAATGTGATGGACTCATATGTGCATATAAATTTTAGAACAAGGATAAAGATATAATCCTTAATGTGCATTAAGGATTATATCTTTATCCTTGTTCTAAAATTTAAAGTACACTGACAGAAATCATATTTGCAATGAAACCATATAACCAAAAAAATTTTTTTAATTAAAAATAAACACCTAATAAAATTCTAATTTTCATATTATATTAAATAAAAAAAATAGTAAAAAAGGAACAGTAAACCTAAATTTAAAAATGAATTCATTAAAACAAAAGTAAAATCAAGAATTGCTAGGAATGATTGCTAATCATCCTTAGTAACATTTTTGAACCTCTGCAAAAACCTTAGAGACCAAAAGCATGAAAATATTACAGATACGAGTAGAACTGCAGGAATAGACGAAACATAGAGAAGTACTATTGAGTGTCAAATCACAAATCAGTCTTATTTAAAACATACAAATATACAAACAAAATAGTCATGTCACATAAACAAATGGCCACCTGGTTGTTTCTGTGAAATTTGCGTCGGTATAGACAATCATTCACAAACTCCACCTGAACAATACAGGAGCTCAGCTAGGAGTTATCGCCCATCCCCCATACAGTTGTGATCTGACTCCAAACCATTTCCACATGTTAGAGTCAATTAAGGAGTTCCTGAGAGGCCAGCATTTCAGACAGGAAGCAGGCAGTCTGATCATGGCTCCAGCATACTGAAACTGATGGTACGCAAGCAACAGTAAAATGCTGGGATAAGTGCATTAGTGTAGCAGGGGATTATTTTGGTAAATAAAGACAGTTTTACTCTCATAACTGTGCTGTGTTCTTCTGAACAATCAAAAAGCCTGGGGTGGGCAAAGCAGAATGTCTACTAGTCTTTAAAAATGCACTATATTGCTAATAGTAATAGCTCTCCTGCCTTCACAAGCATATGAACTTGAGTAACATCTAATTCTTAATCCATAGGATTTAATATGATATTGGCCCACTCTTTGTAGTCCAACAGCATAAACTCTTCTGGGAAGGTTTTTCACAAGGAGTGTGTTTATGAGAATTTTTGATAATTCTTCCAGAAGCGCATTTGTGAGGTCAGACACTGATTTTGGACGAGAAGGCCTGGCTCACAGTCTCCGTTCTCCACTGTAATTTACTCAGGTTTCCAGACAAATCACAGCATGTCTGGCAGGTCATCACCTGAAGCTCAATCTGAATAAAACTGAACAGCTGTTCATTCCTGATGATTCATCCCCTGTTCAAGACCTTGTGATCTCCCTGGACAACAATTGGATTACTCCTTCAGCAACTGCTCACAATTGTGGGGTAAATCTAGACATTCAACTGTCATTTTCTCCACACATTGGTAACCTTACTCGCTTTTGTTGGTTTCTTCTTTACAGCATCAGAAGAATCCACCCATTTCTTTCTTCACAGATATGGTGCTTGTTCAGAAGTGAAATTGTTATTTCGCTCTCTCCTACAGAGCCAAAAATGGCTCAGCACCCACTTACCTCTCAGCTCTAATCACACCTCACCCCATTCCTTCAGCTCCTCCAGCACTGCTTGGCTGGTTCCACCATCTCTCAGGGATCGAGAGATGTGTCTCAAGATTCTTTTCTGTTCTGACAGAAGTGGTGGGATGAACTTTCTCTAGATGAGTCTGTCTTTAAAGGACGACTTAAGACATACCTGTTTCCTCAGTAGTTGGGATAATTACGCTAGTTACGCTCTCTATACACTGTTCTTGAGCTAGTCTGAAGGCCACAGGAAGTTTGAAGGTCTGTTGGATTTTTTGCAGAAATTTGGTGACCTCTGTGCACTATGTGCCTCAGCATCTGCTGACCCCGCTCTGTGATTTTACCTGGCCTACCACCTCATGGCTAAGTTGATGTCATTCCCAATCGCTTCCACTTTGTTATAATACCACTAAGTTGGCTGTGGAATATTCAGTCCTATCACGTTACCATGCTGAAATTCACTGAGCTCCTGAGAGCGACCCATTCCTTCACAAATGTTTGTAGATGCTCCATCAGTTTGGGATCAGGGGGGTTTGCACACTATGTCGGTGGACCTGGGCTCTACCCTCCCCAGTCCCAGTGAGTGAAGGTCTGTGGTGCAGTGAGTGTTCTGATGCTGTCCTCTTCCGGCCGGCACTGTTTTTTTTTTATTTTTTTATTTTTTTGCTGCATTGATTTTTCTATGAGATTGAACAAGAGCCTTTGTTTGCCGTCGGCATGGGTGAGTGCATGGGCGTCGCTAGGCCATTTTTAGAGGGGCTTTAGCCCCCCTAACATTTGTACTCAGCCCCCCTAAAAATTCTCTATAAACTTCACACAAATTGTCATGAGGGATTAATCCGTTGAATCTTCGTTGTCACAGGATTAAGCGGTATAGAAAATGAATGAATGAATGATGAATCTTCGTTGTGTTCACCCTCATCACACCAGCTGTCTCCTCTAGTGAAAATGAAGCCCTTAATACATACTCTATGAACCTATAGTCTACTTTATAAAACAATCATGCCATTGCTGTTTTAATTGGAAAACCTAACTGTCTATTTAAAACAGTGCCCAGTACATATGGCATTAACTACCATAGAGTTATGCACATAAATGATTAAAAATAATGACAGACAGCATTCAGTGCACTCGTTTTTAGCAGTGTGATTTACAGAGATAGAAAAATACTTCTTTTTTTTAAAATAAATATTGTATTGTATTAAATAATGTCCCAAATCATAAAATACATTTATTAGCCTTAGAATAGGGTTTTTGTCACATTGATTTAGAAAAAGTTACTTTTTTTAATGAACAGAAACAAAAAAAGTATGACATTAAAAAGATGCTTTGTTTATTTACATTAAAACAATGTTTGTCTATATCAATGAATTTGAATAAATAGGCTAGTAACTATGAAATTTTAAGGGGTTGAATAGAGAACTTACTGTCTTATTTATGTGGCTAAAACAGTAAATTAAACTAGGTAACATGATTATCAAAGTTTTAATATTTACATTTAACTGTAGATGGAGGGTTTTTCAAGTCACATGAAAAAAAAAGATGTTCTATTCTTACCTGCTGCTCATTTGGAGACCTACTCCCATGTGACTTGAAAAACCTTCCATTGTCAAAGAATTAACAGATAAATGTTCGACATGGCGGCGCGGTGGTGTAGTGGTTAGCACTGTCGCCTTGCACCTCTAGGGTCTGGGTTCGATTCCCGACCAGGCTCGATTCCCATCTCTGTGTGTATGGAGTTTGCATGTTCTCCCTGTGCTTGGTGGGTTTCCCCCGGGTACTCCGGTTTCCTCCCACAGTCCAAAGACATGCAGATTAGGCTAATTGGCGTTCCCAAATTGACCATAGTGTGTGTGCTCTGCGATGGATTGGCATGCTGTCCAGGGTGTGCCCTGAGTCTCCTGGGATAGGCTCCAGGTCCCCGCGACCCTAAATACAGGAATAAGCGGTATAAAAGATGAATGTTTGACATTATTGGCACCCATTGTTGCCATATGTTGCTAATCAGTGTAAGTTTAAAGTTATATGATGTTTTCTGGTTACATATTTCTGATTGTACCTGAACTGTACATAGAAAAAGGTTTATACGGTAAACAGCGTGTGTGATCAAGAAGACTCATTTGAGTACTGATTCTGAACAAGCCAATTATGTGTTAAACATCTATGGGGACTGAGCCCCCCTTAACTGAAAATCCTAGAAACGCCCCTGGGTGAGTATCAGCAGGCTGTGAGTCTGTTACCAATTTGCTGGCATATAAATGCTATTCAGTGTTAATTTGTTAATGTCATGTGGTGTTAATGTTATGATTGATAGGTGTATAAAGCATCCATGAATATACAGCATAACAAGGCCACACATTTTTGTACAAATGTATCTACTCCACGCCGTCAAATTATTTAAAAGTGTGTTTTTCACTTTTATTTTCACTGCCACTGATGACAACTGAAACTGCACTATATGGTCAGCAATATGTGGATCATCCGTAAACTGGTGCTACAGTTTAGTCACAGATTTTTCTAGAATTTAATTGAAGGGCCATAAACCTGTTCCAGCATAACGATTTGAAGAAATTTTAACAAAAAGTGGGCTCCACGGCTTGCCAAGGTTGGACCGCAACCCCCCTAAGAAATCCCTTCGGGATGAACTAGAATACTGTACCCCAAGACCCAATTTGGCTGGCATCAGTGCCTGACCTTATAACTACTCTGGCCTGCTCAAAAGGACTTCATGCTTCGAACTGATATCCACAGACATTTCTTTCTTTCATACAGGTTATGAAACGCTGGTGGAACACTGTGAAAACTAAAATAAACAGATTAAATATTTCAAATTCACATTCATTCATTCATTGGGCACACACACATACACACACTCACACACCCAATCACACACTACGGGCAATTTAGGAACGCCAATTAGCCTAACCTGCATATCTTTGGACTGTGGGAGGAAACCGGAGTACCCGGAGGAAACCCACCAAGCACGAGGAGAACATGCAAACTCCATGCACACAGAGTTACCGTTTGCGCCTGTGTGACCAGTAGTAGAATGATATTTCAGGTGAATGTTTGTTCCTTTATTGTTGTTCTTTCATGTTTCTCTCCTGTAACTTTTCTCTCCCTCTACCGTTTATTCATACTTCTGCTACCATTTACTTAGACTTCCGGGTCGAGCTATCACATAACTCGTACAGGTATAAATTTTATCTACAGCACTGTTAATTTTACAAACATACGCTTTTAATTACAATGCCAGGTTGCGCATTGCCTTAAATAATAGTGTAATAATTAAACCAAATTAACAAAAGACAATCTCATTCACTTCCTTCTACGGTATCGTACATACAACCCATTATAGCACCAGCTACACTCCCACCAAGTAACCTTCGATACAATGAAGATGTTGAGCTTTACTCTTCATGTAATACATCAATGGGTAATTAACAAATAAACTATTTCTTCAAACCATACACATTCAGAAATTAACAATAATTTAGTCACATTTCCAATGTAATAACAGTAGATTATAACTTTCAACTACTTTCCTCAAGAACGACCAACTTTTGAATGGGTCTCTCTATAATGAATGGCTTATATAAGCGTTTACCCTTCTTTCCCAGTTTTCTGTCTCCAACTTGTAGTGTCACTTTCCTAACCAGTCCACCATCACCCTCATGAGCATCTATAACTGCCCATTGTCCATTCATTGCGAGAGATATTTTCATGTCATTAACTTTCACATTGCATCTAGGTACATGCCATCGCTGTCTGAGAGTAAGGTTAGCGAAATATTCCTTTTTCCGTCTGTTCAAAACTACTCTGACAGGTATTGGACTCTTCTTCAGCGTTTTGTTGCATACAAAAGATTTGTGGGGGCAGTGGTACAGAGCCTTTCATGGTGATCAGATGATTTGGTGTTAAGGGAAACAGTGTAAGGCAGTGATAAACGCATCAGTTGTCATGTCTTCCTGCATCTCTAAGTGAATTGCTCTAAAGCTTAAGCATGTGAAGAGAAGAGCATTACATTTGTAAACTTTGCGACCTTGTTTGGTATTAAAATGGCCAAAGCAGTCCATACCCACGTAGGTGAAATGTGGGGAAGGGTCAGTGCGATCACTAGGCAGATCGGCCATTCCTTTGGAGGTGCACAAGCTCTCGCGCACCATGCACACTGTCTGAATTACATAGCTACTGCTTTACCTCCTCCAACAATCCAAAATCCATTAGCTCTGATCTCATTTAAGGTTTGACCTTGAGGCTATGTCTTGTCATGATGGTGTGCAATAATAAGTTGTGTAATAGCACAGCCTTTAGGGAGTATTACAGGATGCTTTAGCTCAAGGTTCGTACTGTACATGCCTTTCTCAGCCTCCCTCCAACACTCATTATACCATCCTGGAGAAATGGATCAAGCTGATAAAGCCTGTTGCTACAGGGTAGCTTTCCTGTTTGCTGTTCAAGTTTGTTTTGCTCTCCCTGAAATGCATTTTGTTGTGCAGGTTTGACAAGAGTTAATGTGGCTTGTCAATTTCGTTCTACATTTGGAGGCTCTACAGTTTTTATTCGTTTAGCCATTCATTGGATGTGTGCAACAACATTAACTGCAGTAGTCCACTTTGAGAACCGTGACAAATGTTCTATAATGTCAACACTGTTGTCTTGCCTCAGTATCCAGCACTTGTGAACAGCCTTTACGTCCGGATCTCCCACCAACAGCTCTGGCATACTGTACATCGCTCACTATCTCCCTTTCCCATAAAAACTTGGGACCTGAAAGCCAGTTTGTGGTCAGCTACTTTGAGGCCACATGAAGCGTGATCAGCTGGATTGTCTGCCGTGTCAACGTAATACCATTGCTCTGGGTTGTAGTTTGATGTATTTTTTGGACACGGTTGGCTACAAAAACATGAAAGCTCTGAGTAGCTCGCCGTGATTGTATAGTGGTTAGTACTCTGCGTTGTGGCCACAGCAATTCCGGTTCGAATCCGGGTCACGGCAAACACTACATGAGTACTACATATCGTACTGTGTATGTGACAAATAAAATTTGAATTTAATTTATTCAATGTACTCAGTAACTACCTGTGAGTCTGTCCAAAGGTATGCTTTATCAACTCTGAGCTCTAGTTCTCTTTTTAGCATGCAGCTCACTGCAGCTGAGGTTACAGCTGCAGTAAGTTCTAAACTTGGTATGGTGATTATTCTGTTTGGTTCAACCCTTGCCCATGACTAAGGTGCAGTGTACTTGATGTTCACTCAACAATCTGATGTAGGAACACTGACCATATCCTTGACTGCTTGCATCAGAGAACCTGGTGAAGTTCGACTCTGCACTTCACCAAAGTTCTTGGGCTTGAAGCATCTAGGGATCTGAATCATTTTAAGATTTTCTAGATCCCTCATCCAACTCTCAAATTCAAATTCAAATTTTATTTGTCACATACACAGTCATACACAGTACGATATGCAGTGAAATGCTTACACGACTGCCAGTGACCTTAAAAAGAGAATTAAATCTTATAGTAAGAAATAAATATGAATAAAGAAATACGATAGGAAAATTAAAACTTAACTAGAATAAAAACAGAAATAAAAATATAAGTATACTGTACATAAAATAGAAATAAAAATAGAAATATACTGTACAATAGAAATTTTCTTTTTTAAATTGAAATTTGGTGGAGGAAGTATGGTGTGCAAGTATGCATAGAAAAGTGTCTTAAGGTGCCTTATTAAAGTGTCTTTGTGCAAAGGTCCAGAATGTAAACAAACATGAGTTCCTTATTAAAGTGTCTTTGTGCAATGGTCCAGAATGTAAACATAAACATGAGTTCCGATGTAAGTGTAGATGTGCATGAAAGTGTCCATAGTGTCCATTGACGTTAACAGGTTGTATTAGTTCTGTGTTTGTGGTGTGAATGTGGTATGGTTGAGAGACCTTATCGCCTGCGGGAAGAAGCTCCTCCTCATTCTCTCTGTGTTGGCCTTCAGGGAGCGGAAGCGCTTTCCTGACCGCAACAGAGAGAACAGTCCATTGTTGGGATGGCTGAGGTCCTTCATGATCTTCCTGGCCTTGGTCCAGCTCCGCTTGGTGTAGATTGAGTGCAGGTCAGGGAGCTTGGTGCGGATGATGCGCTCAGCTGAACGCACCACCCTCTGTAGAGCTCGTCTGTCCTGCATGGTGCTGTTTCCAAACCAGGTCGTGATGTTTCCCGTCAGGATGCTCTCCTGGTGCAGGAGTAGAAATTCCTGAGCACCTTGGAGGGCAGTCTGAAGTCTCTCAAACGTCTGAGGTGGTACAGACGCTGCCAGGCCTTGTTCACCACGGTGTTGATGTGACAGGACCATGACAGGTCCTGCGTGATTGTGAACACCGAGGTATCTGAAGCTGTCCACTCTCTCCACTGGGCTCCTGTTGATGACGGGGGTCTGGTAGTTCCTCTCCTGCTTTGTACTAAAGTCCACTATCAGCTCCTTTGTCTTACTGACGTTCAGGAGGAGATTGTTCCTCTGACACCAGTTCTCCAGATTTCCAATCTCCTCCAGGTAGGCCGACTCATCTGTGTTCGTGATCAGTCCGACCACGACAGTGTCGTCAGCAAACTTGATGACGGCGGTGGAGTTGGTAGTGGCCACGCTGTCGTAGGTGTATAAAGAGTACAGCAGGGGGCTCAGAACACAACCCTGGGGGGCTCCAGTGCTGAGAGTGAGGGAGGCTGAGACATGACCGCCCATCTTTACTGCCTGTGGTCTGCCAGTTAGGAAGTTGGAGATCCACTGACACATGGGTGAGCTGAGTCCCAGGTGTTCCAGCTTGGTGGTGAGTGTGGAGGGAATTATGGTATTACAGTAAATGCAGGGCTGTAGTCGATGAAGAGCATTTTCACATAATTTCCCCTCTTAGTGTCCAGGTGAGTGAGTGATGTGTGGAGGAGATTTGAGATTGCATCGTCTGTGGAACGGTTTGGACGATAAGCGAACTGTAATGGGTCGAGTGTGTCCGGTAGTGAAGAGATGATGAAGTCTCTGACCAGGCTTATCTTTAGTTCGGTAGGTAGTGGGACGTCCCACCCTATACCCTTTTTACACATTTCTTGCAACACTCTCTTTCCTTCCAAAATGAAAGGAGCTAAGAACCCTAGGGATCATAGAGAGATGCTACAACAAAGAAAACCCCACGTCATGTTAGTGGTTTTTCATCAAGTGTCACTTGGAAGAAGTTTCATTTTATTCCTAGTAGTCGTTGCACTGGAAGGTCATTGTAGTTGAGGTTACCATCCTTTATCTCAGCTGGGCGTTCTGCTTCTTTGATTGAGTCTAGAACGTCTTGGTTATTGGAAAGACACTTGTGAAGGTGTAGCTTTCCCTTAGCGCACAGAGCTTGGGCCTCCTTTACGAGTGCAATTGCCTCTTCAACAGTTTCCACACTTACAATGCCGTCATCCACATAGAAATGCTTTTTGACAAAGTTAGCTGCCAACTGGTATTCTTGTTCATGTGTATAGACCAGATGTTTCATATCGTAATTAGCGCAGCACTGAGATGAAGATGCCCCAAAGAGGTGAACTTTCATGAGGTATTCTGTGGGCTCTAAGTCTGTTTCCATCTTCCCACCACAGAAACCTCAAATAGTCTCGGTTCTCTGCGCTGACATGGCACCTATGAAACATAATCTCCACATCACACATTATCGCAATGGGGTGCTTGCGGAAGCGACGTAACACTCCGGTCAGTCCATTTGTAAGATTGGGCCCTGTTAACAGATGATTGTTTAATGCTGTCGCTTCAAACTGCCCGGAGCAGCCAAATACCACCCTGATCTTGCCTGACTTTCACGGGTGATAAACACCTTGATGTGGTATGTACTGTAACAGACGTTTCCTGATGTTGGCTGTATAACTTCTTTTTTCAGCATCACCATTTCTGAAAATTCCTTCCATGAATTTTACATAGTCGTTTTTGTCCAGTTTCCTTTTGAGGTGCTTTAAACGGACTAGAGCTAAACTTTTGTTGTTTGGAAGCTGTGGGTGTCCTTTAAAGGTAAGCTGCATTTCAAGATGACCATGTTCGTTTTGACGGGTACTTTCCTTTAGTATTTGAAGGAACTGGGTGTCATCTTGTGATATCTCCTTGTCACTTGGCTTGGTATCTGCGAAATCTGACTCAAGTACCATAATAATGGTAGATGGAGTTACAGGGGGTCTCTCTTTCACAGACACACGGTGACATAAACCAGTTACATCCATTGCATTGACAGACAGGTGTTTCCTTCTGGCTTTTTCTTTTAGTTTGGAGCAATGTCTTGTAATTGATTGTTCGCTTCAGTTGCACTACAAGGGACTGAAATGCTCCAGGAAAGCTCTTTAAATGCTGAGCTTATCAAAATGACCATACAGTAGATTGTTCAAGTTGAAAGTCAAATGGCTTTGTTTGCCATTGAGAAGTTGATTATCTTTACCTAAATTAGTTTATAAGTCATTTTAGGACTAAGTGATTAAGTTTTTTGCTTTTGTTCCCTATTTTTATAAAACATGTTAGTGTTTGTATCTTTCACTTGGATTTTAAAAGTTGTACTGAGTAAATGCAGCTGGCTAAAACAAAAACTGTGTCTGTCTTCATTTCAGGTACCAAAGCATCAAAATGTGATTATTTGAAAGATTTTTTAAATGTACTTTTTAATTCATAAAAAAAAATCCATATCCACTGTAAATGTAAATGTACATGTACATGCATTTACACATTCAGAAATAAAGTGATGATATTTACAAAAAGTAAATAATATAAATTATTGAAGGTATTATTAAGTATGTATGTACAGTATATGAATGTATTTATCTATGCACCATTACTAAAGAGAAAAAATATTGAAATTGGAAATAACTTCCTAACTGGCTAACATTGTAAATAAAAAAATCTACATTTGCTGATTTTCATTTGACAACAAACTTCTATAACATGTCAAATTCAACAAAGACATGGACATACATTGTTTAACTAAAAGGCAAAAAGTTTGGTTAATGTCCTTTAATCTTTGAGTACGCATTGTAAATAAAACATAAAAAGGAGTAGAAACTGTCATGTCATTTGGCTACAGTTTCACCTAAAAAGAATCTCCACCATGCAGGCTGATTACACTTAGATGATGTCATATTTATAGTAATGCCTGGAAGTACAGTATGTAAATATGTCATATTAAAATGTGCACATAAAGTCATTTAGCCATTGTCAAATAAGATTCAAGATTCAAAGAACTTTATTAATCCCAGAGGAAAATTGCTTATTTGGGAAATAGGCAATTGAGGGAAATAATGCCCCCGTCGAAGTCAGGCAACATTTGGCTGTGTCTCACATGGTGTCACTTGGCCAATATATAGCTCCAGGATGCACATTGGGACGAAGGCTTATCAGTGACCACAGTGTGATTTTAGGGCAATGTTCTGCATTCATTTGGATGTTACTTTGACATGTGACACCAGAACTGTGATACCAGAACTTGTTGCAGACAATTTATATACAGTAAGTATTTATATAAGACAATTTATTTAAGTATTCCCTGATACTGTATAAATGGCACCTTTCAGCATGATAACATGTCCTTACACATTGCAGATTCATTCATTCCATGGTTTGAGGAATATGACTTAAAGGATCTGTTGTTTACCCTGGTGCCACATACCACAGCATACCTTCAGAGGTCTTGTGGAGTCCGTGCCTTGATGGTTGTTTTAGTGACACATAAGGGACCCATGTATACAGTATTAGGTAGGTGATTTTATTATTATGGCGTATTCATGTATATGCTTTTGTAATCGGTTATAAGATTATCGATTATTTAACACGTTTAATATATAGATTGTGTCAACTATTTTAGCAAGCCCTGGGCCACGATTTTTACTGTCATACCACAAAGGTTGCACAAGTCATGGCAAGTTAAGCTACAAAAGTTACATGGTGCCTTTGATGTACAAGCAAATGTATGTAAATGCAAGCCGCATCTGCTAAACAAATCCTTTTTTTTTTTGCAAACAAAACAAATTTTACCACATGATTTACATATAATGTTGACTAGCACATCACCTGTTTTATGTCAAAAACATTACTCAAAACATTTTTGTTACCTAGATTCCGTTGTAGTCAATCTTTCATTGGTAGTTGATACAATATTTAAAACAAATTTGTAGGTTTTATTGTTAGGTCAAAACAATAGGTCATACAAATACTACTGAGCAAAATAAATCATACATTTATATAGTCTTTATATTAAAACAGTTGGAGACTGGAGTTTCCTTTGCTAGTAGTAATATTAATGATGTTACTGCATACTGTTCACCTTAGTAAGTCACTTTTTTATGCATATTTGCACACCATCTTTCTTCAACAAATTTCAAAATTTCTTAAATGTTCTATTGTACAGTATATTTCTATTTCTATTTTTATATCAGCTATATATAAAATATTTTCTATTTTAGCCTAGTTAAATTAAAATTTTCTATCGTATTTCTTTTATTCATATTTATTTCTTATTATAAGCTTTAATTCTCTTTTTAAGATCACTGGCGGTCGTATAAGCATTTCACTGCATATCGTACTGTGTATGACAAATAAAATTTGAATTTGAATGTGAATTTGAATACCAGTCTCAGTACAAACTGGTGTGGTGAACCAGCAACGCCAGCAAAGTTACATGGTTGAGTTAGTGCCCTAAAGCTTCTGGAACCAATTTATTACACTGGTCTAAAATGTTTAAACAGGTTAAAGCTACTCTTATGCATTACTTCATGTCAATTGGGAGGTCATCCATTTACAGTATGTGACATATGACTTTTTTAATCAGCCTGTGATTGTGCTTTTATGCCTCAGATTTCTAAAAGAATTGCTAAAAGAATTTATTTTATGGAGATATTGCTTTTTCTGTATTCCTATGTCTACTGTCCTGTTTATTTTTTAAATTTAAATAAATTTTACTTAGTAACTTTCAGGTAATAGGTTTAATGCTCTTATGTTACTGTTTGTTTTTTTGTTGTTGTTCTATGCCATTGATTATTTGTGTACTCATTCTTATCTGTTTTAAGCTCGTTGTTTTATATATATATATGTTCAAATATTATTTTCCTGTGGTATTTAGGTTAAGTAAAGGTTTGTTTTTTTATTATAAGGAATATGATAAAAGAAATATTGTCTTTTTTTCTCCACACAGGCCACTTAGGTGTAAATGTAAATCGAAATATGAAGAAAAGCACTTTTAGGCAATTTTATATTTTTGCACTACCTGCCATGGAAGATGAATGTGTAGTGGTTTCTTTTGGTGTTCCCAGAGAACCTTTTCTCACATGAAATTACTATAAATATTGATTATAGTAATTTCTTCCAGGAAAATTGTGTGATTATAGGAGTGCATGTTGCATCTGTGCACAGTTTAGACTTTAGTTCATAATGCTGCTAATGCATCTGTATCAAAATGGTTAGATCCCACTAACATAGTACAGGTTTGTTACACAGAAACATAGTTCCAGCTTACTTGAGATACAATACATACATACATAATACATTGCATTACATTATATTTAAGCTTTTTTCTTTTCATCTTCCAGCAAGCGTATCTCCTGCTTATAGCAAACTCATATTTTTCCCTTTATATTTTCAGTCTGTCATTGTATTGTGAAATGCTTCTTCCACTCTGAGCCGCTGATTTCTCCAGCTCCTTTTGAGTTACCCTGTCTCACTAATGCTTTATTTGCCAGTCACTTTAATTTTTTATTAATGGATTTTAAGGTGCTTGCATGGGACATCTGAAGTTTGAGATATTTCTAGCCAGATGCTGATTTATACGTTTTAGAACCAGGTCCCACATGTGGTTTGATAGCTTCTTTGTCAACAACTGGCTGCTCTAGAATCAATCTAAGGAATTTTACAGGAATGAGAGTAAATACTTATGCAGTGAAGACTATGTGCTATTTATAAATAGTTTTGTAATTATACACATTTTAATTAATTTTATATACAGTGGTGTGAAAAACTATTTGCCCCCCTCCTGATTTCTTATTCTTTTGCATGTTTGTCACACAAAATGTTTCTGATCATCAAACACATTTAACTATTTGTCAAAGATAACACAAGTAAACACAAAATGCAGTTTTTAAATGAGGGGTTTTATTATTTAGGGAGAAAAAAAATCCAAACCTACATGGCCCTGTGTGAAAAAGTAATTGCCCCCTGAACCTAATAACTGGTTGGGCCACCCTTAGCAGCAATAACTGCAATCAAGCGTTTGCGATAACTTGCAACGAGTCTTTTACAGCGCTCTGGAGGAATTTTGGCCCACTCATCTTTGCAGAATTGTTGTAATTCAGCTTTATTTGAGGGTTTTCTAGCATGAACCGCCTTTTTAAGGTCATGCCACAACATCTCAATAGGATTCAGGTCAGGACTTTGACTACGCCACTCCAAAGTCTTCATTTTGTTTTTCTTCAGCCATTCAGAGGTGGATTTGCTGGTGTGTTTTGGGTCATTGTCCTGCTGCAGCACCCAAGATCGCTTCAGCTTGAGTTGACAAACAGATGGCCGGACATTCTCCTTCAGGATTTTTTGGTAGACAGTAGAATTCATGGTTCCATCTATCACAGCAAGCCTTCCAGGTCCTGAAGCAGCAAAACAACCCCAGACCATCACACTACCACCACCATATTTTACTTTTGGTATGATGTTCTTTTTCTGTAATGCTGTGTTTCTTTTACGCCAGATGTAACAGGACACGCACCTTCCAAAAAGTTCAACTTTTGACTCGTCGGTCCACAAGGTATTTTCCCAAAAGTCTTGGCAATCATTGAGATGTTTTTTTTAGCAAAATTGAGTCTTTTTGCTTAAAAGTGGTTTGCACCTTGGAAATCTGCCATGCAGGCCGTTTTTCCCAGTCTCTTTCTTATGGTGGAGTCGTGAACACTGACCTTAATTGAGGCAAGTGAGGCCTGCAGTTCTTTAGATGTTGTCCTGGGGTCTTTTGTGGCCTCTCGGATGAGTTGTCTCTGCAATCTTGGGGTAATTTTGGTCGGCCGGCCACTCCTGGGAAGGTTCACCACTGTTCCATGTTTTTGCCATTTGTGGATAATGGCTTTCACTGTGGTTCGCTGGAGTCCCAAAGCTTTAGAAATGGCTTTATAACCTTTACCAGACGGATAGCTCTCAATTACTTTTGTTCTCAATTGTTCCTGAATTTCTTTGGATCTTGGCATGATGTCTAGCTTTTGAGGTGCTTTTGGTCTACTTCTCTGTGTCAGGTAGCTCCTATTTAAGTGATTTCTTGATTGAAACAGGTGTGGCAGTAATCAGGCCTGGGGGTGACTACAGAAATTGAACTCAGGTGTGATAAACCACAGTTAAATTATTTTTTAACAAGGGGGGCAATCACTTTTTCACACAGGGCCATGTAGATTTGGAGTTTTTTTCTCCCTTAATAATGTAAACCTTCATTTAAAAACTGCATTTTGTGTTCAATTATGTTATCTTTGACTAATAGTTAACGGTTTTTGATGAGCAGAAACATTTAAGTGTGACAAACATGCAAAAGAATAAGAAATCAGGAAGGGGGCAAATAGTTTTTCACACCACTGTATTATGACTGCATCTTCATATTGCCTTTGATAATGCTGTTTATTCTGCTTTTTTCAGTTAAGGTAGATTTTCACATTTATATATCACAAATATCTCTAGTCAACTATTTAGCTATCTATTTTGTTGCATGATATTGTGATATTTATAATGTTTTCTTGCTGAAACACCTGATAAGTTTATGCAAGCAAACATCACATTGCATAGTCTCCACACTTTCCTTTACACCAGCAGTAAGCTGAATTATAGCTCTTAAAACCATTTTAGCCTTTTTTTTGTTTATTAACAAGTATGGGGCACATGATTGTGCAATATACTGTACAGTGATATATTACATTTTTTCAGTGCAAAATACGAAATATGATGAACTGAATTATATTTCATTTTAACCAACAATACAGACCTGACTGAGCCAAAAAGAGGAGCAGCTGTAATCCTGTGTGTACTGTATGAACTTTTTTTTTAAATAATTTGGTCCTTGGCCTGTTCTAAACAATCGCAGGGGAGGCAGTGGGCTCCTAAATGCTTTGTCTGTCCCAAGACCAAATATCTTCCCTTTACCTAGTGTCTGCACATCGATATAGGTAAACTAGGCACTCTGGCAAGGGCGATAAAGTGAAAAAATTGCAGTGTAACCAAGAACAATAAAGCAAACAGTTGACAGTAGACTCTTAATTTAAGAGTCCCCTTTATCTCTAAGATTCTGGAAAAGATAGTAGCGGAGCAGCTATGCTCATATCTACATAGAAATGGCATACATGAACTGTATCAGTCAGGATTTAGGCCTCATCACAGCACAGAAACAGCACTCGTTAAAGTAGTAAATGACCTCCTATTGGCCTCTGATCAGGGTTGTGTAACTATGCTTGTATTACTCGACCTCAGTGCAGCTTTTGACACCATTGATCATGCTATTCTTCTTCACAGATTAGAAAATGTAGTAGGAATTAAGGGTACAGCCCTCTCCTGGCTCAGATCCTACTTGACCGATCGTTATCAGTATGTAGACTTAAATGGTGATTATTCTGCATGTTCTCTAGTGGAGTTTGGCGTTCCGCAGGGTTCAGTTTTAGGCCCACTGCTTTTCTCCCTTTACATGCTTCCTCTGGGCAACATAATCCGTAAGCATGGTATTAGTTTTCATTGTTATGCTGACGACACACAGCTATACGTCTCAACAAAACCTGATGAGAAAAACCAGCTTACTAAAGTTGAGCAATGTGTGCAGGACATAAGAAATTGAATGCTAATTAACTTCCTTCTGCTTAATCCGGATAAGACAGAAGTTCTAGTCATAGGACCGCATACAGCTAGAAGTAAAATCTTAGATCACACCGTAACCTTAGCTGGCCTTTCTGTTCCATCAAGTGCAACAATAAAAGACCTCGGCGTGATTATAGATTCCAGCCTTTCATTTGAAGCTCATGTAAACAATATCACCAGGATAGCATTCTTTCACCTCAGAAATATTGCCAAGATAAGAAATATATTGTTGGTAAACGATGCAGAAAAACTAGTTCATGCTTTTATCACTTCTAGGTTGGACTATTGTAATGCCTTACTGTCTGGTTGTTCTGTAAGGTGCATAAACAAGCTTCAGCTAGTCCAGAATGCAGCAGCGAGAGTCCTCACTAGAACCAGAAGATATGAGCACATCACCCCTATCCTATCTTCACTACATTGGCTCCCTGTGAAATTTCGCATTGATTTTAAAATACTACTCTTGACATATAAAGCATTAAATGGTCTCGCGCCGCAGTATCTGAGCGAACTGCTAGTGTCTTACGATCCGCCACGCCTACTTCGATCAAAGGATGCAGGCTGCTTGTCAGTACCGCGTATTATGAAAACTACAGCTGGGGGCAGAGCTTTTTCTCACAAAGCCCCAAAATTATGGAATAGTCTTCCAAATAGTGTTCGGGACTCAGACACAGTCTCAGTGTTTAAGTCTAGGCTAAAAACCTATTTATTTAACCAAGCATTTTTATAAATAGATTTGCCATAGGTAAAGGAGCAGATCTGGGGGACTCATGGACGTAGAGTATTATGGTGAACTGGTATGTTTAGATGCTGTCTTCCTCACTCTCATTTGATCACTCAGGTTTGTTGACGGTGAGGTGATTGTTTGCTTTACATCTCAGGGAGCCCTCATGTTTGTGTTTCCTTCTGGCTCTCCCTTTTAGTTATGCTGTCATAGTTAGTCCTGCCGGAGTCCCTGCTTGCACTCTACAGTAAATATACATTCATATTATACATTGTGACTGTGACCATACCTAATTGCCATCTCTCCTCTTCTTCCTTTCTCCCCCTCTTTCTCTTTCCTCTCTCCCCCTGTATCCCCCTTTCACTCTTTCTCTCTCTCTCTCTGTCGAGCTACACATGTCATTCCTGAGCTGCCAGTGATCCAGACTCCCTCTGCCCTCCGGACCTGTCTGATCCATCCTGGTGCCCCGTTTCTGGTTGGAGGTCTCGTCGCATGGATGCCCTGTGTGTCTCTTTGGGATGCGTCTGGTGTCTGGGGATGATTCTCTCTACTTAGAAGATGGTTCTGGCCTCGACTGGTGTTGTCAGCTGTTTCTCTGAGGACTTGACAATTCGATAGTTCAGGACTGGAACTTTCTACAAGTCTATCTGAGTCTCCAATAACTACTGGACTCCATTTTAACATCAATTAACATCAACTATTATAGCTGAACCTAACACTGTATAAATGCAGATAATTTCCTGCTATCTGTTTCACCCAGATGA
Organism: Channallabes apus; assembly: GCA_030522415.1. Taxonomy (NCBI): domain Eukaryota; kingdom Metazoa; phylum Chordata; class Actinopteri; order Siluriformes; family Clariidae; genus Channallabes; species Channallabes apus. The sequence continues at coordinate 22,006,728 of CM060108.1, read as the reverse complement.
GGATGGGTTCCCTGTTGAGTCTGGTTCCTCTCAAGGTTTCTTCCTATTACCATCTCAGGGAGTTTTTCCTTGCCACTGTCGCTCTCGGGCTTGCTCACCAGGGACTATCTGAACATTTTTGATTCATACACATTCACATTCCATACAAACTTAAATAATTCTTTTGATTGTGTAAAGCTGTTTTGAGACAATGTCAATTGTTAAAAGCGCTATACAAATAAAACTGAATTGAATTGAATTGAATTAATTCTGTAAGCACAATGATTATCCGTGGAATGTGACAATCACGCTGCATCTGCAGCTGTGTCCATCTCAGACCTCCTGACCCCAGATCTCATGAGCCAGTGAAACAAAGCATCACTATCATGACTAAGATATTAACCAGACTCAACAGAGAACTCATCCTCATTTGGGTGAATTCGGATAGCAGGGAATTTAGATAAAGTTTTGGCTTAAAACAACTCCAGCGCGTTGAATTTCACATATACCACTTCAGCGCTGTTATTTCAGAGACACATACTGTACGGACATACAGACCTCGGGCCTACAGATTCGGGTCCTCCAATGTATGAAACTTAAAGATATCATCGAAAGAGTTATTTCTGACCAATGTGCAGACAAAGCTTTTCTTTTATTTTAAAATGTATATAAATTACTGCAAACAGCTTTAATAGTGTAGCTTTAGTAGGGAAGTTTTGGGTTCCCTGCTGGAACTGCTTTCCCGGCGACCGACTTTGGATAAGCGGTTGAAGATGGATGGATGGATGGATGATGCCTACTCTAGACATTAGTACTAGATTGTGATTTGTAATAATTGGTCATATTTAGAGATTGCATTACAGTGAAACCTCGGATTACGAGTAACGTGGTTTACAAGTGTTCCGCAAAACGAGCAAAGATTTTTAATACATTTTGATTTGGAAAACGAGCATTGTCTTGGTTTACGAGCCCCGAGTATCATGTTTCACGCATGCGCTTCTTGTCTTAGTGGGTCTTAGTGCTCGTCTCTTACTGGTATAATCAACATCCGTGCACGTTGGACTGTTTACTACAACACTGTGACCCCGTGTGTGTTCGGAATCGCTTATGTACAGCGCGGGTACCGTTTCTCATAACACACATGTGGTCGCGCGAGTAAAGCAAAAGAAATTCTCAATACAGAGGTTAAAAAACTATTTTCTTCCTCAGCTCATCGCTGTGTGTGTGTGTGTGTGTGTGTGTGTGTGTGTGTGTGTGCTCGCGCGAGCGCAACCCGACACCGTGCCGGCCGTGCATGCGTGTGTGTGTTTGTTTCACACACACGCATAGCCAGCAATGTCAAACCACACTCGCACACACACACACACACACACGCACACACAGACATTAATGCAAGAGACACACACTGTGCTCTGACACACAGAGGTAAGGTGCGGTTCATTTATTTGTTTGTTTTTCATTACAGCAGTGATTCTCTTAGTTTTCTCTAAGTTTTTTCAGATAAAAGAGTGTTTTTTTCAGATAAAATCAGCAAGTCAGAGACGTTGATTTATGACCGCTGTTTAGGGAAGTGTAGTCCAGTGCGGGAGATGCATTGTGGGTAATGCAGACCGGTGTGTTTGAACGCGAATGCGAGATGTAAACTAGGATATAGAGCCTGAGTTTTGTTCTTCAGTAGGTTTTTAGTTGGATTTAAGAGCAGGATCCACCCAAAAATTTGTACTATACTCCGACAATGCAGCAAATAAAAGAACGGGGGCATCGAGCAGTTTGTCCATCTCATCATTACAAGAGCATGAATTAACGGGCTGTTACGCTGTGGTGAGCAACATTAAAATAAAGCGGAGAAGCTTTAATAATTTGGAAGAGAACAACAGACTTTCCGTTAATGTGTGTGTGTGTTTTCAGACGAGAGGAGAAAATTTTACTGTGTAAGATGAGAAGGGGGAGACAGGAGGGGCTGAAAGCAAGAGTCTCCATTTACTCTAGCCTCACACACACAAACACACACTCTTTTAAAGGTAAAGAGCAGGTTAATTTGTTTTATTTTTACTTTATATTTTGTATTAATAATTTTTATGTATTTATTTTTTTGGGCTGTAGAACGAATAATTTAAGTTTCCATTGTTTCTTATGGGAAAATTTTATTTGGTTTACGAGTGTTTTGGAATATGAGCCCGCTTCCGGAACGAATTATGCTCGTAATCCGAGGTTCCACTGTATTTTATTACATTATTTAAAGATAATAAAGATAACTCCTTACCACAACTAATTTCTAACAACTTTATTTTCTCTTCTGTAATTGCCTTAAAATGTCCTTTGGGCATTTGCCATACATATAGTTATGAGAAAAAAGTACACACTCTTTCAGTTTTATGTTTTTATTGATCAGATTATAAATAACAATTGAATGATTCTCATTAAACTTCTATAAACAATCAACCTCAGGTGACAACATAAATAGCACAACAAATTTCAATATTTAGTTCTTTTCTTTCCAATATTTTCTTTTGCAAGATTCAAAAACCAGTTGGGAAAAAAAATTAAGTACAGATTTCTTACTTCCACAATCATTATGAGAGCAGACACCTGTTAGTAATTAAACTCACAAGACAAGATAATCATCAAGAAGTGTGACTACCTCTATGAAAACAAAACCTTTTGAAACACTCAGGTGTTGGTCTACATTATGTCAATAAGAAATTACATCAGCCCTAACTTTATAAAAGGAATTGAAGCTGCATTATCTTTAAAAAAAAAAAATAATTATGCACCATTATACTGTACGTTAAGAGAGATGTTTTTGTTTATGGTCAGACCATTTAGGGAACATGTGAAAAAAAAAGAGAAATTCTCCTCAATTCTGCTGGGCAGAGTTGCAGAGTTAAAACATGAGAAAAAAGCATAATTGATGCATTATCATTGCATTATTTCTTGAAAAGTATGAACATCCAATAAACCATCCTTCTCTTTTGTGTGTTCTAGTCCTTCAATTTATATTTGAACATTTTTGCCCATGTTACAAGTTTGAACACAGACAATGCCTATTATTAAATTAAAAGTACAGTTAAATTATACAGTATAGATTGTATATTAGGGTTGTCAATAGTATTTCTCAATAGTTTTTCTTTTTTTTTCTCCAGATTTTCTTCCTAATTTAGTCGTGTCCAATTTCTCCCCGTCACTAGGGGGCTCCCACATTAAGGCTACTACTACCACTCAGTCTAGAGAGCTGAAGACTATCACGTGTTTTCTCCGAAACCATGTGACGCCAGCCGACCGCATCTTTTTGAACTGCTCGCTCACGCACCGTTGGGGGTGGACAGCACTATCCACTCCTTCCACTTATGTGAGCTCACAGACGCTCCTGATTAGCTGTAGAGCCGTGATTAATGTGGGAGCACGAAGGACCTCTCATCCCTCCTCTCTGAGAGAGCTTGGCCAATCAGCTCTCTCTAGACCTCCGGCTGCGAGAGGTTACAGCATCATCCAGGAATCGAACCAGCGATTCCCGGATGATAGGGCGAGCGCTTTACCACTGCCACTCGGAGGCATTTCTAAATAGTTTTATGCAAATTAATAATATGACCAAGTTTGACCCTAATGGCTTCCCATTATCACAGCGCGGTTACCCGGATGTGTGGTAGCATGGATAATAAGATGACTGAGCAAACATCACCAGGTGATGAACGGGAAGTTAATCAAGAAGTTAAAAGCTTCTTGATGGAAATTTAGAAGTTGTGTGCTCGAGCTACCTTTGAGGGGAACTATTTTTTACAAGAATACATTAAATGTAAGACACTGAAAAAGTGAGAGATGGCAAAAGCACTTACTGGAGATCACTAGACATTACTAAGTATCCATAACTACCTCTGTGTAACAGGACACTTAATCGATGCCAAATGGCAACTGCATTCACTCACTCTGGGTGTGTAAAAACAGAAGAAAGATATTTTGCTGAAGCATGTGCTAGCCAATTGCACTACCCAAGTTAAAAAGGAGATGACAGAGATGGTCACCACAGGGCTCACAACTGCAAGGAGTTTACCTTTCAAGAGATTTAAATTTAACATTTGTTCAATGTTAATGTTTGAGATATTATAAAACTTTTATAATCTATTTCTTCTAACCAGTTTGTCAAATGAATTTCTTTATACCAACATTGAACATTTATAATACAAATAAATCTGAGTGTTTTAAAAATGTGACTAAACGTGTCTGTGATTAACAAATTTCATTGTACTAATATATAGTAATATATATTCACTGTAAGCCTATTAGACACATTTGATGTTTAAGCAGATATTTATTTAAAATAAGCCATGCACCCCTAAAAACCTTTAAAATATATTAATGAAATGGCTAACTGGTTGGTGTTATATTTTTACTCAGAAGTTAACAGCTGTACCTTCAGGGTCGAGGGCCATTGCAATTTATTAAGAGAACGTTAAAACATTTTAATGATTCCAAATACATAATTTAGTCTAAAATCAAAAAATCTCCTAAAATCAAAAGAGGCATAACTTTATAGCAAGGTTTAACATCATATTATATGTGCCACATTATACTCCTTTTAACAAGTCTTAGAGGTCAAATGCAAATGAGCTCCTGCCCCCACCACTTTGTGTGCATTTTTGTAGCCAAAGCAGAAAGTAGGAAACAGAACTTCCCTGAAAACCGTTTCCAGTAGTTAAGAAAGAGAAGGTGTTTGATTGCAGTGTTCAAGTGTTCAAGTAAAAAAGTACAATTATGTGTTGTCTATGCAAACAAACAGTGGAGACCCATGTGAATGTCCAATAATGGCCATAAAGGACATTTTCCAAAATAGGTCCCCTTTAATGAAAAATGAGGGAGATGGCCTCAGCATTAAGTTGGAAAACTGGTACTGGCACCCGTACCAGCAGGAAATCAAACAGAATTGTTGATAATATAGAAAACTGTTAACCAACAGATAAATCAATAAATATTAATATACAAGGATTTTATGGGGGATTTTTTTTCCTTTACGATCTGCACGTTATTTATCACATAATATTATATACGTAATTCATATGATTGACAAATGATTTATGTTATTTATATGGATCATACATAAATCAGTCAATTTGTGTTGACTTCAGTCATAGTGCTTCATGTCGTTATAGTGTACCATTTTAAAATCCTCAAACCAGTTCATAATAAGGTAAAGGTGCATGAATGATTATAAAATGAAGACATTTGTCAGTCCTAGGATGTTTCATTATTGTTATGCTAATGCAATTAGCAGGTAACAAACAGCAGTATTTGGTGATTATCAGGTTTTTCCATTATGTTTTTATCTAAAGAGCAGAAGAGTGTTTGTTGTATCTGATAAAAGAGTTGTTTTTACTTGGTAGACACTACATGAGTTCAGTATGAGGCGCCGTATAGGGCTTAAATCAAACTTCACTCATGCACACACATATGAAACACTCACACATACATATATACTACTAACTGCTCACACAACTACATATGAAATGCGCTCACACACACATACATACTACTAACTGCTCACACAACTACATATGAAATGCGCTCACACACACATACATACTACTAACTGCTCACACAACTACATATGAAATGCACTCACACACACATACATACTACTAACTACTCACACAACTACATATGAAATGCGCTCACACACACATATATACTACTAACTGCTCACACAACTACATATGAAATGCGCACTCACACACACATACATACTACTAACTGCTCACACAACTACATATGAAATGCGCACTCACACACACATACATACTACTAACTGCTCACACAACTACATATGAAATGCGCACTCACACACACATACATACTCTCCGCGCGCGCACATACATTCATACTTTCAGCGCGCGCACATACATATCCTCCATCATTTTAATTTAATTAAGAAGCCCTTAGTATTATATAGGCTAGTAATCTGTAAAAATAAATACATAAATAATACGTTATATATTTTTAATGGTATCAGTTTTTGTTTCAATAAATTTTCTATATTTAATGCCCGTAGCGTCAAATTTCCACAGCAGCAGTGACAGGTATCCGAGGTGCTTGTGTTACCATGGTAACGCTAGGAGGAAGTGACGTTGCATGGTGTTCTGAATGGTAGAATTTTGTAGAGTTCCCTTATCAGACATTTCCTGCGCAGGGAGTAGGGTGTAGGGTGTAGGGAGTAGGGTGTAGTAATTTCAATGTATATGAACTTCTTTCTCCCTGATTAGTAGTAGCGTTTCTTAAATAGACCGTTAATGGACAGTTTAGAAGACAACGAGTGATTTATTTATCACAACAAAAGTGGGTGATATGGAGGGTCGGAACAATGTTTGAATTTCCAATTCAGAGTCTCGTGGGATTCCGATGAGTTAGTTATTCCTCGCGAAGGCGAGGAAACACATTTCACAAAACAGTAATTTATATTAGCCACAGATTCCGTGCTTCAATTTTCTTTTTGCAAATCATCACCTGCGTTTTCTGCCGCTGCAATATTGAGACATTATGTGGACAGATCTGAATAAGCCTTGTGATTGAGCAGTGATGATCATTATACTGTCCTACTCCGTCTTCTAAACTGTCCAACAGCAGGCTGTTTACAAACCAGTACTACCATTCAGGGAGAATGAAGCGAAAAGACCGTCTACACTGAAATGACTTCCTTTTAAACTGAAACGCCTTCCGGTTACACTGAAACGCCTTCCGGTTACACTGAAATGCCTTCCGGTTACACTGAGACTCTCATATGTGTATGTGCGTGCACGGAGAGTATGTATGTGTGTGTGAGTGCGCAAAGTATGTATGTGTGTGTGAGTGTGCAAAGTATGTATGTATGTGCGCGCGCTGAAAGTATGTATGTGTGTGTGAGTGCGCAAAGTATGTATGTGTGTGTGAGTGTGCAAAGTATGTATGTGCGCGCGCGGAGAGTATGTATGTGTGTGTGAGTGCGCAAAGTATGTATGTATGTGCGCGCGCGGAGAGTATGTATGTGTGTGTGAGTGCGCATTTCATATGTAGTTGTGTGAGCAGTTAGTAGTATGTATGTATGTGTGAGTGCGCATTTCATATGTAGTTGTGTGAGCAGTTAGTAGTATGTATGTGTGTGTGTGCGCATTTCATATGTAGTTGTGTGAGCAGTTAGTAGTATATATGTATGTGTGAGTGTTTCATATGTGTGTGCATGAGTGAAGTTTGATTTAAGCCCTATACGGCGCCTCATAGTTCAGAATAACGTTGCAACATCTCCAGTTCCCTTGGTCTCTTCTTATTGTTGCTTTCCTTTCAGTAGGTGTTTTCGTGACCAGTTAAAATATATAAATTGCTAGGTGATGAAGGGTTGTCAGTTGGGGTGCTTTGTAAAACAATGTCTCTGCAAAATATATGAATTTTAAATCAACTTACAATGAAATTTTTTTTTTGAAAATTACATAACCATAAGTAAATCTATTACCTGTTTGTGCCTAAAACCCGAAACATTCGAGTTTCATCTGTGATTTCTTGTGTTATCTGTAAAGCAGAAGAAGAGACATTCAGTACTTTGCGAAAGTCTTTGTAACAGGGGTGGGCAATTATTTTTCCCCAGGGGCCAAATGAGAAGCAGAAAATATTGTAGAGGGCCGGGCCAAAAGTTTGAAATCTACTCTGGTTATTAATTTTATTTCTACATTGAAATAAGTAAATGGCATTGTTTACAGAAGCTGGTAAGAGTATATGTTATTGTTAGATAATGAGAGAGTGAGGTTGCAAAACAATGGTAAATGTGCAACATTTGTAAATCTTTTTCAGTCACATTAACACCACAATGCTTTCTGTTTTTAACTTTCTTAATGTTCTATTAAGATACCACATCTTTGTATGCCAATAATAATGTAACATAACGCACAACATTTTTGTCCAACTGCCAACCAGTGCAGAAAAGAAATCAAAATAAACATGTTTCAGTGTTTTTTTCTTGTTCAGTGAGAGAAATCTAGCCTCTGTTGAGCTTTAACAAAGCTCTATCAAAGTCAGGTTGAATGTTTTAGGTGGAGATATGAAGCACATCTGTCATTTATGTAAAATTTTTAAAGTAGGTTTTATTTTTTTCGCTCCAAGCAACCTTTCGCGGGCCAGTCAGAATTGGGCCGCAGGTCTGCTTTGTAAAATGTAAGTGACTTCTGTAAAGCAACAATGTCTTCAATTGGGTTGTCACACCAATTAGTTTTGTCTCATTTATCACTCATTTTTATATTTGTTTAAAATATAGTCTCAGGTACAATTTGTGCAGTTCTATAAGAAAATTAACTGCTTACTTTTACTAAGCATCCTGCAGAACCAGGAACAGTCCTTCTAAGGATTTTTTGTGCATTTTGTGCAAATTTTTCCATTTTGTGGACTTTGTGTTACACCATTTTTGTTTTTCATGCATGCAAAACCCTTATACTTTCTATGTTTGTTTGTTTTTTGGTTGTTTGTTTGTTTTCCGTCTGATAAAGAAAAGTAGTCTTTTCTGGCCTACAGTACACTGAAACCTCGGATTGCGAGTAACATGGTTTGCGAGTGTTTCACAAGACGAGAAAGATTTGTAATAAATTTTTATTCGAACAACGAGCAAGTCTTGGTTTAGTAGCGAGTATGATGTATCACGCATGCACGTTTTGACGCTGAGCGTCATGTGATCACAACTGAGCCAATGGTTTTTCTCTCTCTTGCACTGCAAAATTATGCAATCGTAATCGTCTCCCCTGCCGGGTCTTAGTGCTCGTCTCTCACTGGTATAATCAACATCCGTGCACACGTGTACTGTTTATTATAACACGTGTGTGCGCGTGAAACACCTTTTATTTTGTGTTTGTAAGTGCATGTGTACAGCGCGCATGTTCTGTTTCTTATGACACATGTGTGTCTGTGCGTGTAAAGCAAAAGAAAGTCTCATTAGAGAGGTTAAAGATTCATTTTCTTCCTCTCTGTTTCAGCCTGTCGTTATGTGTGCGCTCGCGTGAAATTCAAATAAGAGAGGAGAAAGGTTTACTGTGTAAGATGAGAAGGGGGAGACGGGAGGGACTGAAAGTAAGAGTCTCCTTTTACTTTTGCTTCACACAAATACACAAACACACACACATACACACAGTGCCTGCGCACAAAAACGGAAACACTTATCTGTTGGAATTTTTTTTTTTACTTTATAAGTGCAGGCCAATTTGTTTTATTTTTACTTTATATTATGTATTAATTATTTTTATGTATTTATTTTCTTGGGCTGTGGAACGAATAATTTGAGTTTCTATTATTTCTTATGGGAAAATTATAAGTGTTTTGGAATACGAGTCTGCTTCTGGAACAAATTATGCTCGTAATCCAAGGTTCTCCTGTATTTTTTTTGTTGGAATACTAATGTTTGTACATCAGAAATGTTTTTGTCAGGAGTAAAATTAACGTACCTTGATTGTTGTTGTTGTTGTTGTTGATATTGTTATTTTGTTTTGTACTGATTTAATTACGTCATAAAATAAACATTTTAAGTGTCAGTTTGACTTAAATACCCATTAGCTTATTATATGTGTATAAATAGGGAAGAAAATACTATTTCACTTCTAAGCCAAGGCTTAGAGATAAGAAACAAATGGATGGCTAAATTGAAATACCTCACAGTTGTGCAGGCTGCGTCCTTTAAGTCCATGCTTCCAGAAAGCTAAAACACTATCTTGTAGACAAACTGTAATGAATACATAAATAAATTAGATTGATTGATTAATTAATTCATGTAGAAATTGCTTGATTCCTTTAATTGTCATTCCCCCGTATTTTGTGGAATTCACATGTATGTATTATAACTGATTTCAATTTAAATTTTGCAAGTCTGTTTGCAAGATAACAAAAAAAAAATACAAGAGATCATAGTACATAGTTTTAAAAAAAGATGGTAACATTAAATGAATTGACATTCCTAAGATAAGACTATAGCATAGAACAAAAGACAGAAGACTATAAAATAGTATCAGATTTGTCAAGACCACACCCAAGTTGCAAGTGCATACAGAATAAATGCCATTGCAGTATTGTCCTGAATATTATCTTAATATTTAGTTGCTTTTTTTTTTATTTCCTCCATTAAAAGTTCAAACTAATTACAAAGAAATCATTATGTAGGTACATGACAAAGACCCACTTATCTCCAGTGTCATCACCAAACTCCAAAAAAGGAACTAAATAAGTTTTTAAAGGGGTCCTATTATGCCATTTTAAAGATTGCTAATATTGCATAATGAGTCTCTTAAAACAGGTTTACATGTATGAAAGGTCAAAAAACACTTTAGTTTTCTCCAAAAATAGATTTAATTTTACCCCATTTCTAAATGATTAGGGGACTAAACCCCTCCTTTCCGTGAGCCCTCACTGCTGTGATTGGTCAGATGATTGGCGTGGTGATTTATGACTGGTATACCGTTACAGCGTGTGTCGTAAAACGAAATGCCCATTACCATAACTGAACGGAGACCCGTTGTCATGCACACTCAATCTGCGCCCGGCACTAGGACCCGGAAGTAAGGCGGGCGCCAAACCAGGAAGTATAAAAGAGGTAAACAAACGATGGCTTACCGCTCAGTCATTGAGTTCGCCCGATGCCATTTCGGAATCGTTCGTCAAACCGTGAGTACTCACTTTCTTGGTCTTGCTTCCTGTTTGAGTGTGTGTTTATAGGACGCGGGTTTGATTTGTGTCTTTCCCTTGCTCTTTCTATCGTGAGAGTCCTTAGACTAAATAGCGTGATTATCCTGCCTACTCGTGCACTTCCGCGTTTGGGTTTACCATTCACGCAACAAAGGGCTAACCGCTAAGCTACGTCTTCTGCTCATCTCCGGTTAGTTCGTGACAGAATGACTGAGCCCGCAGTTAACCCAGCGGATTACGCTCACCTCTGCGACGTGGTAGAGGGACACGTTCGGTTGATTGATCGGCTGAACGCCGAGATCGCGACTCTCCGCAGTAGCGTCCAAGACCTTGCGGCCTTGCGGCGCGAGGTGGCGGAGCTGCGGCGCGAGGTCGCGGATCTTCGGCGCGAGGCTGTCAGTCCTCCGGCTGGTCTATCTCCCGTCGCGGTTGCTGCCGTGCCGCCATCTTCACCTTCACCTGATGTATTTTTATCACTACCGGACAAATGGGATGGCACAGATGGGAGATGTAGCGTTTTTCTAACCGCACTGGATCTTGTGTTTGAGTTTAATTCCACCAGATACTCCACAGACCGACTGCGCATCGCTCTCCTCGTCTCATTGCTATCCGGGCAGGCAGCTGAGTGGGCCACGGCGGTTCTTCACTCCGATTCAGACACGGCACATTCTTATAATGAATTCACCAAACAACTGAGACTCACCTTTGAACATCCAGCAGGTGAGGTGGAGACCGACACCAGATTATACCATCTGCGGCAGGCAGGTTCGTCCGTGAGCCGTTACACGGCGGAGTTCCGTACTCTTGCCGTCCAAACCACCTGGGGTGACACCGCTCTCCGGACAACCTACTACGAGGGACTGGCGTCACATATTAAAGACGAGCTCGTGGGACGAGAGCTACCTGCGACGCTGGAGGGTCTCGTTCAGCTAGCTCTCCGGATCGACCAACACCGAATCTCTCGTCCCAAACCAGCCCCACGAAACCTGACACCTGCCGTTTCATCATCTCCACATACCACATCACGACCATCCATCACCCCCTCTCACGTTCCCGCACCTGAAGCACGACCCACATTCAACTCCACCGTCTCTGGTGCTGTCGGTTCTCCACCACCCGCCGTGGTTAACATGGGAGCCGGGGAACCCATGCAATTAGGGCGCGCCTCCTTGACCGCTGCAGAACGGGAGCGACGATTTAAGGAGGGGCTCTGCGCGTACTGTGGGTCCAGCGCACATCACCGAGCCATCTGCCCCCGTCGTCCGGAAAACGCTCAGACCCGGTGAGGAACGAGGGCAACTCACCGGGTCATCTCCAACTCTCCTCAGTCACCACCCCGACCTCCCGTCTCGCGGTCCAAGTAAGTCTCCAGTTTGGCCACAAACGAGTCAGAAGTGCTGCATTTATCGATTCTGGTGCCGCAGGGAACTTCATTGACTCCACCTATGCCAATAAATTGGGGATAAAACTCGAGGCGTTATCCCAGCCGGTTCGGATCACATCCGTTGACGGTCGGCCCTTAGCCTCCAGCCCCATCACCACTCAGACCCAGCCCATCACCCTAATCATCAACAACCATCAGGAACGGATCCAGCTTCATCTCACCTCCATCACCTCACCACCCATCATTCTCGGGTACCCATGGCTGCTTCAGCATGACCCCCTCATCTCCTGGGCCCAGAACCGGATCCTTCAGTGGGGGCCGACCTGCTCCGAGCTCTGCCTACAAGCACCGGCTGGGACGTGCTCTAGGGAGTCCGAGGCCCCCGACGTCGACACCAACGCCATTCCTGCCATGTACCGGGACCTGGCTGAAGTGTTCTGCAGAAAACGAGCCACGCACCTTCCACCCCATCGCCCCTATGACCTGGCGATTGACCTCCAGCCGGGCTCGGTGCCCCCCCGCGGCCATCTCTACTCCCTCTCCAACACCGAGACGCAGGCGATGGAGGAGTATGTATCAAACGCTCTCCGCCAAGGCACCATCAGGCCCTCCTCATCGCCCGCCGCCGCGGGGTTCTTCTTTGTGAAGAAAAAAGGAGATGAACTTCGCCCATGTGTCGACTATCGGGGGCTGAATAACATCACCATCAAAAACCGACACCCGCTGCCTCTTACCAACTCTGCCCTGGACGCCCTCTCCGGTGCCACCATTTTCACAAAGTTGGACCTTCGGAGCGCCTACAACTTGGTGCGCATCAGAGAGGGTGATGAGTGGAAGACGGCCTTCATTACACCCACGGGACACTATGAAAGTCTGGTAATACCGTTTGGACTTTGCAATGCACCCGCCGCCTTCCAGCACCTCATCAATGACATTCTCAGGGACATGCTAGGGCGGTGGGTCTTTGCATATCTGGATGACATACTAATTTACTCACGAACTGTTAATGAACATATCCAGCATGTCAGAGCAGTTCTAAAGAGATTACACGCCCATCAATTGTACTGTAAGTTGGAAAAGTGCGCTTTTCACGAGCGCTCCACCACGTTCCTGGGTTTTGTCATCTCGCCCCAGGGTGTGGCCATGGACCCGCAGAAACTCGAAGTTGTGCGTCATTGGCCCCTACCCAAGACCCTCAAGCAACTTCAACGGTTTCTCGGGTTTGCGAACTTCTATCGTCGCTTTATCCGAGACTACAGTACGATTGCCGCCCCCCTAACTGCTCTGACCCGACCCTCATCATCCCCTTTCACTCTCAACTCCGTCGCCATCTCAGCTTTCCAGAGACTCTGTCAACGCTTCACCACCGCTCCAATTCTTCTCCATCCAGACGCAAGCAAACCATTCGTTGTGGAGGTGGACGCCTCAGATGTGGGCGCTGGGGCTGTTCTCTCCCAGCGAGGTCCAGATCAGAAACTACACCCCTGTAGTTTCTTCTCCAAAAAATTTGATGCCACTCAGCAGCGATACGGGGTAGGGGACCGCGAGCTGCTGGCCATAAAGTGGGCTTTGGAGGAATGGCGTCACTGGCTCCAGGGCGCCAGGGAGCCATTCATTATCTGGACCGACCATCAAAACCTCATCACCATCCGTAGTCTAAAACAGCTCAACCCGAGGCAGGCGCGATGGGCACTATTCTTTGAACAGTACAACTTCCATCTGTCTTACCGCCCGGGGTCTAAGAACACCAAGGCCGACGCCCTCTCCCGACAGTATGAAGAAGACGTCACCCGGGCGGAACCCGCGCCTGTCCTCCCACCATCCAAAATCATTGCACCTATCCACTGGGATTTGGAGACCAGGGTCCGCCAGGCACAGGCAATGGAGAACGAACCGGCAGGTGCGCCGCCTGGACGCCTCTACGTGCCCCCAACAATGAGAACTGAAGTGATGCAATGGGGCCACACCTCACCCATCTCCGGACACCCAGGCACCCGACGCTCCCTACAGTTTATTCAGCGAGCCTTCTGGTGGCCCTCCATGGCCCGGGACATCGGCGAGTTCGTCCAGGCGTGCCCAGTGTGCGCCAGGGCTAAAGACACCAATCAGCCGACCCCGGGGGAACTCCAACCACTCCCTATTCCCCGTCGGCCCTGGTCGCACATTGCCATCGATTTCATCACGGGCCTGCCGGATTCAGAAGGAAAGACTACCATCTTGACCATCATCGACCGTTTCTCCAAAGCCGTGCACCTGGTGGCCCTATCCGGACTCCCGTCAGCCAAGGACACCGCGGAGCTGATATTAGAGCACGTAGTCCGCCTGCATGGGTTCCCCAAAGACATCGTCTCGGACAGAGGGCCCCAGTTCACTGCCCGGTTCTGGAAGGCCTTCTGCCGTCTGATCAATTCCACCTGCAGCCTATCTTCTGGGTACCATCCCCAGACCAATGGTCAGACGGAGCGGGCCAACCAACAACTGGAGCGCTATTTGAGATGCTTCGTTGCCGATCGCCAGCGCTCCTGGGCTCGCTACCTCCTATGGGCTGAGTTGTCTCACAACCTTCACGTCTCCTCTGCCACCAATCTCAGTCCGTTCGAGGTATGCCACGGTTTCCAACCTCCGATGTTCGAACACCAAGAACCGGAGGTTGACGTACCCTCAGCCCAACAGTTGGTCCGCAGGTGTCGGCGGCTCTGGACCCAAGCCAACCAAGCCATCCAACAAGCCAACACCCGCTATGCTGCTCAACATCGCCGCCGACACCCCCCGGGACGTTTGTATAACGTAGGTGACAAGGTCTGGCTATCTACAAAAAATCTTCATTTACACACTGAGTCAAAGAAGCTATCACCCAGGTTCATTGGACCATATCGCATCCACCTCAGAATCAACCCTGTCACCTACCGGCTCCAGCTGCCTGCGGCGCTCCGAATTCACCCGGTATTTCACACTTCACAGCTCAAACCCTTCACTACATCACCTATGGTTCCACCCACCCCCCCTGCTCCTCCTCCCCGAATCATCGACGGTGGTCCTGCCTATACCGTACGCAGGATCCTGGATTCGCGACCTCGGGGCAGAGGCATCCAATATCTAGTCGACTGGGAGGGTTATGGCCCCGAGGAGCGATCCTGGATTCCGGCCCGGTTCATCCTCGACCCCGAACTCATCAGAGACTACCGTCATAGGGTATCCTCCACCCCAGGACCGTCTGGAGCCGGTCCTGGACAGGGGGGTACTGTCATGCACACTCAATCTGCGCCCGGCACTAGGACCCGGAAGTAAGGCGGGCGCCAAACCAGGAAGTATAAAAGAGGTAAACAAACGATGGCTTACCGCTCAGTCATTGAGTTCGCCCGATGCCATTTCGGAATCGTTCGTCAAACCGTGAGTACTCACTTTCTTGGTCTTGCTTCCTGTTTGAGTGTGTGTTTATAGGACGCGGGTTTGATTTGTGTCTTTCCCTTGCTCTTTCTATCGTGAGAGTCCTTAGACTAAATAGCGTGATTATCCTGCCTACTCGTGCACTTCCGCGTTTGGGTTTACCATTCACGCAACAAAGGGCTAACCGCTAAGCTACGTCTTCTGCTCATCTCCGGTTAGTTCGTGACACCCGTCAATACATAGAAAAGATGGCATCGGTTTTACAGTGTAATGACCAGCTAATTTTATATTAACTGTGGCTACAAAAATCGAGAGATCTTTGTGTCTGTGTTGCGTTAAAAGGCCGGTGAGCAAAAAGGACAAACACAAACAAGTAGATAAAGCAAACCTGTATAATACAAAACTAAATAAACAAAAAAGGTGCACCACAACCAAACAAAGATATAAACAATATTTACAAACTACATATAATTAACGGTATGTATATGTGAACGCAAGTGAGTCCGTGTTTATTGTACAGTATGTGTGTTATCCGAGTATACCGAGTATGGTTCGGTCTCACAGGGTTAATGAAGTCCGGGATGGTGAGAAGTCCGGGGAATACGTCCAGTCAAAGATAATCTGGTTAAAAAATCTTCGAAAGAAAATGATCCACAGCAATCTCTTCTTCTCTAATCCAAACAAATAATGAGTGTGTGATGCGCGAAGTGCGCATGCTCCATGCCCTTACACTTCGCGCGCGTGTGTGTGTGTGTGGTGCGCATGCTCCGTGCCCTTACACTTCGCGTGTGTGTGTGTGGTGCGCATGCTCTGTGCCCTTACACTTCGCGTGTGTGTGTGGTGCGCATGATCCATGCCCTTACACTTCGGCATTTTTTCCCTCGGGGCATGCCGTAGAATCTACGGCAAGAGGCATGCGCCCTTTACAAGTGTTAAGTTCAGTTTTGGTGAATGGTGAATCGTTGTTTAAAACAAGTGTTTTAAAGTTTAAGCGAACCCGGCATGAATGCTCAGTCACATTAACAAGAGTGTGGTAACGTTAAAATTGTAAGATGGTGAGCAAGTTGTTCGTGACGTAGAACGTGGGCGGACATTATGCAAATATGTTACGGAGTGACGTGGATCCGTAACAAAGAAAGATTCGAATTGCTAACGACTCGTTTAGGCGAATGTGAGCCCACTCTTTTTTTACTAGACAAAAACTTCATTTATCGTGCATTGTCAGCGTCACAGATATTGCAGATAGGTTATGTTCACATACAGCTACATGACACACTGCATGAAAGATCATATTTGAAAAAGCATAATAGGGGCTGTTTAAAAAACTAACTTTGTCTGAGATGTTGAAGTTTTAGGTATTTCTGCAGAAAAATCCATTACTAGATAATAAGTCATTTTGTCAGGAGTAAAATTACGTTAAAAGATATCTTCACAATTGAAGGCAATTTCAAAAACAGTACAATTGGGATCTGGTGGCTTTAATTTATTTATTTTTAATATATTTTTGTCACATATCTACAATATTGACCCCGCCTAGTGCCCGAAGTCTCCTGGGATAGGCTCCAGGTCCCCCGTGACCCTGAACACAGGATAAAGCGGTATAGAAAATAAATGAATGAATGAATGAATCTACAATATTGATATACTGCTAGTATTTCTAGTATTTATCAATTCTGCTTTTTGTTTTACCTAAAGTCTCAATGGGGAAACCAAATTCCATTTCTGAAGCTAATTCCATGCTTGGGACACCCTGCAGATCCACAATCTTCACCATTCCTACAGTAAAAGACACAAAACTAATGGTGAGGTAAAATATACAATACAAGATTCTTGATTCTTGATATCAAAATACTTGAGTCTATTTGATTTGCAGATGAGGTATAGCATACTAACCTTCTAGTGCAATCAGGACTGTATCCCTATCCAGCTGTGTTACCTGCCCTGTTCTCACACATTCACTCCCTACACACAAAAAACAATCATTAAAGTGAAGAAACAATGTTGTCATGATAACATGGCAGGTCTAACCAAAGTGCAGATCTCATTAACATATACCTGAACTTGAATTTGATGTGCCATTCAGTTCAATTATGTCAAATGTGAGTTGTTGCTTCGTCTGAGGGTCATTACATTCTCTCACACCTACACAAAGCTGAGGAAGCTCATCCGTGACCAAAACCAGCAGCTCAAAAATGATCAGAGGGTCAGGTAGACTTACAGCTATGTGCTATATTGAAAAGAATGAAAGTAAAGTTACACAAGTTGCACATCACAAGATTAGCAAAGAAGAGGCACCAAGACAAATGCACTCACCTTCAGATGCATGAATTTCTGCAGGGGTTCGTACCACAGAAGCAGAACGAGTCCAGAGGGTACAGCCGCACAAAGAAATGTGCTGTCGGTATATGGGTTACGAGCTTGTGTAAAGAAGATAAAGATCAACAAGAAAAAGGCTTTAAGCATAAAACTGGCCTTGATTCTAGGGTTCTAAATAGAGAGCTGCAGTAAATGTCCTTACCCACACTACACTTTCGACAGCCTTTAGTGTCAGGGATTTTCAGTGATACAGCAAACTTCCTATGAAATAAAAAATAATAGGTTAAAAGTTGGAAGTTCTGAATGTACACTAGCAGTATGACTATTAACTGAACTTAGCACTTGAGAAAATATTACCTGACATTACATCTAAATATTTTTTTCATACTATGATCAAATATTTATTTCACTGGATTAAAGTTATGTGTAATATTGAGTCCTCTGTCCTGAACTCTTTCTAGTGCCAGTAAACATAAATTAACGACTTTATTTCTAGTTGTTATAAATCAGAATCGTGTTTTATTTGTCAAGTGTGCTGACACACACAAAGAAATTAAATCCGGCTGTTTGTAGCTTTCAAAGTACATTTGGTATAGACAAAACACTATACACAGTAAGTACATTCAGAAAGTGTACAGATTAAATAAAGATGGGGGAGGGGCAGGCTTATTATGTAACAGCATGTAGTATAAAACTGGACACTCCTTCTAAAAGTGCTAAACCCGTAGTATTTTGTCCGTTCACCGTTGTCATCACGTTTGTCCATGTGCCACGTTAAACAGTGTGTTTTCTTCTTCCTCAGGACTGAGTGGAGTCTGCAGGGTCAGGGTAAGGCCTGTTAGTGAAGGCTGATTTATGTCAAGGTCAATACTGAGACGCAAGCCACTCGTGTGTGAAACTCTCATGACTTCTGTTGTATTCTACAAATAACCTTCTGTGTTTGTTCCATGCCCGCCTGCAGACCCAGCCTGAGGAGGCCGCGTTTGGTGTTTTGTTTTGTTTTCCATTTTCTCTTTGTCATTATTGAATGACTTTCGATTGAGACAAAAAATAAAAGAGAGAAAGAGTGCTTCATAAAACAACCTGCATTTGCATCCACTTCCTCAAACCTACAGTAGAACATGACAAATATTCATAGCTCATGCTGACAAGCTGCAGATCACTCCGGGTCAATCACAGTAAGCCACTGTCTTTACATACAACTATGAACAGCACGTTATGATTTAAGAATTGGTAGTAAAAATGGAAAAAGTGGGAACTGGGCTTAAAAGCTGGGCTTCAAGTCTTCATTCAAAATTGAGGTGCATATAAGTATCCAGAAAAGTTAGCCATACAATAAGTTCTGCTTGCCTATACGACTAGTTCCGGTGAAAGAAAAGAGCTACATTTGTACTAAACACAATTTAGCTCAATGGGACTGCAGGAGCTTCATATGTGTCTCAGCTGATCTTTGGAAAGCATTTTCACACAGAATTGTGGAATTCATTGCCAACCATAATTTGCAAATAAATTCTTTTAAAATCCTATAATGTGATTTTCTAGATTTTTGTTTTGTTTGTCTCCCATAGTTGAGATATACCTATGATGGAAGTTACAGGTCTCTCTCATCTTTTTAAGTGGGAGAACTTGCACAATTGGTGGCTGACTAAATATTTTTTTGCCCCACTGTATGTATTTACTGATGAGGCATATTTTTTCACAAGTAAATAAATAGGTGCAGATGACATGTACACCTAGAGGTTTTACCATTAATATAAATCTGTCTGAAACTGCCCATAAATTACAATGCAAATATGTCTGCAATTCTTGGATTATTCACTAAATAAACTGGCATGGATAATAAATCCTGTTTGTACCTGTGGATAATTCTGTCAGTGAAGCGGTTGGTGCTGAAGGATAAATGACTTGGTTTCCTCTGGACATGTCCATGTTGCTCAAACAGAGCAGTCAGACTATGAGAGTAAAGCTGACATGACTTTCCTATAAAACAAGAAAGTACCATGCAAGTGCTTTAACTTGTGCAAGAGCCAGCCTGTACAGTATTACTACTTTACATAAAAAACAAGGCTACTGTACATACCAGAAACAGACATGAGGATATTGTTCATGACATATAGCCAGGTACATCTCTGTGGAAGTAACTGTAAAGAAAAATGACAATCATCATGGACATCACAAGGTTAGTTTTAACCTGAATAGTTTTTTTACCTAGATTTCTACTTAACAATATATTATATAAAATAAAATAGAATTACATGCAGCATAGTAATCATTTTATATGCCAAAACATCTGATTGTAATGTAGTGAGGAAATATTATTGAACAATAATTATCTGCTAAAATCAAATGCAGCAATAAAGTATGAAAGCACCTTTTCCAAAGTGTCTTCATGAAGCTCGTTCAAATTAAGTGTGTAGACCCCCTCCTCTGCCCCCAATATCAGGTACTGATCTAGAACAAATTGATAAAACATAGATTGGTCAGTGTGAAATTGAACAGACTTGGAGATAATGCAGATCCTCAACAACCTGATAAAAATTACACTATTAACATTACATAAGTAAGCAATACAACTAACAAATATCGTTCTTATTCTACATTAATTTACAACCAGATTTTATTAATTGAAAAGTGTAATCCTTTTTATCTATTTATAATTGCATTTAATGTTGTAAAACGTCTCTGTGAAACAACTTAGTTTCTGTTATCACCTCTAAGCAAGTCAAGTCAAGTATTCCTCAGTCTTAAACTGAGGAATCTTTCTCTGTTACAGATCCATGTTACTCCGTAACATATTTGCATAATGTCCGCCCACGTTCTACGTCGCAAACAACTTGCCCGCCATCTTACAATTAACGTTACCACACTCTTGTTAATGTGACCGAGCATTCATGCTGGGTTCGCTTAAACACTTTGTAATATAAAAAAAAAAAAGTCAAAAACAAGAAAACACGAAATCCTTTTTAACTGTTTATTCTCCACCATTCACCAAAACTGAACTTAACACTCGCGAAGGGCGCATGCCTCTAGCTGTAGATTCTACGGCAAGCCCCGAGGGAAAAAATGCCGAAGTGTAAGGGGACGGAGCATGCGCACCACACACACTCGTTAATTGTTTGGATGAGAGAAGGAGAGATTGCTGTGGATCATTTTCTTTCGCAGATTTTTAACCGGATTATGTTTGACTGACATATTCCCTGGACTTCTCACCCTCTGTCATCGGCCTCCCAGACTTCATTAACCCCGGTGAGACCGAACCATACTCGGTATACTCGGATAACACACATACAATAAACACGGACTTCGGATATTTTCCACTCACTCGCACACATACACATACCGTTAATTATATATAGTTTGTAAATACTGTTTATATCTTTGTTTGGTTGTGGTGCACCTTTTTCGTTTACTTTAATTAGTTTTGTATAATACACGTTTGCTTTAGCTATGAGTTTGTGTTTGTCCTTTTTGCTCACCGTCCTTTTAACGCAACACCGACACAAAGATAAAAGACCTCTCGATTTTTGTAGCCACAGTTAATATAAAATTAGCTGGTCGTTAAACGTTAAAACCGACGCCATCTTCTCTATGTATTGACGGGTCTTCAGAGCTGGCGTTCAATTATGGTCATGGGCATTTCGTTTTCCAACACACACCAGTCATAAATCACCGCGCCATCTGACCAATCACAGCAGTGAGGGCTCACGGAAAGGAGGGGTTTAGACAGACTGAATCTTCAAACTGATTCACACGAGTCGTTTACGAATCATTTAGAAATGGGGTAAAATTAAATCTATTTTTGGAGAAAACTAAAGTGTTTTTTTTACCTTGCATACATGTAAATCTGTTTTAAGAGACTCATTAAGCAATATTAGCAACCTTTAAAATGGCATAATAGGACCCCTTTAAGGAATAGTTCTCCAAGCTTCCTGCTTTCCATGTTTGTAAAGTTTTGGGGCTCTCATTTTCAGTTCAGCCCCTGTACCTGAGCAGTTTCAGAGGAATGTTTTTGCATGTTAAGCCACATTGTCTCCTCTGAATCATTCAAGCATAAAAATATCACTAATGTAAGGCATGAACCAGTGAGAAACAGGTGCAGATGAAGACAGATGATTAAGGTGGTGATTAGTATACTGATGATGTTGAATGGTAGGCGGTTAGAATAAACTGGATGGGAAATGAGGTTGCTGCTGAGGTTGTTATATAAGCTACCAATTTTTAAACTGCATTTTTAGGCACTTTGCAGTCTGTTGCAGTAAATAAATTCTTTTTTTTAATTAAATGTAATTTAATTGAATTAATATGAAGAAGTGGTGGCACGGTGGTGTAGTGTTGCCTTGCACCTCCAAGGTCCAGGCTCGATTCCTGTCTCTGTGTGTATGGAGTTTGCATGTTCTGCCTGTGCTTGGTGGGTTTCCTCCGGGTACTCCAGTTTCCTCCCACAGTCCTAAGATATGCAGGTTAGGCTAAATGGAGTTCCCACATTGCCTATAGTGTGTGAATGAGTGTGTGAGTGTGTAAATGTGTCTGTGTCCTGAATTGGCACCCTGTCCAGGGTGTACCCTGCCTCATGCCCTAAGCCTCCTGAAATAGGCCCCAGGTCCCCGCGATCCTGAATACAGGAAAAGTGGTATAGAAGATGAGTGTGTGATTGAGTAATATGAAGAAATGAGGGGGTTACTTGGGAATTTTCCACAGTACTATAGATCCTGTATAAATCATCAGTCACCTTAATCACATTTGTATTTGTCAGCCAATAGTACAGTGGCATTGCAATGGGAAAAGCTATGATTTGGCTTCAAAACATTTGGGACTGAATCATCATTGTGCTACGTATAAATAATGAACAATATTCAACACATTCCTACCTCTGGTTTTTGGAAAAACCCACGTCACAGCACAGTGGATTCTTAATGGGCAGCCATTGAAAACCTTAGAGAAACAGGCCCCCATCTATGCAAGAGAACATAGAAATAAACATAATTTTTATTATGTTAAACTCTCATATGTGAAAATATTGCAGAATGTAATTTTTAAAGTTATACAGTTCACTTTTTTGTTATTGTTGTTGTTAAGTTAAAGGTTTACAAGCGTGCTAGGTGTAACCTGGTCGAGCTGAAAAACATCTCAATGCCAAGTAAATTTATGCTTTAACATACTGTATTATACTTCTAAAAAGTCATGTAGGTTTATTTGTAGTATTGTATATTAATTATTAGAAAACATAAGTAGGTAGAGTTCTTTAGTAAACCCTCTTTCTACATATGATGTAAAACGGAAAGCAGTAGACTTTAACAAAGTACATGTAAGTAAATGCAGAAACACTTACATGGACTTGGGGGGTGGGAGGGAGTCCATGAGAATCAGCTCTCTACAGATTAATGGTTAAAACACAACAATCAAACAAACACAAAAAAGAAAGAAAAAACACATGAGGTTTGTGTTAGTCACACTGGTCAGTACTGGTCAAAACCATTTTAGTGGTTTAACATTGATTTCACTGTCAGTGATGATTAAAACATGTTGCAGTATTTAAAATTTTTTTTTAAATCTTTAAAGTTATTCAATGTGATATAATGACCATTTACAAAAAAAACTTCTGTGTCTAACCGAATCTTCCGCTTTCTTTCTCATTGTGCTCCACTCAGGAGAGAGAGCTGTGTCTTTGCTGGTAGTAAGACTTTGCCGCTTGTCTTGATTGTTGTCCTCCCCAGGAACAATAGGGTCACTGGACCACTGCCGCACATCATGACTTGCCGAGCATCTTATCAGAGCTATGGAGTGAAAATTTGTGATTGTCTTATTTAAAGACCAGGTCTGAACATTTGCATTTGCTACATTGTAATTCACTTACAAGGCAATTGAGACAAGTAGGGATCAAAACAATAACAACAACAACAACATGTTTGAGCACTTCTGTAATACCTGATTTAGGCCGAAGTGTTGAATCAGATTTTAGGGTAGCACTGGGCCTCAGGGTTAGATCTGTTCCATCCTGAGCTGTACTGAAATTGCTCATAGGAGGAAGGGATGCAGTGGCAGATACTGGTGGAGGACTGAATAATGCACTTTTCCTTTTTCCCCACTATGTAACATCAAAAACATCTCACATCAGTACAGATATTTGCAAAGAGATAAAGGTGATTCCCTTTTGTGCATTTCTTTTCTTTTTTTTCTGTTGCACATTTAAGGTTATTATCTGTCTCAATTTTTCTTTCAATTACACTCTAACTGTTTTAAAGTTGTTTGTATTTCAGTTCATACCTCAAAGGACGATTGTTCTTTTATTGTCAGGCTCCTGAAAGGGGTAAGAATATGGATTTTTCCAGATATTACAGATTTTTTTTTTTAATGAAATATTGAAGAATTTACTTCAATCCGAAAATCTTCACCCCATCCTTAATACTATTATTAATATTTTAGAGCATATCATGGGACAAATCTCAATACTGAATGAGGATGACACGGATTTTTATGGTTGCACTACGTTTCAAATGCACAAGATGGCGACTTTGAGCTGCTTCATACCTTTGTTGCAGCTCCTCTTCCACACAGTCCAACAGACTCCTGCAAACCACCAAGTATTCTATTTATATTTAAGGATTTTGGAATTATATATTTCACTGTTAATGCTCTGCTTAGGTTATAGCTATCAAGTAGGACATTTTGGTTCAGAACCAAATACTGTAGTTTTAATGAAAAAATAATAAGACAAAATATGCTGATTGAGAGGCAACAGAGCCTTAAACTTATAACAATTCACACAATATTATTTGCATGAAAACATATTAAATATGTTATAGTAAACATTATACCTATAATAATAATTTTTACAGCATTCTAAGATTAAAGTCAGAATTCTAAAAAAAAAATCAGATTTATTAGATAGATAAAGTAACAATTCTGAGGGGAAAAAATGTCAGATTTTGGGGGAATAAAGTCTAAAAAAAAAAAAAAGTATTTTATGTTGGCCCTAATCCAACATAATCCAACATAACAGTGATAAGGTAATCAAGTATGTGGTCTTCTGACTGTCACAGCATGTAATCGGTTTATGCTACATATTTAAATTAAAATATTCTTACGGAGACTCAGTTTCATCACCCGAAATGCTCCAGTCATCACATGAGTCCTAAGAAAAATATATTCAAATTGTGTTGAAATCATCGCTATATCTTCTTTAAGCCAAAAATTATTTTAAAAACGTATTACAGCCAACAGACAAGTAACAAGCACATACTTATACTGTTTCAGAATGCAAAATACAAAACTCTTGCAAAATAGCAAGAGTATTTACACTAACTTACAGACATCACTGTATCATATTAGCATAGGAATATATTCAATATTTCAGTGCTTTAATTTAAATAAAATTCAAACTCACCAGATCTGGATAAGGATCAGTCTCTTTCCTCCTCAGAGGTGAGAATTTGACCTGATCAACTAGAATTAAAATAAATGCCAGAAAAGATTTGTTTGGGGCAGTTGTTTTACGTCTGTGTGTAACAGTAATCTTTGTACAGTGTCTTGCTTAAGTGTTCATGTAACACTTGCCACTTGTGGTTTATTATGTTTGTGGGCTGTTAATATGTTGACACGTGTTACAATTCACCTCTATAAACATTTCTGTGTGTAAAATGTTTGTTACAAGCTGAAACTGAAGTCCATAATATGACGAGACCATATTTTTTGGCTGAGGTACAAAATGCTAAGTTTGGTGATTCTCACCACAGTGAACCATGGTGATAGTAGCATCATGTTGAGAGGCCTCTTGGTTGCTTCCCAGACTAATGCGGTGCCTTTTGATGAATAGTTCTCCAAGAAATGTTTCACCTGTGCCATGTTTGTATTTTTTTGTAATGCTTAATTGTATTTATTTATTTTTTTATCTGCTAGATTTAGTAATGCCTCTTGGAATATACAAAGTTTGGTATCTTTTTCATTTAACTGATTTGTACTTTTTCAGAACTGCATCTTGGGCTTGTTTTGGAAAGATTTTTGGTTATATGATAATTATTTATGGTCTTTGGGATTTTCCTGAAATTCCCAATATATCACATGGCACCAACTGTTTTTATTAGGTTTTTTTTGTTAAAATAAATACATAAATAAATATATATATACTGTATATAAACATATATTTATGACATTTTATCCTATTTAAATTCCATTTCTCTCCTTCTTGAAATGTGATTCCAACCATTTTGTTGCACTGTTAGAGTCATTCCCACTTATATATACTACAGAACAGTTTCATTGTGTGTTAAGTTAGCCTGCAACATTGTTTGAATGTTGTAATCTTACTGATAGGACATGTGACAACAATGCCTCAGTGCCTATGCTAGCCAAAAAAGTCACCCACCCACCCCTAGCACACACAAAGTTCAACCTTGGAACTGTTGACTCTGTCCCATTTCACATAGTTCTGCTCAAATGTGGTTGTGTGTATGTGTCTTATTCTGAGTACGTCACCAGCAGACAACATGCCAAAGGGGTACGCAAAACAGTACCAGCTCTATGGATTCGGTGCCCACTGAAATCATCATTGCCTGCTTGCATGAATAGAGCCTTTATGTCACATCCATACATTAAACTATGTGTGTGAATATGTGTCTGTATCTGTTTCGGTGCGTTGATGCACACACAGCAATGACTAACTCCCTGTGCATTGAAGCATTGAATGAAGCAAGCAATAATAATTTAGCTAATAAGTTACCTAAAAACAGGAAATTATATAGTTATTGGTCTTAGAACTGGGTTTGGACTTCTCCTCTTCTCCTCCACATACAGTATCTAATCTTTATCTAACACATCTGTAGCATGGTGTGCACCCGTGTGTACATGTGTCTGTGGTATGAAACTAAGTAAAAACTGTGGGAATCTATCAATTTCACAGCACCCTCACTGAAAAGCAACCACAGCAGCATATCTCTGGCACTGCGCCTGGTTTGCATTTTCTCCCTGTGCGTAACGGGCTTCCTCCAGGTACTCTGGTTTCAATCAAAACACAGTCAAGACATGTGGTCTAGGTTGATTGGCTTTTCCACAATGCCTATAATGTCTCATTGGGTGTGTGAGTGTGAGCTTGTGTCATGCAATGGGTTGGCACCCCATCTAGAGTATACTCTGTCTTGTGCCCTAAGATCCCTCGGATAGGCACTACCAGTTACTGTGCTTAGGGGGCAATTATTTTTTCACATAGGGCGAGGTAATTTTGGACAGTTTTTTCCGTTAATAAATGAAAACATAATTTAAAAACTGCATTTCGTATTTACTTGGGTTGTCTTTGTGTAATATTTACATTTGTTTGGTGATCTTGTTTTACGTGTGACAAATAAGCAAAAAGGGGGCAAATACCTTGCGGTGTCTTTTCATGGCACTGTATGCGGTATATTTGTTAAATCTTTTTAAATAGCTTTCTGGCTTTTGTGTTTTAAATTTGTAATGTTAAAAATCAGACTGACTTTTTCTACCTTTTTGTTAATCAATGTCCCTAATTATTAAGTGCATGATTTCTCTGTATTAAGTTCAACTAATTTTTCACCCAAATGCAAACAATTTTGCCAGTGACTTTTTACATCACACTGCATGTTTAAGCAGGAAAGAAAAATCTGATGCATATAATATAACTAGCATTCTCATACTCACACTGTTCCTCAGAAAGACTTCTCTCTACTGGTAAACATTTTGCCTTTGACTGGATCTTATCTGGGGTAGCATCATTAGCCTGTGATCACATTCCCACCATGCACATTCATATGTAATAAACAATCATTATCACTGATTTCTTCACAAATCAGATCTTACATCTAAAGATAAAATAGATTTTAAAAAATTCCTAACTTACATCATGATCGCTGTCGTCTATGCTCAGTGCCTGGTGGAGATCTGGATTGTTAGCCATGTCCAGTAGCTCAATGACTAGGTTTCTTGTCAGTAGCTGTATAACAAAGGAATGCTAGGAAAGAAGACATACGTACACATAAAAGCTTTATTATTATGGTTTTCATGAAAAAACATTTACAAAATTTCACATATACAGTACAATATTATAGTATATACAGTACATACATGTTCACAAAATTAGATATATTTTTTTAAACCTGTAAAAGAGTTTCTGCTGTAGGCCTCTTACGAGGATTCTTTGTCAAACACATCTTCACAAAGCTGTGGAACCCTGGAGACCTACAAAGTGAGCACAATACCAAAAAGCCCAGTATCAGAAATGAAATAATATTATATTATAAATATTGCATAATTCAAACAATTCATAGAGTAATTATTCTATATTATAAACAATTCATATTATCTCTCAGAAGTTGGAAGTATTAAATATATAATGTTACCATTTTGCCTTATCTTTCAGTTTAGGAGGCTGAAAGCTGCTCTTGGACATCAACATGAGAGCTCTAGGACAAAACATTGATTAATGATGTTATCAACAATAACTCTTAGGGTTTTCACATAAGTGCATATGAATATGCTGCATGAGTGCTTCATGTACCTAAATCATTCTTACTTCATGGGATGAAGATCAAACATGGGTGGCTGCAGCTCTGCCAACTCAATGGCAGTAATGCCTACTGCCCAAATGTCACACAAGTGGTTATAGCCACCTTTCTTCTCCACAGCTGCAACCTCAGGGGCCATCCTTGAATAAGCAGATAAATATTACATGGAATCGAATTTTTAAAACACTTGCGTTAAGTCGTTCATTTATTATTTAATCCAAAGCATGACATAAAATAAACAGAAAATGTAAAAAAATAATAATAATAATCTATCATACAGCACTACTGTACGTACGTCACTACTGGTTCGGCATATAACCAACTGAAATAATTTAGGAATGGGTTGAAGGGTACTAATGGTCCTAGTCATTGTGCAGATGGCTCACCAGTAGGGAGTTCCAATAAAAGATTTCCTCTTGGCAGCAGTGGCACTGATCTCTGCAGCAACCCCAAAATCAGCTGCAAGGTCAGAGATATAGGGCAGAGCATGGTAAGACAAATAGAAACTGAAAGAGAGATCATTTAAATAAGAAATCTACAGAAATGTCTTCTCAAAGCACTGTGGAGATGTTTGTGGGTTCGATACTCGGCCACAATAAATTCCTACTTACCCAGTTTGATATCTCCTCGATCAGTTAGAAGTATGTTGGCACCCTGCATAAAAACAGGAATATGTTTTTATGCAAGTTGTTCAGAGAACATTTATTCATTCAGCAAAACACCATGACTATATTACATATTGTTTAGCTTTTATTATTTCAAGCTAAATAAATGACAAAAAAATGTTTGCTTTAATGCAACATTTGGGTTTAGCAGCTTTGACATGTCTCTTCAGATTATGCTCTTTATTTACATATGGAATTGCTACAAACTATGCTTTCTAAAGGTGTCATTGTAGAGATTTGGTGCACTAAACATCGACTGCTCAAGGCAATTATAAAGCACAAGTTTGCGTGCAAATAAATGAAACCCTTTTGGTAGCAGTGTATCAGCAGTAACATTCTACAAATGTAAAAACAAATGTGTATGTAAATATCATCTTGAGTATGAGGTGCCCAAACAGGTTTACTGAAAGTCTAATGAATTTTGCACATCTAAAGCATTTTGGTTTTATTCTTTAAGAGGTCTCAATTCTATAAAGCCCACAGAAGCCGCTAAACACTAATTCATCGTCTATATCGTTTTATCCTTTATACAGGGTCGTAGGGGGCCAGGAGTCTATCCCAGGAGACTTAGGGCACAAGACAGGGTACACCCTGGAGAGTATACAGACATGCTCATTTTTCACACTATGGAAAATTTGGGACTAATCTGCACGTCTTTGGACTGTGGAAGGAACCAGGAGTACCAGGAGGAAAGCACAGGGAGAACAGGCAAACTCCACACACACAGACCCAATGCGGGAATCAAACCTTTGGAGGTGCAAGGCAACAGTGCTAACCACTGCGCTGAACAAATTTTAGTGCCATCCACCACTGAACTAATTTTTTATTAAAAACAGTACTGGGAATTTAAAACAAAAATGCTTATGTACCTTAATATCACGATGAATTTTGCCAGTTTCATGGAGATGATTTAAACCCTGCAAGTGAAACGGAAAAGAAACATATTTAATTACAACATTATAAAATGCCTGGCCAAAAACAAAAAGTTGCTGTGTGTTTATGAAATTGCAAATACTTAGGTGCCTATGACTAGATAATTAATTTAGTGATTAATATGTTTAAGCTCATAACTCTCACTCACTCATCTTCTATACCGTTTTATCCAGTATCATATATATTGTAGGGCACAAGGCAGGGTACACCCTGGACAGGGTGCCAATCCGTCGCAGGGCACAAGCATACACACATTCACACACCCATTCACACACTAGCAAAGCAAAGAAAACTAAGGAGACTGCTGAAAGTGCTGGAATTGGATTAAGAATTATCCAAGACATTCTTTGGATATACTGGAAGGATAATCCTGATATGTTTACTAATAAAGTAAGAGCACTTCCACAAACAGTGTGGCAAGAACTCAGGGGATCGGGACTAACCAGTGGCCATAAGAAAATCACTTTTTCGTGAGACTGATCAAGAAAAAAAAGGCTTCAATTTGCTAGGGACCATAAAGTTTGGACTTTGGAGCAATGGAAAAAGCTCATGTTGTCTGATGAGTCTAGACTGACCCTATTCCAGAGTGATGGGTGTGTCAAGGTTAAACGAGAAGTTCATGAAGTGACACACCAATTATGCATAGTTCCCGCTGTATAAGCCTCTGGAGGCAGTGGACATCGGGTTCTTCTGTTGGTCAGATCAAGTCTCAGCAATCTTATGTAACAATAAATGTAGCAGGGGTAGCTCAGTGCGGACGGTGGTGGACTGCTGATCGGAATATCCCAGGTTCAAATCCCAGCACCCCCAAGTTGCCCCTGTTGGGCCCTTGAACAAGGTCCTTAACCCTCAACTGCTCAAATGTAAAAAAATAAATAAATAAAGGAAAAATATATATATTCCCTCATGGCACGGGTATAATCCAGGATAAACATTGCAGGATTGGGCTCATTGTACAAGAGTGGTTCTGGGAGCATAAGGGATCATTTTTTGCATATGAATTGGTCACCACAGAGTCCTGAAGTAAAAACCACTGAAAGTCTTTAGGATCTCCTGGAGAAGACTTTACTAAGTGATTCGACTGTCCTATTATCAATACAAGCACTTGGCCATAACTTAATCCATCTCTTGATGCAAATTATTGTTGCAATGTTGTATAGGGTTGTTAAAACACTATAAAGGCAAATGCATGATTTAATCAAAGCAGAATACTATCAAATCAAAATAAAATCTTTTGGGCACACTCAGTGTATGAACTAAGAGATGCCAGTAACTATACACATGAGCAAAACCCTCAATCACTAAATGCAAAAATACTCCTTAACACCTTACAACATGTACAAATTTAAGTAATGTGTATTCTCAAACACCATAGCGATATGTCGTGAGGGGAAGAAATGGTATGACAGGCATGTTTTCCCTATAATTAACATAGCAATGTGTAGAATAAAGAAAATGCCTTACCTGTAAAGTTTCTCTACAGATATATGCAATCTGTTTCTCCTTTAGAGGCCCAGTCACTGTGGAGAAGGAGTAAAACTAAATTTTAATTAAAAAAAAATGGTAGGAAATTCAAGTTGTTTGTAACAATGAGATTTACCATAATAGATGTCTTGCAATGACCCTCCTCCACAATACTCCATGCAGAGCCAAAGCTTTGTATTTCTAAGGAACAAACATATGTGGAAATATTAATAAATTTTTGATAAGACCAATGTACGAGTCAGGTGTC
Source organism: Channallabes apus (assembly GCA_030522415.1). Classification (NCBI taxonomy): domain Eukaryota; kingdom Metazoa; phylum Chordata; class Actinopteri; order Siluriformes; family Clariidae; genus Channallabes; species Channallabes apus. The sequence goes on along the minus strand of CM060108.1, from coordinate 21,975,150 downwards.
CAATCATGTCACGAGTCATGATGGTCAGGTGTCCAAACACTTTTATCTATTCAGTGTGTGTGTTTCACATATATTGTATAGCGATGTGCAGCAACATGGCTTTACATGTTGGGTACAGTAACCAATTACAGGGTTTTTTTTTTAGGGTTGAAGCTACAGTAAGGGTTAATAAATAAACACACACACACACACACACACACACACACACACACACACACACACACACACAAGCACACACATAACAAGAATGCAGTAGTGGTCATTAATGTGGGGAGATCTCAATTTCTGTTTATAACTGTGTTGACAAAATGTGTAATCCAGTTACTGCCTATGTAACTATTTTAAGTGTGTGGATTAGAGCAGAGAATAAGGTACTGTCTGTGTGAGTAATGTGTTTACTGCTGGAGACCGGACATCTGCTGGAAAACACCAGAAGCATCCATCCTGCATGACACTACCTGTGGTAGCTGCCATAATAGGCCACAATATTCTTATGCTTGCACTCCTTCATTGTGGTGATCTCCTGCTGAATAGATGTGATGTCATCTCCTGAAACGGGAACAACGTGTTATATTACAGTTCTGCCATTTCACACCTTGTCTAATACAACTTGTTGTGAAAAGATACACAGAAGGAACTAAAACAATGTCTTTGCACCAATGAATTTCTAGCAATGGCAAGTCCAACAAAAGCTAAATAAATAGTAGCATAGCCATTAAAAAAAAAAAAAAAACAGAACTAATGTTATAACATAAAAACGTGTATATATCTGCAATAAACCAAAGAGTATATTCTTACAGTAACATTATTTACCTACCCGGATCCAGCTTAACAATTTTAATAGCAGCTATTTTTGAGGTCTTGATGTTCCTCGCCTAGAAGAAAAGTTTTTTTTTTAATTCATATATGTTCTTTGTTCATCATTACAACTGCACATTGTGCTCACTTCAACAGTATAGGAATAAAACAGACACAGAGCCAGCGTTTCTACCATTTATCTAATTTATAATCTCCCAATGTCAGTGCATGGAACGTGCAAATAGTATCTGACTGAGGACTAAGGACACTGTTACTTTAGAATTTACAAACAATATTAATATATGGTGACTGTGAATATGAACAATTGACTGAAAAATTTGATAACTTGTTTCTTTAAAAAAAAATAAAGCTTTTTTAGTAAAGTAAGAAGTGTTGCAAACTGGTAGAGAATATCTTGCACAGAGACACAAGAGTGTTAAAATGCACAAACACCAAAAGATTATGTCAAAATTGTTTGGGTTATTTCAGTGTGAATTTTGTTTAATTTTGCAAAGTGCTATAATTCCACCTCCCATAGTTTTTGGTCATAATTAATAAATTTGTATACTGTATGTAAATTTGTCTTTAGTTATTGAAATACAATGACTTGCAAAAGTATTTATACCGTTTGAACTTTTCCACATTTTCTCATGTTACTACTATAAACGTAAATGTATTTTATTGGGATTTTATATGATAGACCAACACAAAGGAGCTAGGAGAACATTAATGAGAGAAGCAGCCAAGAGGCCTATGGTAACGCTTAAGGAGCTGCAGAGATCCACAGCAGAAGACTGGCAAGAAAAAAGCTTATTGCAAACTGCATATGGGACTTTTCTGGCTTTTTTTCAACAACAGCTTTTCTCTTGCCACACTTCCATAATGGCCAGATTTTGGAGTGCACGACTAATAGTTGTCCCTTGGACGGATTCTCCCACATGAGCTGAGGATCTCCGCAGCTCCTCCAGAGTTACCATGGACCTCTTGGCTGCTTCTCTGATTAATGCTCTCCTCGCCATACTCTTTCATTTTTGGATGATGGATTGAACAGTGCTGCGTGAGATGCTCAAAGATTGGGATATTTTTTTATAACCCTGTTTTCAACTTCTCTACAACTTTATCACTGACCTGCCTGGTGTGTTACTTTGGCTTAGTGATGCTGCTTATTCACTAATGTTCTCTAACAAACCTCTAAGGTCTTCACAGAACAGCTGTATTAAATTACATACAGATGTACTCTATTTACTTATAAGGTGACTTCTGAAGGCAATTGGTTCCACTGAATTTTGATTAGGGGTATCAGAGTCAAGGAGTATAAGGACTTTCGCAAGGCACTGTATTCACTTTAGCATCAAAATTTGTATGTTGATATTTAATATAAAATATAGCAAACTCATGCTTTGTTCTGTAGTGAGTCACTTTTGGAACAGGGAGAAAAGTGTCAAGTTTTGTTACACACAATTATTATAAAGATTGTTGAAGATCACAATACAAAACACACCCGTTTACAGCATCATCAGCCTCCTCCTCTACCAGTTTTAGTTTCACTTCAGTAGTTCACGACAGCTCCTTATCATAGTACTGTTATGCCCTGTATAATATCCATTTGTGCATAGTACAACTGCATGTACATCTGTGGTCTCACAAGGTTATAATATAGTTCAAAAATCCCAATGGGCAAAAATGGAGCAGATAGAACCAGACATAGCAAATGCAACAGCTTCCTGAACACAGCATGTGTAGCTCATGTCTCTTGTACACAAAGCACTTGTCCATTTATGGACTGTTGTAGCCTTAAACGTCTGCTTAATCTTCTTTTGAAAATATTACCACAATGTGTATCATGGCTCCAAAATCTTACAAAACCAGTGGCAGTGATGGCTGGAGCAAAATAAAAAAGAGATTTATCACTGTGGATGTGAACCAGAAGTGTACACAACAGTATCCCGCAAAGATTTGTTAAGTATATAATATGGTGTTCACACAACATGCAAACTGCTTAATGTCCGATTTCATTGAACATATCACAGATGATAATGCGATATAAATCAGTCATTTATTACTGCTGGAGTAACTGCAATGCTAGTACCAGGGAATAAACTACCATTTTTGTTATATCCATTACTGCAGCTATTCATTAAACAGACTGAATTCACCCCTGAGACACTGTTCTGCTTCACTGATCACTTGTCAGAAAAAAAGCGATGAGATTGTTTTTTCAGGAAACATTTACTTTCCTCTAAAATATAGCCGTTCCACGTCATATTTTGCAGAAAACATTGAAGTTCAAAGCTTCAATGATAAATAGTGGCTTTCAAATAAAAATCTTGTTATAGACGCCCTTATGTCCCGAAGAAAAATAATTTGCCAAAATGAGTAGTGAAAATGACTTTTATCGCATTTTGCTCTCAAAATGTTTGTATGATAACTTGTGTGGCTGTAGAACAAAATTTGTCCATGATCCACTCTTTACACATTTGACATAAAAGTAATAAGACATTAAACACTCATACCCTTACATGTCATTTAAAAACATTTTCTTTAACACTGGGGGCAAGGAATTTGTAAATGACGCCATTTTTGTGTCATATAAACATTTGTGTGAATCAGGGTTTTTTTATTGATTGTTATTTTTGTTCTATTCTTTGGCTAATATCACACCACTCCTAATTCTATCTGAATTAGATATCTTAAATTAACTTACTTTTTGTAAGGTCAATTTTTATCTGTCTCCACATACATGTACAACATAAGTCATGGCCTTAGGTTCGTGGCTTAGTTCTTTCTAGATGTTAAATTTAATTATTTATTTTACACTTGTCCAAACATGTAGGACTAGATATGACTCCAATCTGATGAGTTATTTCTGTGGCTGGAGTTATTCAGAGTCTCCACTAAAATATTTGCAGACATTCAGTCTCCTATATTAGCTTTATTTACAATTAATCTCTAATTTCCACTTGTGAAAGAGCAAGCAAAAATAATTGGGCAACAAACGTTTGCCTTTAAAAAGATTGTGCCTGTTTAAAATTAAAGTTACTCCTGTGCAATTATTGTAGGAGGTAAATGGTTACATAAGCATTTTTACTACAGACATACCAAAGTTTTTGCTTCTGCCTGGAGGTTCCTATTAGAGAGATATCAGTTTTTCAGGCCCCTGAGCTGGCCCTGGTGCACATGCCTCCAAAAAACATAGTGCTGACTTTGTAGTTCATATCCATTTTACTTTGTTTCATTATCACATAGAAGTATTTTTTCTCCATATTAATATGAACTAGCATTTACAAAATATACCAGAACTCTTCTCAATAAGTAACATAAAATATGTAGAAATATGCAGATAGAATAGGTTCAATTCTAGATTTTTAGCTTAAATCCATTTTTATTTATTACTTCATTGGGCAGAGGGAAAGGAAGGAAATTTTAATTTAATTTCCACAGCTTAGTCCAACATAACCATAAGTATACATGTGTATTTTAAAAAAATAACCCTGTTTTCTTTGTGTCACTGATGAACACAGCAAAACAAGCATCCCCAGACAAAACCTGGAACTACGCTGAGCTGTCTTCCTGTTGTTTTCCTGCTATGGTTGGGGACTTCCTGCTCTGTAGTAAGCGACTGAGGTGAACCTTAACAGTCTTACAGTCCTGAAATAATATAGTTTAGGACAATGGCTTGGCCAGGAAGTGCGTCCCACTTTGATCAGCAATCCAAAAGTGTTTTTTCACTTCCAGTCATATGTCTAAAAAAATTAGACAAAAAAATTATGTTGAGAAAGATTTTTTTTCCTTTTTATTAAAAAATAGACATTAGAGACTGACAATAGAGTATGAAAGGCTACGTTGTCTATTGTAAGGAATGCCAGGCGTTTACTCGCCCACATTATTATGGCAGAAGCTGTGCATAATAGAGACAGTTTGGGTGCCTCTGAAGACACATGTTCTGTCTTTTTTCCACTTCAAAACAGTAGGAAAGGAATGCCACAGCCACACCTGCATGCCTTACATGACTAAAAGACAGTCGTTGTGGTAGTGTCGGAATTTTTGGTTTAGTTATTAGTGGTTAGTCAACATTATATACCAGGGGTAGCTCAGGGGTTAAGGCATTGGACTACGGTTCGGAAGATCCCAGGTTCAAACCCCACAACCACCAAGTTGCCACTGTTGGGCCCTTGAGCAAGGCCCTTAACCCTCAACTGCTCAGATGTGTAATGAGATTTAAAAAAAACCTAAGTCGCTCTGGATAAGAGCGTCTGCTAAATGCCTAAATGTAAATGTAAATATACAGTGAAATGTTCAAAACACATTGTTAGTTGATTGAGCTGAGGTCCTAGTATAGGCCATGTGAAATTAGTCATAAGGTGCAGGGACAGTAAAGTCACAGTTAAGTAAAATTTTTGGTGGAATGTAAACATGGGAAAGAGGAAAGTACACAGCATACTGAAATGAGAAAAGGTGAGAGAGAAAGAGTAAAAAAAAAAAAAAACAGATTCATGCCATGGAGTTTCCATTCCCATGTTTGGGCAGGTTGAAATATTCCTGGCTTCTGATCCGCGCTGTGTCTCACCTTAAACACATCACCGTATGTCCCACTTCCGACCCTCTGAAGGATCTCATAGTCCTCCAGCGGGTCTAGAAAAGAAACTCCGATAGTATCCATGATCGCAGCGAAACACGATGAATCAGGATCTTCAGTAAACGAGCATGACCGCCATCAAAGCCCTCAGTCGCATCCAAGAAAACATCTGTCCACAAAGTCCAACCAAAAGCGCAATGCAGAAAGACACGGGGAAATTACGCGCGTTACTTTTAATCAGTAACGGAGGAACCCGATTAGAACCGTTTAACCAGAGGGACACTGCAGACGCATTGAGTCTCTGCGGCGCTCAGAGTGAAGAGCTGTCCGTCCGCGCGCGTTACCTCCACACGCACGCACGCACGCGCTCGCTCTCAGTCAGCGCATACTGTACTTCCCTCGCAACACACTGCACGGTCAAAGAGAAGTGCAAAAGTTCCCACAATGCTATTTGTTTTGTGGCCATTTATTACTTAGTTTAGAGTTAATAGGCAATTGAAATGTTAAGGGTTCATTTCAAAATTCAGTGAGAGTCTTGTGCAGTATAAATACTTTTAACTTGGGTCTATTGTGATTTGTTGGGGGGGGGGGGCAGATATAAACAGCTCTGGTGATCTAGTAAATAACCAAATAATGATTATAAACATTTAAGTAATATATTCATTCGTAATGCACAAAGTTTGAAAACCCCCAATTCATATTAACATTTACAAAGAAAGAAAGAAACCTTGTTTGATTTTGATTGTACTATCACATACGAGGTGATATCAAAAGGTTTCAGGTCTAGGTTTATCAGATGGCAGCACAAGGCTGCATGCAGTCACAGGGAGTGCAGACCTTCATAAGTCAGTGTGCCAAAAGACATCTTCCTGTGTACATTGAGAGCTGTGCAGCTGGTGCTATTGGTACCATGTGTTAACAAGTCTGCTATTTCACCATGAACAGCAAGTTACAAAAAAGAGCGAATGTGAAATTGGGCAAATCTGCAACAGAGATGTTTGATGATTCAGCAGATTTACGGCGATCCTGCAATGAGTCGTTCAAGGTGTTTGGAGGGGCATGTCTCAAGAGCAGAAGAACATCACTTCACCAATCAGTCACCAAAAATGTCGAAACCATTCAGCAACTTGTGCATGATCGTTGGAGAACTTCCACAGCCATCCTACTCGCTAGATAATAAAGTATTAATAAGTATGTTATAAGTAACAAAGCACTTTCTTGTAAACAGAGCTAATCTTGAAACCTTTTGATACCACCTCATACCAAAAAACCCCCAAAACATTTCAACAATGGTTGGGCTGTTAAAGGAGTTCCTGGAGGGCCACGGTTTCAGACGCAAAACAGACTGAGCATTGCTCAGGCATACTAAAAATTTTATTTGATTTTTTAAAAATCTACATTAAATGCATCCAAGCACTAGTGAAATGCTGGGATAAATGCATTAGTGTAACAGGGAATTATATAGAGAAATAAAAGGAGTTTTTAACTCTATGTTCGCCCCTCATAAATAACTTATTTTATTTCTGGCTCCTTTTTCATATCAACAGGATACATAATCACTGTACTTTGATTAAAATATACATTCAAAATTCTCAAACTAGATTTATCAATCTTCTTGAAACATCTTTATTATAAAAATAGTTTCATACTGAGCAGCAGAATTGAAAAAGCATTTACTTTGACATAAAGAACACCCGTAAAACTGAACATTTTTACGTAGCAGGAGTCTGACAAGGTAAAATGAAAGTAGGCACTGCTAAACACCAACATGCTTAGCTTCTAACTGAAACATGACTACAAAGGACATTATAATATTTGAGAAAACTTACAAAAGAACTTTTTTCAGAAAAAAAGTGTTTACAGCTCTTAAACACCACAAACCTTGGCACAATGAGATGTTAAACTCACACCTTGCAACTAATGTGAACATGAATATAAAAATATAGCAAGATTTTATTCATTTCTTAGCATAGAGCCAAATTCTCTAATTCCAGTCCTAAACAGTTACAAGGCAATTCAGTGTTTTTGCTTTCAACATTATAACATGTCCTACTACATACAGCTCTGAAACTGTAATGATTCTAAGCTAGCTGAATAACAGAAACCTTTTTATATTATGTTTTATAAGCATGTTCAAAACATAACTTGCAATTGTTCTAAATAAGCTTAATGTTGATGTTTACCAGTTAAGGTATTTTTGTAGTTTAAATAAAAATAAATCATTTTTAGGGTGAACAAATGCAGACTGTGACCATCACAGGATCCACCGGCTTATTTGAATATTTAGCAAAGTCACTTCACAACCCCGTTGTGTAGAACTGGTATATTTAGATTATGCTCCCCGAGGTAAAGTGTAGACAAAAACTTAATTATACAGTGCTATGGTTCTTGAGGGCTGGAATTAGGGAATTCTGCTATTTAAGCCATAGATCATTTTAACACTCAGTGCTGGTAGATGATGGACTGTTCAGTGAACACTATCAACTTTGAAAATACTGCATTCTACAGTATTGCAGGCAAAATGATGTTAACTCAAGGTGAAAGTAAGATGCAAAATAAAGGAGAATTCTAGAGAGTCTTGCGAGGGCGTTTCATGAAGGACAGGCTGTAGTCACCGGAGGGGGTGGGTTTCTGCCTCTTCATCTGAACTTGTGACTGGGCAGTGAGTTGTAGCTTAATGGCACTCGAGTTGACCTTGGCTGCTGAGAGCAGCTCCTTCATGCCCTTCATCTTCTCACTATGGAACGTCACCACTGGGCCGCTGGGCGATGCCACTGTTTGGGAAGGGGAAGGAACGGGACTGTTTGGGTTAGACGTTTCGTTCTTCCCGTCTGTCTCTTTTCCCCGTACTCCAGCGGAAGAACGACGCCGACTTCCTTCTCCGCCGATTTTTTTGGGCTGGCCAGGCTGAGCAGGAGGAGCTGCAGTATTACCTGGTGGAGAGGATCCTGCCGATTCCTCAAGTTTGGATTCACGTCGTGGGCCTCTCCTTCGGCCCTCGCGTGGGTCGTCACTGCCTTGGTCATCATCGTCCTGCGGCTCTGACTCTTTGGTGATGATTGTCACTTTTTGTCTTATCTGAGACGAAGAGGATTAAAACAGTAAAAGGAGAATTTCTCTCTTGCAGGGAAGCAATATTGTGAAAAATGATATAAATACATATAAGAATCACACAAACATTTAATTGATTGCTCCATTAATCTAGCAAGAATCCTGTACAGATATATAAATCTAACAGAAAATGGTCTTGAGATCCTGAAAATTAACATGTCTTGTATGACATTCAAAGTAAACTAACGGAAAATGCTACATTACACATTTGACTATGACTGACTTTTAGTTACAAATGACAATGCCATACAAATTTTACATGCACTCAACTAGGGGTGGGCGACTGTTTAATATTGTTTCCGCCATGCCTGGTTTGTACGTGCGCATCCCAGTGGGGTAAAATGTATTTTGATTGTCGGCGCAGTCTATTTCTATCAGCGTCGCGCAGGTTTGTGATTCGAGCAGCGCTGCTCAAGTTGGTCGGCGCTACGCGATCCACCGGGTCTGGATATTTGTTCTGCCCACGCCGGCTCAATCGGGTGCCACGGTTTCGTCACACATTAGATGTGTATGGCTTCCAATATACGTGAATGTGTATTGCGTGGTTACGTAACGTGCAACGTCATGTGATCTCAACCGCGATTAAGACGATAGACCAAAATCTCTATCGGGTGACAAATTTCTACCGGTTAACCGTTTACACAACTAATACTTAAGGCATTGCTCCAAGAATCTTGGATGGACAATCTATAATAAAAATAATATGCACAATAATTGTGCAAAAATATTTTCTACTTCATTGATCTCTCTTGAAAGCTCTAAAGCAAGGTTCAATCAACTAACAATGAGAAAATCATGAATTAGGCTAAACTACTTGTAAAAGGTTCTATTTGGTACAAAGTGTTTTTCTGTTCCATTATGAAAATACGTTGTTTGTGGAATAATGTTTTTTTTTTTTGGTGGAATTTATTTGCATGTACAAAGAGTCATACTGATATGACTGATACTGACATACCCAGTTTTTCTATGTATGAACTTTGGATTACTTTTTACTAAACAGTGTGACAGTTCATTCGTCCCAGCAGAGAATTAAGCTCAGTGGTTAGTTTCCCCTTATACACCCATCAGGAATCAACAGATTTCTTAAGATCGACTATATATTTACTGATTTGATGAATCTACAAAAGTTCAACCCCAAAACATTTACCTGAGCATCGAAACGGCTGAGAGACTGAACTAGGAAAGTGGCCCAGCCTACATGGAGCACAGGTGTCGGACTTCCCTCTTCCCATTTACAGATTCCGTCATAGAAACACAGCAAGTGTGCAAAGCATTCAGGGTCCTGTAAGGCAGAGAGGGCTGCAGCTTGTCTTGGTTGGTCCTTCAGGAAGAAAGAAAATATATAGAAATAATAAATAAAAAAAATACATTTGTTTTAATTTGAGACATGTTGGTTATTTCTGGCTTATTTATTTTATATTTTTTAACTTAAGTTAGGGAACCTTTTCCACCCCTTCAGTGCCCTCTGCTACACTCTCAGCAGCAGTCTCTTTAAGAAGAGTGGGGATGACATCGTTCGCTATGTCGAAGAACTCCTTATAGATCTCCTCATCCTCACGGCAGTAGTTGTAACTGAGAAGCAACAAGAGGCAAACGCTCAATCAGAGAAGGGGGGGGGGGTGGAGATCGTAAGCATCACATATAATTTAACAGTAGCACATCTACTAAACATAACTGTTGCTCTACAGTTTTAATAGAGAATTATAGGTTTAAAAGTATAATCAGCTCTAAGAAACATTTATGGTTTGGCCTGCCATAAAAAAAAGGTATGTTGATTTTTCATATGAACTTTAACATTTAGTTTTCAAACCATACTGTAAAACCTATGCAGTTACGTTGGATTCAGCTCATAGTGTACTTGAAAGTCGCTGATGGCAGAAATATTAATACATAATTAATAAATTATATCTAGAAATATGTAAGTAAGAATTATTATTTTTCGCAAACCTGGAAAAGCCAAAGCATGGACAAATACTTTGTCAAATACAGGACTAGCCTTTCAAAAACTACAAACATGTTTCAAACCTGTTTGCAAGAGCATTAAAATGTACAATGTTCATAAATAGATCTTTAAAAAAAAACTAAGGGTATGAGCACTGATTGTGTCCAGAAAGAACAGGAAACAGGAATAGAGGAAAAAGGAAGAGGCTGGGTTTTGGGCGTGTCCGGTGCAGACATCCTTCAGGACACATGAGCATACCAGATACAACTATATTTAGTTCTTCAGTCTGTGCAACATATGTTTGCTGAAAGAAAGGTACAGATGTAGGTGCCTTTCCCATATTTTTCTCATTAGTAACAAGATAAATAAGACTCTCATGCTGAGTGTGTCGCTAAAAAAAAATACAATGGGTATTAGGGCTGCAACTAACGATTATTTTGATAATCGATTAGTTGGCCGATTATTGTTTCGATTAATCGATTAATCGGATAATGTTTTCGGATTGATGTTTTGCTTATAATTATATATAAAACCATACCAACATTTGTTTTGTTTTTAACAATAATTGCAGATGGCAAGTTAACTGTTATATTATATATATATATATATATATATATATATATATATATATATATATATATATATATATATATATATATATATATATATATATATATATATATATAAATAAAACACTGTCAACTTGCCATCTACATACAGTACATACATAATATGTATATCGATTAAATCGGATAAAAGCTAGACGCTTTAATTTGATGTTTTGCTTAACCATATAAAACCATAAATCAGGGTATTATTTATGTATAAAGGTAAACTTTAAAAAAATGCAATAGCCACACAGTTTCATTATCTTTAATTTTGACATTTAAACCTTATTTTATGTAAATCAACATTTTTGTTTTTAACAATAACTGCAGATGGCAAGTTTACAGTATATATATATATATATATATATATATATATATATATATATATATATATATATATATTAGTTTAAAACAAAAATACATTCAGTTGTTAAGAATGACTTAAATTTTAAATTCTCTTAAATTAATTCAACTTAATAATAATAAGAATAGACTTCTAGATTATGGTATTTTTAATTGAAGTGTCTACTACATCCTTTTCACGGTTTATACATTATTTCGATCCTCTCGTGTATTTTATCCTTTTTTTTTTTGTCTCAATAAAAAAAATTATAAAATAAATACTAGACATTCTCGTAATACGGCGACGTGGGGAGAGAAAAAAAACTCGCCGCTACTGGGTTCACTCTGTTTATTTTGCCCTTTTCCCCTCTGTATAGCATGTAGGATCATGGGATATATCCGGTCCGAAGTGTAAAATGAACGTGAAGAAAATGCACTAGAAGTGTTTTCCTCGCGTTCGTTGGTATTTGAACGCAAAGAAAAAGCTGCATGCAACGTTTTTTGTTTTTTTTTACCCCGTATAACCGCGCAGCCGGTGAGAGTGTTCACACGGGCTTTGGTGACGTCACCAAAGCCGGTGTGAACTCTCTCACTGACTCCTATGTGTAGAAAACCCTCGGCACTTCATCCGCGCTCACTGGACACTACAACCGGCAGAAAAACGGTCGATTTTAACGCCCGATAAGAGGTGTTTAATGTAAATTGCTCCCGTACCTTGGAGGACTTGGGGCGCGCACTTTTTCCTGCAGACGCTTCTGTAACCTCCATTGCGCGAGCGACTGTGTATCTGTGTGTGTATTTGTGCATCTTGTGGTCGCGCGCCTCAATAACGTGAGCAGCCCAACTAATCGATAACGGCATTCGTTGACAACGAATTTCATTATCGATAATTATCGATTTTATCGATTAGTTGTTGCAGCCCTAATGGGTATAGTAGAATTTGTTATGCTTCACTTAGGGTGTCTTATTTGCAATTGAAAATCTGTGGATCCGAGATTTTGCATAACCAGAATAAAAGCTTTTCACAATGTTCTGCCTTACACTGATCCAGAAAATGATAATTTACTGAAAGAGATCACCAAGCACAAGTATTTTCCCACTTACACAAAAAAAAAGCACAAGCAAGTAATGAATAAGCAATAGACCAACACTGCTTTACTATTAATAAACATTAATTCAGAACCCATTATGCGACAGTAACAGCAAAGGCATTGGTGTGGTGTATGGAAGGATAAACATCAAAATACTAAAATAAGCTAGCCCTAAAACTTACTCTTGCACCACTGTAGCAGCCTCGGCCCAGGCCCCCAAAGCCTCCCGCACATTCCTGTGTCTGTAGTGATATCCAGCCAAGTACATGAATGGGTAGATATGCTCATTGTTGTAGTACTTTTTGGCAGACTCCACAGCCTTGAAGAACAGAGGAACACATGAAATATATAATTAGTGATGACGATCTTGGGTGGCTGATATGGAGAATCAAATTTATTTACCCCCTTCAACCACCAGAGAGACCTAAAAACCACACCAATTCCTCCTACGAACATGTGCATGCAGGCAGAGGACCTACAACAAAGCAGTATTTTGCAATATAAGCATCCTCTTTCTTCATAGGTGTCTTTATGTGCACTGTTACACTTGTGACTACACCCAGCCAGTGGTGAACGACTATATAAAGTCCGAAGTTCCTGATGACAATCACAATAATTTTCAGTACTGCACTCTGCCCAAGTGTGCTCACGGCCTTATCCATATCAAACTCCAACAAGAACGCTGCACTGCCGGAAGAAGCAGTACAATCAAAATATAAATAGAACATCCGGTTCAGATCCAAGGATTGATGTACTTAATGTTTCCATTGTCTGAGAGGGCTGTCCTGGTTTTTGAAATTCCCTCTATATACAAAAGATGTGTTTGTTATTAACACTGTTATTGGTTACAGTAAGCGGATCTACATGATGCTAATTTATATAAATTACATCAGGCTGGAACCTGGTATTTGACCAAGCATGATGTATTTGGACGACTTGCTCCTGTGCACCCCGTTAAGCTATAGCATGTCTATCCTATTTAATAGAGCTGTGCATCATATGTAGACTGTCGAGTCAATTCAATTCCATTCCATTTGTGGGCATCAAGTTTTTCGATTCGATTTGACAGCATGAATGTTTATCTCAAGTAGCTATATTTTTTACAGGTTCTGAATTATAAATACTACTAAAATTATCCAACAAACACTGAAATGCTATGTAACTTTAACAAATGTTTTAATGTCATGTCTTGTAAAAAGACTAATGAAGCAATTTCTTTTGCACAAATCGCACACAAGATCAACAGAAGAGATACTCTTGCAAATATCGAGTATTTGCAGAAGATTAAGTGGCTTGTAGTTGTTGAGTTGAGCTGTTGAATATTTTTAAAAGGAAGTTTGACAATTACATTTAATGTTTGTAAGTCTCCCTGAACAATTTAAAAACTGAATACATTCTGAATCGAAAACTGACTAACAAAAGAATGATTAAATCACACAGCTTTACTGCCCAAGCGAAGTGGCCTTACTGTGCACCCTAACACTAAAAGAACCAGAGGAATTCACTGGTATGAAGCCAGTTTTATTGAGAACACTAGCCAATTTATCAACTCAACACATGACAGACATTACTCTGCACACCATTTGGATCACATCGGGCCACAGTACTGCCACCTGCTGAGGATGCTAGGGTTGCTAATGGCAGCTACAGCTGTCTTGGGCATGCTGAAACAAATAAACTTTCAGAAATTGTTTATTAGCCAGTGGCTGAACCCCAAACCACAGGCTAACAGACTGGCAAGAGAAGGCCTTTCCAAGTTGTGCCACATGGCAGATAATTGCCTCCTTCACTGGCTCTAGTGTACTATGGAGCCATGGAGCATAGGGCACATGAGACCTGCTGGTGCAGGATCAGAACTAAGGGTGGGTAATCAGGTACAGCGTTTTCATTGTTCCAAAGTGTTCTCGTGACTGAAACTGCCCAGCCCATGTAAGAAGAAGAGAGTGTTTAACTTGTAACATATTGCACAGGTATAGCTGCTTTGACTAAACAACAAAACAATAAAAGATATTCATTAAATAAAAAAAAGGACATTGATGCTCTAGCACCTTGACATGGATTGACAGTGGGTCTCCTTTGCCAATAGGTTCTTGATCTTCAAGGTCAGCAAGAGTACCCATTGCCATCGGATACCTGCATAACAAAGAAAACAGTTCATATCCCTGATCAAGAGTTATTCTCAGTATAAACATAGTCGTAGCAGTTGTTTGTGGTAGCACACCTTTCCAAGTCTCCTCGCTCATAAAGCAACCAAAGCAGCCGCTGCAAAGGGAAAAAAATATGGTTTATGAAACAAAGTCTACTGCATAGGCTATTTTCTGAAACAGTGGACATCATCCTCTAGCTCACCTGCTGAAGTTGGAGCAGCTCCGAGCTGTCTGTGTGCAGGTCTAAAGACGGATTAATGGCACATACCATGAACGCTACCTCCATGTTGCGGTTGCACTTCATGTAGGAGCCTTTCAAGTACAACCAGCTCTACAGGGAAAAAAAAACGTGCAGCAACACATTTATATCTTGTTATCTGATAAACATTAAACAAGTTTTCTTTTACTCAACTAAGCAAATAAACATTGTTTCTGTACCAAATAGGTCTGACTCTGAACATGATTGATTTGCATGTTACTAATCTGCAATAATATAAAGCACAAGAACATTGCACTCACCCTCTCATTGACTCCAGCACTGACTGTCTGGCCTCTCCTGTCCTCATTGCCCTTGCCGTGCCATGTGACTTCAGCCGTTTCCTCACCCCCTTTGCCGAAGATTACCCAGGCGTGGTCCTCAGACAGGGCAAGATGAACATCTTTTAGCCCGAGAACCTGACACGCAGCCACCACTGCAAATGCCACGCCAGAGCTGTCCAACTTTGTGCCTGATTAGAAATAAACAAATGAAGTGGTGATCAATATAGGTTAAGACCAAATCATGGCTTAGATAGATATTAGTCAACAGCAGTCAGGGAGACCTCTTTTAAAAAAAAAAAAAAAAAAAAAAAAACACTAGCAATATCATTGTTTAACTAATTATTACTTACTTAGTATCTTTGTTGATAATTAGTGAATTTATAACACTTACTGATTTAATTACACAAATGTTTTTAAGGAATTTCTAACCCTGGACGTATGAAGACATCGTCACCAATCAAAAATAATCAGGTATCTATCTGAAGTGTTCCTAAAATGCCCAATAGAATAAAACTCACTTAATTAAATGATCTTTATTAGGATAAATCTTCAAATGTCTTGACGCATAACTGCACTTTCCATTCAGGCTGAGCAAATCGCCTACCTGTTATAAGACTAAAGAGAGACTGAATATGAGCCCGGTCCTTAAAGTAAGATCGGCTCAGGCTGTTCCAGATCACGTCGGAGACCTTCTTCACCAGCTCTCTGCTTGAACCCGCGGCCGGCCTGCGGTACAGCGACAGATCCACTGCACCACGGATCTGAGCCGCGAAGCGTTCGTGCAGCGACGAGATCAAACCTAACTCTACTGTAGGGAAGCAGGAGTTGAGGCAGTCGCCTTTCAGGGGTTCAAACCGCACTCCAGGGACGTTGACAGGCACCACGCGGTTGACTGCCAGGAAGTGCTCAACGAAGCCCAGCACCAGAGATAGCAGGGCCAGATCTGGCTCGGGGTTTCCCAACTCATACTCGAAGAGTTTCACCACGCCATCAATGCCACGCAGGGGGAAGTGCTTCTTCTGAGCTGACCGCAGGCCCATGGTGGTGGGTGCTGAATTTCAGGAAGGGACCTGTTGCACTAGAACGACCTGCTGGAGGGAAAAAAAAAAAAAAAAAAGCAAGTCTGATTATCAGATTCATTATGACTCTGATTAAATACAAGTAGAAACAGAAGATGTTGAGAGCTGAGAAATATGATCTCCATGCGTGACACACTTTGTTAAACCGGCATTAAGCATACAACAGATGGAATGGAAAGAAGTGTGACGTCACCTGATAATCAAATTAACGACATTTAACGACAATAACAAAAGAGACCTTTGAACTCCTGATTGTTCGAGCGTGCACAACCTCCTCAGTCTAAAACACTCAATAACGCATTACCTACCCTCACCAAAGCACACGTTAGACTCGCCTGTCTCAACATTTAAAGCTCACACTGCAAAAACACTCTAAGCTAGCGTGTTAGCCGTCACGCTCACCCGCACACACCTTAGCAACCATAGCTACTTCATATATTCAGCAAACATATCTGCAAATATCACTAACTAACTCGTTTGCCTTCTTATTTCGTCTCTTGTCTCTTACTCCCGTTACCGAACCCCGTCTCTGATACAAACCTGAGTTGAAAATGATGTTCACATGCTTTTGTTTTGTCCCTCGCTTTTGCCGCGCAACACAGTAAATCCAACCTAGAAAAACATTCAAGCAACATATAATATCTCATCTGATACGGCCACACAGTACAGCGCAGTCAAGTCCATCCAAACTATGAGAAATCAGTTGCAACAAGATGGCCGCGGAAGAACTAATTTACTTCCGGCTCACATGATGTAAAACTGGGGAAATTTATTATTCTGGGTGTGGCTGAGTTTCTTATAAGTTACTCATACACTTGTAGGGAAATGTTAGATATTTATAATTGTGCAAATCACTTCGATTATAAAATGTAACATAAATATAAAAAATATATAATTAAAATAATTATTTAATGTTAACATATTCTTACACGTGTTTTTATATTAAAAGTTTAGTTTGCCCAGTAGAGAGTGACAAATTGCATGAAAAGAAAAAACATCACTCAAAAATATTTCTTATACAGCATGTTCATGGTCCGTGTAGGTTTTCTCTTCTCACACCATAAGAGATCATGTCAAATGTTAATGTTACCCTTTTTTTTTGCACGTGTTTCAATGTTAAAAATTTACTTTACCAAAAGAGGGCGCCAAATTGCATGAAATGTAAACGACGTCACTGAAAGATATTAGTTTTGTACAGTATGTTCACAGTCTGTGTAATCTACTGTATATTCTTTTTATATTCCTTTTTATATTCTTTTTATTATATTTTCAACTCTACAATCAAACCATGAGAGCGATCATGTCATTCAAAAACTTGTGTGAGGATAAATTTTTCTGTGTTGATGCATTATTATTTCTTTCCACTGGACCTGAGAGGACCAAGCCTGGTCCAGCATGACATTGCACTAAATGAGCTCATGAACACGTGGTTTACCAATGTTGGAGTGGAAGAAATCAAGTAGTCTCTATAGAGTCCTGAAATTAACCCTGGAACCTGGAATGCTGGCTGTGCCACAAGCCTCCTCGCCCCAACATCACCCAGTGACTGACCTCACTAATGCTCTTGTGGCTGAATGAGCAAATGAGGGTCTGAGAGGGTAAAGAGTTTGAGTACTCCCTCAGGTCTGTGTGTGTGGAGTTTGCATGTTCCCCCATGCTTGATTGGTTTCCACTGGGTCATGTAGTTTCCTTCCACGGTACAAACTTCATGTAGACTAGACTGATTGCTGTTTCTAGATGCCCAGTAGTGTGTATATGAGTGTGTCCTGTGATGGATTGGTACCCCATCCAGGGTGTGCCCCAAGTCCCTGGGATAGGCGCCAGGCCTCCTGCAACCCTGTACAGGATAAGTAGTATTGAGAATGAGCGAGTGAGGGTCAAGTCTCCACAAACATTCGGTAACACAGTGCCCCAATCTGTATTTTTTCTTGCCAAAGATGTGATGCCAAGAGGAAGGTGCATGTAGCATACGTTTACCTGGGTTTTAATGAAGTAAATCTTTAAAATGGGCGGCACGGTGGTGTAGTGGTTAGCACTGTCGCCTTGCACCTCCAGGGTCCGGGTTCGATTCCCCGGCCAGGCTCGATTCCCGTCTCTGTGTGCATGGAGTTTGCATGTTCTCCCCGTGCTTGGTGGGTTTCCTCCGGGTACTCCGGTTTCCTCCCACAGTCCAAAGATATGCAGGTTAGGCTAATTGGCGTTCCCAAATTGCCCGTAGTGTGTGATTGGGTGTGTGAGTGTGTGTATGTGTGTGTGCCCTGCGATGGATTGGCACCCTGTCCAGGGTGTACCCCGCCTAGTGCCCGAAGTCTCCTGGGATAGGCTCCAGGTCCCCTGCGACCCTGAACACAGGATTAAGCGGTATAGAAAATGAATGAATGAATGAATGAATCTTTAAAATCAGAAAAATTAGTGGTTAGCACTGTCGCCTTGTACGTCAAGAGTCCGGGTTTAATTCCCGGCCAGGTTCGATTCCCGACCCTGTGTGCAATCGTACATATAGAATAAAGCGGTATAGCGGATAAGTGAGTAAGTGATTGAGAGTTCTAGAGAAATAAGCAAGTTCACACACATTGAAGATTTTATTAGGAAAACCTGTACACTTATTCATTCAAAGATCTAATCAGCTAATAGTGTGGCAAGAGTGCACTACATAAAATCTTACAAAAAGGATTAGCATCTCTGGGTAATGTTCACATCAGAATAGGGCAAAGATGTGATTTCAGTGATGTATACCAAGGCATAATTTTTGATGAGCTGGATTGAGTATTTCTGTTGATCTTCTGGGATTTTTACACATAGCAGTTCCTACAGTTACAGTAGAACTATGCAATAAGGTGGGAAAAATTGATTTGCTAATAAAAGAGCTCAAGGGGGGCACTGGTGGCCCGGGTTCGATTCCAGCCAGTGCCCAAACCCCAGCCACAGGATACAGTGCCGGTCCCAAGCTCGGATAAAATGGATGGGTTGCATCAGGAAGAGCATCCGGCATAAAACCTGTGCCAAGTTGTAGTGCGGACTGGATATTCCGCTGTGGCGACCCCTTGTCGGGAGCAGCCGAAAGACCAACAACAAAAATAAAAGAGATCAAGGGAGAATTGTCAGATTGGTTCAAACTGACCGAAAGGCTAGAGTAACTCAGAAACTACGTAATACAATTATGGTGAGCAGAAAAGAATCTCAGAATGTACAATATTTTAACTGTTCGGGCTAATAAGCTACAAGAGCATACTGGTTTCCACTTCTGTCAGCAAGAAGAGAAAGCTGATGCTGCAGTGGGCACAGGTTCACCAAAATTGAACAGTAAAAGACTGAGTAAACATAGCCTGGCCTGATGAATCTTGATTCTGCTGAGTCACAGAGATGGTCAGAAATTGGCACCGTCAGCATGAATCCATGAACGCAATATGCCTTTTCACAACAGTCCAGGCTGGTGGAGGTAGTGTAATGCTTTCTTTGCACTTTGGATATGTTAACACCAATCATTCATTGCAGGGATGCCACAGTCTATTTCATTATTGATGCTGACCATGTACATCCCTTAAGGGCCATAATTGTCAAGATGTTCTAATGACTATTACCAGCATGACAATCCACAATGTTATGAAGCAAAATTTGTCTGAAAGTTGTTTCATGAAAATGACAATGGGTTCAGTGTTCTTCAGGTGTCTTTAAAGTCAACAGATCTAAATATAATAGAGCTCTTAAGGTATGTGGTAGAACAGGAGAATAGCAGCATGAAAGAACACTACCAGTCAAAAGCTTGGACACACCTTGCAATTCCATGGTCTTTCCTGATTTTTATTTCTTTCTACATTGTAAAACCTTGCTGAAAGAATCCAAAATAGGCAATAATCCGATCTGAACAGTTGATATTAAGACGTGTCTGCTACTTATGCTCTGTAAAGCCTTCAGAATGGCTTAAATCTGAGGTGCTGTTCATTGGTGATCTTTAAGGCTGGTAACTCTAAATGAACTTCTCCTCTGCTGCAGAGTTTATTGCAGGTATTGCTTTCCTGGGATGCACCATGATGGGACAGTTTCATTATGGTGCTTGATGAGATTTGCAAATGAACTTGACAATACAGTTCTTGCAAGAACTATTCCAAAACAGCAGACCTTCGTGTCTTAAAATAACAACTGATTGTTGTTAATTAATTACCTAATTCCATATGCATTATTTAATGATTTTGAAAAAAAAAAGAACTTAGTATAATTTTAGAATTTTGAAAATGTGTCCAAAATTTTGACTGGTACTGTCCACCTGAAAAATCTGCAGAAATTTGGCCGATGCAAGTCATTTCAACATGGACCGGGATCTCAAATGGATGTTTCCAACATATTGCGGAATCCGTGAGATGAATAACCTAAGTGGTTTTAAGAGCAAAAGAAGGCCCTACACAGTAGTAGTATAGTGCTCTAAATAAAGTGCTCAGTGAGTGTAGCTAGCTAATTGCTCCACTGACCACAAGGAACAAACAAGTGAACAAGCACAGATCAGATTTTTATGTTAAGAGTATAGATTGATTGGAGACATTACATTGGATTTCTTCACAGATAAGAGTGGCCAGTTTATGGCATTTCGTTTTTGTATAGGTAGGTTAGAATTTCACGCCATTGTAATAGCTACTCAAAAAAGTCATTGAGCCAGACTGGGCATCCTACTGTAAAAGGTCTGAGTATGAATATGCACATTTCCAGGTGAAAGCTTCATGCTAAAGGTACAGAGGTGTGGTCAGCTACATTGCAAGTATATTTACTGCATGTCAAGGAGTATTATAGATTTGACTGTTTATATCATTTGAATGTGGATTTTAAAATTGTAGATATAATATGTGCAATATTATATTGGCAGACAAATGCCAAGTTCAAAGCATTTAGCAGAAATTCTTGACAAAACAAAATGAGTCAGCGGTTACTGGAATGTTCCTTTAAGCCAGTCAGCGACCTCTCACCCTAATAAACTATCTCTCTCTCTCTCTCTGTCCCCGCCCAGTCCTCTTCCGCCTCCCCTTTCTTTCCCTCTTTACACTGTTAAGAAGCTCCACATGCGCGCACGCTCATCCGTCCCTCGGTCTCTGTGAGGTTTCCTTCCGCACTCGGTCAGGAATAAAGAATAACTCCGGTGATCCGGGGAGGTCGTGTTCACACCGACAAGCGTTACGGCACTGTTGCGCATTTCAAACGCAAACCTCTGCATTATTAAAACAACATGGCAGATCCGATGACACAGTCCCATCTGATATCGTCGTCCCAAGGGCTGAACGATGGACACTCCAAAGACTCGAAGTTTTCTGGTAAGAGTGCAATCGGTTTAGAAACGAATTACGTCCTGGTAGGAAACAAAGCCATAATGATTGAATAACTCAAAACAGACACAAAAACAACAACGGCAGCAACAACAGCGTCACGCCTGCAGTGCATAAGCCTCCTTTTTAACAGAATAGGGAAATGCTCTATCTGCTGTTTATTATTATTATTAGGCTCAATCCGGTATTTGCATTATATTTAACTTTAAACAGTGTAGATGATTTTAATGCTGGGTAATGGTGCATTTTGGAGCGAATTAAGTTAAAGACCTTATTTCTTTTTGAAATAATATTTAGTAAAAATTATATTTTGTATAGTAAAATGTTTATTATATGATGTATATATTTGATATTTATTTTTCCCCTTGTTTTTCCTTTTATGCTTGTTTTAAAAGTACATTCTAGTGTATATGCATTGTATTCTTATGTAACAAAAAGTAGCATTAGTAAGCTTTTCGCTGCACGTTGTACTGTGTATAGGTGTGTGTGTGTGTGTGTATACGTGTGTGCGTGTTTTTTTTGTATGTGTAAGACCAACTAATAATAATAATTTAAAGCTAAACCTTCTTGTGACTTAATTTTGGACTTGAGGCCCAGAAAACGGGCATGGTGACGATTTTTTCCTGAGCTCTCAGCTCTGTGCTGCACTGCAGCGCTGTTGCACTCCTCATACAGGGCGACAGCGAACATGAATCACCGATGTGTGTGTGTGTGCTAAAATTGTGTAAAAATCTAACGCTCAACTTCTTTATTCACCGTGCTAATATACAAAAAGATCCACGTACTTATAGCCCTAAAAGAAAGTCTGAAATAAAGTTGCTTTAGCTTGTACGCTGCTAAAACCCGAAAAGCCTTCTTCGTTCGCCATGATCCAAACTACGCCATGTCGTCCTTATTGAAATAAGCCCAAGAACTCATAGCGTCGAACATGTTGGCGTGTCGTGTTTTCTCGAGGCCCAGCTGCGTATTTACTTGAAGAGCGCATTGTAATGTGTGTTGTAGGTGGCACTGAATATTTCTCTGGCTCTCTGTTCAAAATGGCCACCCACTGGGATGCCAGTTCTTTTGTTGTTAGTCATTACAGGTGTTGGTTTGTGACGCGAGTTTCAATATGGCAGCAGTGTTTCCTTGCAGTATCGTTCCATAAACACCACAATGTCGCTGGGAAGCTGTGACCAAAGCATAACTTTCCCCCCTCTCTCTCTCTTTGTTTACCTGAAAACAATAGTCTTTGTACCTTTTTATAAAAATAATATACTGTACATTATTGTACATTATTCAGGGCATTTCAGTTTTTATCATTTATCTATTTGTGTAGCACTTTTAATAATGGTTATTTTTGCAATAACTTTACAGAATGAAAAATGTATGGAAATAAATTAGAACATGTACGGAAGAAAGTGTAGACTACAGCGTAACCTCAGCGTACGAATGCCCTCCCTTTTGAATATTTGCCTTAATCGAAATTTTGTAAGAAATTTGCCACAGCATATGATCGAAACAAGCCGAACCGAAAGCCGGATAGTTGCACGTACGTCCAGGAGCCATTCAAACCTTGTTTGCATCAGTGGAAAGCCAAGTGATGCGAGTTTATAAATGTTTAATAATATAATGAGTGTGTGGTTTTATTTTTATTTATTACTTTTTTTTTGCATTTTCACAAGACTTAGTGAAGTCATAGCTCCAATGTTCCCAAGAAAGTTAGCAAGTACGGTAGCAAGAAGAAAAGGGACCCACATTCAGTGGAAATTAAGAAAGAAATAGTTTCATAGTTTAAAAAAGCAAGAGGAATCATAAATTGAAGTTAAGCGAGGTTTAATGTTTATTTACTTACAAGTCTTTTTTATAAATGCTTTGATCCTTTATGCAAGAATATGATTATGGTGTTGATATTTGCTAATATTGGTAAAATTTAGGGTGGTTTGGAATGGTTTGTCTCCATTTGCATTATGTCCTATGGGAGAATATAACAGAAAAAGTGTTTAAGTTGATATCAAGTCTTTTCGTTGTTGAAGGCTGGGGTTAAAAACGTAATCTTTAAACATTCGGTCCTAAACTATTGAGTGACTGCAGTCACAAACCGTGATTGGACCGTAAAAGGAAAGTCCACACTGAACCACATTAAAACATTTACCTTATGTTGAAGGATTACTTTTCTGGTTAGTGATTCTGGTTCTATTTTAGTTTCCTCCTGAAAATTTAGTGGTTGCTTTATGGTGACATCACAGGATGCACTGCAAACTCGGTTACAGTTGTGATTCATAGCTATGATTATTTTAGCAGTCAGAAACATAAGGAGTAAGGTTTAGGTTTCATTATTGGCTCCTGAAGACCAAACGCCCTTCCCCCACACAGCATTTTGCAGCATTGTTCAGCATATGTCGAGTTATCTGGGAATTCGAAAGCCATTAGCCAACTACAGGGGACATTAGGATCAACTCTGGAATCACTTTTTAATTCTTGTGACTGACAGCTTTGCAGGTTACACAACAATTGTTTAAAGTAGATTCAACTAAGTGGTTGATAATCTTAAACGAAAACTATTTCTGATAAGTAATGGGTAAATCATTACTTCTAATAGTTCAATCACTACTTCTAATAAATATTAGGTAAATAAAAAGTTAAATAATTTTGTTGTATTTGTTTACAAAGCTGTATTTGTGTGTGCCCTGCGATGGATTGGCACCCTGTCCAGGGTGTACCCCGCCTAGTGCCCGAAGTCTCCTGGGATAGGCTCCAGGTCCCCCGCGACCCTGAACACAGGATTAAGCGGTATAGAAAATTAATGAATTAATGTTTACAAAGCTTAACACACATTCTATTCCATAAACCGTTTAGGAAACACATAATACATAACATCATAAATTTTTTTGTAAAAACATGCAAACATTAAACAACAATCATAGCATAACATAAGTTACTGCTTTTCTCTTGTAATGAGCACTATGCAATTAAGTTTTGTAGGTTTGAAGCCTTTTACATTTGAGTGAAAGTGATGAGTCAGTCAGTCTGAAGGGTCAAGAATGCTGAATCACTCTAGTTAGAGATTTAAGGAGCAATAGTTAAATCCCACTGGCACTACTATCAAGGTCCCACTACTAGTCAAACAGAATTGTAGAATATTTTAAAGAATTCAACTCAATTTTATTATGACAGGCTAAGTCTTGGAAATTATTGATGATAATTGAAGGTAATTATACATATTATATATGTTTAATGATATCCAGATTTCACCAATTATATAATGACCTCAATTCTTTTAAACTTTCTTTTTAATTTGCAGGTCAGACAGCCTGATTTTATTTTTTATTTTTTTGCACATCAGTTTTTAAAGCCTCAGGGAAAAGGTTATTTAAAGGTACAGAACATGCAAATTCCCAAGTATGATGCACAATAATGGTAGAGACAATGTCCCTTTGGTGGTACCACTGCAGTGATGGTTAAAAATTTTTTATCAGCTGCATTCTTTTGAAATGCACATTAATTACACATATGTAAAATATATTTTAGGTACAGGTTACTTGGTTAAGAATGTAATGCCTCTTTTCCACTGCATAGTACGGCACGACACGGTTCAGTTCAACTCACTTCGGTTCGGCGCAGTTTGGCTCGGTTTGCGCTTCCACTGCAGTTTAGTAATGCTTTAGAATGGGCGGGAATACTCGCGTGTCGTTTTAGTTGCGGCGCCGCTACTGCCGTGACGTCATCGTAAACGCGCCACAAACACAACAATGGAGCATATCGACGGCATGGTGTTCTTCATTCTCGGCATGTGGATGTTTTTAACAGCGAGACGAAGGAGTTTGTTTCAAAAGAGGCTGATGGCAGCCAAAGAAAATTTTTGGTTAATACAAAAACGTGCGTCCGATCCTTCTCTGGCTGTTCTAAATATAGCGGTTCTGTTGTGTCTCGTGTCGCAAGTTCGGTGACACAGTAATGACGATTTTCTACGGCCAATCAGTGACCAGCAGAGTTTACACGTCACGTTTTGGTAACGGTTCGGCGCGCTTGGAACCTCGGCTGAGGTGATACTAAAAAAAGGACCAGGTACTGTTCCAAGTGGAAAACCCCCCAAATGTGAGTTGAACTGAACCGTGTCGTGCCGTAATATGCAGTGGAAAAGCGCCATAAGTTTCAGTTGCATTGTTCATAAATGTCTTTTTATTTTATAGTATTATGTTGTTTAAATGTTTTCCTCTTTTCGCTTGAATACACCATATTGAAGCAAAAATGGGAATTTATTAACCGGATATTTAGTTTTTGTAAAAAAAGCACATGAGCACATTTGTAAAAGTTGGCCATGCGTGGGCCCCTAAAGCATTCTAAATGTAACTGAATTGTCTTTTTTTCCACACATTCAAATGTCTTAGTTAGATGTAAGTAAGTGATTGTTTTCTCACTGAGGAAGATCTATTTGTCTAGAAATGTAGTACTCTGAAACAAAGCTGAAAATGCTGGCATATGAGGATTACCATTAAAACTAGGCGCTTTTCAAGTCACTACCCTCTGGTGTCAGTAATACGAGTACAGTATGACAAGCTTGATGTCCATGCCGTTGTAGGACGTGCTGCATATGCAGATATGACCCAACTGCTCATAGTGTACTGGATTTCATCAGGAAGTATATCTCCTCTTACATGATAGCAGGGAGCCACATGGTCTGATCTGATGATGTGGAAATTGTAGGAATGCGCCTCAGTACATAAGATGTAGATTGGTTCAATGGCGATCACAATGTTTCTGCAAGAAACTAAATCAAGCGATGTGTACTTTTCACTTTTAACTGATTTAGTCATTGACCGCTTATAGTTAACTGACTATGATGGAAAATTGATCTGGGTTTTAGGAAAATACTCTACTAATGTAAAATACATGTATAGACACTGACCCAAAAAATGTTGTACTATGAGTCAGTTTTTAAATGTCTTTTAAATGTTTTATTTAAGTATCCCTGGACTAATGTCATTTAAAAAATTTATGTATAATCTAGATCTATATGATGAATATAGATTCATGTAGTACAAGGTGGCACACTGGCATAATAGTTAGCACCGTGGCCTCACACGCCCATGTTTCGTTCCCTCCTTGGGTCTGTGTGGAGCATGTTCTTCTGTAGTTGGTAGTTTCCTGCAAGTATATGTAGATGAGTCTAATTGCCCTTTGTGTCCTTATTCCCTGCAATGGATTGGCATCCCGTCCAGGGTGTACCCCGCCTTGTATACTGAGTCCCCTGTGATGGGCTCCTGACCTCCTGTGACCCTTTACAGGTTAAACGGTATAGATCGTAAGTGGGTGATTTAAAAAAAAAAAAAATAATAATCATATATTTTTTAGGAATTCAGGGAGTTGTACGCTTCATGCCCAATATAGTTAATAGTAACAGTAAATAACTTCAATATTTTTAGAAAATTCAATAACTATTTATTAGCTGGAAAGTGTCTACAGGACCTGAATGCGAGTTAAATAACTTTGCTAATGTTGGTGGTGATGTATAAATACAGAGGACAATTAAAGTAAGTAAAGGAAACTGGGGAAAACAGTGTTGACCGTTTTTCCACTCCAAATCATTAAATGTTAACTTTATAATGAAAGTTTGTCCAAGTTTTATTCTATTAATTAATTTTAATCATAGTGTGATTGGACTCCTCAATGTCTTTTCCTCAATGGTTCGATCAAGTGTGATGTTAAACTGTTGTTTGTTCATTTAATTTAATTAGTCTTACTAATGTAAATGTATGCCACACACACACACACACACACACACACACACACACACACACACACACACACACACACAAGATGTTGTATGTGGTTTTAAGTCATCCATGATTTGTACCTGTCTAACGTGTAGGTCCAATAAGTTCACTTTGCATGGGAACATTTTTGAAATCATTGATGAGCTACATGCTAAGCTTCCAGAGTTCGCTAGGTGTGTCCAAGTGATTCTAGATGTGACATGGTGTGGTCTAAGGTGTGTCGTGTAGTGAATGGAGCTAAGAGTAGGGTGAGGTGAAGAATGTCATATGGCAGGTCTGCACACTTGATCTCCAGCCAGTTCCACTTGCCCAGGCTAAGGTGCGGATAAGTAAGGGCTGTCGTCTGGCAGCAATGTACATCCCGTTGAACTTACCACTCATGTAATTGCTGAATTACTGGACTAGCTTGCTCTCATCAGAGGTTCACTCCCAGGTTCCACCCTGAGCTCCGTAGGTAGTCGAGATGGCGGTACTATAAAATATGTGAATATGCATATGAGATTTCTTGAGAAAAAATGTCCAGTGTTTTTCAGTACTACAGTGTAGTCAGAAAATGGATTATCTACAAAGGTTACATAACTTTTGCCCGTCAGGCATTGTGTTGATTGTGTCAAATGTTGGAAACCGGCAGGAATTCGAAGAGTATGTGTAGATTTTTGTTTCTTTATTTGTTAGTGATGTATGGAAGAAAGTTGCCAGGGTGTTCTCTTGGAGCAGGGTAACTTTGGGTGTTTAAACACCTAAATTGTAACTTGTAAAGAAGGATGCATACTGTATAAAGGTTTGCATTGAATGCAATCAAAAGAGACCAGTAAGAGGGAGTATGTATGGGCACTGAATTAATATCCTTTTTTTTTTTTTTTTTTTTTTTTAACTTTGTAGAGAATAAGAAGGTCTTCTGATTCTATTTTCCTCTCATTCTTCTGTCCTCTTTATTTTTCCAGATTCCTTTTTTTCCTCTTCGCCTGTATCTCTCATTCAGTCTTCTCAAGGCAAGTGTATAGTTTTCTTCTGCTGCTGGCCTGCTTTTCAATCTTTTTTTTTTTTTTTTTTTATTATTTTTTTTATCTTTTCTTGTCTTCTTTTGTTTCATCTTTTCTAAGAATGCCATCTCTTGCTCAGCTGCAGCTCTGTTGCTCTCAATCCCTCTCTCTAGTGCCACCCTCCTGAGTAGGTAGCCACAGCATAGTTTTTAGTCAAAGTGAAACTCTTTTGGATATTCTGAATACTGTGCCTAATACAATAATAAAATGAAACAAAGGACAGGAATTTGAGCCATTGTTTAAGTTGTGGGAACAACAGTAATTAACAAAGACATGCATACCGTGCATGCCGAGCTTGTAGTTTTCTACTTACTCTGCAGCTAATGCCATTTGGACCAAATTAAAATGGACATTTACTTTAAAGCATGTGTGCACCGCTGAAATTGTGCTCTGTAGCAACCCGCAGAGGCACTGTAATATGACCTGCCAAGGGTCCTCTGGCACCCCCGATAGTCCTGCACGTCGGAATCCTAATGAACTGCCAAGTCCCACCTGTAGGCATCTGTTGTAATTTTTGTAATTACTGCCCATATGCATCCTTGAGTACCTCCCAGTATTCAAGATGAACTTATTCACTTTTCATTGCTGATTTAAAAACAGGAGATTAAATGGAGTCTTGTGTGGTCATCACTCACCAAATCTAACATTGGCTACAAACAGGAATACGAAGCCCTTAAGTCTCACAGCAGCGGGCACATGTTAGAATGATGTTGCTGTGCATCTGGGATAATCCCAAGATTGGCACACTTATTTTAACATGCCTGAGTTCAAGTTCACGTTGTATAAGTGCAGAATTCTAAAAATGGATCGAGTTGGTATCCCTAAGGGATCCTGTCCTTGATGTTCCTCCTGAGCCACTAACTGTGTATGGAGGCACCTCCCTCCTATCTTTACTGGTACTGCAGGTAGTGACACAGGGAAGGGATCGACTACAAAGCCTGCTCCAGGCTGTCCCCTCCATGGCTAAGGCTGCTAGCTAAACATTCCTGCTTATGCATGCAAAATCCTGGCACAAGTTAGGATAAGAAATTTTAATAGGCACCACTAAATTTCCATAATTACCTTTTTTTTTTTTTTTCTTCTCATCTCTGCGTTGCCATTTTAGATGAAAAGCAGATTCAAAATTATTTTAGCGTTTATAATGAGGAAACATCTGCAACAAGTTTAACAACATGAATTGAATAGTTCGTCCTCTTTTGGACAGCATGCATGTGTGGTTGATATACCAGTGTTCGTGCGTATAGACTTTCATTTAGTCTTTTTGGCTTTTACACATTCATTTATTTCTTTGTCGTAATTTTGCGGTGTAGTGTCGCTTGAACGAGGTGCACTTTCAAGTGTCAGACGCAGCAGTAAGAGGACGTGTTTACTCCATGTTGGAGACATTATTTCATAACTTTCAAGGCTATCTGCACTTTGTAAAGGAAGCATCCATTCTGTGTTTGAGTCTTAAGGTATACATTATCCAACTAGCATGCAAAGAATAAAAGCAAACCATTAAACCTTGCAATGCATGACTGCTTCAGCTGCATCAAAATGGATGCTAAGCATCCTGGGAATGCTATTTAAAATACTAGTCTAACTGCTGATTGCTAAAGTTTTTGGGGCCTGCCTTTGGCTCAGAATTATGTCCAAAGAAAGGTTTGTTTTTCAAACATGTGATTTTATTAAATTAAACGCATATCAAGGTGAACAGTTTGCATTCACCAGAGCTGCAAGTTTGGCCCTCGACTTTAGCATATCTTTATGAAAATAGTGTGCCTTGATTTTTGTTTCCTCCCCATTTTCCCTCTCTTCCTTCCTACTTGTTTAACGGATGCAGACAAACGGGTGGCACCAGACTCTGAGAAACCATCAGAAGGTGTGCCTACCTCACTTCGCTTTTCCTCCCAACCAAGTTCTTTTTCTCCCCTGACCTGTGGAAACGATAACTCCATTTCCTCAATTGGAATCAAAGATCGTAGTTTCCAAGAGAAAAGGGAGCTTTTTGAGTCATCCCTTGGATCTCAAAAACAGGACTCTTCCCCAATAAAGATCTCTCCCGTGTCTGAGCGAATCAAAGCGCTGGAAGCCCTAGCTGCAAAGCAGAACGATTCTGATTGGAGCGATGGAGGGTTTTCTCATTTTAGAGAACGCCACTATGAAAAGTCCCATTCTGAGATACATGGGGTTACTCTTCGTTCATCCGTTAAGAAACGACCCCCATCGAGTGAACAAGATTCTCCAGAATCTCCCTTTGAGATTCTTGGTGATGCCAGACGTGGAAGTGACTTTGAGGATACTGCTGACTGGATGAGAGCTCATTTGCCACCAGCGCCTAACTTCAACATTGGTGAATCGGACTTTGATGAAATGAAAGAGGTTTCTGTTGTTTCTGACTGTCCATCTGATGAGACTAAGAACAAAGATACAGATGTTCAAGTAATTCCTTCATCTTTTGTTCGTGTTCCTGATGAATTCATGGATAACCCTAACGAAATGGCAAGACAAATGGTTGAGTCTAATCAGTCAAAGCAAGAAACCGTTGAGGATGATTCAGAATTTGATCTCAGATTTTTACCAACAGCCTACATGTGGGACAAACAAGATAAACCTGACTCAAACACAGAAGAACCACCGTTCCATTCTGAAACTCAGGAGAGTGACATATCTGCATCTGCTGCACCTCCTGATGGTTTTGAGGCTTCTTCCCTGGAGTCTCCAGCTCCTGTTCCCCAGGCTGACTCTATTGCAAAACCACCTGTCTCCCTAGGTGTTGGCTCAGAGGGTGTTCAGATCATTGAAGCTGACAGCTCTGGTGAATCTGATGATACAGTTATTGAAGATGCGCCTGCTGTCGTTGAAGATTATGCTGAGTGTGAAAGTTCTACAGACAAGCAGACGTTTCCAGAGAAACCGAGCATTCAGGTGCCCATTATTAATGTAATTGAAACAGAGGAACAGGTTCTCAGTGATTATGAAGTAGATATTGAAGAGGAAGACGATGAGCAGCAATATCCTATAACTCAAGAACCTGCAACAGAGGCTCCAACACCATCTCAGGAGTTTTCTGACATTTTAAGATCAGAATTTGAAGAGGATGCTCCAAAAATTGATGTTTTCTCACAAGAAAATATTGCAGATTCCGATGAAGAGTATTCTCCAAAGCATCGGGTAATCCAAGGTGATGTTGGCAATGACACAATTAACCAGACCTCTCTTCCCTCCAAGACTCCTATCTCGGAGGACTCTTGCACAGAATCCACAGAGCCGCAAAATATATCTAAAACCACAACGGAATGTCGATTTGACGACGTAAAATTAGACCAAACTGCAGAAATTGTACATGACCTCCCACCTAGTTATGAAGATCTCTCAAATGATTTTGAGTCCAGTGACATAGATACATACTTGGATCATTATACTAGTGAAGAGCTGGCTTTAAAAGACCAATTAAATTCTGGTGTGGTTGCTGTAAATAACGGGGATATAAATGAGTTAGTAAAACCTAACTCTCAACATGTTGAAAATAGCACCATGCTTGCTCAGCAGTCGTATGAGGACACTGCTGATGAGTTTGAGACAGTTGAAAGTGAACACAATTATGAAACCAAACCTGAGCCTTTTCTTGCTAATATTTTAGCAGATATCCCTGTGGAGCCTCTTCTTTCTCAGGAGAAAATGCCAAATCTTGAATTAGATGATCATCCTGTAGATATTGAGGACAAGATGACGATAAGTGATTCAGGTAATTTTCCTTTGATTGAGGAAGAGGTTTACATGGTCCGGACTGATGCAGAGTTGCCATCTTTCCAAGAGAGTACACCTGCTCAGTTTCCCTTTTTTCATGATGATCCATCAGGCAAAATCAGTGATGTGATCTCTGATTTTGTTGCCAGTGATATAACTGAGGGACTATTGATAACCAATACGGAACAAAATAAAACAATACAGCACGATGATGCACATATACTGGTATCTCCAGACGTCACAAGCAAACCCGAGAACTTCGGAGTAGAACATGAACAAGATCAAATAGTCCAGCGTGGTACTCCTGAAATTTGGATAACTGAAGAGCCCACAAACATAACTGAGCCCATTGAGATTGAATCTGAACAGGAAGAAATCATCCAGTGCACTGCTCCAGATACACAGACCTCTCCAGAAATCCCCAAAGAACTTGATTCCATTGAGGAAGAAGTTTCTCCAACAGCTGCAACAGATAGTTTTGTGGAATTTATGCGGGAGTGTTTGAAATCTCAGCAGGATGAGGAGTCCCTGAGCATTGCTCAAGTTGAGACCACTAAGGAGCCCAAATCTGTTGCTCCCCCTCCACCTGCTATGGTAATGGACTTGGAGCAAGAGTGCCTTACTATCAGTGCTTTAAAAGAGCTTGGGGGTAGCCATGATGAACAAGATGTCAGCATTCCTAAAGACATTTCAGTTTCTGCAAAGGATACCTTCTCTCAGCGTGTTTTTCAGTCTGAATCGTTCATTTGCCCAAATCCTTCTCTTCACTATCTTCCAAATGAGAACCAGCCAGATGCCTCACTAACCAAAGAGATGGAGGCAATCGACATCTGGGTGGCAGAAGCCTACCACCTTGCAGAGCATGTCTTGGCACTAATACTAACCCACCTGACAGGTAAAGTCTTCCCTTTAGGCTGTCAGCCTGCTAACCCTGCACTCAAAGTATGCCCCAGTACTAAACAACTTAACATCGTTTAACAATTTGGAACCTACACACAATCATACTCGGCTGCATTCTTTTGAAATAAATTAATGTATCGTTGTGTATCAGACCAACAACTTGATTTAAGTGGCAGTATTTATTATTATTATTTTTTTAATTTATTATTTATTTATTTATATATACATTGAGAACCTGTCCTGTACAGTTACAGTAGAAAGTTACCATCACAGTGCCTGGCCATTTGATAATAGAAAAATAGCATTTTTTTTTCCAAATGGCTTTTGTTGAGCCAATATTATACATTTTGAACTTGTATCACATGTGTGATTTACATTTGAAAAACATTCACAAGCTGGTGACAATTTACACAACCTACAAAGTAAGGCAACAAAAACTCGAGTTCTGAATTGGTGTAGCATTTAAAAAAAATATATAAATAAAAAAAAAAAATTGTGTGTGAAGCACAATCAATTGTTTCGGGCCCTTGAGAGCCTTGACCAAGATCTATGAAAAGAGTTGTCTTAAGAACGATACAGTGTACTTGGTTAGAATTGGATATGCAAGGAGTCATACCTGACAACTGACGTCGGGCAACGTTGCCATCGGTTTTCTCCAAAATCTATGTGCACCTAGCATGCTCCAATCCCATCCTCTGAGCTACACAGCCATAGCTGATAAAGTAGGAAGACACACAGAAGTATAGTTCTTGACGTTTTTTTTTTTTTTTTCCAGAGTTCTCAATAATGTTAGGCATACTTTTGAAAGTTAACTTTCTCGTTCTCTTCTTCTCGTGTTTAATGGTGGCTTGCGAACTAAGTAGGTGCATATTGCCAGGTGTACCAGAGTACGGAAAACAAAAATAATGTGAACGCTGGCCAGCAGGAGAGTCGGGAGAGGGAAGCAATCAGTCTTAGATATGTGTAAGAAATGCAGTTCAGCACCGAGGATTCCGTGGGAAAGTCGAGTGGAGCCTTGCTGTGTATTGTATTGATAAGTTTATTGTGGATTGTGGTAATTTCACATTTTATACATTTCATATTTTTCTTTGGTGTTTCTGCTTCTTAATGTTATCTCTGCAGTTGGTTGTGAAGGCCAGGGATAATCTTCACCTCACTAATTACAAAGTAATATTTATAGGATGTACAGATGGAATGAGTACTAAAATGCTATGAAGAAAATGTGAAATTGGAATGAGGATGAGGGATGGATGCTGATGGTTTACATAAAGAGTGCAGGTTTTCTACTAGACAATTTTGCATATAATATTTTTAACTTATGTTTGCATTTGAGATCATAATTCCTCTATAACCCTATAGGTGCCATGTTCTGAACTATTCACACTGGCAGGCAGGACAGCATTCGGTGTAGGAGGAGCAAATTATTTGCTTAGTTTGTTTATAATTGAATAGGGATATTTTATAAAATTGTGTTACTAACAGAATTGCAATAAAAATCAAACCTTTGTATCGTGATTGTCGCCGTTGAAATCATATTGATCTGTCACTTTGACCTATACACATTTTTACTTTTTTCTACACATTTCTAGTCTTCTTTTAATTTTGTAAAGCTGCTTTGAGATAATGACCATTGTTAAAAGTGCTATATAAATAAAATTTACTATATTCGCAGCTCTCAAACACGTAGACAGGAATTTATGGTGGAGTTTTGTGGATTTTTTAAAAAATAAATTAAACATTTGTTTATTCTTATTATACTTTCAAGGTGATGGATAAATATTTAATAGTTGCACCTTTGCAGTTTCAATGTATCAACATAATTGCAATGTGAGCTTTTTTTTTTTTTTTTACCATGCAACCTTAGTAGAGATTAGTGCAGGCAAAACAGGCGCCAGGTCAGTGACCTTGTTTTACTCTGTCAAGGATGTCTATAAAGCTGACTCGGAGAAGTACAGTGTTTTTCTGTCAGGAAGGATTTATTTTGAAGGCTGTGTCAGAATTGATCGTTTCTTATCGCTCTCCAGGCAGAACAGAAACAGCAAAACGTGCTCTTTTATAGATTTTGTTGCAGATTGCGACCTGAAGTTTCTGCACAACATTTCTGCCAGATACAAACTTTGCTATAGGCGATGACTCGCTGGTGCTATTTTTAATAATATACATTTGAACAACTCTCATGCTCCCACCAGGGTCTGCCAAGGCTGTATGGTTTTTAAATGTCTGAACTCGCACATGGTCTTTTTTTTTATATAAACAGCACCTGCACCTTTAAGAGCTTAACAGTGCCGCTACTGAAACGAGGCCACTGCAGCTTGGCTGCTGCTGGGACTTGCTGGTGTATCTGGGGCCGCTTAGGAGAGCATGGGAGAGAAGAGGGGAGGGATAATGTATGAGCACTCAGTGCAAGCTGGTTCCCTCTGGGCATTAGCAAAGCATGCTGGGAGAGTCGGACCCCTGCAGTGCGCGAGAAGGAAACCCCACGCTGGTGCTCATTGTTTTTGAAACTGAGCAGTGAAAACAATGGTGTGCTTTCTGAGGGTTTGAATCATCGGCCTTGGTCCTTTTGTGTTGCAGTTATATCACAATGACGGTTTTGAAAACATTATCATGCGGCTTGTTTCTTTATGGTAGTATCATAGTGTTTACAGTGGATAAATTATTTTCAGCAGATGGATGGCAATAGAAATTATGAAAAAATATTATTGTAGGGGATAATATTAACTCAATTCTTTAAGAAATGTTCAGAAATGAACATGGAAAATGGAGGAAATTGTTGTCTCAATCGTAAAGTCATTTAAAAAAATCTGACCTAGATGTATTTGCCCTTTTATTAAAAGTTTTGGTTGTAACACACAATCCCATTAAGTATTTTTTTTTTTTTTTTTTTAAGTAGAAAATAATAGAAAAAAAATGAAATGCAGAGTTGCTGTATCCCAAAATGAACGCTGAGTGTTTTTAACCATTTTATTACAATGAGTCATGTGAGACATGCCTTTACTCAAACCTATATTTTATTGCCCTTTTCGTGAGGTATGCATTTGGATTATGCAGTGTATTAGAAAGGGCAAAGAACCTGGCACCGTTGTCAGCAAAATGGGCACATTCAGAAGTCAGGTTCAAGACTTCAGCAATGCTACTGTGGTATAAAATACTAAAGATGTGATTTCGAAGCCATAGAGGATTGCATTGTCACCTTTGCTTGATTCCTGCCTCTTGTGTGCATGGAGTGTGCTTGTTCTTCCCATGCTTGGTGGGTTTCCTCCAGGTGCTCCAGTTTTCTCCCACAGTCCAAACACATGCAGATTGGGCTAACAGTAATTTCAAATTGCCGTGTGTGTGTCCTGTGACAGATTGGCACGCCGTCTAGGTTATACCCCGCCTTGTGCCTTAATGCCTGTTTTCCACTGCATAGTACGGCACAACACGGTTCAGTTCAACTCACTTCGGTTCGGCGCAGTTTGGCAGTTTCCACTGCAGTTTAGTAATGCTTTAGAGTGGGCGGGATTATTCACGTGTCGTTTAGTTGCGGCGCCTCTACTGCCGTGACATCATCGTAAACGCGCCACAAACAAACACACAACAATGGAGCATATCGACGGCATGGTGGTGTTCATTCTCGGGATGTGGATGTTTTAACAGCGAGACGAAGGGGTTCGTTTCAAAAGAGGCTGATGGCAGCCAAAGAAAAATTTTGGTTAATACAAAAAGGTGCGTCCGATCGTTCTCTGGCTGTTCTAAATATAGCGGTTCTGTTGTGTGTCGCAAGCTCAGTGACGCAGTAATGACGATTTTCTCCGGCCAATCGGTGACCAGCAGAGTTTACACGTCACGTTTTGGTAACGGTTCGGCGCGCTTGGAACCTCGGCTGAGGTGGTACTAAAAAAAGGACCAGGTACTGTTCCCAGTGGAAAACCCCCCAAAAGTGAGTTGAACTGAACCGTGTCGTGCCATACTATGCAGTGGAAAAGCGCCATAAGTCTCCTGGGCAAGGCTCCAGGCCCCTCTCCGCCACTCTGTATAAAGTATAAAGTGGTATAGACGATGAGTGATGTGATTTAGTCAGTGCTACAATTCCTCATATGAAATGTATTTTCAATTAATTAATATTTAAGGTGCTTTAAATGCACAGGCTACTTTGTGTTAAGTATTTCTATGTAATATATACTGTATGCTTAGAGGTGAGGGAGACTAGAGTCTAGAATATTACTTGAAATGTAATCCGTGCTTGCATGAGTCAGATCTTGTAGTGTAGTGGAGGCGTTCTAGTACAGGAAGGAGGAGTTCTAACTGGAACCAAAGATGGAGGTTGTGTGGAAAGTCTGGAACTCTGAGGACGCTTGATGACTTGAGAATGTTACGCAATAACATGAGCGTCACAAGTGTGATGTTAAAGCACACGCACTACACAGGAATCTCTGCAGATACAGGCTGTTGGTTATACTGTATAAGACTTTCTCAAAATGTTGCTTTAATGGTTCCTTTAGGGAACTTCTGGACTTGCGTAATGGACAAAAAAAAAATTAAACTCTTGATTCCCAGGTCACATTTTTTTAGCTAATAATAAAACCTAAATGTCTTAATTTAGGTTTGGGCAAGGTTGCGCATTATTTTTATTAATTTATTTTCTCTTCTTTTCACTACACACACACACACACACACACACACGCATTTTGTCTTGCAGTTCATGACTTGGTGTACTGGCGGGACCCCAAAAAGTCAGGCGTGGTCTTTGGCATTTCCCTGCTACTGCTGTTGTCTCTGGCAGCGTTCAGCGTAATCAGCGTCATCTCCTACCTGCTTCTGGCACTGCTTTGCGTTACCATCTCCTTCCGTGTCTACAAGTCCGTCATCCAGGCCGTGCAGAAGTCCAGCGAAGGACACCCCTTCAAGTAAGACAACCCATTCGGAGTTTGACTTGGTAATGCATACGAAGTGACAGGTTTTTAATGGTTGATCGATCTAGAGATAAAACAGTGCAAAAACATGTTTTGGCTATCATCCGGAGATCGCGAGTTCGATTCCCAGGTGATGCTGTAACCTCTCACAGCCGGATGTCTAGAGAGAGCTGATTGGCCGAGCTCTCTCAGAGGGGAGGGATGAGGGGTACTTGGTGCTCCCACACTAATCACGGCTCTACAGCCAATCGGGGCCTCGGTTAGCTCACGCAAGGGGAAGGAGCGGATAGCGCTATCCTCCGAGTGTGTTACGCCGTCCCCAACGGTGCGCGAGTGAGCAGCTCGAAAAGATGCGGTTGGCTGGCGTCACGTGGTTCGGAGGAAACACGTGATAGTCTTCGGCCCTGCCGACTGAATGGTGGTAGTAGTCTAAATGTGGGGCCCCCTAGTGATGGGGAGAAATTGGATACGACTAAATTGGGGCAGAAAATGAGCAACATTGCTATGACCAAATCACTCGGTGCTTTCCAGTCATCTCATGTCTAACATATAAAGCATTTTTCCTCTTTGTGAGTGCTCTGTCTAAAAACAAACCACTATACACTCAGGTGCAAACCAAGAACCCAACCAAGAATTCTGTTAAATTCTCATAACCTCAGTATGTTACAACAAACAAGCTACAACAAGCAAGCATAACAAGCAAGCACAAGAGTAAAATGTTGGACATGACATGCCTGTATACTTTATTTTATTTATTTATTTTTACCAATTTATAAACGTTTGTGTGTACTTTCAGGTATTACCAAATCAGAATTGAGCCATATAGGATTTTTATTTTTTTTAAACGGGGAAATTTGACAAATTTCACAAGCTCACTCAGTTATTGCTATCATTAGGGTTTAAATGGTTGGTGTGAGGTTTGTGCTAATGAACGGTAGTTCCTTATGGTTTTATCCTGCACATGTTGGGCAAATTAGTCTTTCTAATCTATTTTGACAAGAGTTTTAATTTTCTAAGGTAAGGTCTTCTGATTAAACGGTGTGTGTGTACACGTTGTTTAAGGATCACTAAAAATAAATACATTTTGATAGTGTTGCCTTTTTTTCCTGGAAGTTATTCTTCCAGTTTAAGCAAAATGGCAGTGCCAAGCTTGTAACCAGTGCATTTCTGACCTGTTGCATAGTCATGCCCCTATGATTTAATATAATAAATTTTTAATAATCAAATATGGGAATGTATTATGAATACCATCATATATTATAACCAAATACGTTTTTGTCCTCCATTTCCATCTCTGCTCTTTTCTGCCTGGCAAAGAAAGCCACAGAGATAACCAAGGGTGTGTCTGTACTCTGTAGTATGTAGTAATGTAACTGCAGGGATAATTAGGTTGACCTGTATGCTTGTGGCAGAGAACTGATGGAGAAGGATGTCAGCTTGTCTCCTGAGACCTTCCGCAAGCACGTGGATGGTTGTCTGACCTACATCAACCGTGGACTAAAGCAACTGAGCCGCCTCTTCCTGGTTGAAGACTTGGTAGATTCTCTCAAGGTCAGTTAATCAGAATTGAGTAGAAAGCTGCGCAGATAGAATTTAGAATTTAATTATGTCATGTGTTAAGGACAGTAAAACACATTGTTTCCCACACTTCAGTTACATCGAGTCGCCCTTTTCTTTAATACATCGCTACACAAGCTGAAATTTAAATCACACACGCTGTTTGTATGAGGGAGATGTGTAGATAAGCCTCTGTGATCATGTGATGATGGCTGGTGGGAGCCGATGGTATTCGGGGGAAATAGCGCAGAGATTTAAAGAGCTGGAGAACTGACCTAGAACACTGTCCTCCAGAGAGAAAGGAATGGTTCACAGATTCTATAATTGGCTGCCTTGTCATTATACCTTACGTTCATGTACAATAAAACTATTCATAAGCAGATGATTTACTACTAATCAAGCCTAGTTTGGAACAAATCTGTTTCATTTGTTTTTCACTAGGACTTTACTAACCGTATGTATGTATCCTTGCTTGCCTTTTGATCGTTTCAGCTGGCCGTGGTCATGTGGTTAATGACATATGTGGGTGCTGTCTTCAATGGCATCACCATCCTCATTCTTGGTAAGCATTGACATGCTTAGGGTGCAAGGCGCTAGGTTTAAGACTGGTCTTTCAGAAATAAATAAGTGCTAATGATCTAATCTGAGTTTATTAGGAAGTATGTTTTTTTTTTTTATTAGAAATATTTTTCTTTTTTTTTTGCAGTGGACATCCTTGCCTTTACTGTACCACCACTGTATGAGAAATACAAGGTAAGTGCACACTTAAAATTCACCTTTGTAATTTTTCATTATGTTGTTTGCGATTATTCTTTCTGTAAAAGTATGAAATGTCAAGACATCCTCTGCCGCTGCATTAGATTTTCAAATTCTGTATCATTTGAGCTTTTACTCCAGCTTCCTTTTCTTTCTCTAAAAGTTATACTGTGACCTCAAAACCATGATAACCCACTTTCATGTCCTGATAGTGACCTAAAATGAAAGCCTGCAACACTTCAAAATCCGGCTTAAAATTTTATTAAAAGGAGACATTTGCTTATTAATGTATTTTTTTTGTTGTTGTTTGTTTCCCCCAGACTCAGATTGATCACTACATTGAACTTGTACGCACTCATGTTAACACTGCAGTGGCCAAGTAAGTGTCGCATTTTCCCCGCATTTTAATGTTAAAATGTATTTATAATTTATTATAATTGTGAATTGGTGCACCCATTACATAATTAAAAAAATGTGATCAGTTACATATTGCAGTCTTGTGGCAACAGGATATTCATTAGATGTAATTTAAGGACTTCATGAGATATAGTGAAGGATATAAAGGAGCTGAATAAGGATATTTATAATCTGGAATAACTTGGCCAGAACATTTGAAAATATTCTTATAGCAATTTAGCCAGAAAAAAACATAAAATCATGCAGATTTCATCGATCGATCGGCCAGTTACTGGAATCGGACATTTTCTTTTTCAAGCTGAATCAGCCAATCACTCTCGGGATATATCGGATTCCCGCTACAGCCATCTGCGCAGCCAGAAGTTTAGGGAGCAGATTAGTCATGCTCTCTGGGTAGCGATGCACTCAATCATAGCAAGTCTAGCAAATCCTGGGAGTCTCCTCTTTATTATTCTTGCCCCGCATTTACAAAAAAAAAAAAAACTTGGAGCTAGTATTTGATCACTCACATTCACGCTCCATATTCTCTATTGTTCTACAACAAAACAGTCATAACATTGTGCAGTTTTGGAGAAAATGAACTTAAGTGATCTGTATAATATTAGTATGTATGACATTCTAGGAAAAATCTGGGTTTGAAAAAGATAGATAGGAGCTTACGGTGACATCTATGCATTAATATTCTTGGAAAACTAAAAGCTACAGTGCAACAATTATTAGCACCCTTAAAAATAAAATAAACAATTTTATTAGCAGCAGTATTTTTATTATATTATGCTTAGAATTATTGTTTACTTCAAGTTCACCTTAGGCGAATATGAAACTTTAAAGGGAAATAAAAGCTTCTCATATTTGCAGTGTGAAATTAACTCCCCCATTATAACCCATATTAAATGTTTATGGTTGCAAATTTCTATTTATGAATGTGTTCATTTGTTAACTCAATCCCCCCCCCCCCTTGCAGGATTCAGGAGAAGCTTCCCAAAGGAGCAAAGCGCAGTAAAGCAGAATGATGCACCTCTCTCTCTCTCTCTCTCCTCCTTTCATGACCACCTCCAGTATCCCTGTATCTCTAGGTTCTACCCCTCCCCAGTTTAATCTTCCCTTATAAACCTCTTACCAGCCATGTGCACTGAACCAGCTAGTCTTTAAAAAAAAAAAATCTTTAAAGCTTCTCAATATTCTTCAATGTTAACTCTGAGGCTTAATTCTGAGCATTAGGGAAGATGCTTGATAAAGACGCTTACTGAAGCTGGTGACTCAAATGCAGGAAATGATGTAATTCCCCAACTGAATGTCCATTTATGGGCAGGTTGTGTGAACTAGATTGAATCTATGACCTGGTTTTGGCGTGTCCTACGAGTTGATGAAATAAAGACACAGGTTTGATTTGGATGCAAATGTATGCACTTGAAATGTCACAATAAATCCATTAACAATGTGTTTGGAGGGGGGGATGGGCAGAATGAAGCAGGATTTGGATCCATCTTCACCTTAAAGACACTGAGTCTGTGTGACACTGTTCTACTAGACTTGCATATAGAGATCGATTTGGATACGGACACTACACCATCTGGGACGATTCGCTCTAGTTCGCTTTTCCTGTAACATTCATTTTTAATTGTGTATGTGTATATATAGTAAGGTTACAACAAGCTCTTTGCTGTGAAGTAGTTTGCATTGCTTTTTATATTTAATATCAAAATATCCTCTGGTGTCTGCTTAAGACTCAGGCTTTTGTTCACATGTTAATTGTGTTATGATTATGACTATTAGGTCACATATAGAGTAGCTGCTTTTGACTCCCCAGGCTGGCATCCTTAACGAGTATTATTAATATTCTTATGCTTGAGTTATTTGTATAGAATGTTCAGAGCTTCAGCATCATGGAGACGATGGTGCAGCCTGTTACTGCTCTGAAGACAAAGAGGAAGAATTTGTGATTTGTGTCGGCGTCCCACATAAAAAGTGGTATTTTTCACTGATCTGGGATCAGTCTTAGGTGGCCTCAGCTCAGCATAAACTCTAGGTGGATTTGAATAGGTAGATTAAAGGTTTTGTTAATTTAACACATGCCAAAAGCTGGAAACACACATTCATATTTGCATTCGTTTACACAGTTGGGTTTCACAAGAAAGCTGTTACAATAGAGCTATTTTAAAATGACTAATGTGGCTTCAAATATTCACATCTATAAGGGAGTTAATCATATAAGAGGAGAAAACTCGATGCACTTTTCTTATTGCCTGCTCTATATTTGGCACTGGATATTCTACCTGAATCTTAGCTTTAAATGTATCTGGAAGCACTGTTATCGTAGGCTTCAGTGTCAAAAGTACATCTGTATTTATTAATGCACCAATGTATAAAGCACCGGATTAATGGAGTAACTACTGCTACTACTACTACACACGTCTACCATCTGCTGAACGTTTCGTACTAATATTTATGCAGAATCAAGTGTCGCATGCAACCTACGTGTTCATGTTGGAACCTGTTTCATCGCAGTGCAAATTCGCTTCATGTGGGTTGTTTCATGAAGGTTTAGTTCACTACATGGCATTGATGTATAAATACACAATATCACCCTTAAAGCTTGACCATGGTCTCAGAGTAGAAGATCCTGAATATTTATTTAGGGCTTTTATGTATTCCCCCTCCATGTATGCATGCAAACGGCACACCTAAACACACTCATGAACAGGTGAAAGTATGCTTCGTTTATTTCTGTACCCTCATGTTGCTGAACTAAAAAAATAGGATTTTTTTTTTTTTTATACAAATTTATTCATTCCTTACTTTGCACTTAAAGAAAAAAAAACTAAGATCTTTGGACCTTTTTTTTTTTTTTTTTTTTTTTAAATAGGTCCAAACATCTCTTTCAATCTATATAGTCTTATCTTTCTCCGTAGTGTTTGTTACAAACTTTTTTTTTTTTCTTTTTTTTTTTTTTTAAACTCTTAAAATCTGTCAGCATGTTTGCTGTCATTTCTTTTGAAGTTTCTCTCTTGGGGAGGGAGTTGCAGAAGTCATGTTTTCTTTGTTTTTTGCTTTTGAGTCTAGATGTGATAACTAATATCCATGTTCAGTTTGTTAGCAATGAGTTAAGTTAATCTGGGAGCTTTGGAAATAAAAAAAAGGGGGTCAATGTAATTGTCAACATGAAATTAATAAAAATGTTAAAAAGAAATTGCTTGTTTTTCATTCAGTATGAGTTTTTTTTTTTTTTTTAATCATTAGCAGATCTTGTCAGTCTCTGAAACGATAAACGTAATTTTAGTGTTTTCCAAGTTACACAATGATAGATATGCATTGAAGTGTGTTTTCCTTTGCAGCGGGCATAGTGCATAATTGAAGCACCAATAAAGTTTCTGTTCACGACAGCCTGCCAGGGTTAATCATAGACATCCTTTGACATGAATGTGATCATTTGAACAACGCCATCTGGAGTCCGAACAACAGAGTTAGAATACAGAGCGAAACAAAAGATATGCACATTAATAAATTAAGACAAGCTTTCATTTTAACTGTTCACAACTTCACTTTAAAAAAAAAAAAAAAAATCATACAGATGTCTTTAATTCCACTTGACTGAAATTAGTTGCATCTTTTCAATCAGTTTATAGAGAATTTAATGCATCATTTAGAGTACAGTAACTAGTCAAGTCCCAAAAGAAAGCAGAATCGACATTATAGATGGCAAACCCAGATTACACACTCCCTGAGACATGGACTTGTGTCCCTTATTTATATGATGCAGCAAATGACCTTAATGTCTATTTATTTTAATACATGAATCGGTGATCTTTGGGAAAAAAAAAAAGAATTACATACCTAATCAATAGGTAATCCTTGATAGTATTTTCTCATGTGTGATATTCATTAATGATGCGTTACTAAATAATTCATTGAAATTCATGGAACATTTTTTTTCTCTATGCACATAGCTTTACAAGGTGCCTCTGTACATGTCATGCTTCATACCAGTTCTCTTGGTCCCCCCATATACCAAGTGCTTTAAGTGCTGAATGTGCGAACCACTGCATTGCTGACCCCATGCAAAACGATCCCTCTGGTACTTTAAACCCTGCTATCTGCAACGATCAATAAATCTTACCAAAGACTGCACTATACAAATACGGATGCATAAAAAGGTGCTGGGGGGAGTGGTGGAAAAAAGTCCTTCATCAATATTCAGGCCAG
Organism: Channallabes apus; assembly: GCA_030522415.1. Taxonomy (NCBI): domain Eukaryota; kingdom Metazoa; phylum Chordata; class Actinopteri; order Siluriformes; family Clariidae; genus Channallabes; species Channallabes apus. The sequence goes on along the minus strand of CM060108.1, from coordinate 21,930,351 downwards.
TGACAATCCTCTGTAGAAAGCAATTTAACATTTCTCCACCTCCAAGCAGATGACTGTTTAATACCAGAAACCATGTTATGAAATCATAAACGAAAAGTGCACAAAAATGTATCAAGCTTACATTCTCAATAAAAAAAAAAGCTGTGGAGATCATATTTTTGGCTTGTTCCAACAATATTCTTCCTGAGTGCAAGAAAGCATGCCACAACTCGCATCGATCATTCAGGCAACTCGATCTCAGCCTTAGTGTTCGTCTGTGCTACGTGACTGTGATCCGAGCCTGAGAAGCAGTTGTCTGAGTGAGCGAAGTGCAGAGTTGCTTGGTTGTAACCTTCCACTGCTTGCTGCTTCTGCTCGGGACTGTAGTACAGTGAATGAGGGTGGACCTGCTGGATGTGTCTCTTGATCGTGCTCACCTTCAGAGTTGCTAGCGTGGCGCCGCATACCATGCAGATCAACCCATGCCTTCTGCAGTCGTAATCCATCAGGTACTCCATGCGCCAGTGCACCTGGTAGTTACGCCGCTGGTCCTTGCCTGGGTAGTGGGTGTTTCGCCCAATGATGGGCGCTGACATGACCTTTGACCTGTCACCATCCTCCTTTTTAATGCCACTCTGCTTGCCAGATGGTTTCATGGACAGCTTCTTGCTTTCAACAAGTGTGGCACTGGGGGCTGCTTTTTCCAAAGAAAGAGAGAAGTGGTCAATCTAAAGTACTACGATTGGAACAAATTTCACTGCAGGACAGAAATCTATGTCCATTGCATATGATTAATTTTATGGATGAATATAGTCTCGTAGTCTATAATAGTGCTAAAATCACACATACACGATATATGTAGGAAATGGAGATTAAACTGGGGAAAAAACAAGCTTATCATTTTTATTCTGTTCATTAATGTTTGTGGAAAGCATCCATGACTGCTCGAGTTAAATGTATTAGTAAAATAAGCTCTAACTTTGTCCATTTAAAGATGTTACTGCCTTTTCAGAAGGAAGAATGTGTGTGACGAATGTTGTCAGATTCCACACAAATTGTGTATTGTATTATTGTACTGCTTCAATGGCAGCATGGTGGCGTAGTGTTTAATACATTTTATTTGTATTATATTACATTTTGTATGTGTGCGAGTATGCCCTGCGATGGATTTCCCCCTGTCCAGGGTATACCCTGCTTTATGGCCAAAGTCTCCTGGGATGGGCTCCAGGAACCTCCGCGACCCTGAACAAGATAAGCGGTATAGAAGATGAATAATGTACTGATTCAGCTGGGGGTATAAACCTCTTTAGTGAGCCTTTCTCTCTGTGTTTTAGTATAAGACACATTAATTGTTACAGCAGGTAAGAGAATTTTAAATATGCACATAATGTGATGAGAACTCACAAGACTGAACATCTGTATGGCCATAAGAAAACCACTTGGTTAATGAGCCTAATCAGAAAAAAAGGCTGATCTTTGCTAGGGAGTCTCCAATAAAGATTGGACTTTGGAGCTATGGGAAAAGGTCATGTGGTCTGTTGAGTTTTAATTGAGCATGTACCAAAGTGATGGGTGTGTCAGGGTAAGAGGGGAAGCACATGAAGCAATGCACCCTTCAGGCATAGTGGCCACTGTACAAGCCTCTGGAAGCACTGGGTTTGAATCAGTTCGTCAGGTCCAGTCTCAGCAACGTTATGTGTCAATAAATTAAAGTCAACTGTGGACCTGAATGTACTGAATGACCAGGGTATGACATCAAAGATTTTCTTCCCTGATGGCACAGGCATATTCCAGGTTTCAAACTATGAAAGATTGGTTCTGAGATCATGAGGAATCATTTTTACACATGAACTGGACACCACCGTGTGCCGTAACCAAAGCTAAAGGTGTTTGAACAAAATCTTAAGTTTTTGCACCTTTTTTGTCAGTGTAGCTAGCTTTAGACTTCCATTACACTGCATTTTGTACCAACAGATACAAATGATTTTGTACCAACAGATACATGACATGTACAGTTAGAAAATCTGAACTACTTCTTTAACCACTTTAGCCATGTAATACCAGGAGGCTGGAAACAATTTTTTCAGCTTAGTGTTATGCTATTTCACTGTGTGAAGTTTGCATCTTTACCCGGGTCCAAGTGTGTTTCCGGCTCCTCCGTGGCCCCGTCCTGGGTCCAAGCACTGGCTATATCTTCTCTCTCTCTTTGGCTGAGATTGCTGGTCTCAGGGTGGCAGTCTTGTATGTGTCTGCGAAAGCTGCTAACTCTGATCACAGGCAGCTCCTCAGAACACACCATGCAGTAACACCCTGGCATGCTCGGCGGTCCAATAGCAACCAAATAATCAAGCCGTAGATGCCATGGGCAGCTGTTTTTTAACCTGGTGGTGGGGTTGAACAGAGTAGGAGCATCAGAGACCCTCTCAGACCCTGTATATGGCTTTGTGCTGTGCTGAAGAGAGTCAGGCTCTGTGGAAGGGAACTGTCCTGGGCTCAGATCTTTGGTGTTTGGCTCAGTCTTGATGTAGTCTCTTGGAGCGTCTGTGGAGGGATATGTATGGAAAGGCGATGCAAACGTATCTTAAGTCAGAACATAAACATAAAAGCGACACTGTATACTGCATATTGTGTGTTCTCAACGTCAGAGCTGAAAGTGTAAAGATGCCGCAGTAATAAAAGACAGAGCACAAGTTTGGTATTGAGCAAGATGGGGTTAGATGAGGAACATATGACCAAGTTAACAGGAACAACAATTGGCCCACGAGATTTCCAAGACCTAATCTAATGAAATACTTTAATGTTCAGCTTTTTTGTGTTTTAGTGAAGGGAAATATTAATCATGCAGGATAATACCTCTTTTGAAAAAAAAATCTATTATTTCTTTTTCCTGTTTATGTTTTTACCCCCACATCAATGTATCTTTAAATTCCCTTCTATGTTATTCACTTCCTGTGACTTCTCTACACTTTCCTGTCCAAAGATTCCAGGTCAGGTGTTCTCTCACCCTGGCTTTGGGCCCAGCTCTGCAGAATGCGATGTTTCTCTTCTGCGCTGTAGACCAGTGAATTGGGGTGCTGCTCCAGCACATGGTTCTTGATGTGGTCAAGATGAAGTGAGGGCAAGGGACAGCTGCACACCATGCACACTAGCCTGCTTGCTTCTGCCTGGTACTCCATTAGGAACTCCTGCCGGAACCATGCGTGCAAGGAGTCGTTCACGTACCGCTCTAGCATCTCCGCTGACACACCCTGAGTCTCCTGAGCAGATGTGGAGCTCACAATCCTGGGCTCAGGCTCAGCTTCAGTTTTAACTATCACAGCACTGCCAGGCTTGTCTGAGGAAAAGGGGGAAATGATATCATATCTGAAGTGTACCTCTACAAGTAATACTGCATGTATGAGTAGACAAGGTTTATAAAGAATATATATGTGAATTTATAGCTCATCTCTTATATTAGTGCATTTTAATGAGTAGACCCAAGTATCCTGCGCCATTGCCACCCGGGTGCACCAGAAAGACAGTGGGCACATTTAAAGGGGATATACCAATACTATTATGACATCATTTTAGAAAAGGGGGAATTTTATGTTTAGACCTCCAAAAAGCCCCAGATGCTGGAAAAAAAAGCATCATACCATGATGTCACTCAATGTGATGTCACTCAGTATAATGTAACACAAAGTTTTAACCACTTTTCGGCACAACTTTAAGGGGTCGTCACGGCTGACCCATTTGAGATGTCAAAACCTCTCGATAATTTTGCATCCTCAGTGTACTCAGATCACATATGCCTGGTTTGGTGGTGATCACATGAATCACTAAAAGGAGTATATCAAAATCCATTGGGTGCATTTTGCAAATGACCCAAAATGACTGACTTCCTGTTGAGTAGAGGCCACAACAATGCGAAAGTTGTTCAACTCAGTGAGCTCTAAATGTGTACCGGGTTTCATGTGCATACGTGCATAGCTTGTATGAGCTAGGCAGCGAAATCTCGTGTGATTTCAGGCACTCAGGCATCCTAATGGCAGCAGATTCCAACTTGTCTGCCGATTTTCATGACTTTTTGAGCAAGTTAAGACCCCTAAAATGCCCTGTATGCTTGAATTATTATAATTTTATATCCTTAGAAGAACAAGAGGACCCTTACACACTAGCAAGACACGGGGCTGATGTGATGGTGCTTGGGCCCTAAAAAAATGAGGAATGAAATGATTCCTTTTAACCCGTTAGTTTTATTATACTTAAATTTTTTTCTAATTATTTTCTCTGTTCCATTCTTTTTGTCATTTAATTTAGTTGTTTGTTTTAGAAACTCTGTGCTGTATAAAATATAATTTCCTTTATACAGTGGAACCTCGGATTACGAGTAACGCGGTTTACGAGTGTTCCGCAAGACGAGCAAAGATTATTAATCAATTTTGACTTGAAAAACGAGCGTTGTCTTAGTTTACGAGCAGAGAGTATCATGTATAATGCATGCGCCTCTTGTTTGACGCAGAGCGTCACGTCATCACTACTGAGCCAACGGTTTTTCTCTCTCTTGCGCTGCGGAATTGTAGGTAATCGTCTCCCCTGCTGGGTGAATATACACACACACACATTAACGGAGAGACCGTTTTTTAAAAACCGTTTAAAAATTAGCAAGGAACATCGCTAGTCACACTCGCATGAGCGCATAATGACGGAATCACTGCTGTAAAGTAAAACAACAACAACAACAAAAAACAAATTAACCAGCTCCTCACCTTTGAAAACAGTCGCAACAGAGCGGACTTGGTGTGTTTGTTTGGGAACCTGAGAGGAGGGGGGGCCGTAAAGCCGAGACCTATCGTCTCCCCTGCTGGGTCTTAGTGCTTGCAGAGAGGTTTAGTGTGCGTGTGTATTTGTGTGCGTGTGTGTCAGTGTAAGGCAGAGAGTGTGTGTGTGTGTGTTTGTTTGGGAACCTGAGAGAAGGGGGGCTGTAAACGCAAGCGAGTGTGTGTGTGTGCTCATTCACTTAAACCAAAACACGCATACACACAAAATTGCTTGTGTTCACAGCCCCCCTTCTCTCAGGTTCCCAAACAAACACACAGCAACTCTTCTCTGTCACGATTGTTTTCATAGGTGAGGAGCTGGTTAATTTGTTTTTTTTGTTGTTGTTTTACTTTACAGCAGTGATTCCGTTAGTATGTGCTCACGCAAGTGTGACTAGCGTTGTTCCTTGCTAATTTTTGTTGGTCTTTTTTAAACAGTTTTAAAAACAGTCTCTCCGTTAATGTGTGTGTGTGCACGCACATTTTACACACACATACAGCGCCTGTGTGCACAATCGGAAACACTTAGTTGTCTGGATTTATTTTTACGTTTTTTAAAAGGTAAAGTTCAGGTAATTTTTTTTTTTTACTTTATATTTTGGATTCATTATTTTTCTGTATTTATTTTTTGGGGCTGTAGAACGAATAATTAGAGTTTCCATTATTTCTTATGGGAAAATTAAATTTGGTGTTTTGGAATACGAGCCCACTTCCGGAATGAATTATGCTCGTAATCCGAGGTTCCACTGTAATTTATTTTATTACGTATAAACATCCAACCTTACAGATTGTACAGCCTCTTTGGCCCACTCACAGCCACTGTAAACTTGAAGCACACACCTGTAGAAAGACTGGCACATTTCACCGTCTCCTCCGGCTCCGACGTGATGGTTGTATCTGGGCATGATGCCTGACTAGTTTCTAGATTTAAATGGTTCTCCCATCCTGAGCGGATCAACTCCTTATCAGACGCGCTCCACAGCAAGGAATCGGGATGCTTCTGCCTGATATGTCTCTTAATAGTACTCAGCTTTAGAGTGGCCAAGGAACTGCCACATACCATGCAGATCATCCCATTTCTTTTGGGGTCAAAGTCCATCAGGTACTCAGTTCTCCAGTGCTCGTGGTAGTATCGGCGGTGATCTCGACCAGGGATGCGGCTGTGCCCAGTCCGTGAAGCTCGTCCTGATTTAGCTGGAGACGTATTTTGTCTAGAGGGCCCTGGAACAGGGGACAGAAGAAATGGCGATTCGGGGCTCTCTGAAACACTCCAGTAGCTCGTCCCTGGTGAATCCACATGAGCTATGGGAAAAGCTTGACTGTCGTCCCTAATGTGCCCGTTGGTCATGTCCTCTTCACCTGGATAAAACAAAATGAAAATACATATCAATTTCCAGGACTACCTTTGCATATCAAAATGATGTGGCAGTCTGGATTTGTGGCAGTCAATGATAAATTGGTAAAAACTCTCCTAAAAAGCAATGTGTGGCGCTTGGACAGATGATGTGATCTGAATACACATAATTTATTCCTGTGCAACCAGGATAAATTAGGCAGGAGATCACAGTCCATCATAGTAACCATTTGGTGATTTTCCTGCCTATCTGATCTTTACGTTTAGTATTGATAATCAGTTAGTTTTTGATAATCAACATCTGACTAACCAACTCGGACAATGACCATGCGTGTGCACTGGCTGAATACAGGTTTAATGGCACACAATACAGCAGTCTGGAACGGGTGCCTTAACAAAATTGTCGGGGGCAGTGCATTAAACTAACAGTGGGTGGCAAATTCCAACAGTGCACACACATGGTCATTATCTGTCTTGGTTATTGTGAGAGGCTCACTGTCCATAGACATTTATATACTCATCATTTACCCTAATTTGTACTGATTTTCATTACCTCTGTCTTGTACCACTCATTTTTTGCACTGCTGGCACTTTAACGGCTGTAATTCAGTTTTCACTATTCTTTCCAGTGAATGTTCATCCTCATTGCCAATATGTGCACATATTCAGCTCATTCTTTACATATATTCATATATTTTTCATCCAAGAAACATGATCCAAATATATTTTATTTTGTCTCTTTGACCTACCGTGTACAAATGTCAGAATTTTTAGTAAAATACAAATATATTTCTAAATGTTTTGCATGATCAGCTGGTAACAGTATGGATTTCTTTCCTTCTTTTTTTTTTAACCTGTTCTTGACCTCAATGAAACCACACTTAATTGAATGTTTCTGTATAGTGGCCTTTTTCATGTCAGACACAGATACTCAGACAAAAAATATTTTTATGATGTACATAAAAATCAAAATCATTTCTATTCCTGCCTGTGAGCAAATCTTTTTCTTTCACAGTTTACTCATTTACTCACATTCAGCGATGATCAACTGTGACACGCCTGTGTGATTACAACCAAATTACGTTTGTGGCTGTGTGCGTTAGCGCAGATATTTACTTTTATGTCATAATGTGTCGTAGCAGTATGCAGTATCATCATCTACTTTTATGACATACTGTGAGCAGGTAGCTGTTACATTCACAATCTATCATAAACGTTGATGATGACACTGCATACTCACACTGACATAATCACACTAGGACATAACAGTGGCTTACTGTTGCATTCAGTAAGGAACGCCTGTGACCCGTCTGTGCCTGAGGTACCTGTGCAAACACACAAAGCCACAAACACAATTTCTGTTTGATATATAGAGAAGATATTATTGTATTCTGTTTTTTTCTGAGCTGAAGTGGGATTGTAAAACAGTTAAAGGAAATGCAGCACACAGGGTTCTCCAGGATCAGAGTTGGGGAACCTGTGGCCTGCCCAAACGGAGGCCCCGTGTACTTCCGCAGGGACACTCGGTAGATGCGCTCATTTCCGCTGGGTGGCGACTGCGCACCGCTGTACAGGCATGGCATGGCACTGGATTCCGCCTTTGTTTATAGTGGAGCCCATGAAGGCGAGGGGCCATGCTGCTGTGCGCTATTGTTCATCAGCCGGATTAACGCGGCAAACACACACTGCTCTTCGATCTGTCTCGGCACTCTGATCGTGAACACGGCCGTGTGTTTACCTGCTGCGAGCTGTGCCGAGGCGCTGTAAGGCGGACTGGCCTCCTCCTCTCCCTCATCGCTTATTATCAATGAGAGGCTTTCCGTCTGGACCCCGGGCTCCGACTCCATGGACTCCTTTTCCTCCATGCCTATCTGATATAAACCCGCACCAAGTCAACGCTCCTCGTACCGAACGCTGTTACGAGCGCAGCATTTCGAAGAAGCGCCCGCCGATCGGCTGTAAACCCAACAGGAAGACGCATTCGCCTCTGAGTGTAAGTGTGCGCCGTGTCGCTCTCTGCGCTGGCTCAACTTCACTCAACTTTTACGCGTCCGCGCGAGTTTCCAGTCGCGCTCCACTCCGATCCAAAATGCTTATTAATAAATAATCATCAAATGTCCCGTCGCTTCCAAAAGGCCTCCTGTGTATGTGTGTGTTTTTCAGTGGCTCTGCTTGTCTTCAGGGTGGGGAGCCGAGCTTTGGGGCCCCTGGGGCTCCTTAAGGGGCTCCTGGGTAAATTTAAAGAGACAGTACGCCGTCACGTGGCTTCCGTATGGGGAGGGAGGGGGGGGGCACTAAGCTACAGCTGTACAGTTCCAATTCAGTCCAGCCACAAATGCACCATTATTCATACAACAAATGATCTGTAATCGCCTACAGTTCAGCTCAACATTAATACAACGTAAGCATGAACCTTTGGCCTCTTGGTTACATGTAGTAACAGTGATATGAATTTGAAGTGAGTTTTGGTCAACGTGTATATTCCTTTTAAAAAATAGCTTGCATTATCACTCCATATATATATATTTTTTTATCATTAAGACATATATATATATATATAATTATTTATGAGTGGCTTAATGGTTAGCACTGTCGCCGTGCACCTCTAGGGTTCGTGTTCGGGGTTTGTGTGCATAGAGTTTGCAATTTCTCACCATGATCTTTGGGTTTCCCTCTGGTGCTCCGATTTCCTCCCACATTCCAAAAATATGCAGATTAGGGCAATTGACATTTGTGAATGCAAAATCCATCCCTGATTATGTACAATCACATCCTAAATGTTATGTTAGATAGAAAGACCAATGTTGTGATCTTACATAGTACATATTAATATACTTGTGTTAGCATTAGCTAGTGTTAAAATTATCTGCGAATGGATTGTGCGGTCAACTCGCTGCCGCTCCTCACGCTGCTCTAGTGTTTCAGCAACCCTTAATTCTGCCTGTCGTATGTGCTGTCGCTGCAGAACATTGCAGTCTGGTCCGGGGTTTCAGCAGTTATGAACTCGGATTGACATACTGTAAAGGTTTTCTCTATTACTTTCATTGAGATGCTCACAGTGTCATTAAAGTTGGTGATGACGCTGGTCATGATATTATTGCATTATGACATAAAATTAGCCTCTGTTACATCCAGTGACACGCCTGTGATGGAACTACCTGCGCAAACAGACAAAGCCCAAAAAAGAAAAAAAAAAAAAAAAAAATATATATATATATATATATATATTTTTTTTTTTTTTTTCCTGCTTTATATGTTGTATATATATTTGCAATAAACCGTTTATTTGTACCTAGAACAGTTTTTGTGTAATACGTATATGTTTTAAATCCAGGAAAGATGTATGCTAACACGTTATGAAGCAAAACATTAAAAGATTAGCTATTTTGTTAGCAATATTAATTTGTTGTTCCTTTGCTTTATGCAACATTTTGTTGAGTGGGATAAATGTACCTTATTGATAACTAGTGAATTTGCCAGGACAATATGGACCTATTTGCATTATTGCATATTCATACTTGTTAGCATTAATTATAGATAAATAATTTTATAGATACATAAATGTAATATTTGTCATTTTTAGATGATTCTTAATTTTTTTGATTCTTAAAATGTGTTGTATTTTCAATCACATTTACTGATGAACACACTCAAACACTTATTAGGGATTTGACCATGCTCATCAGCAAATGTGATTGAAAATACAACACTTTCTAAAAAAAAATTAAGAACCATCTGTTCATGGCGTTTACGTGTTCTTCTGTGGGTTTCCTCTGGGTACTCCAGTTTCCCCTGTAATCCAACGATGTGTTTTTGGCTGATTCATGATTACAAATATTGTATGAGTGTGTGACTGTTTGTTTGTGCGTGCCTGTTGTTTTGGGGTCCTCAGCAAGGTAACATTACCCTGGTGTAAAGTCTTTGGTCCTTTCATCCAGATATCGCCTAGTAATGTTGACTTAAATGGTGGAGATTGAGAATTATTTTCTTTCAGATTCTTTTCAAAATGAGTGTTTCCTTCCCGTCTTTATAAAAAAAGAAAATCTTTATCATCATGGAAATGCAAATACAAGTGCAAAAAAAAAAAAAAAACATTTGTAGATATAGCCATAACTGTTAAGCCATCTATACATGCTAACCGCCGTTCCCAAAGTGCCTGTAGTATGTGAATGACAGTGTGAGTGTCTACATGCATTTTCCTTGCGATGGATTGGCGTTGTGATGCATCCAGCGTTGCTCCCCACATTGTACCCTGTCTCCCAGGCCCCCTGTGTCCCTGTATACAGGATAAAACAATATAGATGGTGCACTTACACACTGTTAAACCATGTTGGCTAATCGGAAGGCTGGAAACTATTAATATTGGGTACAATACACACTGAGGTCAAACAATGAGAGATGCTAGTACCCACTTTTACAAGCCAAAAACAGGTTCTAAATATCTCTTGTAAATTGAGTTTAGAAAAGGCATGCTTTCAGTAACTTAAAATACAGGTTGCATGTAGATGGAAGGCCAAAATACACACAAAATTGCTTTTTTAAATATCAATGAACAAATGAACACATATGTTGTTTAGACAGAACATACATATGTGTTTGTGTGTGAAATGGTATATTCTCCACTCATGTCCAGTGTTCCCGACAGAGGTCCTGAGCCTAACCCTGACCAAGATAACGTGGTTAATGAATGACCCTTGAAGTAAATCAGTGAATAGTCGTCTTTAAATTATTAAAAACAAGTAATTAATCAGTTGCTAGACTATAAAAGAACCTGAGTGGTGAAGTGAATTCCCTCATGTATTCCTCTTCGGCTTACAGTGCACTGTCGCTTTAAGAGTGCTTTACGTTTCCGCGTCCACGCGCAGCAGCAGTTGGGCTCGAGCGTTTACATCCTGGTACTTTGCTCTACATGGCAGCAGCGGGAGAGAAAGGCTGATCCGGGAAGTGAACCTCAGTGTCCTAACTGGACTCCCGTTTAAGCGTCTGTAAACAGTCCAGGAAAGTTAAGCCTAATCGGCAGGTAATACAGGTGCATGCTTTATCATTATTTTTTTTCACACGTCTAAAACGATGGCTTTCTGTCTCCGTGTGAATTGACTTCAAAGGCGGCAGTGAGCGGCGGAGACGCCAGCCTGCGCGAGGACAAGAGGAGAGGAGGAAGAAGAACTGATAACGCTGTAGTTGTTAGGTTACAGACAACGACCCGTTTATTGTTATTTGCACGGCGGCCTTTCCCAAGTCGTTTGTTCAACCGAGTCCATTCTAGTAGACATAACAATATAGTTAAACAAATAAGAACAACAAAAAAAAGAATGAAAGAGAACCGTCTCCAAACAAATGACTGAGACACAGACGGATAGATGTGATTTAAAGTGACAGTGTCATATGTGTACGTCTTGAACATCCCATATGCATGACCGAGGTTCCCTTTAGTTACCTGTATTTTTGTTTCCCGCCCATCTAGGTTTCATCATTTCACTTTATCTTTCTCGTATCATAAACAGGTACAAATTTGGCTAATTAGCTATAACATTAAAATAATACACTTATAAATGCAAAAAGATAACCATCTTAAGAATGTAGGGTGGTTCAAAAGTCTCGATCCAAAGGCCCAAAAGTCTTTACAATCATGGTCTGGATCTAATCGTTCTTTTATTGTTGGTTCTGAAGTAATTTTTTTAATTCACATTCATAGCCCAGTTCCTGTACCTGATGAGTTTCATAGGAATATTTGTCATGTGTTTAGCCACAAAGTGACCCATGAATAATTCAAGCATAAAAAAAACATCTAACTTAAGGAAGCCATGAACCAGTGACAAACAGGTGCAGATGATGACAGATGATCAGGCCGGTGATTAGTATACTTATAGTATACTTTTATTTATATATATATATATATATATATATATATATATATATATATATACATACACACACACACACACACACACACACATACAGTGGGGCCAAAAAAAAGTACAAACACCTTAACATGAAAAATACACATGCATGTATGATGTTATAAGTGATGGCATAGATGTTGAAGTGTATATAATTTCTTTTGGCCCCTGTGAGCATGTATGTGTACGCACACACACACACAAGCATACATAGCGTTCTGAAACTGTTATATAGACATTTTGAGCACAGGCTACAGTAACTGCTCATATTGTTATTAAACCATATGTATAATACAGTGGTGTGAAAAACTATTTGCCCCCCTCCTGATTTCTTATTCTTTTGCATGTTTGTCACACAAAATGTTTCTGATCATCAAACACATTTAACTATTAGTCAAAGATAACACAAGTAAACACAAAATGCAGTTTTTAAATGAGGGGTTTTATTATTTAGGGAGAAAAAAAATCCAAACCTACATGGCCCTGTGTGAACAAGTAATTTCCCCCTGAACCGAATAACTGGTTGGGCCACCCTTAGCAGCAATAACTGCAATCAAGCGTTTGCGATAACTTGCAACGAGTCTTTTACAGCGCTCTGGAGGAATTTTGGCCCACTCATCTTTGCAGAATTGTTGTAATTTAGCTTTATTTGAGGGTTTTCTAGCATGAACCGCCTTTTTAAGGTCATGCCACAACATCTCAATAGGATTCAGGTCAGGACTTTGACTAGGCCACTCCAAAGTCTTCATTTTGTTTTTCTTCAGCCATTCAGAGGTGGATTTGCTGGTGTGTTTTGGGTCATTGTCCTGCTGCAGCACCCAAGATCGCTTCATCTTGAGTTGACGAACAGATGGCCGGACATTCTCCTTCAGGATTTTTTGGTAGACAGTAGAATTCATGGTTCCATTAATCACGGCAAGCCTTCCAGGTCCTGAAGCAACAAAACAACCCCAGACCATCACACTACCACCACCATATTTTACTGTTGGTATGATGTTCTTTTTCTGAAATGCTGTGTTACTTTTACGCCAGATGTAACGGGACACGCACCTTCCAAAAAGTTCAACTTTTGTCTTGTCGGTCCACAAGGTATTTTCCCAAAAGTCTTGGCAATCATTGAGATGTTTTTTAGCAAAATTGAGACGAGCCTTAATGTTCTTTTTGCTTAAAAGTGGTTTGCGCCTTGGAAATCTGCCATGCAGGCCGTTTTTGCCCAGTCTCTTTCTTATGGTGGAGTCGTGAACACTGACCTTAATTGAGGCAAGTGAGGCTTGCAGTTCTTTAGATGTTGTCCTGGGGTCTTTTGTGGCCTCTCGGATGAGTCGTCTCTGCGCTCTTGGGGTAATTTTGGTCGGCCGGCCACTCCTGGGAAGGTTCACCACTGTTCCATGTTTTTGCCATTTGTGGATAATGGCTCTCACTGTGGTTCGCTGGAGTCCCAAAGCTTTAGAAATGGCTTTATAACCTTTACCAGACTGATAGATCTCAATTACTTTTGTTCTCATTTGTTCCTGAATTTCTTTGGATCTTGGCATGATGTCTAGCTTTTGAGGTGCTTTTGGTCTACTTCTCTGTGTCAGGTAGCTCCTATTTAAGTGATTTCTTGATTGAAACAGGTGTGGCAGTAATCAGGCCTGGGGGTGACTACAGAAATTGAACTCAGGTGTGATAAACCACAGTTAAGTTATTTTTTAACAAGGGGGGCAATCACTTTTTCACACAGGGCCATGTAGATTTGGAGTTTTTTTCTCCCTTAATAACGTAAACCTTCATTTAAAAACTGCATTTTGTGTTCAATTATGTTATCTTTGACTAATAGTTAACGGTTTTTGATGAGCAGAAACATTTAAGTGTGACAAACATGCAAAAGAATAAGAAATCAGGAAGGGGGCAAATAGTTTTTCACACCACTGTATATGGTTTAATAGCAATATAATTTGTACACTATAGTGTTAATCAATTTCAGTTTAAATAAATTTAAGCTTGCCAGCGGATATTTTTATATTCCACAAGTTATGTATTTTTCTTTTTATTTGTTTAGCTGCAGATTTTGCTTTTGGATGTGACTATTGGAAGAATTGGAACCATGCTGCAGTTATTTTCCATAGACAGATTTCACGTAAACACAGGGAGGACGATGGCAACAAATAAAATGTGATCTGACCCAATGGCAGGGAATGCATTTGTTTTAACAATGCGACACCTTTGAAGGATTTGGTATGTACATCATTGAACTGCGGTGACGGAGAAGGGAACAAACAGCAGGTATGTCTAAGACAAAGACCTTGATGAGGCAACGTTACCGGCCTGCGTCGGAATTTGATGAAGTCACTCTGGCCTCTAAAAGGGAATACTGGAGGACTAAGAAAAGAGAGCAGAGAGCAAGGCTGTCCAAGGCCAAGAAGAAGGTTAAAGCTCCAAACACAGGAATCTGTAAGCCTGGTTGTACAGATGGACGTGTGTCACGCCTGTCTCATTGTCAATTTAATTCTACTTTGCGTAACAGTGATGGTTCATACCAGACAAGTGTTGCGCAAACTCAGACCAAGGGTATGGTGATTTGTAAAAAGGAGGTGGAAAGCGTTACCACTGAAAAATCAAACATGGATGCTTCTATGGTCAAACTTAAAGGGGCACCCCTTACTGAGGGCTTACCACTGCCTGCAGCCTGCATAAAAGTACATCCAAACAGCACAACACCTCGACAGACACTAAACAGATCATCAGCCTTTAATGGCAACCTCTCAACTATTTCTCAGATAAGTGCTGTATCCCAGCTAGCACCAAAGTGCAGCAAACAAGCACCTCAACTTAAATGCTGTATAACACCCAGGTCTTTGGCCTTTGCGCAATGTAAGTTTGATAAAGACCAGCGCATTCTAGCAAGAAGTCGTTCAGATACAAATAGAAATGCTGGTGCCAATGTTCAGGTATGCAGCATGGTCATGTCCAAAACCACAGAAGTGGCCATGACTGAAGAGGAGAAGGCTGCTAAGCGTAGGGAAAACTGGCGCATCAAAAAACGAGAGCAAAGGGCAAAACGTGCTGAGAAGCTGAAGATGGAACGAGAGAAGCTGCAAAGTTTTGAAAAAGGACAACAGGAAACAGGGAAGAAGCTTTCCTGTGTTGCCCCAGCACATTCATTATCCGGTGTGAACACAATGGCTTTGAGGACAGCCAAGCAACATTGCTCTGTCATGTCTGTTGACTCAAGACTGAGTGCTGGAAAACAATTACATTATGGAGTCAGAGTGGGAAGAGAGAAATTATCACACCAAACACCCTATAAACCACATTCAGTGAATTTAAAACCAGCTGAAAAGCCAAGGTTACTTTCCAAAAACCTCTCTGTTTCAGGTTATAGCACAAATCAATTTCAGGATTCAAGACGAAATCATATGGCCATATCTTCAGGGGTATCTATGCAGCCTTTAAGATCTACCCAAACAATTGGTCAGTTCAAAATGCCACAGCAGAAGTTTGTCCGCATTCAAAGGTGGCATAGTTTGCTGCAAGGGAATGAAACAGCAGAGGAAAGACTTGCCAAGCAAAGGGAGTACTGGCGTATCAAAAAGCGGGAGCAAAGAGCAAAGCGTTCTTTGGCATTAAAAGGACGCTTGAAAGACCGGGATGCATTTAACTGGCGTGCAAAGCGCTACCATCTCATGGAGCAAATGCGCAAGACACTATCAGGCCTCCAGAAAATACCACAACCAAACAAAAATTTACTCCTCAACTCTACTAATCCTACTGGTAGCTTTATTAAAGAGGATGGCACAGTAACTGTGACCATCTCACAGACTACAACTGAGAAATTTCCACCTGCCATAAGCTGCAGTTTACCAGCAGTGAAATCTTCAGCATCATCTAGTCTACTTGTGTCACAAAATTTAATGAGGACCAGAGCCAGAGCTGTTCTTCATAGCATTCCAAATAACACAAATATATCAGCAAATCAACGAAGAACTCAAGGCTCAACTAATCAGAACTCCAGTGATCCTGTAAATGAGTCAAAACTAGACAGTGGTACAGAAGATGCTACAAGGGCCACCCAGACTGAAAAGCTGGCAGCAGAGAATAGAACTTTTAAGACGGAGTTGAAGAGCTGTGATGACTGTTCAGCTGATACCTCAGGTTTGGACTCAACACCATGTGATACTCCAAAACAAGAGCCCATTTATCCTTCCATAGCCATGGTATGTTCCCTTACAAAACAAAATCAGACTATGAATATTAAGGAGGTAAAAGCTGCATCTTCCTGTTCTGAGAACAGTGCTGAGGTGGAGACTTGTGCAAATAGCGACAACCAGTCCACCACTCTCTTGGTGGTGGCATCGATGAAAAAACTACTGGAAGAATCTCTCAGCTCGGTGGGGAAAAGTAATAACTGTTCTGTAGATAAAGGTGAGCTTTTTCCTTATAAAACTGAAGACAAACCTTTTCTTCAGGAGGAGCAAGCAACAGACAGGAAACCTGAAATTACAACACCTCAGGAATTGTCTGCAGACACTCACTCGTCTGTAGTCGTCAAACCGAGTCTATCTCCTTGTCATCCCCCCCGGCAGACAAATGACTTTTCTTCTAATGATACTGCTCTTTCTAGCCACAACTCCTCACTTCAACTTCCTTGTACTGCCACTTGCTTCAGTAAAGGTCCCGAAGATAAAAGAAGTGAACTGCCTGTGGCTGTATGTGTGACTCCTTTACACAGGGGCAACTCAGTATATAGAGGCAGAGCTTCAGGACTCCAGCGAAATATTCCTCCTCAGACCCGTGGCGGCCAGCACCTGAATGAGAACAGTGAGCTTCAGAGGAAGCGAGAATACTGGCGAGTAATGAAAAGACAACAGAGAGCAAGAAAGGCTAAAGAGATGGAGAGACAAAAAGATACTCTGCATCCTCTTCAGGTATTATGTCTTATTTCAGTTATATGCACTGTGGGAATATCCCTTTAACTGTAAATGTAAATCAAGTTTTTGCTGTTTTATTTTATCTTTCATCCAATACAGCGGAAACGTGGCGCCTCTCAATTCGTTCACCCACCTGTGGCTCAGAAGATGAATCGCACAGACCTCAGCAATCCTGTTATTCTACCCAGTGTCACTTTACGTCCCAGTCGGCCTGTGTTAAGTCCCACTGCATCATCTAACCAACAGCCTTCAAACGAGGAAAGGCAGCTGTTGTTTGAAGGACAGAAGGGTAAGACTAAATTTTCAGAGGTGGCTCAGGTGAACAAATGGCAGCTACAGATTCAGGGAAATGTTCCTACTTCAGCCACCAGACCAGGTACTGTGACCTCCATCCCGATGAATCATGTAAAGCTGTCAGATCCTCGAATACAGACTAGAGGGTCCTCAATGACTAAAATAAGAAGTAATCAAAGGCAATTAAAAATAACTGCCAATCAAGAAATAGATCCTGATGATGTTATACAAAGGAAAAGGATGCTCTGGAGAATAAAGAAGCAGGAACAGCGAGCTCGGAAGGCAGCACGGGAAAAAGAGCTCAGCCATCAGACAACACTTAACCAACGGAGACACGGCTGGTCAAACAATGTTACACATGTAGTTCAAAGGTAAGTTATGAGTATGGATATGGTATGAGTGGTTTATCTAACATTATTTACTTTAATTTAGTTAATTACTGACTGATTAATTTTTATGGGGGTTGGTGGCTCAGTGATAGGGTTCTCACCGTGTGGAAGGCCCGGGTTCAATTCCTAGCCAATGCCCAAACCCCAGCCCCTGGATGCAGTGCCTTACCTTAATTAACTTAATAATTTAAAAAAATACAATGAAAATACACACAACTACCTAGCTTCATATTAGCACCTTAAGTTATATGGTTATAAACTATGAACAGCAACTATAAAACAGTTAAACCCTTGAACATTTATTACAGTTTATTTAATTTAAAAACAAAAATTTCTAATTACAAACTCAGAATCAGAATTATTGTACAGGTCCTTCTCAAAAAATTAGCTGTGATAAAGTTAATTATTTTCTGTAATGTACTGATAAACATTAGACTTTCATATATTTTAGATTCATTACACACAACTGAAGTAGTTCAAGCCTTTTATTGTTTTAATATTGATGATTGTGACATACAGCTCATGAAAAAATTTGCATATTTCATCTGACCAATAAAAGAAAAGTGTTTTTAATACAAAAAAAGTGAACCTTCAAATAATTATGTTCAGTTCTGCACTCAATACTTGATCGGCAATCCTTTTGCAGATTCATGTGTCTTGTGTCTCTCAACTTTCTCTTCACAATA
The DNA here is from genome assembly GCA_030522415.1 of Channallabes apus. Lineage (NCBI taxonomy): Eukaryota > Metazoa > Chordata > Actinopteri > Siluriformes > Clariidae > Channallabes > Channallabes apus. Next base: position 21,912,040 of record CM060108.1, on the reverse strand, counting down.
TCCCACAGATTCTCTATGGGGTTCAGATCAGGAGAGTTGGCAGGCCAATTGAGCACAGTAATACCATGGTCAGTAAACCATTTACCAGTGGTTTTGGCACTGTGAGCAGGTGCCAGGTCGTGCTGAAAAATGAAATCTTCATCTCCATAAAGCTTTTCAGCAGATGGAAGCATGAAGTGCTCCAAAATCTCCTGATAGCTAGCTGCATTGACCCTGCCCTTGATAAAACACAGTGGACCAACACCAGCAGCTGACATGGCACCCCAGACCATCACTGACTGTGGGTACTTGACACTGGACTTCAGGCATTTTGGCATTTCCCTCTCCCCAGTCTTCCTCCAGACTCTGGCACCTTGATTTCCGAATGACTTGCAAAATTTGCAACCTGTAGCCCATTTCCTGCACTCGCCTGTACACGGTGGCTCTGGATGTTTCTACTCCAGACTCAGTCCACTGCTTCCGCAGGTCCCCCAAGGTCTGGAATCGGTCCTTCTCCACAATCTTCCTCAGGGCCCGGTCACCTCTTCTCGTTGTGCAGCGTTTTCTGCCACACTTTTTCCTTCCCACAGACTTCCCACTGAGGTGCCTTGATACAGCACTCTGGGAACAGCCTATTCGTTCAGAAATTTCTTTCTGTGTCTTACCCTCTTGCTTGAGGGTGTCAATGATGGCCTTCTGGACAGCAGTCAGGTCGGCAGTCTTACCCATGATTGCGGTTTTGAGTAATGAACCAGGCTGGGAGTTTTTAAAAGCCTCAGGAATCTTTTGCAGGTGTTTAGAGTTAATTAGTTGATTCAGATGATTAGGTTAATAGCTCGTTTAGAGAACCTTTTCATGATATGCTAATTTTTTGAGATAGGGATTTTGGGTTTTCATGAGCTGTATGCCACAATCATCAATATTAAAACAATAAAAGGCTTGAACTACTTCAGTTTGTGTGTAATGAATCTAAAATATATGAAAGTCTAACGTTTATCAGTACATTACAGAAAATAATGAACTTTATCACAATATGCTAATTTTTTGAGAAGGACCTGTATAACATAAATAAAACTATTGTGAATGTAACCAGTATGAATCTGTCCACAACTGTTATTCAAAGTCATTCAACTTTTCATTCACAATTCAGCATATTTTGTAAAAACTATGACGAAGAATTTGCAGAATATGACATGGTATGTCTAGATGTTAATTAAAATAATAATAATAATAAAAAAGCATGTGTCAAGTATGGGCAAGAATGTATAGAAGTGAACAGGGAAGTATGTCTAAAATGTTTTTGGATGTGGGCTATGTTAGTAAGTGGAAACAAACAAACCAAAACAGAAAAGTACACTACCTGTCAAAATTGTGGACAGCCCCTTCTAATTTTATAGATTTCCTTCATTTTTATTTCTTTCTACATCTTAAAACAATGCTGAAGGCATACAAAATATGCTGTAATCTCCTTTGTACATTGAGATGATTCTGCTACTTATGTTCTGTAAAGCCTTCATAACAGCTCTAATAATATTTGCTGATTTTTGAGGCTGGTAACTCTAAATTATCTTCCCCTTTGCAGCAGAGGTAAGTTTTTAGTCTTGCTTTCTTGGGATAATCTTCATGAGCCAGTTTCGTCATGGTGCTTGATGGGTTTGGCGATTTCACTTGAAAATACTATTCTTGCAAGAACTGTTTCAGAACAGCTGAGGTTCATGTTTTAAAATGACAACTGTCTATTGTTGCTGTTGTTACTTAATTCCATAATTCCATGTGCTATTTCATATATTTAAAATCTTAAGTATTGTTGTAAAATGTAGGAAATAAGTCGCTCAATAAATAAGCAAGTAAGAAAACAAGTGAACCAGTGACAGGGCCAGTAGAGGAGCTACTGCAGCTCAAATTGTGATGGGAAAAGGTGGACCTCATAATGTTAATGGCTCGCCTGTCTTGTCTCTGTTTGCGCGTGTGTCTTTATGAGAGAGATAGAGAGTATTCTATAGACAGATGTGATGCCATCTGTCTGACAGCTAAAACTTGGTCGAAATTCAGTGAAAGAGAACAATGATCCAAACCACAGCAGAAAATCTGTACAAGAATGGCTGAAAAATAAAATTATCAAGGTTTTGGAATGGCCTAGTCAAAGTCAAGACGTCAACCCAAATGAAGTTCTGCACTAAAGCTCACCGTATTCTCGAATTAAACTCTTTATTCCTGCTATTTAGTCTAGTTGCACTGACTGGTAATTCATATTGCTGAAGAGTGGTTTGTATATTATAATATGGCCTCTATATGTCTCTGTATATTGGCTCTTGAAAGTTTTTCATCACAATTAGTCTGTCAACAACTGCTGTTGTTTTCCTTGGCCCAACCTCTTTCTTAGTACACAAGTGGGTGTCTTCTTTTTCACCACATTCTACATTGTTGTATAGTTTTTGCCCAAATCTTCTGCAATAACTCTCATGGATTTCACCCATTTTCCCCCCACAGACAGCTTTGAGGTCTTCATTATGGTTTATCCTTCTTAACAACAAATGCAAAAGTCTTTACAGTAAAAAAACAAACAAACACAGGGCTTAAACCAAGAGTAGGCATTCACTGCTTTTAGTTGTTTAAGCAAGCAATCTAACAGGGTAGACCTGGGCAACAAGTAACAGCTGTCAGTCACATTCCAATATTTTTGATCACTTGAAAGCTTGGCAAGTGATTCAAATGTTTTCAGTGTACAGCAAAAGCATAATTGGCCTTGCCTTTATAATATTTGGAGGGTACTGTATTTTAATGTCATCATTTAAGAGAGGTTTGGTGTATGATTCAGCATTTTTTCTTCATTGGCAGCATGCCACCAGAGAGACTGAACTACATGCCAGAGAAGTGTCGGACTACAATAGTTAAAGGTGAAGCATTTCTCAAATTAAAGCATTTTACCAGAAAGCATATAATTATATTTCTTTCTAGTAAGTATGTTAGTGTTTTTATTGTTCATGTAGACATTTTAAAATGAAAACATTCCATGGTCAAATAGACTAGTATGAATTTAATTGTACTGATAAACTCATTTATTTATTTAAAGCTGTGTCAAATCTACTACGATTTTATTCTTATCTTAAGCTTGCATGCAGTTTTTGTAATGACTTACTGAAACGAATTAGAATTGATCAATCTGACTGCTTGGTGAAACTTTGTAAGGTCAGTCTGTTGCCTTTATTCATTTGTAGTGATCAAATTTCTTTCCAGATGAAGCAGAAGTATGTTATCTTCCTGACGACGATTGTTCAGATGAGCCCTTGTCAGAGGACAAGTGGAGAAGCACCTACCTCATGGATTACGATCCTGTAAACCAGCTGCTGGTGTGCATGGTGTGTGGGGAACAGCAGTACACCTTTAGTGCAGAAGCAGTTCAAGCTCATATAGAGGAAACCCACCCTGGGACACTCTCACTGGAAGAGCCTGAGCGTCAGCGCATCCTACAGGCCTGGGATGAACAGGTGGCAGTGAGAGAGCGCTTTTTTACTAACCAGCTGTGGCAGAACAGCAGTGTCCTCAAAGGTATTGGAAATGAACAGTTTTTTTTTTTTTTTACCTTTTACATTTAAGGTAATTGGAAATTGTAAAATAATCATTCTGATTCTCTTGTTTGCAGAACAGAGCTCGAGTCACACGGCTGAGGTCGAGGTCATTCTGGGCCAAGATGACAAAGCAGATTAATCGAAATAAGTCTTGGGTTTCCACTAGAAAAAAAGGTAGCATGAGAAATGACATTCTCCTCAAAAATGTCAAAAATCCACTGCTTTTAGAAAAAAAGTATTTTTTAAGTAAAAAAACAAAAGCACAGATGGACGTTTGAGGCGGACTCAAGATGAGCATGTTACAGGTCATGATAAAGGCCAACATATGGTGTTTCCATCTGGATTCCTGTATTTCTGACTTTTTTTTTTTTTTAGAGAGGGGATAAAGTGGTACATCCAGCATAAATGCATGCAAATGAGTTAAATTTTTTTTACATTATGTTTACATACATTCATCTATGTAGGGCACTGGTGGCTCAGTGGTAGGTGTTTCGCCTGCCATGCGGAAGGCCCGGGTTCGATTCCAGCCAGTGCCCACACCCCAGCCACTGGATACAGTGCCGGTCCCAAGCCCGGATAAAATGGGAGGGTTGCGTCAGGAAGGGCATCCGGCGTAAAACCTGTGCCAAGTTGTAGTGTGGACTGGATATTCCGCTGTGGCGACCCCTTGTCGGGAGCAGCCGAAAGACCAACAACAACATACATTCATCTATGTGCATCTATGTATTCATTGGTGTTAAACATTCAACATTAACTTCAGTAGCTGTTTGTGTTCTCGAGCTTGAGGAGTTGTATTCAACATATAAGATACTGTAGACCACTTCAATGGCTTGCTCTTTCTTTGCCTCGGTTCTTACCAGTTATTTTATAATTGCCTTCTATTTAGAGATGTTACTGTTTAATACTAAATGCTCACACACAGACACATTTGTTACATATGTTGATTTCACTGAAACATTCATTTAATGCTGTCTAACTGTGCATTTGCTATATGTACAGCAAATATGTTGGTTTTATTAAAGACTTTATGTTCTGGTATATGATTAAATAAATTGGTATTCATTTTACTTTTTGTCTCTTTTTGTCACATAAGCTAATAAACTGCTTTAAGCTTCCATAAGTTTTAAAGATTTAGAGGTACAGTGAAACCTCAGATTGCGAGTGTTCCGTAAGACAAGCAATGATTTTTAATACATTTTTACATTTAATACAAAAATACATTTTACATTACTTTACCGCAGTGATTCCGTTAGTGTGTCGCTCAATCGAGTGTCATTAGAGAGACTTCTTGTTTATTTTTCCGATAAAACAGTGTTTCCGTTGTGTGTGTGAAAAGAGTGGAGGAAGGTTAAACTGTAAGACGAGAAGGGGGAGAGGGGAGCTTACTTAAGATTCTCACACACACACAGAGCGCCTGCACGCATAAACGTAAACACTTATCTGTGAGGATTTATTTTTACCTTTTTTTAAAGGTAAAGTGCAGGTTAATTTGTTATATTTTGACTTTATATTTTGTGTTAATTATTATGTATTTATTTTTTTGGGCTGTGGAACAAAAATTTGAGTTTCCATTATTTCTTATGGGGAAATTAAATTTGGTCGAGTGTTTTGGAATACAAGCCTGCTTCCAGAACGAATGATGCTAATCCAAGGTTCCACTTTACCATGTTTTCTGTTTCTTTAACATGTTAACCGAGGTCTCAATCGTCCCACAATGTGTTTATGCTCCAGCTGAGGTACCCTTTAGATAATATATTTTATCATTTCAAACCAGGTAACAGCAGAAAGGAGAAAAAAGCTAAGCAAATACAGGGATTTTTTTTCTTACATTTTTGCTTCTATACACACATTGGAAACCCATGTGAATGTCTAAAAGTAAATTAAAATTTTTATGTATTATGTGAACAGACTTCAGTGTGATCAATGGAAAAGCTATTCGCTGAGAACAGAAACTAAGCAACTTTATTGTTAAGTCACTAGATTAAACATTACAACATTGACAATATCTTTTAAAGAAATCACAGTGTTTCCTTGGATGATGGAAGGAAAGAAGAAAAAGGCATTTTATATAACTATGTACTGTTGATATGCAGTCACATGCTTTGTATCTAAAACTGTATGTGAACAAATGATAAAAGTCTTCCTATTTGTTCTTGGCTGCTTCTAGCAGGGTTCTTCAACTGCAGTCCTAGAGAGCCAGTGTCTAGCACAGTTTGTAATTTTCCAACGCCTAAACACACCCACTGATCCTGCTAATTAACAGATTAGTTGAATCTAGTGATGGACTAATACAATACCAAAGCACCGGAGCTTGATGCACGTTTGTGCAGTATTCTTCACAATACAATGCGTGTGTGTGTTCGTGCGTGTGTGTATATATATATATATATATATATATATATATACTCAGCAAAAAAAGAAACGTCCCTTTTTCAGGACTGTGTATTTCAACAATAATTTTGTAAAAATCCAAATAACTTTACAGATCTTCATTGTAAAGGGTTTAAACAATGTTTTACATGCATGTTATTAACCATAATCAATTAATTAACATGCACCTGTGGAATGGTCGTTAAGACCTTAACAGCTTACAGAAAGTAAGCATTTAAGGTCACAGTTCTAAAAACGCAGGACACTAAAGAGACTTGTCTACCGACTGTGAAAAACACCCAAAGAAAGATGCCCAGGGTCCCTGCTCATCTGCGTGAACGTGCATTAGGCATGCTGCAGGGAGGCATGAGGACTGCTGATGTGGCTAGGGCAATAAATCGCCATGTCCGCACTGTGAGACGCCTAAGACGGCGCTACAGGGAGACAGGAAGGACAGCTGATCATCCTCGCAGTGGAAGACCACGTGTAACAACACCTGCACAGGATGGGTACATCCGAATATCACACCTGCGTGACAGCTACAGGATGGCCACAACAACTGCCCGAGTCACACCAGGAACACACAATCCCTCCATCTCACAGCAAGAACTGACAAATCTGGTCCAGTCCATGAGGAGGAGATGCACTGCAGTACTTCAAGCAGCTGGTGGCCACACCAGATACTGACTGGTACTTTTGATTTTGAGCCTCCCTTCATTCAGGGACACATTGGGAAACATTTTTAGTTTATGTCTTATGGTGTTGACTCTTTTAGTGTTCATACAAATATTTACACATTAAGTTTACTGAACGTAAAAACAGTTGAAAGTCAGAGGATGTTTCTATTTTTGCTGAGTATATATATACATACATTATATATATATACACATACACACACAATAAGTTTCATTGATACAACATAATGTTAAGTTGAGGAGGAGTGAAAAACTAATAAAAATTCTGGTAGCACCTGCACAATCATGTCCCATTTATCATGTTTAATGTCCCCTATTATCCTAATAGTGCAATCTTGGGAAGTAAAAATTAAGTATTCTTTTATCAAGGGGACATTAAGCCTACCACCAAAGGTTGATATATTTAAAAAAAAGAAGAAGAAAAATAATTTATTATGTAGGGATAGAGGGTGAAGAAATAGGACTAGAGATAAGAAAAGCAGATTTCATTAAACTCAAAAGCTCTACAGCATGTTTATTGGCTTTATTTAGCTTTTTTAAAAACATAAACCCGAAATCTACATCAGAATTGTACTGGAACAGTAATCTGCTTTATTATAACCAGTTTCAGTAATACAGCTTTGAAATGCTATTTATATTCTCTCTGGCTCCCATCTGTTGTTAATCATATTTAGTCAAATCTAATACAGCACATTTCACTTTCATTTCCTTTTACATGAGATGAAAATGAGATTAAACACCATTGTTAGATTTGCAGAATTTACTTAAAAATTCCTCTGAAATGTCCTGTTCAGTATTGTTTGATGTTCTTCAGAATCTTGTTGCTGTTTCCATCCAGAAACAAGCAGTAATGGCTTTTAGCACAAATTCACAAACTATAGGCAGAATGATCAGCCCATTCCATATGTCTTTAGTACTCTTCTCTTGAAATTAACACCAGTTGCAGTTCTATATATATATATACTTTTAAACATAGTCAATCTTGGTCAAATCTGCACACCTCCATGCAAATTCAAATGAGAAATGATAGCTGATATTGTTGTAGCCAAATTATCTTTGCTTATTTAACAAATAAGGTTATCATCATTCAGTTGCTCAAAGAACAAACCAGCGCCCAAGGCCTTTGTCTAGGCCTTAACACGCACTCCATCAACTGCTACCATCACCGCTTCATACCCTGCGAGTGCAAAACTTCATCTTGTATGATGTGCTCCTCTTCAGCTCCTGGATGTTGTTCAGAATCATAGCGAGCATCTTCGACCTTCTGCAATTCCCTGAATCCAGAATCCAGGCGAAACACAGTGGGAACCTGTCCTAAGACTGGGTTGTCCTCCTGCAGTCCATTGATCCACTGTGCTAGCGTAGCCTGATCACCCTGTCCTGTCATGCACATGGCATAGACCGCTCCTTCCACCACTGAACAAAAGAAATCAGACATTGCTTATACCAGGGAATCTGATACATGTATTTGTTTAATGAGAATATGCTATTTGTCAGAAATACACGGTGGAGTCATGAACATATTAAGCAATGTTACATTAAAACTCTTTAAGGACCCCTTAAGTGTCACTTTTTACCCTTGGCTAGTTGAGTTGACACTCTCTCTTTTGACCTGCAGATTGGCTTATTAAACCATTGTGTGGCAAAGCATGTGTGAAAAGTCATTCTCATGCATTTCGTAAGGGGCACTTCTTCTATTCTGACGGAATGTCTTCCTAACGGTTTGAAAGTAAAACCAGCCAATCTGCTCAATGAGGACCACAGACATTGACTAGTTCAGGGGTTTTCGTTCGTATTAATGACACCCTAAAGCTAATTTAAAGAAAACATTGGCGGAAAGCATGACCTGCAGTAGTTGTACAGGAGGGGTTGCCGCGAAGTTTTCATTCTACTTTTGGATCATCCAGCCTTTTTTTTATTCACTTAAAAATAAAATAAAATTACTATTTAGCCCAGTCCCTATTATTATCATGATTATTAACAACATATCATTTATATACTATAATATTTGTATTATATATATATATATATATATATATATATATATATATATATATATATATATATAAATATAATTATTTTTTTTATCGTGTCTTTTTAAAAAAATATTTAGATCATTCTGAGTTGTTATTCTGTTTGTTTTTAATCAATTGAACCCTGTTTGGACACGTTGTATAAGAACTGGACAAACCTTCTTTAACAGCAAATATAGGATTTCTGAAGAGCAGTTTTGAAGCTTTAAAGTGGGAGTTCTGGTCGTCACCATCTTGGCAGGAGCTGACTCGGCCTGAACCCCGGTTAATTTATAAATGGCTAAACTGGAAAGAGTTCCTAATTACCTGCCTAATTACCTCAGTTACCACAAACTAGTAGGCTTCAGTTTAGCTAAAATGCTAAGATGGCTAATGGTAATTACATGCTAACTTTAATTTTATTGAACTCCATCACCCCAGTGACAACTTCTTAATTTTTTTTGTGTTAAGTTAAGGTATGATGATTCCAAAGTTAGAATTAAAAATAAAAGTTAGAATTACAATGCCTTGTCCCATCAACCAAATACAACATTCATACGGTTGGTTTTGTTGCTCGATAATATACAGTATGACATGTCAAACTAAAATGATATTTAAAAATACATTTCATCGCCTACTTTTTTTTCAGTAGTTTAGCAGGTATTTCTCAGTCAAAGAATCACTAAACTTCATGCAAACACATTTAAGTAAAAAATTCAAAAGGTGTCTTTGACGTGAAACAAAGAAACGGATATTATCCCTTCGTCTGAATAATAAGCCCATAAATTTGGGTTAGCAGTAAGGGGTTTAAAACCAAATAGAAACACACTCTGCTCTGCTTTTGAAAAATGTAGATGCATTTACTTTATCACTTTATGGAAACTGATTGTTGTCTGGAAACTCACCATCATCCACATCAAAGCTGTCATCGTCTCCCAAATCTCTCCTAAGATCAAGTTCAATATACCGAGGAAAGAAGAAGCTCTGCTCTGGACCAACTAACTCGGGATCGAGCTCCTCCTCTATCTATATTGGGAACAAATAAAATAATTTATAATGCAAAGTAACGTTAACGTTAGCATCGTAATTGGTCATGGTGTTAAAGGACGTTGTATAGCAGCATGACTCGGACATTATTTCATCACACGAAAAGAAAACCAGAAATAAGTATAAGGCTCAGCATGTGTAATTATCACACAATTCTCATTCGTATAGTACCTGCTCCTCAGGAGGGATCGGGTCAGCTCTGAGCAGGTAATAATGTACACAGGTCTTTCTGAGCCACAGAGGAAAGGGGCCTTCCACAAACACAGGTTTGTTTGGGTTGTGCTTGGCCAGCAGAGTGCGCTGCTCTGGACTCTGGATGCCTGTTACAAGGGAAGAGACTGTAAGCATATGAAATACTGTACACATTGTCTCACATACATAGGGGAGAATTTAATGATTGTTTCACTTAGTATTTGTTAAATCTCAACTTGTGTCTTCAGGAAGAATGTTACATGGCTTAAAATATGTGTCAGAGGGCTGGGAAAACCTTTCAAGTGCTGAAATTCAGACAATCCCACTCTATACAGTTCCTGAACCTGAAATATGATTCACATTCGCATTTATCTTAATGCCTAGCATTTTAAAGTGTTCTTAACCCTAAATGTGAAAAAGGACAAAACCCCGTCTATGACAGCAGTGCAGGAACTTTGAAATTCTGTATGCAGTTGAAAAAATAAAAACAAAAGTCAATTTTGTATTGTTAAGTGGTTATCCAACTTAACTCCTTTTTTTTGTGCAAAATAACTACTACTTTTTGACATTCTGAGATTTGAAGTTCCGTGTCTATATAAATTACACTTATCTACCTAAGATTGAGACATCTTTAAGCAGACTGCAGTTTTTGTTTAGTTTTTTTCCACACTCATGTGCATGTTAAACTGGCTCCTTATTTAACATGTTCCTTGTAGGAAAAAAATATCTCCAAGATTAAAAAGTGAAAAACAAACCTTTTGGTGAAATATAGTCAGAATTCAGAAAACTGGGATGTTAAAATTTGTCCTAACCTCAGTGAATATTCAATATTTTTTTGCCAGAATGACACATTTTGTTCTGAGAGTTTCAGGAACCAATGAGAGTAATACCACAGAAACAATACAGTGGAACCTTGGATTACGAGCACAATTCGATCCGGAATGCACTTAACCTTTAAAAAAAAGTAAAAATAAATCCCGACAGATAGGTGTTTCCGTTTATGAGTGCAGGCGCTGTGTGTGTGTGTGTGTACTGTATACAGTGGTGTGAAAAACTATTTGCCCCTTTCCTGATTTCTTATTCTTTTGCATGTTTGTCAAACAAAATGTTTCTGATCATCAAACACATTTAACTATTAGTCAAAGATAACACAAGTAAACACAAAATGCAGTTTTTAAATGAGGGGTTTTATTATTTAGGGAGAAAAAAAAATCCAAACCTACATGGCCCTGTGTGAAAAAGTAATTGCCCCCTGAACCTAATAACTGGTTGGGCCACCCTTAGCAGCAATAACTGCAATCAAGCGTTTGCGATAACTTGCAACGAGTCTTTTACAGCGCTCTGGAGGAATTTTGGCCCACTCATCTTTGCAGAATTGTCGTAATTCAGCTTTATTTGAGGGTTTTCTAGCACGAACCGCCTTTTTAAGGTCATGCCACAACATCTCAATAGGATTCAGGTCAGGACTTTGACTAGGCCACTCCAAAGTCTTCATTTTGTTTTTCTTCAGCCATTCAGAGGTGGATTTGCTGGTGTGTTTTGGGTCATTGTCCTGCTGCAGCACCCAAGATGAATTGACGAACAGATGGCCGGACATTCTCCTTCAGGATTTTTTGGTAGACAGTAGAATTCATGGTTCCATCTATCACAGCAAGCCTTCCAAGTCCTGAAGCAGCAAAACAACCCCAGACCATCACACTACCACCACCATATTTTACTGTTGGTATGATGTTCTTTTTCTGAAATGCTGTGTTACTTTTACGCCAGATGTAACGGGACACGCACCTTCCAAAAAGTTAAACTTTTGTCTCGTCGGTCCACAAGGTATTTTCCCAAAAGTCTTGGCGATCATTAAGATGATTTTAGCAAAATTGAGACGAGCCTTAATGTTCTTTTTGCTTAAAAGTGGTTTGCGCCTTGGAAATCTGCCATGCAGGCCGTTTTTGCCCAGTCTCTTTCTTATGGTGGAGTCGTGAACACTGACCTTAATTGAGGCAAGTGAGGCCTGCAGTTGTTTAGATGTTGTCCTGGGGTCTTTTGTGGCCTCTCGGATGAGTTGTCTCTGCGCTCTTGGGGTAATTTTGGTCGGCCGGCCACTCCTGGGAAGGTTCACCACTGTTCCATGTTTTTGCCATTTGTGGATAATGGCTCTCACTGTGGTTCGCTGGAGTCCCAAAGCTTTAGAAATGGCTTTATAACCTTTACCAGACTGATAGATCTCAATTACTTTTGTTCTCATTTGTTCTTGAATTTCTTTGGATCTTGGCATGATGTCTAGCTTTTGAGGTGCTTTTGGTCTACTTCTCTGTGTCAGGTAGCTCCTATTTAAGTGATTTCTTGATTGAAACAGGTGTGGCAGTAATCAGGCCTGGGGGTGACTACAGAAATTGAACTCAGGTGTGATAAACCACAGTTAAGTTATTTTTTAACAAGGGGGGCAATCACTTTTTCACACAGGGCCATGTAGATTTGGAGGTTTTTTTCTCCCTTAATAACGTAAACCTTCATTTAAAAACTGCATTTTGTGTTCAATTATGTTATCTTTGACTAATAGTTAACGGTTTTTGATGAGCAGAAACATTTAAGTGTGACAAACATGCAAAAGAATAAGAAATCAGGAAGGGGGCAAATAGTTTTTCACACCACTGTATGTGTGTATATGTATGAATCTAAAGTAAGCGGAGAGGAGGAATCTCACTATCATTCTCATTATCTATGATAATTTCACACAGAGCTCTGTCACAAAACTGATCACTGTTGTTCTAAAACACTTTTAATAATCTGATCACTTAGTAATGACACTTTAGTAACACTTTTCAGGATGGACTGTCATATGTTTGTGAGTGTGCAGAGGTGATGTGTGTGTGTGTGTGTACAGAAGGGCGGGGAATTAAATACAATTTTACTCATCTTCAATAATTTTGAACTAGAAAATTAATATCTGGAGATGTATTAGTGTTGATAGTGTGATAGTGATAGCCGACGGAAATTAATCAGTATTTGGAGAAAGATCGGATTGTGCTGCTAGAACTGTTCAAGTAAAACATATACTGAGGGGTAAATTTTCCTCTTGTTATCATTAATGATTAATTTATTATTGATTAACAAGTTCAACAATTGGTTAATCTGCAAAATCTGCAACTCATTTCCTCCCTTTTATTATTCTCACTTTAAATCATGTCTGTCATAATGTAAGGATTAGGACACAGTACTAACACACCAATATTCATTTAAATTAACAAGCAAAATAAGGCCTGATGCACAATGAGTTTCATACCAACGATATGTGGGTGTGAGATCTCCGCTCCTGTCTCTGTGATATCTGTCGAGGGAAGCTGGAAAAGCAGACGGAGAAGATTATGGAAAACAGACACCTGAACAGTGACATTTGCCTCAACAAAGCAGGAAAACCAGTTTTACAATCTACAAATCTTCACAAATAGGAGAGAGCTGGAGAATTCTGTAGAGAATAGTATAATAATATCCTCAATTCCTGAAGCTTTCCTTCCTTTGCTGCATTTAAACACACTATCTATACTGAGCATAAAGAATATCTTTTAGCCATTGAAGCAGGTCCGAGCATGAAGCTTGTTTTAGAACAAAAACTTAATTCAATTTCTAATACTTGTTTCAGCTTTGACATGTTCTCTAACCTGTTAAACATTTAAGTCTTGATTTCTGTTCATAACAAACGCTCTGAAGGCCAAACAGACTGACTAGCGGTTACCTGATACACTGTAATTTTAGCATCCAGGTCATTAGCGATGCGTGTGAGGCTGAAGCGAGAAACATCCACTGGGTCTTGTGGGAGCTCAAGAGGCACTGGGAATGGATTCAGGTTCTTGAACTTGGGAAACCAGTACATGATGCGCTGGTACTTCCTCATCGGGTGGCTCTTCTCTCCAAAGATCTGAACCAGGAGGACTTTTGTTTCCATGTTAGGCATAATTCCTGCCAATATATAAAAATAAAAATCATAGAACTTCCTCGTGTTGGACATCGTAGGGTGAAAGCAGGCTACCAACAATCATATAGAATAATAAAAATAATAATGCTTATCACTGTTTCTTATGTAACAGTTGGGAAATTGTAATACTAAATAACTATTAGTATAAATAATTCAGATTTTAAACTTAAATATACTGACATCCTTTAGTGGATAATATTAATAATCAAGTCTGTTTGTTTCTTTGTCACTATCACAAGTCCACAAAACTTGTGATAGTGCTTGCAATACAGTATACACTATAGGCATTGGAAGAAATGCTGTTGCAGCAAAGAGTGCAACTGTCATGCACACTCAATCCACGACCAGCACTAGGACCCGGAAGTAGAGCGGTCGTAAATCAGGAAGTATAAAAGGAGTAAATAAACCATAGCAGAGCGCTCAGTCATTGAGTTCGGCCCATGTTGGTTCGTGTTGCGATCTTCCAAACCGTGAGTACTCACCAATCTTTTGGGTTATTGCTTTCTGCTATTTGTGTGTGCATTTATAGGACGCGGGTTAAATTTGTGTTTTTCCCTCACTCACCCTTTGTGAGAGTCCTTATACTAAATCGCGGGGATATCCTACCTACTCGCTTCTTTCCGCGTTTGGGTTCACCATCCACGCTACATTGGGCTAACCGCTAAAGCTGCGTCTTCTGGTCCTTCAGGTTAGTTCACCCGTGACAGAATGACTGAGCCTACCGCGGTGAACCCAGCGGATTACGCGAGCATTTGCGGCGTTGTGGATCAGCATGCCGCGCTAATCAATCAGCTAACCGGGGATCTTGCTTCTCTCCGCCGCGAGGTCGCTGAGCTCCGGCGGGAGAATGCGGATCTCCGCGCAGCTGTTGATGGCGTCACTGCTCGATCGCACGCCGCAGAGGCCGCGGCGCCGCCTCATCACCCCTCCCCCCCCCCTTCTTCTGATGTTTTTCTTTCTCTACCAGAGAAATGGAATGGCACGGACGGGAAATGCAGTGTGTTTTTAACAGCACTTGAGTTGGTGTTTGAGTTTAATTCCACCAGGTACTCCACCGACCGACTACGCATTGCACTACTCGTTTCGTTGCTAACAGGGCAGGCAGCTGAGTGGGCCACGGCAGTTATCCGCGCTGACACGGACGTCGCTCACTCATACAATGAATTCACCCGTCAGCTCAAACTCACTTTTGAACACCCTGCGGGCGAGGTGGAGACCGACTCAAAACTCTATCATCTGCGGCAGGGAGCACTGTCCGTGAGTCGCTATACGGCTGAGTTCCGCACGCTCGCCGTTCAGACCACCTGGGGAGATGCAGCGCTCCGGACATCATACTACGAGGGGTTGGCTTCTAGGATAAAAGACGAACTAGCCGGGCGAGAGCTCCCCGCTACACTGGAGGGGCTAATCCAACTGGCCCTGCGGATCGACCAACGCCTCGTCTCTCGTCCGAAGCCAGCTCCTAGAACCCTGCCGCCAGCATCGACCTTCACCTTCAACCCACCACGACCACCTTCTTTCACCTCCTACGCCCCACCTGGACATGTCGGTTCTCCACCTCCTGCCGTGGTTGACACAGGAGCCGGGGAACCCATGCAATTAGGGCGCGCCTCCCTGACCGTATCGGAACGCGCACGCCGCTTCAAAGAGGGTCTGTGTGCATATTGTGGTTCCGCGGACCATCACCGGGCGATCTGTCCTCTACGTCCGGGAAACGCCCAGCCCCGGTGAACAGAGGGAGAGATTCACCGGGTCCCCTTCAGATCTCCGCCACCGTCGACAACCCTAACGCGCGCCTTACGGTTCAGGTATCCCTCCAAATTGGCCACAAACGAGTTCGAAGTACCGCATTCATCGACTCCGGGGCAGCGGGTAACTTCATTGACTCATCTTATGCCAAAAAATTGGGGGTAAAAATTGAGACGTTATCCCAGCCCATTCGGATCACTTCAGTTGACGGTCGCCCCCTCTCATCTAGCCCGATCGTCGCCCAAACCCAACCCATCACCTTAGTCATTGACCAACACACAGAACAGCTCCGGTTTCACCTCACCTCCGTCTCATCACCACCCATCATCCTGGGTCACCCGTGGCTCATCCAGCACGACCCCCTCATCTCCTGGACTCAGAATCGAATTCTACAATGGGGCGCGACCTGCACTGAACTTTGCCTGAGGGCCACGGCTGGGACGTGCTCTAGGGAGTCCGAGGCCCCCGACGTCGACACCAACGCCATCCCCACTGCGTACCGAGACCTGGCTGAGGTCTTCTGTAAAAGACGCGCCACACACCTTCCACCGCATCGCCCCTATGACCTGGCAATCGACCTCCAGCCGGGCTCTATACCACCCCGCGGCCACCTCTACTCTCTCTCCACCACCGAGACGCAGGCGATGGAAGACTACGTGACCAATGCCCTCCGCCAAGGTACCATCCGGCCCTCCTCATCGCCTGCTGCCGCGGGGTTCTTCTTCGTGAAGAAAAAAGGAGGAGAACTTCGGCCATGTGTCGACTATCGGGGGCTAAATAACATCACCATAAAGAACCGACACCCGTTGCCTCTTACCAACTCTGCCCTGGACGCCCTCTCTGGCGCTACCATCTTCACAAAGTTGGACCTGCGGAGCGCCTACAACTTGGTGCGCATCAGAGAGGGTGATGAGTGGAAGACGGCCTTCATCACACCCACGGGACACTATGAAAGCCTGGTAATCCCGTTTGGACTTTGCAATGCCCCCGCCGCTTTCCAACATTTCATCAATGACGTTCTCCGAGACATGTTAGGGCGGTGGGCATTTGCATACTTGGACGATATTCTAATCTATTCACGAACTCCTGAAGAACACACTCAGCACGTCAGAGCGGTTTTAAAGAGATTACACGCCCATCAACTGTACTGTAAGTTGGAAAAGTGCGCTTTTCACGAGCGCTCCACCACGTTCCTGGGTTTTGTCATCTCGCCCCAGGGTGTGGCCATGGACCCGCAGAAACTCGAAGTTGTGCGTCATTGGCCCCTACCCAAGACCCTTAAGCAGCTTCAACGGTTTCTCGGGTTTGCGAACTTCTATCGTCGCTTTATCCGGGACTACAGTACGGTTGCCGCCCCCCTAACCGCCCTGACCCGACCCTCACCGTCACCCTTCACTCTAGACTCTGCCGCCATCTCAGCCTTCCAAAGGCTTTGCCAACGTTTCACCACTGCACCGATTCTTCTTCACCCAGATTCAAGTCAACCATTCGTTGTGGAGGTGGACGCCTCAGATGTGGGCGCTGGGGCTGTTCTCTCCCAGCGAGGTCCAGACCAAAAACTACACCCTTGTAGTTTCTTCTCCAAAAAATTTGACACCACTCAGCAGCGATACGGGGTAGGGGACCGCGAGCTGCTGGCCATAAAGTGGGCTTTGGAGGAATGGCGTCACTGGCTCCAGGGCACCAGAGAGCCATTCATCGTCTGGACCGATCATCAAAATCTCATCACCATCCGCAATCTAAAACAGCTGAACCCGAGGCAGGCGCGATGGGCACTATTTTTCGAACATTATGATTTCCATCTATCATACCGCCCGGGCTCGAAAAACACCAAGGCTGATGCCCTCTCCCGTCAGCATGAAGAGGATGTCGCCCGGGCGGAGCCCGCGCCTGTTCTCCCACCATCCAGAATCATCGCACCCCTCCGCTGGGAACTGGAAACCAGGGTCCGCCAGGCACAGGTCACGGAGAACGAACCGGCAGGTGCGCCGCCTGGACGTCTCTACGTTCCTCACCCCATGAGATCGGAAGTCATCCAGTGGGGCCACACCTCACTCCTCTCCGGGCACCCGGGTAGCAGGCGTACAACCCAGTTTGTCCAGCGCGCCTTCTGGTGGCCATCAATGACCAGGGACATCGACGAATACGTTCAGGCGTGCCCAGTGTGCGCCAGGGCAAAGGACTCCAACCAGCCGACACCAGGGGAACTTCAACCACTTCCAATTCCCCGTCGGCCCTGGTCGCACATTGCCGTCGATTTCATCACGGGCCTGCCGGAATCCGAAGGGAAGAACACCATTTTAACCATCGTCGATCGTTTCTCCAAAGCCGTGCACCTGGTGGCCCTAACCGGACTCCCGTCAGCCAAGGACACCGCAACGCTGATATTAGAGCACGTAGTCCGCCTGCATGGGTTCCCCAAAGACATCGTCTCGGATAGGGGGCCCCAGTTCACTGCCCGATTCTGGAAGGCCTTCTGCCGTCTGATCCATTCCACCTGCAGCCTATCTTCTGGGTACCATCCCCAGACCAATGGTCAGACGGAGCGGACCAACCAACAACTGGAGCGCTATCTGAGGTGTTTTGTGGCGGATCGTCAGCGCTCCTGGGCTCGCTACCTCCTATGGGCTGAGTTGTCACACAACCTACACGTCTCGTCTGCAACCAACCTCAGTCCATTCGAGGTATGCCATGGTTTCCAACCTCCGATGTTCGAACACCAAGAACCGGAGGTTGATGTACCATCAGCCCAACAGTTGGTCCGCAGGTGTCGGCGGCTCTGGACATTGACGAACCAAGCCATCCAACGAGCCAACACACGCTACGCCGCTCAACATCGCCGTCGACACCCTCCGGGACGTTTGTATAATGTAGGTGACAGGGTATGGCTGTCTACAAAAAACCTCCATCTACACACCGAATCAAGAAAACTATCACCCAGGTTCATTGGACCATATCGCATCCACCTCAAAATTAACCCTGTCACCTACCGGCTCCAGCTGCCTGCGGCGCTCCGAATCCACCCAGTATTCCACACATCCCAACTAAAACCCTTCATCACTTCACCCATGGTTCCACCCACCCCCCCTGCTCCTCCTCCCCGTATCATTGACGGCGGTCCCGCTTACACCGTGCGACGGATCCTCGACTCGCGCCCTCGGGGCAGAGGTACTCAGTACCTGGTCGACTGGGAGGGCTATGGCCCCGAGGAGCGGTCGTGGGTTCCTGCACGTTTCATCCTCGACCCAGAACTAATTCGGGATTACCGTCACAGGGTATCCTCCATCCCAGGACCGTCTGGAGTCGGTCCTGGACGGGGGGGTACTGTCATGCACACTCAATCCACGACCAGCACTAGGACCCGGAAGTAGAGCGGTCGTAAATCAGGAAGTATAAAAGGAGTAAATAAACCATAGCAGAGCGCTCAGTCATTGAGTTCGGCCCATGTTGGTTCGTGTTGCGATCTTCCAAACCGTGAGTACTCACCAATCTTTTGGGTTATTGCTTTCTGCTATTTGTGTGTGCATTTATAGGACGCGGGTTAAATTTGTGTTTTTCCCTCACTCACCCTTTGTGAGAGTCCTTATACTAAATCGCGGGGATATCCTACCTACTCGCTTCTTTCCGCGTTTGGGTTCACCATCCACGCTACATTGGGCTAACCGCTAAAGCTGCGTCTTCTGGTCCTTCAGGTTAGTTCACCCGTGACAGCAACAGTGTACAGTATTTCTCAGTAAGAACCTCCTCAGTGATTGCATACATAAGCTTGGATTTGAAATGTGCTGGTTTAATATGATGGTGGCTTAGTGGCTTAATTCTGTAAATATCAAGATTTTATAAATATCCCAATTCAATATAAAATTGCTTTCATTTTTTTTACATAATTTAAAATCTTTCAAATAAAGTATTAAATAAAAAAAAATCATACCTCTAAAGTTTTATACCCTGAAAGCTTTATTCAACAGTGTTGCAAATGAATCGTACATAAGTAATTAAAGGTAGCTCATTTCTTATAACATTAGTTAGACAGTTATTCATTAAGAAGGTCCCGGGTTCAAACCTCACCACCACCAAGTTGCCACTGTTTGGCCCTTAAGCAAGGCTCAAGATGTGTAATGAGATATACTGTAAATGTAAGTCGCTCTGGATAACAGCGTGTGCCAAATGCTGTAAAGTAATGATACTATATAACTGAGATGATTCCGCCCTCATCCGTACCAAATAATGTCAGTACAAATGATGACATTAAGAGAAGGTTTGCCAGCATTTATTTAGTTATTTTTACTTTTGAGATCAAGTAACTGCATCATAATTTAATTTGAATTTGAAGCTGTGAAGTTTTTAACCTCGACACAGAGCTTGAGTTACTGGCTGCGTGGTGTATTGTGTTGTACATTCTCAGTTTGTTCATGTTCAGGTTCCACTGTTTTTTTTCCTCATCCCATAAACATGCAACTAATTAAAGTGTCCATGCTTAACTTCAGGTATGAACGTATGTGGCTATGGATGATGCCCAGAGGTGGACTGATGATCCCATGCAGAGTGATTTTTTTTTTTCACCTTGGAAACAGAGCACTCCTGACAAAGAAGAAAGCTAAAGACGAATGAATGAAAAAGTAGAAAAGATTTTGGACAGCCACCAGCACATTTATGGTGACAGATTTTTATGTTAGTGATCACTGAGTGTAGACTTATCCTATTTTTCAAATGCAGCTACATGTATAAATAATGTTTCAAAAAACACCAACAACACACCGTAACCTTCCATCTGCTCCAGCACCTGTACGCCACACTCCTGTTGCCTGGGGTAGTGATTGAACATCCTCTGAATAAAGTTCCGTGGCACAAACACCTCTTTGGGGAAAACATCCAGGAGCTTGTTATAGACTGTGATGTCTCGCTCCACTCCGAATTCAGGCATTTTCTTCAGGGCAGCATAAACAAACTCCACGTGCCCACGCCTGCGGATGTCTTTCTTGTTGAAGGTGTCTACCACTCGGTTAAAATTGGCTTTGCTCTTCGCATCTCTGGCTGCTCGCTCAAACAGCTCATCGTGTGTGACCAAAGATTTGGTCTTTTTTTCAGTTTCATGATCGATTATTTCCTCAAGATTTGTACTGTCTGGTTTGCTCTTGCAAAACGCTGAACTGCAATGGATCCATCTTGGCACCTTAAAACATAAACAAAAACATGTTAAATTGGTTTTAAGACCGCTCTGATGACATGGCTATTTGAAAATATTCAACTAATCCATCTTTGTGAACACTTACATGAGCAGAGTAAAGTTGTGGGTCCAGTCGGGTAAGTGCAGGGATAACCGTAGACGTGATGCAACCAGTGTGATGAATTTGTAAGAGAAACCTTCTGGCCTTTTATGATAAATGAACATTGTTTATAAAGGGATATTGACCTCTTAGTTTGCAAAGGCAAAGTATGCAGCATGGAGTAACTTTAAAATACAACTTGTATAAAATTTATTAATAAGCCATTACATATTATCCATATATATATAGACGAGTGATGGATAAAATATTACATTAGGAAACCTTAATCTGAATCGAAAATGGTTCTCACATTAACCCAAAGCTGCTCGATCACTGCAAAAATCATAATCAGAAATGTTTTAGTCAAAATTGAGATCAGGATTATTTACCATACAGTACAGTGTAAAAAAAATCCAGAGCCCTCTGACCCACATTTCTTCATATTTTCCTTCCAAAGAGTCAGACTTTCTTATATAGTCTTGAGGAATAGTTCTCCAGGCTCTCATTTTGAGTCCAGTCCCTGTACCTGACCGGTTTTACGGGAATATTTGTTGTGTGTTAAGCCACACAATGACATATGAATTATTTAAGCAGGAAGAATATACTGCTGATATGATGCTGAGTGGTTGGAACGGATAAGAGGGGAAATGAGGTTGCTACTGAGGTTGTTATATAAACAGCCAATTTTTAAATTAATCTTTAGACAATTTGCACTTTGACAGTAAAACATTTGATCCCATTTCTTTTATTTATTGATTTCTTTATTTTTATTCAATATTAAGGAATGAAGGATGGTTCAAGACTTTTGCACAGGATTGTAATTACTCGCTGACTTTGGAAACATCATGCATTTATCGGAGTTAAAAAATACTGTGTATTTCTTGAACCTTTAAATATAATAATAAAAGAAAAATAATAAAAATTAACGTAAACAAGAGAGAGCGAGAGAGCGAGATGTCACAGCCTGACTAAGTGCGAGTTTGGGTTTTTTGTGAGAGATGAAAGCACACCACTGTAAACAGGAGGGATGGAGATTATACAGTAAATCACATTAATCACAAAAACACAAGAACATGAGCACAACAGTACAACAGAAACACCAAGAATACAAATAGCTGAACCACATCTACATAAATGTACTCTCATACATAATTCGTCTGATTACAGATTTATTTATTTATTACAGTAAACAATATGCACATAACTTTTACTAAAAGTGTGTGTGTGTGTGTGTGTGTGTGTGAGTGACATTTAGGATCCTGCCTGACTGCAGTCCATGCAACATGACGAATTTATCACTATTTAATAAATAACAGCGTGTTTATTTGCTTACCATCGCCATGTCTAATTAAAACATGTCTTGTTGTGATGCTGGGAGTAAAATCTCCTTCATTCGGGATGTTCAGGAGTTCAGATTTAAAGAATCACATGATTTAACATTCAGGCACATATCGGTCAAACCTCCTCCTTCAATCCGAATAGACCGGCACGATGACTTCCGGGTCCGTCATCGCTCACGCTCCGCTTAAAGCAGGAGAAACATTTGCGCTCTCGTGAGTTCCGCTTGACGTTCGTTCCTCAGAATAACAGCACGGAGTTCGCGGTTTGGCCACTAGGTGGCGCTTCGAAACGTCGTGTCAACTTGTGTCATGTGTAATAATGTCACTTCTAAAGGTGTTGCAATATTAAGTCACCAGCTTTCATACGAATCGAAACTAGTGGTGTTTTTAAAAACTTGGTTTAATAGTTTAAATAAAAACGAGTTCAAAATAGCATGAAATCCATTTACACTGCAGTTATACGTGCCTCCGTCGTGCATTTCCTGCGCGCGCGCGCGCGTGTGTGTGTGTGTGTGCGGTTTTGGACTGGAGTTGCATTTTCATTCCGTCGCCCAACGCACAGACACACTCACAGAGAAAGACACACACACACACACACACGTGTCCTGTCTCCTTTCCCCCGTGGTGTTGCTGCGGAGCGGAGTTTACTTTCTTGATTCTTCTTTCCGCCGATGAGCCGAGTGGATTCCTCGCATGTGACAATGCGCCGATTCACAAAGATTTAAACAGGATCAGACTCGAACATGGATGGATCGACCAACAGTCTGGGTGAGTATCAGATCCACTTCCACTGACAGTTTCTCAGCTCAGCACACCTCGAACCCCGAGCTGACCACAGGCAGGGCTGAAAACTGCACAAACTCACCTAGAGGAGAAATCAGCAGTCAGGGGACACTTGAAGCTGTTTACTGTATGCTTATATTTATTATCATTATTGGGTTTATTTATTTTAATTTTGATTTTTTTTTATTCCAGTCTGCACTAATGAACTTCTACTCTAGTCTAAAATGAAACTATAAACTTTAAGCCTTTGTTGTTGTTGTTGTTGTTGTTGTTTTGCAGATCAGCATGGAAAGAGATGTTTGTTTAGTTTAAGCAGAAAAGCAAAAGAAAGTTCATTTTAAACAGTGTATTATAGTGGATAAGTAGACATTTTAGATGTCCCTGTTGCACAATGTTCCTCACTTCAAACAGCCAAATGACCAGTATTGATGTGAAAGTTGCTACATTGTCACAGGTGAGGTGACAGTACATTGTGCTTTAAGTGGTAGAAAACAGCTTGCACCAAGCATGTTAAAAAAAAAACCTTTATGTGTGCATTATTACATATTATTATTTTTATTATTGTTATTATTATTATATAACCACCACCATGGCGGCTTAGTGATTAGCACTGTCGCCTTGCACCTCCAGGGTCCGGGTTCGATTCCTGCCTCTGGTCTGTGTGCAAGAAGTTTGCATGTTCTCCATGTGCTTGCTGTATTTCCTTCGGGAAATCATTTCTCGTTTCCTCCCACAAGGCGAAGACATGCATATTGTGTGTGTCCTGCTGTAAGATCTTACCCCGCCTTGTCCCCTAAGTCTCCTGGGATAGGCCTCCAGCCCCCCCCCCCCCCCCCCGCCCCCTCGCGACCCTGTATGGGATAAAGCGTTATAGCCTATGAGAGAGTGAGTGAGACCAACCGCCATGGAAAACTGATTAAATTATATTTTCATTATATATGTTTAGGTATTTGAATATTAATTTCATTCTCAACAAGTGGCATATGGATCATTCTACAAAAATGCTGTCCCGTAGTTTTGCTTTTGGTATGAAAATTTTTTTAATTAACTTAAAATTTTAAATTAATTAAAATTAACAGACACTGTACTTGTATATTTTACAGCAAATATAATATGTCCTTTCAATCATTAAAAACATTTCTTTCCTTAAATTTAAAATATTTAATTGTAGCATTTTTTTAAAGGCCAAGTTCAAGGAAATGTCTTGTCACACACTATGATCAAGTGGGACCATATACATTTCATCTAAAGATACTTTCTTCAGGGAATAAATCTGGTTCACAATAAAATTAATATATTATTGATACAAACATGAAAATAATTGTTTATAATTAATAATATGAAATAAATGTCCATCACCCCTAACTATGTCATTGGTGTTACTGTTACACAAAAATAGTTTTATTTTGAAATTCGTGTGACAAATAGTTTCTGATTCAGAGGTCAAGAAAAGCACAGGACAAATGCAAAATTACATATTACAGATGTCTCTTTTCATTTGTTTAGAAATGTATTTTGCAGTTTTATTCGAAAATATTTCAAGTCAATCATTGGTGTTACTCAGTTTATAATTCTAACAAAAATTGGACATAAAAACTGTTTACATTTAATAATTATTTAATTTTTACATAACTGAAAACCACATGGTCTCACACATAGAAGCCATTCTATAAATAATTAAGATTTTTCTCTAAATTGTCATTGGTGTTACTGTCATTGGTGGAAGATTAAATGTATATATATATATAATATAGGTTAATAACATTTTAGGCTTTAATCTATTAAAGAAGTTCTGTGTTTGGAAGAAGAAATACATTTCTGGTGGAGATTTTTCATGACCCAGATTCCACCTTTTCCATAGAATGATCTATATAAGGAATTCCGAGCAGCAACTATTTGTCTGAAAGAATTCTTTCTCTCTTTTTCAATAGAAGCGTTTTGTGTTAATCCTAAACCTAATTCACAGGAACTTAAAGCAGATAAGTTAAATAACCTAAGGCTATCGATGAATGATTAAATGCGTTGTTATTTAACAAAGACAAATATGTCATTGTTGATTTAGTGATTATTTGTGATGCTTAATGAATATTTACTTCTGCTGCTGGTGTGGCGGTGACTGCTTAACAGGCAGCAAGTTTTCTGCCAATTCTTTAGAACAGAGACAGAAGTTTTATAAATAACATTATTTTTTTGGCTAATTAATTTCACAAGAGAGACAATATAGAGACTGGTGAGGGAATAACTGTTTCAGACAGCCAGTCAGACAATCATGTGACAATCACGATGCATGAAATAATACAAATGCAGGTCAAGATGTTAGCTTAATGTTCACATCAAGCACCAGAATGGGGGAAAATGTGATCTCTGTGACTTTGACCATGACGTGGTTGTTGGCCCCAAATAGGCTGTTTTGAGTATTTCAGAAATTCGAGTTTACATAGAATGGTGCAAAAAACTAAGAATATCCATTGTGTGGTGGGTTTGCAGGCTGAAACACCTTGTAGATGAGTAAGAGGAGTCTGTATTAATTCAAATAAGCAGAAAAGCATATCAGTATGCCTAAAACATCAACCATGGCAGTGAATGGACTACAACCGCAGCAGACCATATCAGGTTCCACTTCTGTCAACCAGGAACGAGAATCTGAGTATTATGAGCACAGGCTCATTCAAATCAAACAAAACTATATTTTTTATTCTTCAGCTTCTATGTTCAATGTTTAGTGTGTTCTGAGATGCTTTACTGTTCACCACAGGTGTACAGAATGATTATTTATAACCAATATTGAACCAGTGACTTGCAATTTATCTATGACTTCTCTCATCAAAAAGACATTTCCTCTTTCAGAACTGTCATTCACTCCGTGTTTTACCATAAGCACAAGTCACAATGTTTCTACTGTACATGGTGTTCATGAGTGGTGGATGCAATGCCGAAGAGCTTACATGCAAAAATAGCTTTTGTATTGGGTTTACACTTTTGTAAACCAGTTTAGGTGTAGTGCTTTGTGGAATAGGAGATTTCACATTGAGAAAAGCCTCATGTGTCTATCGGCTGCGCTGAAGTTTTTGCTCTGTTCTTATGGTGAAGTGATAATTCATGCCAGTATTTCCTCTGTGGACTTACGAGAGAATTTTTCCCATGGTCTATATTTAAAATAAGTCTTGTTGACATGATAAAGTATAACCTTCTAAGATTTTTGTAGAATCATGTAGAACATGTGGTTGTAATCTGTGATATTTTGTATTGCTATTTTTGTTTTTTAACAGTTAAGAGCAGAAATTGTATTGTTATCAGTGCAGAAGAAGAACGTTTATTTTTCACATCAATATGTTTTATTGTTCAAAATTAAAATACTGGACAAACATTCAGTCAGATGCTGGTTAATACTACTGCAGGTTTGATTTAATGTTCTGTGGCTTTCTGACCATGCTATAACTGGTATATTCAACATAATACATATCTGATTTTTTTTTTTAACCTTATGATTTATTTTTGAGGTTTGGTCATAAAAGAAGAAGAAGTTCAGGACTGTAATTCTGGATAAGCTATTATATTATTTGTCAATCATTATCAAACATCATTAGAATATTGGTCTTTGTACTACTACTGATAATGTAGAAAGCTGTAACCAGTCATGAGTGTATTAGTCTGTGTGTGGAATTTGTTTCCGGAGAAGTAACAAGCTGGTCTTGTGAAATCATTAGCATGTTTGTCTCATGCAAAATCACAATACGGAGAAATGGATTCACAGTTGCATTCCAAGTCATTTACATGTATGAACAGAATACCATCTGAAGTATTTTATTACTGTCCAAGAAATCAGAGTGAACTGTTTATATTCCCGTCATCCTGCTCTTCAGTGTACTTTGACTCAATTCCAATGTCAAACACACCCTGTGTGCTGCGCATGCACAGTTAGACAAATCCTTTCCTGTTCCTTTAGGATAATAACTGACTATATTTAATTGCAAAGATTGACACCAGTTTAAATGATTCAAATTCTGGTTTCACGTTCCAAATGAGCTGCTTGTATGTGCTTGTTAAACTGGGTCGCCTGTAGACATTCTGGATTTATATGCGTGTTACATGTAATCTGATCTAGAGTTCCTGTATGTGCATCTGTGGAGCAAGAGTTAGTGTCGTTAATCGAATAACAAGAAGTACATGACTGTTTATTGTATTTCATTTTTTGTGCTTTTACATACAAGCTACATTTATCGTAATGTTCACCCAGAACCTATAAACTCTGTCAGAAATAATGCATCAAATGAAAACCTATAGGATGACCGGTTATACACCTCTATGTTTAAGATATTATACGACTTCTAAAATAACACACTGAACAGCACACTGTACTGTAAATATGAGGGGTGTTTCAGTCAAACCGGGACTTTTACACTGATTGACCGATTGAAGACTTCAAGCACCGTACAGTGATGAGACTCTTAGCTGCATTTGAGTGGTGTGAACATTTTAAAAAGGCTGTTTGTCCGTGAATGTCGATCCCAGTCGAGGTGGCTGGAAGCCCTCTGCAGTTGTTCTGGTGAACATTGGATTGCGGATGAAATGCATCTGTCTGTGGAAGCGTACCCTCCTCAGTCATTCACAAACATCGCTTGCACATTACAAGAACTCGGCTGGGTCTTATTGCCACATCCCCCATAAAGTCCTGACCTCGGTCCAAGCCATTTCCACTTGTTCGGGCCGTTAAAGGAATTCCTGGGAGGCTAATGTTTCAGACTTGAAGCAGGCAATCCGATCGTGGCATAGCAAACTTTGTACCTTGATGTTATCCAAGCACCAGTGAACTGCTGGGATGAGTGCATTAGTGTAGCAGGGGATTATATTTCAAACTCAAAGTCAGACTTTTTATTTTGTTTAGTTATTCTGCACAATAAAAAGTCCCAATTTGAGTTGAAAGTCCCTCACAGTTTGTGGTTTTAGACAACATTTCCATTTCCCTTTTTTATGTTATCAGAAACCTTCAGTGCATTTGCGTGGGATTCGTCTACCTGTTATAAATATTATGACGATAACTTTGTGAGTTAATCATCTCCATATTTAATAGTTCAAGGTGTCTAGTGGCATGCAAGTATTTCCCTCATAGTCATCATGTTGTCATTTCCATTTTTGAATCTTTTAAATGCATAAAATCCCTTCAAATCCTTAGTTTAATTAAAGTTAAAGATTTTAATGAAGATAACAATGGTGGATTTGTGTAATAAAGCTATATTAAAATCCAAGTATTAGATCTGATAAATGTAGGACACCTTTTCACACATTTCAAGCACAACCTCACAATTACGCCTTACTTTATTCCACTAATTTTCCTACAGGTTCTATCCAGCAAGTACTTAATGACAACATTCAAGACAAATTATGCAGGGAGAATAAAAAATAGCCTCCGTTATATTCCTTTCACTGTGTTGTATATCCACTTTACATCTTATGATTGATGAAAGTGCTAAAAGTCAGAAAGAAACATTTGAATTGATTTAACAGATCATTGAATTACAGCTTTGTGTTTGTTTCGGAGGAGCAGACACGCTTTGTCATACTGAGAGGAGGGGACGTGTGTGCAAGAGAGTGAAAGTGCAGGGGCAGACAGCAGAGTGCAGGTTTTAGAGCCTGACAGGAAATACAGCAGCAGAGGGTGGGCGGCCTGACGGAGAGAAATGCGCTCTTACACCTGTAATGATTCATGAGTTGCGTACAACTGTCTGGTCCACAGGAGACAGAAATGTCAGTTTGGGCTCATTTTCTGGCAGATTTAACACTAAGGTCTGTGTCAGTCCATTACTATATCATGGAAGTGCAACTCTCAAAAGTAAAATTTACTTTGAAAAAATTACATTTTAATACACAGAGCACCTGGGTCTAAATCAGAATAGTTTTTAAGGCAGGGTGAAAATATGCAATAAACTTAGATAAGATAAGATGTGATGAGATGAGGGAAATAAACACAGAATGACAAAATACCCCTGTGTGCTGTGTAGGAAAATTTCCAGAGGTGGTGTGATGCAAGAGTAGAGTTACAGTTTTTACTCAAAAGTAAACTATAATAAAATACAATATTTCTCATAGACCACAGTGATTTTTTTTCCAACAATAACACATTTGTCAGTTATTACTGAACTTCACATGGTTCTTTTTGGACACTTGAATTTAATGGTGAGGACCACCCATGATGCAAATGACTTTTTGCTATCACGTACATTATAATGGCCTCCAGTACAAACAAAAAGCTGAGGGAAAAGAAAAAAAGATACATTGCCTGCTTTTGTATAATTTGATTATTTTTCCGCTTTGTGACCTCATATAATAAGACCCCCCCACCACCACCACCCCACTCCCACCCAACCTTGTTGCTCATCTCTGCTATTATCTGGTAAGGTGTGGCTCAGCAGGAGCTCATTTACATAAACACTGCAACAGTGCATATGGAGTAGGAGCGAAACTAAGCTTTGAGTTATGATGAAATGCATTTTCTGAGGGGTATTTCAGATTGAGCATAAGCAGGCACCCTTTGGTGGGGTTTAACTTGTGTTAACTTCTTAAAGAAATAGTACAATATGGGACCTTTAACCAGTTTAACTTGTCAAGTTACTGAGAAACCAAAAAGTGCTCTTTTACGTTCTCTCATGTGGTGGAGAACATAACGACTGCTACATAAGTAATTGTTAAATGGTGACGTTTTCCTTTGTGTAAGCATTATTATTATAGTGTCTTTTCCTGCTTTAACTATAGACTTTTATAGATTCAATTTTAACAAAATGTATATCATTTTGTATAACTTAATTCACATAAATAGTGTTTATTTATGGAATATGCATTCAATATGTTGCATCATATGTAACTGGAAAGTTGTAGTTTTAATATTAATGGTGCCTTTAATGCCACTTTAATTTGCTTCCAGGTTGAGGCTCTTTCTTTTGCTTAACATAATTTCCTTTTTCCCTCTAATAAACATTTGAGATTCTGCCTACATACACAGAGCAACTTCCATTTAAAGAGCCAGAAATCAAAATAAAAGGAAATAATGTCAACATGCACCATGTAATAAGAAACATTTTTTCCACCATTACAGGAGCCATCATTTGCCAGCAAGGGGAAGCACACTGTGTAGTCAAACGTATGTGGACACCTGACCATTACACCCACGAGTGGGTCATTTCCAAACATATGAGTGTTTAGAATGTATTTGTGAGCTGTAACATTTAGATTTGCCCTAACTTCGAATAACAGACCCAAACATATTCAGTCATGATGATGTCCCTAAGCACAAATTGAGTAGTTTGCCAAGTTTGGGTTGGAAGAACGAGTGTGGTCTGTTTAGAACCCTGAACCTTTACCCAGTTAACATTTCTTGGGATGAAGTGAAACATTGATTTTAAGTCAGGACACCACTAATGCTTTTATGGCTGAATGCGCAAATCACCACAGCTGTAATAGTGCATAATAGTCAGGTATCCACATACTGTACCTTTGGGTGTTTGGTGTATCCAGACAGGAGTGGAATTAGCTGTAAATGTAATTTGTCCTGAAATTTTTCAAGAAAGGAAAAACACAAATTTGGATGTAAATATAATCAGAGTAAGTTAATTTACTTACTTAATATTGCTTAAATGTGTTTGTTACATAACTCTTGTGAGTAGAATTACTGATGATTTTGATATTCAGAAATGTGAATGTGCTGTAGTATCCATAAGCAGTATGATGTCACTTATTGAATTTCCTCAGAGATAATAAGACATACGGCAGGTTTGTTTCTTCCATCAAAACATCTAAAAACAGATTGAGGTACCAGCAGTGATGATAGGCATGATAGGCATGCAAACATTTCTGTGAAAAAGTATTTTTTTTCCTGCATATTTTTCATACTTCATTGACGCAGATCATCAAGAAAATTTTAATATTACACATTCTGCAAAGAAGAGTGGGCTAAAATTCCTCCACAGTGATGTGTGCAATTATCACACAACTAGTTATTTAAAAGGCTCAGCCTTTGCCAGGCCACAGTTGTAAATAAAAAACCTGTTTTTAATCTGTCTTGCCTGGTTAAATAAAGGTAAAAAAAAAAAATAATAATAATAATTTGGTTTGGGGGCAGTTACTTTTTCCCCACAGGGCCAAGTAGTTTTCGACAGCTTTTTTTCCCCTTAATAATCATTTAAAAACTGAGCATTTTGAATACTCCTTTTATCCACTTTTAAAGCATTTTGAATACTCCTTTTATCTATTTTGTGGAATATTAAAATTAGTTTAATCATCTGACTCACTTAAGTATGACAAATATGCAAATAAAAAAAAGCAGGAAGGGGTGAATACAGCGGCACTGTACAGTATGTGAAAGTGCTTTATATACAAATGCATCAGGCCCTTCTTTCCTGCACAGTAAATGGACTATAATTAGAAGTCAGAATATTATTGTTCACGAACTTAACATAATTGTAATCTCCTTCTGACAGCAAGCATCTCAAAGATGTTAGTACTGCATTAAACGTTATGGAAATAATTCACTAACGTGTAGATAAATTAGTAATTTGTGTATTCAGCATTGGTCATGATAAGATACCTCTGATTTACTATCCCTGGCCATTGCTCAGATATTGATTTTAATTTCTACTATATAAATTAACTATTCATTAACTACCATAAGAAAATATCTGTAGCTACAATATTGACAAATCTTGATTTTCATGGTTTAATTCTAGACCAGCATATGAGTTTTATTAGGATTTTGTAAATCATTAAATGTGTGCAACTCATAGATCAAGGTTGAAAAAACCCTCACCATTTTGGACTGATTATAACAATGTAGTCTCATCTTAAACCATAAATATACCTTATACAAATAAGAGAATTCCTGAAAGTTTGAATAATTACTGAAAGCTGAAATTGATCCTATGTAAATGTCAACGAGTTAGTCTTTGTGCTGCTGTTCCATGGTTAATTATGAGGTCTGACAATTGTAAGTGTGAGACTATTCATTGGAGATGAGCTCAGCTTGTCATAGTAAGCATGTTAGTTTTCCTCCATGTGCTCAAGTGTTCAGTCATGTTGACATGTTCCGGTATCACTTATTAATTGATTAATTCATTAATTAATTTTTTTTTCTTTATTTTGGAAGGCAAGGATGGACAAAAAAGAACTTGAAATAAATTTGAAATCCACATGACACTACTTTTTTTAGTGCATTTATTAATTATAATACAATTTTTTTAAAGAAATATTACATAAATAGTCCATAAATATAATTCTGTGCTGCTCTCCATGTGGCTGAATAATTCGGCTGTATAGTTTAGACTAGTGATTATGACACAGTGCTCGCTGCAAACTCGATAAACAAGATTATCAGTCTGCAGAACTACTGCAACTGGAGCTGTCATACGAAAAAGCTTTAATGCCAGAAAATCTGTGGTTTAACAAGAAACAAGTCTCCAACAAAGCAGCAAATTATTTGGAAGTACTCGAGTGACCAGACGCAATAATGAAAAGAGATGTTCCGAAAAATGTTTTGCAAAATGGGGCTTTGCCTCTCACATTCCAGAGCTATCATTCATCAGCTAATCTTATTTATCTTTCAGCTTGGAATGAGGTCTTGAAACGTTGATTCCATTGAAATCAAGTAGATCTCCTATGTTCATGCTTTTTACTAGTTTGATATGTTGATGCCATTTACAAGAAAAAAAACATACGTACATAAACAAATTTCTGTATGACAACCATGTTAGAGAGAGAGCTAGAGACAGAGAGGCATGTCCTCCTCAGTGTCTACATGTGACCTGCAAGTTAAAGTCAGGAATCTGGTTATAAAATTTTTTATCATCGTTCTGTCAGTTTGGATCTTCCAAGTTCACTTCTCAAGGGCTTTTGCATATCAGATGCCAAGCAGGAAATGCAGTGTACGTGGGCTGAATACACACATCCACTATGCTGTTAACTTTGTATAGTTCATCACTCTGCACCACCAACACAGTATATTGCACTGTTTGCATAGTACACATGTAGGTGAATGGAAATTGGGAGTGATAGAGAGTACAACAGAAGGCCGAATAAAATTCCTGTTTCGTGTGAATATCATGTGACCTTACAAATCATCAACAGCCAAATAAGAGAGGACGAAAAGAGGAGCCAGATGAAGATAAATTGGTTCCCGATGTGCCTAAAAGTGCACTTGGCTGGTTCCAGCATATCTCTTAAAGGAGCAAGACATGAGGTGTGTAACGTTGTGAAAATTACAAGCGGAGCAAATGGATCTAACATGGAATTTAGTGGTCATGTGATTATAAAAGAAATTAACAGGTGCGTCATGTACCAGAATTGTAATTCAGTAATTAAACTGTTAACAACAGTAACCAGCAACAGGAAGAGACAGGAAAGTTCATGGACTAGTGCTTATTATAGATTGAAAAACATCTATTGGTTGAATTGTAAACTCTTTATTAAAGGTTACTAAATTGCATTCCAGAAAGCAGACATAATATGTGTTTAACTTTCTCTTTTATGTGAGACGATCATGAGACAACTTGCCTCAGGAGCTCTCACATGTGTTTCTTTCTATTTCTTTTGCCATTTTGACCACAAAGGCTTTCATGCATTATAAAGTTACTGGTTCAGTCAGCTACACTTTTGTCCTAATGAAGAAAGAGTGCACACAATATAGAGCACGTTGTTCCTGTTTTGTATTGTTCCCTTTTAAGTGACCACCAAAGGAAAGAAATTGAATTCACGCACGTCAAGACTCATCACTCGTACCAGTTAAAAAATGTTCCAGCTTCTCTATTTTGAGTTTACACAGAAGCTTATGCAGAAATAGACTAAATCATCTATTATATAACCCTCCTGCATGTTTTGGGGTGGCACGGTGGTGTGGTGTAGTGGTTAGCACAGAGTCTGGGTTCGATTCCCATGTATGTTCTCCCCGTGCTTGGTGGGTTTCCTCCGGATACTCCGGTTTCCTCCCAGACTCCAAAGATATGCAGGTTAGGTTAATTGGTGTCCTCAAACTGCCCATAGTGTATGAATGAGTGTGTGTATGTCTGTGTGCCCTGCGATGGATTGGCACCCTGTCCAGGGTGTACCCCGCCTCGTGCCCTAATAGGGATAGGCTCCAGGTCCCCGCGACCCTGAATACAGGATTAAGCGATAATGGTGATGAGTGAGTGAGTGTATGTTTTGCTATTTGTTTTTTTTGGGGTATACTTCCTTTTAACCCGGTATGTCAGTTGGTTCTCATTAAGATGTTAAAGTTATAAAACCTTTCATGCATTACGCTATACGCTATGGCATCATGAAAACTTTTGAAGGTTATTAATCCTTGAAAATCAGCAACTGTTAATAATTAATATTATTGCTATCTGACAAAAAAAAAGGCAGGATACACAGCCTTATGGTTTTGCAATTTGCTGGCCACACCCTTCACAGACCCTGTTCACCAAAGACACAAAAAAATGCACTCTTTAGAAATTATTCACCAGTTTTATTTAAAGCTATTATATTTGGTCATCTGCTACGGCAGTCACATTTCCCCTTTTTGTGGAAGTATGCAATTTTTGGCCATGTGAAACTGGACATGTGTGAATATAGTCAGCCTTGTAAGATGTCATAGAAAGTAGTGATCCAGGATCAGCAGATGTTTCTTCCTGTGTGATGGCATTGCACAGTTTCGTGATGACATCATTGTCTTTTAACCGCACCAATGCATCATAAAGGTCACTTTGTAATGCTTCTTTAAAGCACACAAATTAGAAAGTAATTGCAAATAAAATACTTCATACTAGTATGTATGATTGGGAATCAATATGCAAGGTGCTTTTATTTCTAGTTACAGATTTAGATCTGGTTTGGCAGCTATCCAAGAGACCATGTCAAATCACTAATCAAGTACTAAAACTAAATCTGATCTGGTAGCTATTCTAGAGACCATTGGTCTGAGCCCTGCTTACGTCTTAAAATATCTACCTTTCTCTTTATTGCAGCATAAACACTACAGCAGTGGAAGATTTGTGGTTAAAGTTCTGTGATTGCAAGTTTATATTCGGACTGCTGGTCCTTTAACCACTACCGTGACAATAAAGTCTTATCTATCTATCTGTCTGTCTGTCTGTCTGTCTGTCTGTTTGCCTTCTGTCTGTCTGTCTGTCTGTCTGTCTGTCTGTCTGTCTGTCTGTCTGTACAGGAGATGCTGAAATTTGTCAATCACAAGAATCTGGACTGTGTTTGTCTTCATTAATCCATGAGGAGGCATTTGTCCAGTACAAATGTTAAGCCTAATAAATCAGAGAATAATAATAATAATAATAATAATAATGATAATAATAATACCTGTAATAAAATATTTTTTTAAATATGTTTTAGGTTTGGTCACTCAGAACTCCAGTCCCAACTGACAAACTGTCCTGACCAAAAAGTTTTGCAGCAACCACTTCAGAGGCTTTACTTATATATTCTAATCCCCTATACATGTTGTGGTCTTGGATATGGACAGAAACTTGGAAATGAAAAAAATAATTTAGGGTGAATTAGTGTTATTTTTTTAGAGCCATGTTTTGCTTGCGTTATTGAGTAAGTCAACTCCTTAAAATGGACTGAGGGATTTCATAAATACTGGCAGAGGCAGCGTAGAATGAAGCCTCCCACATTTTCAAAGAACCTTTTGTGAATAGAGAACATCTATGGTTTTTGACCCAGAACCTCTGTGCTTCTACAGTATGTTTCTGACTACCTCAGCTATCACAGCTTATAAAATCTTAGCTCAAAATTCAACAACAATTCTAGTTAAAAAAAAAAAAGTTTCATCACTTTTCTAACAGCCTGATCAGTTAGTCTGGCTGACTTTCTTTTTGTGCAAGGTCAGCGAAAACTAGAAGAATCTATGGAACAAGTCTGTTAGAGGCAGGGTGTGTCAAGTGCGGGAGTTCGTATTGGGTTCAGACATGCTGTGTAACAGTTGCAGAGTCACTTTAATATATTTTTTGTATGATTATCCATGTACAAATAATTAAAGAAGTTAGGATTGATATTTATATCAGTTAAAACAGTTTCTGTCATTAGGCTTTCACGGTTTTCTAGGAAATGCACTTAATTATGGCACTTAGGAAATGTTTAAATGAAAACAGTAAATAAGTAGTCTATGTGTGCTGTAGTTCATGAAAATAGTATATAATGTAGTGGACATACAGATAAAGTGTATCTAGATCTTTATGTGATCTTTATGTAAAATGCTGTAGATGTTTAAAGAGAAGGCACTTCTTTATAGAGAAGCTTTATGAATTGTAGTAATGGGGAGCAGATTCTGAGTTTAAGTACTTAGCTGAGTTAGCTCTAATGACAAGCCAGTATTTAATAGTCATCAGATTAAGGTTTTATCATAGAGAACCAGACATCCCACCTCTCCCGGAAGTTCTGGGAGTTTCTTGATTCCTGACCGCAGCTCTTTGACATCTGCAAATTATATGCATATGATTGAAATTGATCATTTAAAGTGAATGAGTGAGTGAGTGAGTGAGTGAGTGAAGGGAGGCATACTGATTCATTCATACTCTTTGTACTCAGTAAACCTATCAGTTTGCTTAATGGTTGGAGCTTTACATTCAAATGTTCTATATGAATCTAGTTGAATGTCCTGCAGCGCCATGGCAGTGTCATCAAAAAAAGAAGTGACTCCAATACAAGACTCCAAAGTACAGTAAAATGTATTCCTCCCTAACAGCAGGAAAAAATTAGGCATTAGCTTTTATTAGCATTTGGAACTGGTACTGGTCCAAGGGGATATATCTTTAAAATTTGTTTTTGTAGGGTGGGATGTCTGCAGACCTGGCAACCCTGTTAGGTAACCACCGCTAACTACTGTAGCAAGTTCAAAGGTGCAATTTAAACAAAGTGCTATTTCATGCTATTTAATTATATAGGCTTTACGTTCATTAATGTAGTTAGTGTGGAAATGTGATATATGAATTGTGATATATGAATTGTGAGCTTATGACAGATTTTCATACTTGGCTATCAAAAGACCTGTCATACAGTGATTACCACACTGAATAGTCTAATGTAACCCATGTTAAAACATGACCTGCTGTAACAGGTCCAAGCATATCAGCCTGTTGTAACCAAGTAGAAATCATGTACTTCAGGTTGACGTGTGCTGGTTGTGTTCTTATTGTTGTGCTTGTCACCTGTTCATTGGTTAAACCCAGAGTTCCTTTTGGCTTAAACAACTATTGGCTCTATTAGGAAAATAATTAAAAAATAAAAAAAATTAATAAAACAGCCATCCATGAACAGGAGCAGTACAGAGCAAAACTGGCCACACTGGCTGTGCGAGAGGGATGACATCATT
The DNA here is from genome assembly GCA_030522415.1 of Channallabes apus. Classification (NCBI taxonomy): domain Eukaryota; kingdom Metazoa; phylum Chordata; class Actinopteri; order Siluriformes; family Clariidae; genus Channallabes; species Channallabes apus. Next base: position 21,874,729 of record CM060108.1, on the reverse strand, counting down.
CTCTCTGCTGTCAATTACAGCCGAATATTTAATGATGCAACAGGAGTTTGGCTGGCCTCACAAATTTCTCAAAATGGTTGATAAGAATGAGTGTGAGAATTGGAGAGCTGGGTAGTGTGTGGAAATTGGCAAATAACAAAATAAAAAATAAATTAATTAATAAAAAGCAAATAATTTTTTATGAATTTCTTTTCATCTTTTTGAAAAAATTGCTGAAAAATTATACTTAATGTGTCTTAATTAAAAGTGGATGTTTATAGTGAAAGAAAAACATTGCTACCTTAAAACGTACTTGAGTATTTAAAAGTAAAAAAACAACCTATAAAAGTAAGTTTTTATGTGAAATCCACCTTATGCCCCTTTGCTATTATAATAAACACCATTCTTGAGAAGGCTTTCCACTAGATTTTGGAGCAGGGCTAAAGGAATGTGTGCTCATTCTGCCCATGAGGTCAGACACTGATTGAGAAGGTCTGGTGCATTTCAAGTAAAGGACAGCACGATCAGACTCACCCATGCTAATGTGGGGTTGAGCCAGCACACTATGTTGATACATCCTGGACACTTAGCTAGGGAAACATCCTATGGGCGTGAATGTGTGCAGAAATGACAAACACATTGACAAGCCTTAGACTGGAGGGCGATATACTTTAGCTGTTCACTGGGGTTAAGATTAGGGCCTGGGCCACTCAAGGTTTTCCACTCCACCCTAGCCAGTCCTTAATGGGCCTCTGTTTATGGAGGGGAATTGTCATGTTGGACATGTTTGAGTCTCATAGTAGCAGTAAAGTAAAATCGTAATGCTGTAATTGTAATTCATGCCTAGACTTTCTAGACAACTTTGTGTTTCCAACATTGTGGCAACATGTTGAGAAAGAACAAACTCTTTGGTGTGGTCATCAGGTGTCCATAAACGTTTGACCATATTGTGCAGTTGGTACCAACTGCTAGACAACATCCTCTGTGTGCAGCAGGTGTTAAAAATGTATCCCCCCTGGGCTTTGGCCTCTTCTCTGGATTCCTAGCCTCACACTGGATCATGCAGTCTGCAAGTTATTGGAACTGATTTTACACCAGATGTCTTTCTTGCCCCAACCCACCCGTTTCTCCAAGCCTGGGACTGGCACTTAGGATGCCCTGCATATTCTCGGTCTTTTATATGAACAAGCATATCAAACAAAACAGAGACTTGTGTGAAGTGTATAAAAAATAGGATCTCTTCTTTCTCGGGTTTCTGGATGAATGAAGTGAAAAAATGATGACTATTATATGAATCTGTCTGCGTACTGGGTAACTGTGAATGAAAAACTGATATCCTAGACACATTATATGGTTGTTTCTGGATGCATGTGTTAGTGTTTTATTATCCCCTGAATATATAAACGTTATTGGCACATAGTTAAAAATATGCAGAAACGTATATGCAAACTGTGTGATCAGCTGTAACAGCGGTAACTTTGCATTTTCATTGACTGTCCTTTTTTAGAGATGGTGTGTCCTATCTACAGTATATTACATATAATGATATTAGCAGTGCTCTGTTTTGCTGTATTTCACTGGGTTTATTGTTCAGAATCATGTGTCACAAAAAAAAAAGAAAAAACACCATAGATCACTGCATTACTGTTAGTATATCACTCTGACTGTGTTCTCTGAAAGCTCGATAATATTCTTAGCAGTGATTTAGGACAACCAGGTGCTGATTGTGTCTGTGAATGTGTACAGATGATGTGTCTGCTGGAAGCAGCGCAGAGTTTCCAGACAGACTTTCGCTTATGGAAGTGCGTCTCCAGGCACAGGAAGATGAGATCACATTGCTCAAGTCCTCATTGGCTGATGCATTGCGTAAGCTCCGCCTCCATGACCAACAGATCCCACTACTGAAGCAGCAGCTAATTGCCAGTAAGAGCATCTTTTATATTGCATGAATCTCAATACCGTTTTGTGACAATTCAGTTATTAGTAACGCTTTCCTGTGTCTGTTTCCACAGTGAACCCTGGTGCAGCTCGGGTGCTGAATCAGTCTTTTGGTGTTGATGGTTTCTTCAAATCTCACAGGAACTCCACCAGTTCTCTGGACGGACTGCACAGCACATTCGACAGGTATCAGTGCAGGTGCATCTGTGTTCTTTTTAAACCGAATTAGAAGAAATGTCAAATGTTTCGACATCACAATTCCTTAAAATGTGTAATAAACATTAAAGTCAACAACACTAACTTTAACTGTACATTACATCCATTACAAGAGAGACTGAATCATTTTGCATGATTCGACTGAGCAACAGACGGAATATGACAAAGCTTCTTTCTGTAATGCCTCCCTGGAGATACAAGTTCCTCAAGTTGTGAGAAATGTAGTCTTCCCACCCACACATATAGCGCAACAAAGAAAGAACACAACATTCTTTGGCACACTCAGGCCTTGGGACAACTGAGCAACTTTTCTGCTTCAGAAATGCTAGGTTTGTGAGAGTGTTGGGTCTCGTTTTATTTGGTATAGCAATCTCTGAACAGAATTCTGTCATGCATGTATAGTTCACATTAGTGTATTATAATCTGAATTATACTTCTCAGCAGATGGGGATATCGGAGGTTTTATGTTCTCTAAAATATGTTAATAATAATAAACTGAGAACGACTTGAAGTTGAATTTTTTTTGTGTTTTAAAAATAATTTCAGATTGTAGTCAATTGCAGACTTCATGGGCTACAGCCTTTAAGAGATATTTATTCTAAGATAAGATATTTTTCAATGCCAAAGATAATGGTTTATTGCTTGTATCCCTCTTGATTGTGTGTGTCTTCAGCCATGAAAATGGAGAGGGCAGTAATGCTCACTCTATCCCCAGCCTGAAAACAGGCACTAGTGAAAAAGCCACACAAACTGAATCCTGGAACCCTGAGCCAGAGAGGACACCTTTTTCCCTCACCAGGGCCTCCAAGAGTCTTTCACTGGAGGACGCACTTCCCGAAGATGTGTCCCTCATCAACATGGCCCTGCACAAAGCTCAGCTAGAGAGTCAGCTGGAGGAAGAAGATAGCGAATACAAAGAAAAAAGCTGGCACTCTAAAGTAGAGGAGACGATCCAGTGCACAACAATTAAAAGTCTCCAAAAACAACAAAGCAAAAGCAGTGAAGAAAGCCAAGGCTCTGCCCCTCAGACTCCCACGTCCAGTTCTCCAGCGCCTCCTAAAGAGTCTACACACAGTGGATCCCTTTCTCCCATTCTGGAGGGCGAGAAGAAACCGCTGTGCGTTTAAATATCCATCAATCCAGCCTTTTTCCATCCGTGCATGAGCTTCTTGCTTTAGCTTGGTTCAAAATCTAACCCTATCACTTGCTCTACTGCTCTAATTATTAATACTTCTCAATGCCCCCTTCTTCCAAGATGCAAGTTATGTCTTTGTTAAAGAACAGACTGAATGAATGATTCTTTTGAGGGATACTTTTAGACGCAAACAGTGCGCTATGATGAAGATTGTTGAAGACATACAGTATTCTGTACTATTTAAGTCCAGGACTAGGGAGTTGGTTTCCTATAACAGCATATAAGACAGATTAAATATAGGGTATGTAGTCCATTAAGGGCCAAATCTCTCTAACTTTGTAAAAAAAATCTTTTGCTAAATTGAGACCAAGAAATTATAACGTTCTGACTATTTTGTGATTTGGAAATCAACTAAATAAAAAACAACATTGTCCCAACATTGCACGTCATCAAAAGATTGTTACAACTACTGTAAATTACAACCTTAAGGTTGTTGCTGGGACAAATTCTATACTATTTATAGACCTGGCTCGCAGTCTGGATTACCTCTTACAACATATAAATAAGCTTAATATAGTGTATGTAGTCCACTGAAGGCCAAACTTTAAGTCTCTCTAACTTTGTAAAAAAAATAAAGCCTTTGCCAAATTGTTGTTGTTGGTCTTTCGGCTGCTCCCGGCAAGGGGTCGCCACAGCGGAATATCCAGTCCGCACTACAACTTGGCACAGGTTTTACGCCGGATGCCCTTCCTGACGCAACCCTCCCATTTTATCCGGGCTTGGGACCGGCACTGTATCCAGTGGCTGGGGTGTGGGCACTGGCTGGAATCGAACCAGGGCCTTCCGCATGGCAGGCGAAACACCTACCACTGAGCCACCAGTGCCCTAAAGTGCCAAATTGAAACCTTGAAATTCTAAGGTTCTGACAATTTTGTGATGGTAAGGTTAGAAATTCTTGAGTAGATAAAATTATTTCTTTTTATTATTTTATGTTCTACTTTATAGCAGTATTTTGGAGTACATACTTCTCATAAACAGTTCCAGCCAAAGGTTTGGACACACCTTCCAATATCACATTTTTTTGTTTAGTGATTGATTTTCTACACTGTAGAACAATACTGGAGATTTCAAAACTATGAAACATCACATATGGAATTATGTAATTAATTAACAACAAAGGCAGTCAGTTGTTCTTCTGATTTGTGCCGTTATGAAGTAGCAGACACGTCTCAATATCAACTGTTCAAAGGAGATTATTGCATATTTTGGATGCCTTCAACATTGTTTTACAATGTAAAAAAGAAATAAAAATCAGAAAAGACTATGAGTTACTATGAGTAACTATGAGGTTCCAAACTTTTATGAGTTTACTTAACGCATTTACTTAAATGAGTTTACAAGACTTTAGTATAGCATGCATTTTTCAGGGTGCATTGAATCTTGGTAAAATCATAACAAGTCGTACTATTACATAATAACTCATCATATTAGCACAACCTGGCATTAAGTTTTAGCAGAGATGATGCAAAAGCTTACTGTCAGTTTAAAGCTGTTTATGATCAGCAATACAAGGCTGAACGAGATGCTTTTTGGCTTCACTCTAGTGTTGAGTGATGTGTGTGAAGTATCGGACCGAGTGGAAAATGTGACGAGGATTTGTATTGTTTACGCACGAACTCAATGATGAGTAACGCCGCAGGTTAGACCGAAAGTTTACTGCAGCATATAGAGCAAGTGAGATCATTGCACAGGTCGAAATTGGTCACAGGAAGGAAGTGATTGTTGGAGTTGGAGTGTTTACAGTGTAGCTGTTTGGCTGAATAAACACTTATCCCATGTGTGCAAATTTGCCTAAGAGAGAATGAAGAGTTTACAGCGCATTTGCATCTTGGAATGGTTTCTGCACATACTTTTATAGAACTGAAAAGCTTTGGGAAATATTACACACTAACCCAATCAAATTAAACTGATCTAATTGTGTATAGTTCATAAATTCTTAATTGCATTGTATTTCCTGTCTTGTTTTTTTGTGCATGAAGGTTTCTGGGTGGTCTTTTTCTGTGAATGCATTTGAAAATTTTCTTCTTTTTTTCTTTGTGTGTGTGTGTGTGTGTGTGTGCGTGCGTGTGTGCGCAGGTATTATCTTTAGGCTACCAAGTAAGCACCAAAAAGTGTTTCACCAAAAAAAATAGTTTTTGCGATGTCATTTTTTTATCCAGTTTTATCCTGCAAAATGCAAGAGAAGAAAGCACAATGAGATTAAGTTCTTATCCCCTTTTATTTATTTTTATCTTTATGTGAGATTTCAAGATGAGCGTTACGATAAGTTTTATTTCAGTTACAGTGTTGTCATGTGCGTGTGAAGTTTTAGGCTGAGTGGAAAATGTGACCGTTTAAGATCTCAGTGGTAAGTGATGCCGCAAGGCAGATCAAGAGTTCACTACCGAATATAGAGCAGGTGAGCTCATGGCATGTCAGTACAAATGTACAATGGGAAGGAGAAAATATAAAGAGAGGTAAGACAAGGTGAAGAGGAGCAGGCAGTGTACTGTATTATGGGTGTATTGACTGATGCGCATCTCTGAAAGCATAGTTGGCATCAAAGTCTCGACCCAAAACAGTACATTTTAGACAGTATTTTAGAAAAATCCACTTAAAAAATGATGGGCAGTAGTTGATGCTCCATCAACACAAGTTTCACTTCCTTGTTTGGCCAGGAGTGCTGTTGTTTCCTGTTTCATATTTCTTAAATTGGAGAGCATATGACTCTTAGAGGAACAGGAAATGGGGTGTGTGTCAGAGGAAACAACCGTTCAATTCATGCACACCCACACACGGCGCATTGTGTATGTTTGAACACACACATTTAGACAGAACAGATTTTTACTCCTCTTTTGTCATAGAGGGAGTGTTTTATGACATAAACACTCTGGTGTTTTGATTGCTGGCGTGCGTGTGTATGTATGGGTGAGAGAGAGAGAATGTGTGTGTGTGTGTGTGTGTGTGTGAGTGTGTGTGTGTGTGTGTGTGTGTGTGTGTGTGTGTGTGTGTGTGTGTGTGTGATTTTACGTATAATGAAACCCCCTCTCCAATCTGATTTAATTCTTTAAATCATATAACCTCTGTGAATCCAAATAAAGTTGCAACAATTACGGAAGTGACTTTCCTTTAAATCAGGTCTTACATAGACTCTTGTTGTGTCTAGGGAACGGCGGAATAGTGAGAAAGTCGGTAAGGACGTACAGGATAAAACCAAACAGCGAATGCCTAAAAAAGCAGCATCATCAACCAACCTGCTGACCCGATCTCCGAGTCTAGAGGGGTGAGTGGGTTTACTTTCGTCCTTCATCATGGGCTGTTTCTATTACAAACATGGACCGCTTCCAGACACTGTAGTTAGCCTTGGGCTGTTTGTACGTAAGTCTTTTCTCTCGCCAGGGCTTAGAAAAACTCACCAGAGCATCAAGTTGCACTGAAAAGAAATAGCCGTGGATTATACAAATCCAGCTATTTTTAGATTGTCAGCAAACTCTTTGCTCTTTAGAACAGTTGATGGATGTTGTGGTGGAGCTATTTAATAAACTATGAGAAGAATTCTCATCATGTGCACTGTGGGGGAACAAGATCATTTCATGAAATCTCACTTGGTATGTCATGTGTTAATAATGGCTGTTATGAAAAACAATTTGGTTCCGTTATTTTTCATGAATGAATTCATCGATCTATTAGATCAATTACATGCTACATTTCATTAGATTTATTACATAATGACAAAAAACAACAGACTAAAGCAAATCTAAATGAAACACTGTTATTCGTGGATCAAACATACATGAAAGTGAAAGGAACATGCTGAGTGAAGATCTGAACATTATAATGACCTCGCAAGTGATATTGCTGAATTAGCTATGACATCTGGCGTAACCAATATACTGTACCAAATAGCATTAAATGGAAAGCTAGTGCACTATGTATGGTGTACAATCACTTGTTCCACACACAGCAAAACAAGTAATGTCCTAGATCTGGGTTTGAGAGGGATTTGGGATTCAGCCTCGTGTTCGGAGCTAGTTAGCAATATTACTGCTGATGTCATATCTAATTCAGCAATACCACACTCGAGATCATGCTGTTGTACTGAATATCAGCACGGCTGTGATATCTGCAGTACTCGGACTGCATCCTCAATCTCAGCCATGCTGATATTCAGTACAAGAGCATGACCTCGAGTGTGGTATTGCTAAATTAGATATGACATCTGCAGTAAGCACTATACCAAATAGCATTAAATGGAAAGCTAGCGCACTATGTAGGGTGTACAATCCCTTGTTCCACACACCAAGTAATGCCTTTCAAATCCATGAGTACTTTGCTCCAACAGGGTCCAGGCTCGATTCCCAGCCTGGCTTAATTCCCGTCTATGTGTGCAATGTGCATGGAGTTTGCATGTTCTCCCCATGCTTGGTGGGTTTCCTCCGGGTACTCAGGTCTCAAACAGTCCAAAGACATGTCGATTAGGCTAATTGGCGTTCCCAAATTGCCTGTAGTGTGTGAGCGAATGTGTGTGCCCTGTGATGGATTGGCACCCATGTCCAGGCATCCTGGGATAGGCTCCAGGCCCCCCGCGACCCTGAATGAAAGAATAAAGGACTATAGACGATGAGTGAGTGAGTGAGTACTTTGCTCATGGATTTGAAAATAAAAAGATAAGGTAAAAACATAGTGTTTAGTCATTTTTCCCCTTTTTTTTAATCTCAGCACAAACACTAGTGCTGTGAATATTTACAAATGTTAATCTATCTTTGTCTCTAGATTTTAAACCTATTGGTGACGTTTAAGCAGAGATACTAGCCATCTTTCAAAATGATGCACGCTTGTCTAACTTAATGTATCCATGGATGTCTGAGAGTATTTCTTTTTTTTTTCCTTTGATTTTATAGCCGAGCGAAAGACCTCCTCTCCAGCACAGGTAATAAAACATCTCTCTCTTCTTACATTCTCACAAACACTATACTTAATCCTTGACACACTGTTTGCCTATTTGGGTCCTCATCCAATCCTGCACATCTGCAATCTAATCCACTTCCAAACATGTGTATGCATGTACACACACAAAGTAAATGGAGAATTTTTTTTTTTTTTGTGTAGATATTATTTGAAAAAGCTAGGTGAAAAAGTGCAGCTTATAGAGACAAAATAGTTCATTGTACGCAACAGGCGTACATATTTCACAGACTGATATATCAGCCCCGAATGAATTCTTTCACCGCAGTATTCCTTGGCAAATCAAACAAAGGAAACACTTTATGGTTTTAAAATACTGAACAGACGCAGTCCTTCACAAGCATTTAAAAATCTTATTGCTGCACTACAGTGAAAAATAATGAAAGGAGAACATTTTACATTTTGCTAAATTCTTGAACTCACACAAATTCCTTATATCTTATCTTTAGGCATAAAAAATGAAAAAGAAATTCTTTGTCTTGGCAGTTCTTTAAAAAATACAAACACTGGACAGTTTCATCCTGCTTTCGAAGGAACTCTACATAGTACAGTACAGTGAAATATCAGAATGTTTTTCCATTATAAAATAATCTTTTTTTTTTTTTAAACCCTTTTTTTTAAAAACCCTTCATGGTAAAGGATCTGTAGACATATATATACCCGAGATCATATACAGTCCACACGTACATACAAACACTTGCTGCAGCATTTAGACACAGGAGAGCTTGTTAATGTCGTGTGCTCCGGCTGGAAGTTCACTCAGCGTGGTTAGTTGCATTACCACACGACCCTAAATTCTCTGACAGGAGTGATGAATGTCTTCTTTCCTCTGCCACAAGAACTAGAAACTCATGGGAAATGTTTATTTTTTTCTTCGATATTTGTGAATGCATCAGGTCGTCTCAGTATGTCTGTTGCTCGAATCTTACTCCAAATGCAAGTAGAATAAATAAAAGGCCAGGAAACCAGGAACCTTTTTTTTTTCAGACTAAAACCGGTGTTTTTATTGGATTACTTATCAAATGCCCGGAACAACACTAACACGGAACTGGTTTTTCCAGGTACACTGAGCACTGTTTAGGATTACGACACGCTCTTTATATGGATTCTGTTTACTGAAAATCCTTTTTAGTATCGCTTAGATTAAAAGATACTAACAGACGCGTCTCTTAGGATTATTTACGGAATCTCTTTGCTATACTTCACTTCCTTTATACTGTAAAATTCTGAGATACATTCAAACAGGTTAGCGTGATCAGTATGACTCAAAGCGAGCCGATTCATTAAGTGCCAGAGTTTTTTTTTTTTTTTTTGGCTTTTCAGTTTTGATTGTCAAAACATAGAACTGGACACAGTTGGGCTTTCGTGGCCTGAATTCTAAAACAGACCAATAAAGATTGCAGCTGAAACCAAATTCTTCGTTTTGTGGCTGAATTAAGCTAGACAGTTTCATGGAGAAAAGGAACATCTAAGCCTTTGTGTTGGTGCATGGCTGAGATCAGGTGGCTGACACATTGTGATCAACAAACTTAGTCATTTTAATCTGTGTGTTTCTTTCTTTCCTTCTTCTTTTCAGTATCCCAGGGGGCGAGGAGAGGAACACAGGGTAGGTGTTTTCAATCTGCAGTTCAGAATAATACACAGACTTACAACCAGGTTGGCTGTAAGCACCAGAGTAACAGTGTAACCCGAAAGGTTGCTGCAGATTTCTGTAAATGTCACATTTATTAAGTGTTTACAAAGGAAGTGTGTGCATCTGTATCAGATGAATGTGCTTCTGAAACAAAACTAGGTGACAATCAACCACAATACACCAGTGGACACCACAAAGACACTCAGTGCTCTAAGCTAACATGATTTTGTGATAACACGGTGCACACAAGGAAGTATTAAAAAAAAAAATCTAACAATAATATTGAGTTAAACAAGGAACTGCCATCTGGAAAAACTGGAAAAGAAGGTTGCCAGTATTCCCAGTTCAGAGTGTGTTTTGGCACATGGTAGCTGATCAGACCAAGATAAAATTTCAAGCAGATTCATGTTACAATCTTACTCTTAAAGCATTCTCAAAACACTGTGGGTCCAATCAATTTAGTGGACTGTAGTATAGATATAACGGATAGCTTTCACGTAAGACATACAGACAACATACAGAGTATTTTATTATAAGGTGACTCATAAGACCAAGCATATTTCGAGAAAAAAAAGCCAAACTAAACAACAAAACAAAAACTTAAATATATCATGATTTGTAAAAAAAATTTAAATATACATAATCCTATAATACTGAACTGATGGGATACCTTGTTTTATATCATAAATTATGTCACAATATACGTTACTGTCTTATTACTGGGGTGTTCAAGTTAAACCAGGACTTTTCATTCTGCAGAACAGCAGGATGCAGTTATGAGATTAAAAGGTACCTTTATTTCTCCAAACAATCCCCTGCTACACTAATGCACATATCCCAGCGTTTCACTAGCGCTTGGATACCATCAGAGTAGAATGTTTTCTCATTACAACATAGCCATGATCGGACTGCCTGCTCCACATCTGGAACTCTGGCCTCCCAGGATCTCCTTTAATGACCAAACATGTGGAAATGGCTTGAAGCGAAGTCAGGACTGTACGGGGGAAAGTTATAAAACAGGCGTTCCACTTGTTGATTGTTCACGGAAATGACTGGCTCCGAGCCACCTTGGCCAGAATCCTCATTCACGGACATACGGCCTTCTTTCAAACGTTTGCATCATGCGGCCAAGAGTCTTTTGTTAATCTCATTCGGTTTTACACCTTCATTCATTAGAAATGCCATCACAAGTCCTGGTTTGATTTGAACGCTGCTCTTATCTTTCAAAACACTTACTACTGTAGCTCGCTTTGTTTTGTTTTTTTTACTTCTACATGTAGTTTAATTAATATTGATATTTAATCTTCCTTGTAATTCTGTGTTCAACATTTCCTTTAAATTGATCAAATAAATCATAAATAAAAACTTAATTGAAAACATTATTATAAAGATATATCTTTTTTTTTTATGCCAGTGTAAGTTTTATCTGACTATTGGTTATTGGATTCTAGGCCAGTCTATCAAGATGTTCATCCGTGGGCGGCCAATCACTATGTACATTCCTTCAAACATACAGAACTATGAAGAACTTAAGATGGACCTTCCTTCTGAAAAGCTGGAGCTGGATTGGGTGTATCCACTTTCACTTATAGTCCGGGCCTGTTTTTAGAATTTGCATGTTTATGAGGAATATCTTTTACACTACTTACTGTATCCACATGAACTTCCTTGACCTGCTACTAGCTATGGATATCGAGGACGTGACTGTAGAGGGAACTTGTACATGCTTCCATCAGGGGAGGCTGTGTATTTTATAGCCTGTGTAGTAGTTCTTTACCACGTCAATAGACGAACACAGCGCTATTACCGTAAACACACAGACTGCGTGCGGTGGTGAGTACATAACATCATCAACCTTACAAGTATGCAAAAGATTACACGTCTTGTTTAATCATTTCGATTTTTCCTGTGTAACAGTTATGTGCCACTTGTGTCTGACGGAGACATTGCTAGTGCAACTACAGTGATGTTGAATAAGAGAACAAATTCTCAGCCATCAGATATATAAGTGATAACAGTCAGTTAGTTTCTTAAATAAAAAGCACAAGAGCCTTTTTTTCCTCCCTATTTTTCAGCAAGGTTCAATTCCATATTAATGTAAAATCCATCATATAACTAGTGGAGACAGCGGACAGCAAACTCATACTTCCAGAATGCAATGTGTCACTTCTTGTCTCCTTCAAAGATCATTGCTGTTTTGATTTCATGGCCAATGTTTTCCCACCACAATTTTCTGCTAAATGTATTAGTAGCTAATTCCTCCCATCAGGGCAACAACTACCAACCACGAAGGGTATCGTGTGCTTCCTCTGAGATACGTGACCCCAGCCAGCCACGTCTTTTCGAATTAATGTGATTAATTCATGAATTAGTGCTGGCGTGAGATCACAGATGCCCATGATTGGCTAGTGTTGCCGTGATTGAAGTAAGTGTGCAGGTTTCTCCCATCCTCCACGCGCCAAACTGGATGATAGGGTCAATGCTCTTCCGTTATTCTGCTTGGGAGCCCCACAGAATCTTTGTTGGTCCACTTGCTCACGATTATCCTGTCTCCAGTCCCTGTCATCTGTGGTTCTTCATTCTAGACCAGCAAAGATTTGGAGTAACTAGTTTTCCTGCCTGAGAGCCGGTTCTTTGGCTTGGCTAGTTAGCAATTAATGAGATGACAAATATGATACAGTTGGCAGAAATCCTGGCATGTAAGCTGATAACTTCCCAGAAGCCAATCCTGAAATAAATATGTTCGCATTGCACAATTCAGTATCACACATTGGATTATAAATATTAATATGTGTGGCATTTGTATTGAATGTCTCTTAAGCATCTGTCTTTTTTAACCTTTTACCATCTCTGTAATTGCTCTTGCACTGTAGTCTAGCAGTCCATCCAAACAAAGTGCTCATAGCATCCGGACAGACTGCAGGTGTAGATAAAGATGGCAAGGTAAGGTCAGAGTGATGCAACTGAAGCAACCGTTTATACAATGTCCTGGTTATTCATTTTACACTGATTTCCTAAAGTCTCAACTCTATCTGTATTCTTTTTTTTACCTCACCAGCCTTTACAGCCGTTTGTACACATCTGGGACTCCACTACACTGACGACGCTGCAGCAGATTGGTCTGGGCACGTTTGAACGAGGTGTCGGATCTGTGGCCTTTTCAAGTGCAGTATGTATTGTGTACCATTCATACCATATAGCACTTTAAGATGATTGAAGTAACTTGTCAGAACATTATCATTGTCTAACGTTTTGGCACAGGATGCTGGGACATTTCTGTGTGTGATTGATGATTCCAATGAGCACATGCTGTCTGTCTGGGACTGGAGTAAGAACACAAAAACTGTTGAACTCAAGGTATGTGCATGCACCAACACACCCAATTCCTTTATTGTATATACTGTTTACATTATACTTTAAGCTGATTTCAGCGAATGTGGCAGGAAAAAGAACAGCACCGTGCTAAAAAGCTATTCATGTTCAAGAAAAAAGTCATCAGTATAGAGTAAAAGGTATTATTTTTGTAATATCATTTTCCTTTTCCTCTAATAGTAAATGAGTTAAATATACAGATAGCAGCTTTCAGCTTCTTGGTTTCATTCCTTTTCCTATCTTATCTCTGAGATTTTGACTTCCTCAAGAAGTAGTCTATTGCAGGGTACCATGGCAACGGTGTAAATATTTACGGGGTGGAATTAAGTGAACGGCAATAGGAGTTTAAAGGAGTGGGCATTCATTGAGCTAATTTTTCTTTATAGGTTTCGTTTTAGTAGTTCCTGTCGTGAGTGTGGTTATCAGAGTCTAAGCATTTGTCTTGATTTTCCTTTTCAGTGAGTGAATTTACAAGCAAGAAGACATGATTTAGTATCTCACTGGAACCAATGTGTGTACACAAATCTAATAGCTTGTCCAACTCCTGGGTTTCTGAAGTATGGTTTTAATTATGCAGCTATTCTGTTATGTGCTCCGGAGAACTTGTTATTGGAGGCTTGGACAGTTTAATTAGGTCTCTCTCTCTCCTGGATGCAAGAAATCTACAGCAAGAATAAAATGGATTCTCAGGGAAAGGCTACATCTGTGATTTCCCCAAGTGTGTATTTCATGCATGGGAGGGCGAGAACCCTCACGAGATAACTATAAAAGATAATTGTACATAAGCACTTCGCGAGGTCATATGAGGGGCGCACAAAAGGTTGGCGCTATTAAATATTTGACCCGAAAAGCTGTTTTTACATTGTCTCTAAGCAACAAAGGATATGCAGAAATGTGATGTGTATTGCAGGTTATACAAAATGTCAACCATCTTAAGGAGCAGTTTTTTAATAAGTATATAAGTGCGCTTTCATTGTTTCAAACCATGGCAAGGCAGAGTTGTAAGAGATATGACTACCTCATAAAAAGCCCTGTCATTGATAGCACTTATCAATGAAATTACATATTTTATTAATTTATTTATTTTAAGTCGTCTTCTCAGGAGATCACAGAAACCCAAAAATCTAGAGCTGTGACTAATCTAGATCCAAACACACAACAGGTGAACACAACCAATTAATAGAGCAGCGAAGGGGCAGGGTTGGAGAATGGGCTAGAACACACGCAAAGGTACACGTCACAGTCAGTAGAGGACTCAAAACAAAGCACATGACATAAAAGCCATGCTTGTCATGCTGGGAAATACATAAAGACAGAGCAAATGGGGACTACTTAAAAAAAAAAATCTGGGCATCATGTACAGTCCAAAGATATGCAGCTTAGCCTAATTGGCGTTTCCAAATTCCCCATAGTGTGTAAGTGTGTTTGTGCTCGTTTTACCTGCACACACACACACTTACACCCTATGGGGAATTTAGAGCTTTTGGAGATTGATATTATGTTCCCCCCCCCCCAATTCTCTCCCTAATTTAGTCACTAAGGGGTCTCTCACATTAAGGCTACTATTACCAGTCAGGGAAGGTCGAGGACTATCATGTGTTTCCTCCGAACCACATGACACTGACCGCATTTTTTCAAACTGCTCACTCACACACTTGGCCAATCAGCCCTCTCTAGTCCCCTGGCTGATATCATGTCTATGTCTTTACAAAAATAAATGGGGTCTTTATTCTGTTTAATTAGTTTAACATAAACATACCCAATTTTTACCATATCTTATAATTCATGTTACATATATTGAGTGGAAATTCTGACCTTAATTTAAATATGATAATGCATAAAATAGTGGCAAGGTTGCGTAGTGGTTTGCACTGTCGTCTTGCACCTCCTTGGTTGAGGGTTCGGTTCATGCCTCGTGTGGTATTTGCATGTTTTCCATGTGCCTGGTGTGTTTCCTCCCACAGTCCAGAGATATGCAGCTTAGCCTAATTGGCGTTTCCAAATTCCCCATAGTGTGTAAGTGTGTGTGTGTGGGTGTGTGCTTTTTTTACCTGCGATGAATTTGCACCCTGTCCAAGGTGTACCCCTCTGTCCCCTTGGAGAGTCTCCTGAGCTCCATTGGATGAGCAGTATAGAGAATGAGCGAGGGAAGATATATGAATAATTTTTGAGTATACAGTATAATAAACACAAGTTTCGCTTTGTTTTCCTTTCATGATTCTCTGTTTCATGTCACATTTTTACATTAAAATTATACATATGGTCTGTTTTCTGGAAAAGAAAATGTGATTAACTTGGCAAGTTCTCCCCCCCCCCCCTTTTTTTTTTTTTTAATAATCTGGAACATTTTAAAATAAAAGCATTGTCCATGACACCAGTCCATGCCTTTGATTTCCAGAGCACTAATGAGGCAGTGTTTGCGGTGGAGTTCAATCCTGCAGACACCAGTAACATCATCACTTGCGGGAAGTCTCATGTTTACTTCTGGACCCTGAATGCTGGCACACTGACGAAGAAGCAGGGCATCTTTGGCGTGAGTGCTGTCACATGTTATTAATTCCAGCTCAGGTGAAGTGATGAAGAGATTTCGATGCAGCATGACACGAGCGATTGGCTGCAGCAATGCTATTTTTCAATAACAGCATGTGTTGCAATGGTTTTGCCCCACAATTTCCCAACTCTTAACATTTTTGACGGTTAATGGAGAAAGAAATACTATTCAGCTACGCTTACTGATGTGGAACAGCTGAGAAACGAGTTAGATCCTGTTCTAACTTACAGTATGCTATAATGCCTAGAAACACTCATTCACTTACCGGCCCCTCGTTTTTTTTTCTTTCTTGAAGTTAATGTGACAGAAAAATGCAGTTTGCCATATTACTGAGAAACCACAAAGCTTTCAGTCATAAAGTCTTTCCCACAAAATAACAGCTTGTACCTCTGACTAGTTTTAAACATTGACTCTAGAGACCTACAGTACATACAGTATATGTTAAATAAACATCTTTTAAGAAAAAAATGTATATCAAAATTATTAATGCGCCATAGTGGTCACTGTAGAAACGATAACGGTTCCCAATGTTCGCTTTGATATAAACCTGTGGTCCAAACCGGGCTGGTTTAAAAATGTATATGCTTGAATCTGTTTGGGTAGAAGGTGTTTGTCAGTTTTGTATTTTGTATTACAGCCCAGGACGTTCGGTCTGCTACACAAACGAGATGTCTATATCAATGCACTCATTCTATGACATTATTATCAGACTTAATCATATAATCTAAGAATAATCATTTATAAATGGGTTAGTGGGTTTTTTTTACACAAGAAGTTTGGGGTTATAAGCAGTCTCAGGCTTTGTATTACGCTTTTCTCAGTAAAATGACAGGCTTTGTTTTGTGTGCGTGTAGAGAGATCAATATGTGAACACATAATGTGTCATAATAACCCCTGGGCTGCATCATTTGTTCCAAACAGTACAACCTGTTATTCCTAACTTAATCAACACCTTCTGAGCAACCAAGCAGGTGCATCGACCAATTCAGGAAACACTCATCTTAGTATACTGGATTCTGAGATGATGATTTATGCCGTTTGATTATAGCTTGACTGTTTTTGTGTTTTCTATTTTTCCTACAGAAATATAAGAAGCCCAAGTTCATCATGTGTTTTGTGTTCAGTTTGACGGGAGATGTATTAACAGGTGATTCTGAAGGAAATATCCTCACTTGGGGCAAATCAGCAGCTGACATCAAGACTTTGGGCAAAGGAGCGAAAGGTATAAGTCTGTGTCTTTCAACGTTTTTTAACGTAATTGTGATATTTTTGGAATGAGTGGTGCTTATTGTCTCATGAGTAAGAATTATTGACACTAAACTTCATTATCACCGCTTTTTAAAGCAGCTACAAGAACAGTAGTGACTCAACGTTTGTCTCGTTCTGTGTAACACGTATGTCTTCCCCGCTCTCGCGATCTCTTCGCAGAGACGTTCCAGATCATGAAGCAAACACGAGCGCATGAGGGCAGCGTCTTTACCCTGTGTGTCCTGCAGGGTGGCGCTTTGCTCAGCGGTGGTGGGAAAGACCGCAGGATCGTTCGCTGGAGTGCTGACCTAGCACCTGAAAGGGAGTGTGAGGTAAACAGTGTGTGGTTGTGTCTTTGGCATGAGGAGTAATAAGAGAGAAAGAGAGAGAGACCTTGACACTGACCCCACGATCTGTCCAGATTCCGGAGAAGTTTGGAGCAGTCCGCACCATTGCAGATGTGGACGGAGAGGAGCTGCTTGTTGGAACAACTCGGAACGCCATCCTCCGGGGAACGTTTTCAGATGGGTTTATGGCCATAGTGCAGGTGAGCTTTTGCAAATTGTTTTTTTTCTAAGGAAGCCGTGTTGAGGAAGTGTGCCAGTTTCACCTACTGGCACAGTGCCCATCTGTTCTTGGGAATAAGCAAAAGTACATCTTCCCATCAGTGTTACACATGTATGCAGTTAAGGTTAACCACTACACTATTCTCAACAACATTGAGAACTTAATTTTGGGTGTGTGTTTATGTCAGCATGAATTCAGGGCAATTTAAGCATTATGACTGAGACATTTGAACTCGTTGGTTTTCTTGGCTCAAACTGTTTGGATGTCTGGTCATGTGATTTCTTGGTAGTGAACACACTGTATTTTTTCCTGTATTGTAAAAGACTTTTTTATGTCCGTTAGTCCTGCTGATTTAAAGACTTGGACTTCTGGATGCGAATACAGTAGCACTACTGTAAATGATCGCACATGACTAATAAATGTATTTTTACGTTTAATAATATCACAAGTCAGTTCGTTTGTAGCTCCCTCCCCAACTCCGTGTCTTTGATCTTTCCATTTTAGTGCATTACATCATTCACTCATTTGTTTATCTCCTGTTGTCTCCAGAGCAAATATCATGACACACTCGATGCACAGGACAAGCATTCAACCTCGGTTAATAGGATTCACATCCTGATTTTCACATGGAGCAGTTTGCCAAGACAATCTTTAAGGATAGGGAAATTCCGCAACTCAGTACAGTATATAGCAATAGGAAAAACCTTGATTTATTTATTTTTTAATAAAGAGAAGAGAGCTTAAGTCTTAATGAACTGAAACATTACATTTTGTGGAAATATGGCTTATACTGTATGTGCTGACGTATAGCTTATATATGCTGTGATATTTATATTGTGACTCATTCTCCAGTAAAAAAAAAAAAACTTTTTGGTGTAGAACTCCCGAAACTGCATTTCACACACTCAAACTCTCTCTTTCTCTGTCTAGCGTCGGCGTGCTCTCTGAACATAACAGCCCTATGCTTGTTTTGATTGGCAGAGCATGACATACATGACACAAAGCCAACCAATCAGAGACTGAAGGAAGTTAATCCTAATTAACTGTTTCAGATACGTTGTGCACCCGCATGTACGCGCAACGAACTCTATGCTGTATTTTTAAGGCGACATTTCCTTAGTTATTCAGTCCAGGTTCAAATAAATCACCACGGGGATTGGGACGATCATATCCAGTAGAGCAGAACACAGGTTTCAAAAGCACATTTAAATGTACAGAGATACATCGATCAGGTATAATATTAAAACCAGGTAAAAATGTATGTAAATAATTATGTATACAATGTATAATATACATAGTAATGCATATATGGCTGTTTGCATATTCAGTCAAACCAGAAGGAAAAAAAGATCAATAAAGCACAGGTATTCTGCAGGCATTCATAAACACCATGATCCATTCCTACCAAATTCTTTATCTGCACAGTAGCAAAGTGCTGAAGTTCATGAGTTTCAGATGTTTCCCACGTGATGGGGGATGGGTATGTCACACGTGTCCTAATACCCAATTCAATTAGGGAGCACATAAGGATCAACGAAGACAAGTCTGTATAAAAAGAAGACAATACTGTCTGACTTTGGCTTGTTATGACCCGTTTAGAAACTACCTCGCATATAATGTTTATTCTTTATAAAAACAGGAACTGTGTGCTTGACTTATCTTATTACTTGACCCTACATGAGGACCTGCTTTGTAATTGATAAAAAGGTGGTTTTCTCAGTATACAGTCCTGTAAACCCTGTTCTAGAGACTGATGTGTCAGTGTTTTAGGTCTGTTTACACTTTATATGTTCATGGGTACAATTTTATTCTGCCTACTTTAAGTGTGATCTAATTGGCAGGTTAATTTCATTTTATTTTCCGCAGTAGCGTTACATTTGCAATAAATTGCTCATCTGTTTCTCAGGGTCACGTCGATGAGATGTGGGGTCTGGCCACACACCCATCACAAAACATCTTTCTCACTTGTGGTAACGACAAACAAGTGTGTGTGTGGAACGCTGAAGACCACAGCCTGGGCTGGTGCACCACTTTAGAGGTAAGATAGCTCAAGAGCTTACTGGAATCTAAACACAGAAGTCTGTTATTTGGACGTTTCATCGACTTTCCGCTCTGTTGTTTTGCAGGAGTCAGGTCTGTGTGCTGATTTCTGTCCCAATGGATCTGTTGTTTCTGTTGGACTGAGCACCGGGCGGTAAACTTAACTTTTTTTTCTGAGCCTCTGTTCTATAAGGGAGTAGAAATTAAAAACAACGGACTAGGGTTTCTTAGACCAATAAAGTAACAAATAGATACATTAGCTTTTTCTTCACTGTTTTCTTACTGTTACTTGGAGCGTGTGTAAAAAGATTGATAGCTTGCTTAAAATATCGTTACGTTCCATCCAAAATGCCATCATTTTGATTTTGACATTTTGAACCACCAAAAAATTTAATGACAAGGTGAAGTCTGATATGGTGCTGACCTTGTCAACTAAAGTAATGACTGTATATGAGTCAGAACGATCATGATCATTTAATCTCACGAATTAGTAGCTCTCAACCCTGATCCTGGAGGTGCTTTCTCAGCTCCCAGCCTT
Organism: Channallabes apus; assembly: GCA_030522415.1. Lineage (NCBI taxonomy): Eukaryota > Metazoa > Chordata > Actinopteri > Siluriformes > Clariidae > Channallabes > Channallabes apus. The sequence continues at coordinate 21,854,508 of CM060108.1, read as the reverse complement.
TTCTAAATTAAAGTGGGTATGAGAGATCCAGCATAGGATAGAGATTGTTCAGCGACGGAGTCCTTCAGAACCAGGATTCAGATACACTGAGCTGTACTGACACCAGTTAAGTGCATGCAAAAAGGGTGGAATGCCATTATAATGTATTATCTATACTGCTTGGATAGTCTGTCTCAGGGAACTTAGGACATGAGACAGGGTACACCCTGTATGGGTTGCCTACCCATCACAAGGGACAAGCACACACACACACAAACACTCACAGACACTCAATCATACACTATGGGCAGACACCCTAGACCACAACACCTAATGGAAACCCACCCAGCATGGGGAAGACATATAAACCACACACACACACACACACAGTGCAGGGGTGAGATTAAAAACAAGGTGGAATGCGATTTAAAACTCTCTGCACTTCTACTGGTAGGATATCACATATGGTATTGTTTAAAAGCCATGAACCAACTGTTTATTTCTTCACATTAAATGAAATTAATGTGGGACAATAAGGAACAAATCTTTTACTGTGTCAGGCTGCATGATATATATATAAAAAATTGTTTGCTTATTTAACAACCTCAGCAGCAACCTCATTTCCTCTCATGTCTATTCCAACCACTCAGCATTCAGCATCACCAGTATACTAATCCCCGGCCTGATCATCTGTCATCATCTACACCTGTTACTCACAATGAGCTGAAAAATAAATGATGAGTGGCTTAACAAAGTGACTTAACAAACGAAAAGCCTTCAGAATCTGGTCAGGTACAGAACCTGGACTGAAAATGAGAGTTAAAAACTTGCCAAAAATGAGAGCAAATAAGTCCTTCAGGAAGCCTGGAGAAATCTTCCTCAAGACTACACTCAAAATATAAGAAAGTCTGGCTGCTTGGAAGCAAAATATGAAGAAATGAGGGAGAGCTCAAGACTTTTGCACAGTAATATAAATCATAAACTTTAGATTTTTTTTGTAACCTTCAGAAGACAAGTTTAATGTCTTTCAGATTTCAGTTCAAACACGATATGCTTAGATATAGTAGACTAGAGCCTTCACATTTACAGACACTGTACAAAAATTATTCACTAATCAATGTTTTCAAATTAACGGCTGAATTGTCACTTACGTGAAATATGTAAGTTGAACAAAACAAATAATGGTAAACAAAAAAATATATATTAAACTCATTAGAATTAAGTACATTTACAAACATATTTTTATAGCAAAATAGGCATAATATCAATATGCAAAAGCTACACACAGATTTTTTTTCTGTTTGTTATGTAATTGTTGCACAAGAGACAAAAAGCTATAATCATCGTCTGTAATTAAAAGTCTCCGTGTTTTCTTTGGTTCTCGTTTCCTGTGCTTCAGGTGGCTGGTGCTCGACCTGCAGACCCGAGATGTGGTGTCAGATTTGACTGATGGAAACGAACAGCTCTCTGTTATGAGATATTCACCAGGTCAGACCACACAGCCTATACTGGGTGTCAGTGTTTCATCTCAGAGACGTAGCTGTTATTTATAAACTGGTATAAATGCCAAAACATGCCGTCATCCCTCTGGGATCAGATGTAGTAAATGTAAGGATTCTATTGAGAAAGAGAGGCAAAAAGTTAAACAGCCTAACTTAATCACACAATGAGGTCAGCACTACTATGTTTGCCCTGGGAGTATGTTTACTTTCTGCTTTTATTACAGACATTTTTTTCCTCCTTTACAGATGGAAGCTTTTTGGCTGTTGGTTCCCATGACAACTTCATTTATATTTACAGCGTCACAGAGGGGGGTCGGCGCTACACACGCTGCGGAAAGTGCACGGTAAGCCATGCATGCTTTAGCAGATGTGCCCACACTTGTAAGTCTTATGGCCTGTTTAACCATGTGCAATTTCCAATGACATTTACATCATAACAGATAATGTTAATAGCTTGTGGAAACATTTTCACTTTCTTTGCTGTTTCAGGGTCATTCAAGTTTCATCACACACCTTGACTGGTCCAAAGATGGGAAGTATATCATGTCGAATTCAGGAGACTATGAAATCCTTTACTGTGAGTACTCTAAGACATACATCTCCAAGGTCTGGCATGCTTGTTGAGATGCAATCCTGCATTTCTCTCTTTATACCCTTCTATGTGATTAATCATTGAATAGGTATTTTTGTAAAGTACCGTAATATCAACAAATGAAAAAGCTTGTCTGCAAAGCTTTAAACAGAAGAATGTTCCGCATGTGTCTAAGAGAGAGGATGTCTGCTTGGAAAGGTTATCATGACTTGTTGGGTCAATGTTGGGTCATTTTATCCAGAGTAAAGAGATATCAAGCCAAGATGAAACGAATACTCCAAAATTTTTCAACATTATCTCTGCCCACTTCATCTGTACATACAGTACGTGTCTGATTACCATGAACAACTATTTTCTTTTCCTGTACTGAGGGGGAAAAACTCACTTCATTGAAAGTGTTCAGTTCTTTAAATACCTCTCTATGTGTAATATAGAGTTTGTAGAATGATGATTTTTCTCAAAGGTATTTGTACATTTTAGAAGGAGGAATTGGTAGTTGAGACTATGATACATTCTTCTCGAGTGTATGTACCTAAAAATGCATTTTATATATTGCTCCAGTGCTTAAAGGGACATTATGTAAGATTAAGACCTTCGGTCTGTGGATATGTTCCAGTGTTTAATGGATTTCCTCTGAGTACTCCAGTTTCCTCCCACAGTCCTAAGACGTAAGGTCTATGTCAATGATTTTCAAATCCGGTCCTGGATGACCACATGTCCTGCACATTTTGTGTTTTACACACCTGATAACTGTTCAGCTGTACAGGCTTTCTGTGTTGAAGTAGGTGCAGGGCAGGTGGTCCTACTTGACTGGAGTGCAGAACCACTTGTCTTGGTTAATTGGTGTTCTCAATTCCCTGTAGTGTGTGATTGGTTGTTTGAGTGTGTGTGTGTGTGTGTGTGTGTGTGTGTAGATAAATTGATAATAGTTTATATTGGATGGATGGATGGATGGATGTCTCTGATAGTAGATAGGTTCTACATATAAATGATCATTGCCATGTCCATGAAGCTCCTTTTCTAGGTAAATTTTAAATTATATAGTAGATTAAAGATCATCCGAGTGTCTGTAAATTGAGAAAATATGGATCTCCAGGGCCTGGGTTTGATTCCCACCTCTGGTCTAAGTGCATGGAGTTTGCATGCTCTCCAGGTGCTCCGGTTTTGTCCCACAGTCCAAAGACATGCAGATTAAACTAGCTATTATTCCTAAATTTCTTGAAGTGTGTGTGTGTCCTGTAATAGATTTGCACCCCATCCAGGGTGTACCCTGTTTAGTGCCTTAAGACTCCAGGCCTCCCGTGACCCTTTACATGGGATAAAGAGGTATTGGCAATGAGTGAGTCAGTGAGTGAAGTTGCTGGTGCACTATGACATCAGCCCAAAGTCATCATAGTGTGTGATTAGGGCACAAGTGCTATGACATCAGCCCTATGTCGTCATAGTGTGTGACGGACCCTATTGTTTTTCTAAGGAGTTTTTTCCCCAACTTTTTGGGCTTTTTGGTTGTTCAAATATTCATGAAAATGGGCATCGGTTGGAATCTGCTGCCATTAGGATGCCTGAGAGTCTGGGCCCCAGGCGTGGCTCAGGGCCCTCACAAGAGTATTTGCTGCATAGCTCATACACACTTGCACGTATGCACATGAACCCCGTACACATTTAGAGCTCGTTGAGCCGAATAACTTTTGTCTTGGGCTCAAGTCAAATGGAAATCAATTATTTTGGGTCGTTTGCTAAAACACACCCGAAGGAATTTGATATACTCCTCCTAGGAAATTTATGTGATCTAAAGACATTGAGGATGCAAGATTATAGAGGGATTGACATCTTGGAACAGGTTGGGTCAGTCATCATAATGCCTCAAACTTATGCTGAAAAATAACTTTCTGTGTTGCATTATATTGACTGGCATTATATTGAGTGAAATCATATTTTGATGTTTTTTTTTTCCAGAAAAAAGTTGTATCTTAGAATCGCAGAATAACAGAACACAGTTCTAAGAATAAAAACTCTCTCTCCTTTATTTCTCTATATAATCCCCCACTACACTAATGCACTTATCTCAACGTTTCACTAGTGCTTGCATACTAACAAGGTAGAATTTTGTTTGTCTTAGTACATCAGAGTCATGATCAGACTGCCTACTTAACATCTGGAATGCTGGCCTCCCAGGAACTCCTCAATGGCTCAAACATGTGAAAATGGCTTGGAGCGAGGTCAGGACTTTACAAATGATATAACACCTAGCCAAGTTTCTGTAATGGTGGGTAGTATGAGGTCAGGCATTGGCACACCTTTGGGTTCATCGTGAAAACAGACTTTTTTCCAATAAAGGAAAGGGCTAGGAGTTCCAGCATTTCAGATGACATGAAGCAGGCAGTCCAATAATGGATCTGGCATACTGAGAAAACTTTCCACCTTGATGATATCAAGTACTACTGACGTTCTGGTATAAATGCATTAGTGTAACAGGTGATCATATAGAGAAATAAAGGCAGTTTTACTATTATAACTGTGTTCTGCTATTCTGCACACTTAGTAGTCCCAGGTTGACTCGAATGCCCCTCGTATCTTCTGACATTTGGTCTTTGCTGCAGAAGGTTTTTCTTTTGGCTGTATTTATTTTTAATTATACAGGAGTCCTTATATTGCATGCACATGTGTACTTAAAAATCCCAACGCTTGTATGTATGCAGCATGTCTCTGGCTACACAAATATAACAGAACTTTTTTTAATGCAGGGGACGTGGCTGGAGGCTGTAAATTGCTCCGAAATCGCTTTGAGAGTAAGGATCGTGAGTGGGCTTCCTATACCTGCGTTTTGGGCTTCCATGTCATGGGTAAGACATTTACGCCCACATGTAAAATGTCTACTGTATGCTGTATCTATTTGAATATTGAGTACATTGTATGCATGCTGTACGCGCAGTGTTTTGGTGTCTCGTTTCTTGTAGGCGTGTGGCTGGAGGGCTCAGATGGAACAGACATCAACGCTTTGTGTCGCTCTCACAGTGAAAGTCTGGTAGCAGTGGCTGATGACTTCTGCAAAGTTCACTTATTCCAGTATCCATGTCCTAAACCAAAGGTTAGTGCAATATAACGAATGCATGATAAGATCTTGAAATCTTGCCTTTGCTGCCAGGGATGAACTGGAATTAAAGGTGGTAAAGGCGGGCTGGCACTGGATTCTGTTAAAGTTGCCAAGTTGCAAGTCATGCAGTGAACTTTTTTGGTCGCAAGGCAGTCTGGGTATCTTTATTAGACCATGTTTTTCCTTGGACACACCATATGTACTATAATTACAGTCTAGCCTACATAGCTTATATTTTAAAAATACCATCCTGAAAAAAGTACGCCTTATAAATGTTAAAGTTGTATTCATATAAATAGGAATTTGTCATGTAGCTGTTCTATTACATTTCATTCTGTTATTTTTTTCCAAGGCACCCAGCCACAGATATGACGGCCATGGCAGTCACGTGACAAACGTACGCTTCACCCACAGAGATACTCACCTCCTTTCACTGGGTGGAAAGGACACGTGTATCCTCCAGTGGCGGGTGAAGCGGGTTGGGAGTGGGGCTGGGGACAACAAGGACCATCCAACCTCCTCGTTTCCTCCCTCCTCTTCAACTGGCAGTTCAGAACCAAAGAGCCAAATTGAGAAAGGGATCGAATGAACAGAGAGAAACAAAGAAAGACATCGATAAAAAGAGAATATCAGGTCGCACAAACTAAGTTAAATTCAGCCTTAATTTGCCTGTGCTGAAAGGTTCTTGGCCATGTGTCATGACCAACAAAAAGTGAAATGATGGAGTTGCTTGAGTAAGGATTTTCACCAGGTTTACATGTTATACTATGCAAATTCTATGGAGAAGTGGACCAAGACTTATATTTCTGTATTTGGATATTACAAAGTCAGCAAAGATTTTTCGTTGATTATTGTGACTTTTCAGGTCATGACATTGTCATCACAGAAAGTTATCCAGAACCAAGCGTCCCATTTACCATTCTCACCATAGTACATGTTTACATTAATGAACTCTCTCTCCTGTTTATTTCCTTTGCAATCATGTGATGTGTGACTATGACATATAAATGTCTTTGTGTCTTCACACTATTAAACATAAAACTTTTGTCTGTGTAATATTGACTAATTGAAATATAAGTTGAATTTTGTCCTGTCTGTGTGACCTTGGTGTTATGCTTATCAAAAAACTATGCAAAAAGGTTTATTATTGTATTGTTAACTATTAACAAATTTGTGGTAGATTTTCAAAACTTTTGCTGAAACGCTTTGGCGAACCAGCCACATTTATTTAATGAGTAACAACAATGAATAATAGTAACAACAAAAATAATAAAAGATGAAGATTGACAATTCATACAATAGCTTGTTTGTACACAAGTGCTACCTACAGTATCAGCCAATTTTACAGTATATATATATATATATATATATATATATATATATATATATATTAAAATATCCAGTATTAATTAAATCAAATCAGGTTACATCCTAATTAAGTCACAGTAGTATCACATTGCTTTCATAATGCAGCTAATAAATAAAGAAAGTTAGAAAGGAAGGAAGAAAGAAAGAACAGGAAACAGGTACAAGTTACCACAGTCATTTTAACCGCATGAAGCATCATAGGTAACACCTCTTCTGGATCATGGTTTATGATTAATTTACTGCTAATAAGCAGATTTGTTTGAACTAAAAGGAAATATAATAAGTCTTAATTAAAAATATTATAATAATATTGGATAATGTATTGGAGCTTTATTTTAGTTTTATTTTGGAGCTCCCCCTGCTGCTTGTGAGAAGAATTGCATTGACAACACTTCACTTTTCATTGAAACGACTTCACATTCTCTGTTAAGAATAAACGTGCCTGAGAGTTTTTGCTTTTAGTTACTGTAACTAGTTACTGTAGTTGGTTAGTTAGTTAGTTAGTTGGTTAGTTTTAAACATACACCTGTTGAAACTCATCACACCACTGCCTAAATATGAACACTCACAGCCAGAACCAAAGGTCTTTATTTAACGATTTATCTTATTACAAGTCTAAAAACACTTTTACATTTTTCATTTATTTAAGGCTTCGTGTTAAAAATAAAATATATAAAGTATTTCGGCAGCATAGCTTTTCAGAATTTGATCAGGCGGTACTTTCCGCCTCCTCAGGGAAACAGCGGCATGAGCTCACCGAGCGGTAATGTGACTCTGCAACCAAAAGGGGGCAGTATGCAATTAGATTCGCTGAGCCACCACCAACCTTACTTACTGGGTGTAAATATGTACGTAAGTAAATATAAGCTGTAAATATGGTGGCGATAGTGTCAGTGTGAGTAGAGTGTGAATGGTGAGTGTGATGTAAATAAGTACAGCAAATAATCATTTGTTCAGCATAAGAAGAATTGTGGGGAAAGTAGTCACATGATGAAAATGCTAAAATCTCCACAGTGTTTAACACAAACAACATATTAAGGTGTAATAATGTTTTTATGGATTTAATTACAACAGACTCACTTCATGTAACTAAAAGTGAAATAAAGATGACAAATATGTATTCTATAATAATTCATGATTAATGAGTTCCATCTATAGTAGTGTCATAGTTGGGATTTTTTAAACCTTTTTTTAAGTGAGGTAAGCTACTTATACAGACATACATTGTCTAGATATTAAAACATTATATTTTGGCACCAGAGTGAAAAAATAGCACTTCAAATGTATCTATGTATATTTGATTTTATTATATTTAGAATCGAAAAGTTTTGAGATTAGCTGTTTATAGGAAAGTATTTGATAACTTATTACTTATTAATAATTTATTATTATCTGGTGAGTAGGATGGGCATGGAAATTCTCGGACAAGCATCATGCACAAGCTGAATTGTTTCAACATTTTTCGGGAGTTGAGCTGGGGTCTTCCGGATCTCGCGTCAACCTCCAATGATGTCCCTCTCCTCTTGATGTGCGCGTGCCACTAAAAACACCTCGAACGACTCATTGCAACATTACTGCAAACTTGCCGATTCATGTCAAATGACTCTGTGGCAGATTTGCCCAGTTTTATGCTGAATTTCACGTTCACCATTTGTTCTAACTTGCTGTCCATGATGAAATCACAGAGGTGGTAACACATATGGGCAGAATAGCAAAAGGTTGCACATGTACACAGGACAATGTCTTTTGGCACACTGACTTATGATAGTCAGTGCTCTCTGACTGTGTGTGTAGTCTTGTGCTGCTATCAGTTGGTGTGTTACAAAACTAGATTCAAAACCTTTTGATACCATCTCGTATGTCTGTATTATTTTTTAAATATGTTATTTAACTCTTAATTTAACCAAAAAAAAACAAAAAAAAAAACACTGGGCTACAAACTTTTTTGTAAAGATGAACAGGCCAAGACAGTTTTAGGGTTGTGGGTTCAAATCCCACTCTGGGTCTGTGTGTGTGTTTTGTATGTGCTCAGTGGGCGTTCTCCAGGTACTCTGGGTTCCTCAATCAGTCCAAAGGCCTGCATTCTGAGATGATTGATATTTCCAAATTGCTGGTAGTTGTTGTTGGTCTTTCGGCTGCTCCCGACAAGGGGTTGCCACCACGGACTATCCTGTACGCACTACAACTTGGCACATGTTTTGCGCCGGATGCCCTTCCTGACGCAACCCTCCCATTTTATCCGGGCTAGGGACAGGCACTGCATCCAGTGGCTGGGGTTTGGGCACTGGCTGGGAATCGAACCCGGACCTTCCACATGGCAAGCGAAACACCTACCACTGAGCAACCAGTGCCCTCCAAATTGCCGATAGTGTATAACTAGATTTCCTTTGTGTGACATTTGAGTGACATCATATTGTGATGCTTTTCCCCCAGCATCTAGGGCTTTTTGGAGTGTCTTAACGTTTCTAAAATTATGTCATAATGGTATTGCACCTGTGAGGGGGTGTTGGTGCTTGGGCCAGATCATCGTTGTTTGAACTATATTCATTATTATTATTATTATTACAATTCTAATCATACTTAACAAATAAATTTATAAAATTATAAAATCCTACCACACAGGATGCAGTGCTGCCTGTCAATGTGTGAATAGATTACCTATAGGATTGTAGAGGAACTGCAACATTTTACCACCTCAAATGCAAACATATTCATTTATTCATTCCTTCATTTATTCATCTTCTATATCGCTTATCCTGTACAGGGTTGCGGGGGCCTGGAGCCTACCCCAGGAGACTTTGCCATTCCATCGCATCCCAATTGCATTACTGGCAATTTGGAAACCTAATCTAACAAGCGTCTTTGTGGCAGGAAACCCACAAGGCACTGGAAGAACATGTAAAATATGCATACTGACCCAGGGTGGGAATCATAAGGGCACACAGTGCAAACCCCTATGCCACTGAGCTGCCATGCACACACATGTATATATATATTTTTTTTATTAATTAAATTTTTTTATAAAAATAAAAAACTTTTTATTTATTTATTCTGAAGTCAGTGGGGATACATGCATTTTCACACAAAAGAATAAGTGTATAAAAATATAAATATATGATTTATAAGTTATATTCATAAGATACAGCAGGCACATATAGTTATCAAGTGAAACTTTAACAATTAATTTAGAATAGCCTTGAGTTGCCAGGTTATAACTATTACAAATGACTGAAGCAGAAAACCCGAAGGCTTCCTGTCTTTATCTCAGTTCACATATTAATTACAGACACGTGCACAAGATTATTTATTAAAAGATCAAACTTTGAATTAATCTTTACACAGGCGTATCTGTAGTGAGCTCGAGCTCGTGTTGGCGTCCTGTCTACACCGAAGAAAGCCGAAATCCTCCGATTGACGTCACGATTCCGAAGATTACGTTTACGCCGAGGAGGAGGAGGAAGAGTGGTGGTGAGGAAGAGGATGATGAAGCTGGAGCGGAGGATGGGAGGAAGAGTGGCGTGAGACACACACACACGCGCGCGCACACACACGCAGCCTGGCTGCCGAGGACCTCGCGTACATGCGCGCGTGCGTGTGTTTATATATATATATATATGTGTGCGTGCAGACGCATGAGTGACCGGGGACTTTTGTAGGGACTTCTATCAGACAAAGAGCCGCGTTTAGAAACGTCCCGAGGCGCGCAGTAGCGGAAAGTTGAAACTTTTCGGCGGCGCCGCCAGAGCTCGCGCTGCCGAGCCGGTCCCGGCTTTGTCTCTACACAGCGGAGCGCGACGGTGCCTGCAGGAGGGAACATCAACATCCGCCTGATTTCTTTTTCAAACCGCGCAAGAGAGGAAAGGAAGGAAGGAAGGAGGGAGGGAGAGCGAGAGAATGGCGGCCAACATGTACCGCGTCGGAGGTGAGCGATTTGTGCGGAAATTCTGCCTTTTTTTCTGTAGCAGGCTAACGCTGTGAGCTAGCGCGGCTGGTTTAATAGTTAGCTGGAGGATTCGTTAGCCTACATGCTAACTAGCCTGTTAGCGCGGTTTCTAGCTAGTAGCATGTAGTATTTCCGCGTCTCTCCACAATGGCCGGCTCATGTTAGCTCGTCTAGCTAAGCTAATCGAATAACAAGGGGAAAGTTTTGAACTGAAGTTTGAGAAGATATTAATCCGCCTGCTGTGGTGTTTTTGAGCCTCTGGAAGACTTTCACTGGCTCACACCAGGACTCGGTTAACTGATTTATCAAACACACTTTCGGTTGCTAACACACCATGATTTAAAATAAACTCGTTGACTAAATCAGAGAGCCAGGGAGAAGTTCAGTACTCTGAGGTACGGCTCGGTTCAAAAGTATCCGCATTCTGGCTTCAGAGTTGTTTTTAATTAACTTTTAGCAAAGACTGAAACACAGACCCCCCCCCATAAAACTCTATTGCAAATCTGTCTCCTTTTCAATAGACTTTCTCCATCAGTCAACAAGCTTTGTACACTTTTTAAATTTAAAACATGTTTTAGGCTGAGCCACGAATGCACCACTGTCTTCACTTCTTCGTCTGAGGTGAATCTTCATCCTGCTTTCCAGGTGAAAGTCTGATGGTGTAAGATCAGGACTATATGTAGGATGCTTTAACACAATGACAGTGAGGGCAGAAGTGTGCGGACATGTGGTGTCTTGAAAGAGTAGGACAGCCTTGGATAGGAGTCCTCTGTGTTTAATCCAAGGTTTAGGTTTCAGCTCTTCACTGTAAGGTGCACTGTTGATTGTTGAACCTTTTTCCTGATAATGTTCTAATACTGGGCCTTGAGAATCCCAGAAAACTGTAAGCATCAATTTTCCAGCTGATGGTTTACTGTTGAACTGCGATTGAGGATGTTTCCATTCTGTTTCGTCTCAGGCTTGAAGTGATGAATTAACCTACCACCACCAGTAATGATTCTCTTTAAGAAAGTTTCACCGTCCTTAGAGTACCAGACAAAATGTAGTTTTCTTTAGATATCAAAAAACTTTCTACATAGCGCTCACATTCATCGATGAATAATGGCACCGGGTACCCCCTCAGATCAAAAAAAGAGAATCTTTGCATGCTTCTTTTCTTTTGGGTGTATCACAAGTAGGGCATCCATTTTTGCTCACACTGCAGTTACAGAAAAATTGATGCAACCCATTCACATCAGCACAGCAGTGACTGGCAAGACAGTAGCCTAGAACGCAGAGTGCTGATAAAACGGTCCGACTGACAAATTTTAATTGTACCTTGAGTGCGGATAATTTTTGACTCACCCTCAGGCTGAGATCTGTCCAGCTTAGTGTTTTTGAGCCGTTTTAAACCTTGTGTTTTAATTGTTAAGGGGTTAGCACACTGAGATGCACAAATTTGGACAGCCCAAGTCCTCAAATGAAACCTTGAACAGTTTGCTTCATACTAAAGTCATTTTATTTCCAAAACATCCTCCACATGATTGTTGTTTCATGTTTCATTGTAAACACGCACACATTCATTCATAATCAACTCGTGTTAACACGTCCTCTAATTGTTATGCATGTAATTGCTGAATTAATTTAATTTCCCCTAGACTCTTTGGACACCCTGTGTATTGTTAGCGAGCTGATTAAAAGTCTAACCGGCGGCCTTCAAGATCTCGTCATGACGTCTTCTCAAACCAGGCTGGCTGTTTTTGGTCACTGGGTTTCATGTCAAGGGCTTCCTCTCTGACCAAAGTGCGTGTCTTGGATCCAGAGACATTTTACAGTTTGCCCAGAAGCTCAGTAAAGGAGGAGTGAAGGCAGTCGTGTGTGTGTGTATGAGATCGGCTTGCAGCTATTACTTTGTGATGTTAAAGGTCACCGTATTCGCCTGTAAACACCACAGTTCCTCTTTTCTTTGCTGGCTTTAACGATTAGCTTTCAGGAAGGTGTAGCTGGACGTTTATTCACACGAGGACTTGAACATTTTATGCAGGCTCCTGTGCATGCTGTTGCAGTGTGGATGCTGTGGCCTGCAGGATTGTGTCTTGAATGAAATGTCAAAGTAATTTCGACCAACTTGAATTGTACAGACTTCAGCCTCATCTAAAGCTTCCTCTCCTTCCACTTCCTGCATGATGTGAGCTTCTCAGACGTGTCTCATGTCCTGTTTGAACTCCATCATGAGTCTCAGCCAAATGAGCCGCTAAGTCGATCTCATGCTGCTGCGCCGCTGCATACACTCTCGCACACGCTGTGTGTTGTCTGCACGCTCCATTGTCAGGGCTGCTTCATCTGTCACCTGAGCGCTCACTCTCCCTGAGCATCCTCTCTTTCTCACACACACACACACACACACACACACCTTGACAAAGGATGACAAATGATGGGTTGAGACGATACTAAACAGAGAATCTCCTCGCCATACAAAAAACACGTGTTCTTTAGACCTGAATAGCCTCACATGACCTATGACCTCTACATGTCTTTGTGTGATTCACATATGAGGATCATTAGGTATAATTCTTTTGTGTAATGTGTTCTTGTTTGAGGAAATTGATTCAGTTCGTAGTTATCAGGTGCTAGTAAAGAGAACCAGAGAGGAGAAATTGCAACGTGCACAACAGGAGAGTCCAGAGTCTTAGAATGTTATACTCGTTTTCAGGAAAAATGCAATGTCAAAATAAAACTGATGATCAAATATATAGTTTAAAAAGCATTGCGATTATTTTTGACATTGTTTGTGCATAAACGGATACTTAAATTATTGACAGACTTTGTAAATTACTGATTATATTTGTTACCTGTAATAAATGACAAATTTACGATTAAATAATTGCACGGGTCCATCTTTTGGTTTTTATGCAGTTAACTATGCAGCACTGCTATATCTTATCTATCCATTTATCTATATAACTATCTCTCTGTCTGGTAAAAAAAAAAGGTGTAATAATTATACCTGGATCACATAATTTCACCATCGTGCTTGAGATCACGTCTCCCAAAGACTTGATTTACCAGGTGTCCCAAAGGCCTCTGTCCATATGGACACTACTAAAATCCTTTTTTTTTTTTTTTTTTTTTTTGGTCTGTCAAATGTATGTTGATTTACAAAAAAAAATCTTTATAAACACACATCGTCGTCTCTCCCGCTTATGATAACCTCGTGTTAACACATCTGGTCTGCTTCTCATTAAACTCTCGAAAGCGCTCCTTTAAACGATCTTTGTGCTACAAATGCCATGAGCCATGACTGCGATTCCAGTGTGTTCGGCTTTTCTCTGGGATATCCTTAAAGGCTAGCTCAGTATAGTTTGTCATATTTTGTATGTAAATTTTATCCTTATGTCTTATTTCAGTTGATTTTTGAGAAGTGAAAGGTGCATGTAAAGGTTTGCATGACTAACACAGATTAGTTAATAAGTTAATCAGCTTGCAGTATTTGGGGAAGTGATGATGAGATCCAAAACTAGTAAGCATGTTTGTTTCATGTCCTGAACTACAATGAACCTTTTGAGATTATAGTACAATAGTGTGGGATGTTGTTACGTTACGTGCAGTATCACTGATGACAATTTTAAATTAAAGCAGTCGATAGGGTTATAACAGGGAGCAACGTCATTTTGTCTAGTAAGCGAACCAACAGTTTTGAAATCAATTAAAAAAAATAATTATGGGTGCAAATTGATCAACGTGTAATAATTCAGTAGGCTTTGGATGCTGTAACCTCTCACAGCCGGAGGTCTAGAGAGTGCTGATTGGCCGAGCTCTCTCAGAGGGGAGGGATGAGAGGTACTTAGTGCTCCCACATTAATCACGGCTCTACAGGCCATCAGGGGCGTCTGTGAGCTCACGCAAGCGGAAGGAGCGTTTAGCGCTTTCCTCAGTGTGTGTTATTCCGCCCCTAACGGTGCGTGAGCGAGCAGTTCGAAAAGATGCGGTCAGATGGTGTCACGTGGTTCGGAGGAAACGCGTGATAGTCTTCGACCCTCCCGCTGAGTGGTAGTGGTAGCCTTAATGTGGGAACCCCCTAGTTACGGGGAGGAATTGGACACGACTAAATTGGGGGGGGGGGACAAAGGCTTTGTTTTTCCTGTTTTGCAAGAACGAAAAGCTTTCCGTGTTAACTTTTGAAGGCCCTTTAGGTTTAATAGACATGTATGAAATTATACCAATATTCGACATGGGTTTGTGGCAGTGTAGCTGCAGACGACTAACAAAGCTGTCCAGCCGTGTCCGGGTGTGTGCCAAAAGTCAGGGGTTCTAGTTGTTCATGTGTTGAATGATGATAATCCTACTGGAGACCAAACGTTTATAACTGTGTTATTGATACTACTGTATATTTTCTCCATGCGATTCCAAGGATGGCTGAGCTCCGGCGGATGGAAAGGATCAAACCTTGAAACGAGGTCGGATCCTGTGTGCCGTGATCATGTCTGGGGTGACCATTATTGATTTTTCCTGACAGTCTGGCGGTGTTGGCTTGGGAGACATTTTTCTTCCAAATGAGATTTCTGCAGCCGTAATGACTGAGTTTAGATCCGCAGCGCTGTCGCTTCTCAGGATCGGTCACTCGTGAAGAACAAAAGACGTTAACTGTAGTTTTCTTCTGTATAAAGGGTAGGGGTGGCGGCGGTGTTAACTGGGTGGCCAAAAGTATTGGGACAAACGCAGACTTTATTCTTTTACAAAATTTAAAATGTGATCAAAACATTAATTTATTTGGTAATCACTGTTTAGTATGAAGTCTAAAGTGGAGTGTAGAGTTAAAAACAATAAAAAAGACATTTGTAGTATTCTGGTGTCACTTGCTCAATCTATGTCAGCTTGACTGCTGCCTGAAGATCCTGTACAGAACACGGTTTCTCGGCTGCTACTGCCCCTGACTGCTGCAGCTTGATATAGATAGATGGATAGCTATTTATTTAGTAAAACGCCTAACCCAGGACATCACTGTGTACATGCAGCATGCTTTGAGGGACGGGTGTGTTTTCATTTAAAACCAAATACGAGTTAAATGTGAGCACTGTCAGGATGTACTAAAAAAAACTGTACTCTTTTTCTAAAACAGTAATTTTATGGATAGCTTTGAATTTATTAAGGAAGATAAATTCTGTTTATAAATAATTATTTCATTCATTATGTATTTCCTGACTTCGCAACTACTAGTTTATGACTTTTATAACACCAGGAACACTTCTTGTCCACTTTTACAAAGATGAGCCAGACACCTGAGTGCCTTAGTAAAAATCAACTGTTTTCACCATCCGCGCGTGAAGATGATGTTACTCAGACAGACTCCGTAATCTTTTCCTCTATATTCTTTACGACTTCTCAATACGCTGTAGTGCTAAAACGCTTCGGTGTGTGTCTCGTGGCGCACGTTCTCTGTACTCAGCCCTGCTTTGGAGTGATCCAGATCAATAGGCAAATAATCCTGTTAACGAATACCATTAATCTATTCTCGTTTGGACTGATGTGGAAAAGCAGACAGCCTGTATGCCTGAATAGTGAGATGGCTACAAACACATTTAGTCACTTCTGCACAACAAGAATATTGTTGTTGGCCTGACACAGCTGCTATTAAGAAAAGTACTGTACTCAAAATGCTGCTTTCATATACTTTTTCCCCTCCTCATATTTCCTCTCATTTTCCTGCAGATTACGTGTACTTCGAGAACTCGTCCAGTAATCCCTACCTGATCCGTCGAATAGAAGAGCTCAACAAGGTGAGCGGAATCTGATTTCTCTCATCATTTGTGTGAGGATCCTGCTGTACGCAGCTCTTGTAGTATAATAATATAAAGAATGTTATGAACCCGACGCACAGCACATGGATTGAAGTGCAGTTATATCTGAGCCTTCCAGAATTATTAACACCTTTTCTTGAACACTTTCATATTTTGAGCTCAGACCTGCAGGGATGTTTCGTGTTATTAAATGTTTCTGGTGACTCAGAGCAACGAAAAAATCATTTAGTTTTATATATAATGGCTAAGATTTTTACATTAGGTAATCTTGGAAATTTCTTATTCTATTTCTATTACAATGAAATCACTTTCATTGTTTCAATAAAAAATAATGTAATTTATGTAAAAAAATTATTTTTACAAAGTCGACTGTTCACCTTTTTATTAAATAATCCTGCTATTTGTATAACGTGTGAGAGAACAATAAGGACATTCAGTTAGGGCTGGAGCCCATGTGATGTATGAGTGGTAGGATTCGTCTAACCTTTTGTCTCTTGATTATTTTCTTGCAGACGGCCAATGGGAACGTGGAGGCCAAGGTCGTGTGTCTCTTCAGGAGGAGGGACATATCTAGCAATCTCAACACACTGGCAGACAGCAATGCTAGTACGTTATCATTCCATCCACTCCAAGTTTTTTGGTCAAAAAAAGCCTCGTGAATATTTTCTATGTTGCTTCAATCAGCTAGACACAGTTAGAAAGTTCTTATAATCTCATACTTAAATCATGCTGAAGCTCTAGTGTTTATAAAGCTCCTTTACCCCACTCCCCCATTCATAGGCCACAGTATAATAATATATAATACCTACAATCTAGTTGATCCTCACTTTTGGCCCAAGCTTTAGACCACCTTTTTAAACTGCCTTAATGTGTGTCCTGTTCTTTTAGTTTCCCGGTAATTCCTCAGTTTTTCTGTGATATCTGCTCTGCTCTGGTCTGACTCGTGTTCACCCACAATACCTTCCCAGTCAGTTGCTGTTAAATTGCCACACAAAAGCGCATGCATGAAAAGGGGTTTAACTGTAACAGTCTAACTACTGACACTGTGTTGGCACCGCTGTTACCTCCCTTGGCAGCTGTTTTACACTGTGCAGAATGAGAGCCTTGTGTTTGAACTCAGCAGTGGAATGTGCTCCGTATTTGTCGTTAGCATTTTTTATTTATTTTATTTTTTTGGAGCTATTAAAGAAATAACGAGAGAGATTTCAATTCAATTGATTGACTCCACGGTCGATTTGATGAATAAGTATTCGTTATTCTACACGCTCTTCCTGGGCAAGTGATAGGATGTTGCTCAGTATAACTGCCGTGTGCTTAGATCGGGTCTTGTCGCTTGGATTCAAGTGTTTGAGCGATAGGAAGCTGTTGGGTCGATTGTACATATATGATTAGGCCATAGTTTGGATAGATAAAATTGACACTGTTGTTTTCAAAACAATAATTATATTCAAGTCCTATAAAACAAAATTTCAGTTATGGTTTCCATGGGATTGTGTGCATATCTAAGTGTAAAGCCATGCACACATCTGTGTGTATGTGTATATATATATATATATATATATATATTATAATTTTTTTTTTGTTAACGATTAAAAATAATACACACACACATATATATATATATATATATATATATATATATATATATATATAGTGTGTATTATTTTTAACCATTAAAAAAAAATATATATATATAGAAAATCTATATATATACACACACACACACACGTACGTGTGTGTGTATATATAGATAGATAGATAGATAGATAGATGTATGTAGATTTTCTATATATATATATATCTATAGATATATAGATTTTTTTTTTTTTTTAATGGCTAAAAATAATACACACTTGTGTATTTTTAACCATTAAAAAAATCTGCATTGCAATACAGATCCATGCAACTATTGAATCGGCTGCAATTTATTACAGATTTTGTACATATAAACAGGAATTCCCATGGAGTTTGTCAATGTTTTTATTCAACTAAATATTGACAATCATCCTCTTAAGCCCTATTCGGACGGGACTAGTTTTCCAAACGACATTTGAGTTAGAATTTTTTTTTATGTACGCATTCGAACGGGACTAACATCTCCATGTTTATTACGGAGGTAGGAGTGTCTGTGTTTTACATGTGGGCGTTGCACAAGACCACATGTCCACATCTACATCCATTATTGGTGCGCAAACTTGAATACCGGTGCGCTACAGATAGTACTGTATAGGGGTGGGCGATATACCGGTGTACACGGTTAACCGGTAGAAATTTGTCAACCGATAGAGATTTTGGTCTATCGTCTTAATCGCGGTTGAGATCACGTGACGTTGCACGTTACGTAACCACGCAATACACATTCACTTCTATGGGAAGCCAAACGCATCTAAAGTGGGACGAAACCGTGGCACCCGATTGCGGCGGCAGAACACATATTCAGACCTGATGGATCGTGCAGCGCCGACCAACTTGAGCAGTGCTGCTCGAATCACAAACCTGCGCGACGCTGATAGAAATAGACCGCGCCGACCATCAAAATACATTTTACTCCGCTGGGATGCGCACGTACAAACCAGGCATGGCAAGGCGGAAACAATATTAAACTGTCCTGACATTTTAAATAAATGGTTTTTAAATAAAACAGGTTTGCGATTTGAGATATTTGGTTCAATCAGGTGTAAAAACAACAAAAACGAGAGCGCACACAAAATCCTTATCAACTGTTTATTCTCCTTTATTCACAAAAACAAACTGAAACTCCAACACACGCGACACTCTAGAGCAGGAAGTGCGCATGCGCCTTTTGCCTTTCTACGGCAAGCTCCGAGGGGATAAAAACCTCACAAACACACATGCACCTCATGAGCGCCTGTGCATCTAACATTAGCACAATATAACAAAATCAAATTAAGTTTGTTACAATTCCAATCGAAAGTAAAAAAAAAAAATGCGGCAAACCTCAGCAATTCCCAGTTTAAATAAAATTACATTATGTAAAATAGTTTTTTGTTTTTGAATTTTTATTTATGCATTTTCAGATACAAATTGCTACATTGTGATGTATATCATTATCGAGGTAGAAAATTGCTTCTACCGTGATAGAAGATTTTGGTTATATAGCCCACCCCTAGTGTGAGAGAGAGACAGACATGGCAGATTCAGACGGAATTAAAATCACAAAGTACGTCTGTGAAACAGAAAATTCTCTAACGACCCCCTGTAAAATTATTCCTGTCCGACTTGGGCTTTAACACCCATTGGTGCATTACACCCATGCTTATTTACTACAGGATGGAGCAGTGAGGGTAAACGCTTTGTCGCTGCCGTCTGTTCCAGGCATTCCTGTGTAGATCCACTACGTTGTCTAACTAAACGCTTTGTGGTCACCGCTCACCTAATAGCACCAGCTTATTCTTGTAAACGGTTTAAAGGCCCCTACCTGCACTTGTGATTAACACCCTTCTCAGTAGCCGAGTTGCCAGCTCAACCCCCACTTCAAACTTGCGTAACAATACTAGTTTTAAGCTATTTTATTTATTTATTTTTTTTTTTACTCGACCGGTACTATGCTTCAACTATGCTTCGACTGGCTGATTTGCATCATCTGGCTGCCGGGAATATTTCATGTACTTTACTGGTGCCAAAAAACAGAAACAGGGAAGTAATGCTGCAATCAACTTTTGATCTCTGAGCCTTTGAGATGTGAAGTGGGGGGGGGGGGGTCGACGACCTGAGTGCAGCTCAAAATTGATGTACGTGTTAAACCTCCTCAGACCTGTTTTTAGTGAATTGGTAATACCAAGTGTGAACTTCTCCTCTTCTTCTTAAAACCCTGACCCTGTACCCCAGACACCTCCCTCCCCACACACACCCAACCCCCCAAAGCATGCTCACTCACTCATGCGCACTGTCTGGGGTTTTTTTTTTTTTTTTTTTGAGTGTGTCCTCCCTTGGCCTTGAGCCCACAGTCCCGGTGCTGCACACACGGAACAAAAGAGCCTTCATGGCATTGCAAGGCCCTGGTATAGAATGGGTTAACGTCGGCTCTTTTGGGTCTTTGTCCTGTCTGTGAGTGACTAGTGGGTCCTACGTCTGACCACTGAGCTTACTCTTCCTTTATTTAATTCCATGTATATATTATCTTGTACATCTTATTTTTATTTATATATTTATTCACACACAAGTGTGCATGCGCGTGCATGTATGTATGTGTGCGTGTTTGTGTGTCTTAGTGGGGGATGGGCACCTCAGGTTCGATGCACAGGGTTTCCCAGGAAAATTGGCAGGGTCTCGCTGGCCGAGGGGGTGGGGACACTGGAGTGGCAGGAGGCCTTAATAGAAAGGGGTGTGGTCTGATGTCCCACCCATTCACTGACAGGGTTTCCTCGGGCTCGGTGCAGGGGCGGAGTCCAGTCACATCCTCTGATTCAGTCCTGACAGGTCTCACCTCACTCGAGCACCGGCTTAGTTAATGAGAAATCTTGTGGCTTCTGTGAACCAGCAAATAAATCTTATCGAGTCGAACTACTCAAAACTGTTCATGGAATTTTTGCCCCTGCTTTGCATCAGTTTCAATCAAGACCTGTGTGAGGTTGTAACAGGAAGTCATCATGGCCCGTTTGAATACACACACACATTATTGATGTTTATTTATTGTGTACGTTTCATATTTTATTTGTATTTGGCCTCCAATATTTAATATCCTTATATGGAAATGAAAAACTCAATTAATTTTACAAGTGGACATGATCAGTAACACAACTTGGTTATTCTGATGTTTCTAGGAGACTTTGAGGAAGAGTCCAAGCAGCCACCAGTCACTGAACAACAGAAACACCAGCTCAAACACAGAGAACTCTTCCTGTCCCGACAGTTTGAGTCTCTTCCTGCCACCCACATACGGTGAACATTTTTTTTCTTCTTACAAATGCAAGAAACTTTTTTTTTTTTTTTAAATGCCATGTTTTCTGTTCTTTCTTATAACCGTTTACTTGCATAAGATCCCTGTTGGACAACGTTAGCAGTTTTTTTTTTCCCAGTAATATAACAATGAGCGGGGCGTGCAGCGAAGATGCAGTCTTCTGTCACTTATTATACATGTCCCTTCTTTTTGCTGCTGCAGTCTTATCTCTTCTTACTTGTCAGATTATAATTTTTAAAGCTTTTTTTTTTTTTCTTACTTCTTTTATTGTTTCCCCACAGAGGGAAATGTAACGTCACACTCCTGAATGAGACTGATGTTCTAACAGGCTACCTAGAGAGAGAGGTAGGATATCTTGTTAATTTTAAACAAAACGATAGCAGAGTAAATTAAGAACAGCATGGGAATCTTGCAGACATTTTGACTAGCATTGTGCAATGATTGAGTGTTTATTTATTGGATCGGATTGTGGTTTCTGCAGGACTGTTTCTTCTATTCGTTGGTGTTTGACCCGGTACAGAAAACCCTCCTCGCCGACCAGGGTGAGATTAGGGTGGGCTCCAAATATCAGGCTGAGATTCCGGACAAATTGGCAGAAGGTGAGGAGTTAAGTTCTGTCTAATTAATTGACGCAGCTCGTTTTTTGTAGCCGTTCCTACCCTGACACAAACTCATTGTCCCATTAAAGCGGACTTGGACAATCGAGTACAAGAGAAACTGGAGACAAAGGTCTGGGATCCAGATAACCAGCTGAAGGACTCTCAGATAGATCAGTTCCTGGTGGTGGCACGGTGAGTCAGCGCATTTTCACACGCACTTGCCGCTGTTATAGCAAGAGCACAGCAGGTCCTCAATCTAGTTCCATTTTATTATTAACATATGAAAGTAGTTCGAGTTAATGTAGCAGTAAGAAGAACATTGAGATGTAACCTGTTTTTTTTTTTTTTTTTTTTTTTTTTTCCCCATTCCAGTGCAAGATTGGAATGACATTTTCAGTGCAGTGAATACTTGAGGTTGTCTGTGTAGGTAAATTAGTAGCTGGATGTGGGTGGTGTTACGTGTCCATGGGTTGAGAACGCTTAAATCATTGTCTTTTGCATATTAATATTGTGCTGCTCTTTTTCGATTACAATCAAACATTTTTTAGGTTTGTTTTATCATTCATTAATTTTGAAAGTGATGTGTACCAGGCGACACAGTAGTGTAGTGGGTAAGCACTCTGCCCTCGCACCTCCAGGGTTCGATTCCCAGCTCAGAGTTTGCATGTTTTCCGCCATGCTTGGTTGGTTTTCTCCCACAGGCCAAAGACATGCTTACTGACGTCCCCAAATTGCCCATAGTGTGTGATTGGTTTTGTGTGTGTGTGTGTGCGCCCTGTGATTTACTGGCGTATCCAGCCTAGAGCCTCAATTTCCCTTCGGTTAGTCTCCATGCTTCCCTGTATGTGATAACCGGTATGAAAGATGAATAAATTGATGCATGGTGCGCACCAGGATAGTATATTCACCTTGTAACGAGAAAAAGGTTGTGAATTATATGACACGGTATTGTTCAACTGACAACATTTCTGACATTCCTGACAATATTCATATAAGATGATTGTTCACACTTTGCAGGGCTGTGGGGACTTTTGCCCGTGCCTTAGACTGCAGCAGCTCCATTCGCCAGCCAAGTCTGCACATGAGTGCAGCAGCAGCATCCAGAGACATCACTCTGGTGAGAGGGTGTGCATGCGTGCTGTAGACACACGTCCACCATACAGTTTTATTTTAGTCTTATGTGTACTTCTTGTTCACTCAGCACGCAATTTTTTTCACTTCCCAGTTCCATGCCATGGACACGCTGCAGAAGAACGGTTATGACTTGGCCAAGGCCATGGCTACACTGGTGCCCCAGGGTGGCCCCGTGCTCTGCCGCGACGAGATGGAAGAGTGGAGCGCCTCGGAAGCCATGCTGTTTGAGGAAGCACTGGAGAAATATGGCAAGGACTTCAATGACATTCGCCAGGACTTTGTAAGCTGACAAGCTCCTCCTTGTTTGCCTCACTCATCTGCACACATGCTGTGAATGTGTGTTGTTAAGTCTGAAGTTGACGCTGTGTTTGAATGATTTTATATCGTTGCCCGTTTATTCTTTGGTTTTGTTTTCCTAGTTGCCCTGGAAGTCTTTAGCCAGCGTTGTTCAATTCTATTACATGTGGAAAACCACAGACCGTTATATTCAGCAGGTGAGCATTTATCATTGTGTGCTTTTATAATTTTTTTTTGTTTTTTCCCCCATCTCTTATTTATTCTGTCCTGCTTTATATTACTGAAGTCATTATCGTATATTATGTATCAGCACGCTTGGATTTTTGTTCTTTAATTTCAGAAAAGACTGAAAGCAGCAGAAGCAGACAGTAAACTGAAACAGGTTTACATCCCCACCTAGTGAGTATTTACTGAAATAACATTTTTTTTTTTTTTTTTTCAAATGTGACTGCTCAGGTTTTGTAGGTAATAGTTGCAACACTTCAGTCATGTCTGTTTAAAATTAGACAGCACGTGTTTCACACTCAAAAATGTATTTAAATATGCTCTTTATTTAAAAATTTAATTGGGATTTTGTCATCACCAGCACCAAGCCCAACCCTAACCAGATTATGGCTCCTGGGAACAAACCAGGCATGAATGGAGCTGCAGGCTTTCAAAAAGGCCTGTGCTGTGAGAGTTGCCATAGTGAGTACCAAAGTTTGCAGTCACCCATGCTCTATTTTATTTTCACCAATAAATAGTAAATAATTTTGAATATATGATCAGAGTTTTTAAATAGCAATAAAGAACCATCATGATACTGATATTTTGGCTTATTACATGCCATCTAGTGTATGTCACTTATGTACATAGAGTTGAATATGTTAAACTTTGCCACTTGCATTGCCGCTGGTTCTGCATGTATATGCAAACTTGTCAAGTATAAACCTGCTTGTACGAGTATTACTTTCAGGTCAGAAATTTAAGACTGTGCTTTTTTAATTTCATAAAGTTTAGTGCCTAGGTTTTATTATTATCCATACATGCATTTTAAAGTTGACATTTCCCCTTGTCTGTTGCAGCTGCTCAGTCACCTCAGTGGTATGCTTGGGGTCCTCCTAACATGCAGTGTCGACTCTGTGCCTCCTGTTGGATTTACTGGAAGAAATATGGTGGGCTGAAGACACCCACTCAGCTAGAGGGCGCTACAAGAGCTGGCTCGGTATGCAGTGGTCTACCAATATTACTGCAACTCTATGCACAATCCAATGTTAAACCTTTCCCCAACTAACACTTTTCCTTCTGTGATAGGATGCACCCTCACGTAGTCACATGACTCGTCAGGAAGTGCAGGGCATGTCCCCGTTCACCAATAGTGCTGGTAGAGCCAAGCTTTTGGCCAAAAATCGGCAGACGTTTATTCTGCAGACCACCAAGCTGACCCGTATCGCCCGTCGGGTGTGCCAGGACATCCTGCAGTCACGTCGCGCTGCCCGTCGCCCTTATGCATCGATCAATGCCAATGCTGTCAAAGCAGAGTGTAAGTGTATTGCACTGTAGTAAAATGACTTTTATATAACTTGCAGTGCAAAATTTCAGCATTCACGTTGGCAGTACTGATGTTAACTGCACACTATTGTTAACTTCTGCCTTTAGGTATGATCAGACTCCCTAAAGTGGCAAAAAGTGCTATAAAGAACCGCCCTGTTCCACGACCATCCCTTGTTAACATAGTCAAAGAACTGGGTGAGTTTTTTTTGCATTGATATTGATATAAACCAGACATCACTGGTATAGTGTGATTGATTTACTAACGACCTACGTGTTTCTGGTCTTCAGCTGTCCAGGCTCCCCTTAAACTCAAAGCTCCTAGAGGCGCTCCAACCCCAATCAACCGTAATCAGGCCAACCAACCCCGCAGTGCAACTGCCCTGCTGGGCAAAAGACCCTTCGATAGTGTAAGCTCTCACTTTCTCTCTCTCTCTCTTCCTCCCCCCATTCCTCTCTGTGTCTCTGTTTGTCTTATGTCTTTCACGTACTGCCCCGCTTGGCCTATGACCATGCTCACCCTCTTTCTCTGCAGGGGGGAGGACACTCATTCTCTACTAATGGGAGACCCTTTGTGAGCGGCATGAGGACGACTGCCCAGTCAGTCATAAAGCGCCAGAGAGTTAGTCAGGCAGATGCCCCAAATCCTGTCGTCTTTGTGGCTACTAAAGAAACCAGGTGTGTTTATGCAATTAAAAAAAACACACTCTTAGGTCATGTCCACACGTATCTGCGGTTTTGGCCTTTCGTCCACATTAAAACGCCATTTTGGTCGTTGAAAATTGAGCTTTTGGAACACTCCATCCAAAGTGAAGATTTAAAAAAAAAAAACGATTTTAGTGGTGTTGTGTGGACAGGGAAAACATCACCTTGAGTGCTAGTCTCATTGATTTAAAGACAGCTTTGTTTATGAGGATATTTGTGCAATACTGGACTCGCGTACAGTAAACTGGTGACTGTGTTAACTTCCGTACACACGCACATTATGTTAACGAACAATACGTTTGTCTAGGCTACGTTTGATTAGGGAGGCTCCTAAAAGCAATTATCAGGGCGTTTTGCATTTTCATGTGGACAAATTATTATTATTTTTTTTACGTAGGCCGTGTGGACAGAATTATTTAAAAAAACGAGGTAGAAAAATCTGTTTTTAAAAATACCTGGCTACATGTGGACATGGCCTTAGGAAACTACGTCCATTTCAACTTTCTACTCAGTTTTTTGTTGTTGTTGTTTTAACATAACATTCATGTATACTGTATGTGTTTGTTTCAGGACCCTGAGGAAACACCTTTCTCAGGCTGAGATGAGACGAGCAGCTAGGAAACCCAACATCCCTGTCAGAGTGAAAATTCCTTTGCCACCACGGCCAATTCCTGTCCCTGTGCTGCCCTCTAGCACCAGCGAGCCAATTGTACTGGAGGACTAATGACATTTCTTTTAGGCTGCATCACCTCACATCTCTTAATCTTTGTCCTGCTTTCTTTTCTCTTCTTTATTCCCCACAAAAAAAATTAATAAATCTGTGCGCCGTCTTCCCCTCCCATTCATTATTACTTAATTTTTTCGCTATCTATTTTTTGTCATCATTTCTTGTTAATTTTTCCATGTGGTCATTCAATCCTGTGAGCTTTATAAGGAAACGTGCCCACAGATGAGCTTATGCCCCACATAATTACCCAGCAGCACACATCAGGCTTTCATCATGGACTTTTGTAGTGTTTTATTTCTGTAGTATAGTTTACCATCCTCCCCCTCTTCCTTTTTTTTTTTTTTTTTTTTAAAATGCCGAATATTTTTAACTGTGTAATTTAAATCTGATGATGCGCAACATAAAATGATGGTGATAAAGCACACTTTATTTTTGTCCTCCAGGTTTGTCTTTATTTGTGTAAATATTAACATTTTTCAGGAGTGATATCTTTAATGCTGGTGTGGTAAGGGGTGGGTTTTTTTGGGGTGGGGGAGATTGGGTCTGGCATGTCTCTTATACATTCTTTCTTTTGTTTAAACAAATTCAGTATGTAAGTGCTCCTTTTCTTCACAATTTAGTCAATCTAATGGTTGGAAACCTGTAGTGTTTCTTTTGGTAGCTTTGTTAAATTTACCCTCAATCTGAAGAGCTCAACTAGACCACAGGGCGCAGGACGGCATCAATGGGTCGGCTCAATGACACATGACGTGGATCGGTGGATTGAAGTTCAGGGCAACTTTTATTTATGGCCCCATTCTCCTTTTTTGTGTTTTCTTGTTCAATATGTGATTTCTCATTGAATGCTGATGTTGAAGGCACCTATTTGAAATGTTTTCTAAGTGCAAACGGTGATGGAATGTTGATGGCTCCTTATCAGTGTAAATCAAGGTAAAAGGTGTGTTAGAATGAAGTGGTGGGAGGGAGCAGGGTAGGCTGAGGTTGGTCAGAGAAAATCCTGTGGCAGCTTCTGGTTCTTCGGGGGGGTTTTTCCTTTAAAGTTTCTTATTAGTAAATGCTTGGTCTTGCAATCAGTTCAGCCTCTGCCTCTTTTTTTTTTTTTTTTTTTTTTGTTTAATTTCTTTCCCTTTGTACATATTTAATAAACAAAGCCATAGAGTTTTAAATTTCCAGTTATGTGTTTGCCAAGAGGGTCAGGACCTAATGTAATCCAGTGACTGACAGACAAAATGGCACTGCCTGTAAGGTAATGTAGTGGATAGATGATGTAGTTAGAAAAGCAAGAGAGAAAGAAAGGACAATTTTCTTTGTCTATGATGTAAGATTGGAAAATAGGTTGTAGAATGCTTTGATATTGAATCATGTCCTCATTTATGATTTCATTTGTGACTTTTTTTTTTTTTTTTTTTTCATTCGCTGAGTGATTGACCTCAAACAAAATATTCCCTTGTACATTGTTTTTTTTTCTATTCTTTTTCTCCCTAGTGTTGGGGTTTTTGTAAGGTTTCTTAAACTGAGCGTGCACTGCACATTAAAATTAAAAATAAATGTTCACCTGTCCACCGAAATGAGTCACCAGCTTTATATACAGGAGACTCGTTGTGTCCCAACCCACATATTATTGCACTAAATAAGTCTCCGGTGCCACTATGGCATCATGTGTATGGTTGTATGTGATTTGGGACAAAGACAAGGCCCAATTTAATAATCAATATTTTATTCCAATGTGTCTGTATACTTTAATACATCTTAATTTTATTTCATTTTTTTCTTTTGTGGTCATGCTACGGCCTTTTCTAATATGTTTATGTACCAGCCACTATAATTTACGTTTGGAGACGCACATTACACATCTGAGCAGTTGAGGGTTACGGGCATTGCTTCCGAACTGTAGTCCAATACCTTAACCACGGAGCTACCCCAGACCCCCAATTTATTAATATAATTTATATTTTATGTAATAAAATTTTAAATATATTTTTACAATAATTTAGCACTTAGTCTAATGTTAATTAAAATTAGTAATGGTTATGACTTGTTAAAAGAAGAAAAATCAATGATCTATTTATAGAATTCTTTATTTATAAAGGTCTCATTTGCATTGAGGTCATGAACAGTATATATGTAAACATACATACAGAACATACAGAATCAGGCAAAATTGAAAAAATATATATACACATTTCAGGAAAAGAAAAACTTTTTATATGGAATGTATTATATATATGTGTGTGATATTAATATAATTTACATAATACTATTTCTTTTTCTGACGTTTGTACATAGGCCTATATATTTTTTGTATACACTCTTATACAGTGTATGGACCTTTTTATCCTCATATCTTAAACTGGGTTCGCGTTTGGTATTTTCAATCGTTCAAAATAATATATATAAATTTTTTATTTTTTTTACTTAACATAAATCCGGATTTCTCCTAATCTGGGTGTGTATGAGCAGTTCACGTGATCACCTGAGACGGCTTTGACCCTCTTCACAGCTCCTCATTCAATTAACGAAGGTGTGACGCGGTGATTTCCACAGGACAGCTCGGTGTCAGTCGGCTATTGGGCTACTGGAAGAATGTTTATTGCGCCGACCGAAGCTGCTGGTGTGAACAAATTCAATCATACTTTAAATCCTGCAGGGAGGAAAAAAACAAGAGCGGCGTTTATTAGCGCAAATTAAATTGCCGGCCCGCCTCGCGCTCTGATTGGTCCGTTCGAACGCAACGGTGACGTTTCCGCGTCTCAGCTGAAGCCAGTTTAAAGGGAAGGCGGGAAATCAGAGTCGCTTTATAATAACCGAGAGACGCAGCATTCAGTACGTGTGACTTCCCTTGGTTTAAGGTGCAAGCCTCGTCTTTCCCTTCTTTATTTATGTAAGCTGTAATCGGTTTGGGTTTTTATTTAAAACACCCAGGAGGCGCCTTGTTTTCTTTTAAACGGGAACAGAAACGCATTGTGAGGACGCTGTTGTATATCTTTGGAAAACTCCATAACGCACAATGATGTTCGAGGTAGGCTTGTTTCATTTCTTTTACCTCTTTTCTGTGCGACATTATACCTGTTTTAGTAAGTTAAGAAAAAGAAATGTGATCCCTCTTGTTCAATGACTTGATAGGCCTAGAAATTGAAACTTTAAATATAATGTATTTGTGATATCTTGCTGCATTAAGGTACTTAAAATGGTGTATTCTGATGGGTGGAAAGAACAAACTGTAGGCTTTAGTTTCCTTGTGAAAGGGTTGTCCTACTTTAACTTTTTTTAATGAATAAATAGGATTCCTTGTTTTGATATTGGTCACTACATTCACTGTTCCAGATATGATGGATTTTTGAATATAAAACCTAGATTTAATTTTTTTTTCTCTCTTCTACAGACCAGTCAAGATGACTTGCTGCTGTTTCCTTCAGAGGGCTGTGATGAAGCATTTCTTCCATCAGAGAGCTTGGCTAGTGGGGGTCAGTCCTTGGCTGAGGCCTTGCTTCCTTTGGTTGAGTCTCCCTCTCCTCCACTTAACCCCTGGCTCTGCTCCACACGCTACAAGACTGAGCTGTGCAGCCGCTATGCTGAGAGTGGTACTTGCAAGTATGCAGAGCGGTGCCAATTTGCTCATGGCCTTCACGACCTCCATGTGCCCTCTCGCCATCCCAAGTACAAGACGGAGTTGTGCCGATCCTTCCACGCAGCAGGCTACTGCATGTATGGAAGCCGTTGTCTCTTCGTGCACAGCCTGAAGGAGCAAAGGCCGATTCGTCACAGGCGTCGCAATGTGCCCTGCCGCACGTACCGTGCCTTTGGTGTTTGCCCCTTTGGCACACGGTGCCACTTCCTGCATGTTGAAGGTGGCTCGGAGTCCGATTGTGCTGAGAAGACCTGGTGCCCACCTTCCCGTTCCAGTGAGTGGAAACCTCGTGGTGCCCTCTGCCGTACCTTCAGTGCTTTCGGCTTCTGCCTGTATGGCACTCGCTGCCGATTCCAGCATGGGCTCCCCAATACAGTAAAGGGCCTTGATTTGAACCAGGCACCTTGGTCACCACAAGTGCTTGGAAGGGCGTTGTCTCCTGCCTCAGATATGCAGTCTTTCTCTCCGCCATCTTCAGCCAGCTTATCACCCCAGTCATTGTTGGATTCACCTGCTTTCCCTGATTCTGATCCAGTCACACCCCTGTCTGCCGAAGTGGTGGCCAACAACGCTTTTACCTTCAGCAGCCAGCACCTGAATGACTTGCTGCTGCCTTTGGCCTTCAGGCTCCAACAACTGGAGCAAGCTTCTAATGTAAAGGCTGGCATGCTGGACCAACCACTACTGCCATAATGTTTCGTGTCTATTTTTGTAAATATCTGTCTTGGAAATTTTTTTTTTTTTTTTTTGCATGTTTTGTAAATTAATTCCCTATGTTTTGAGACGTTGGTCTTCCTTTTTTATTTTGTGTGGATGGGATTAGATGGTTTTTAATGCTACTTTGCTTGTAAAGTCTGTCCTGAATTGTGGCAAGTCTGGTAATGAATTAGACTACTGTAAATTGTATTTTAACCCATTGTTTGTATATTGAAGCCACTTGGACATGGTGTGAATGTCTGTATTTATGGATTTTTAATTTAAACTGACACTTAAGTTATTTTCCTGATAGGCACTGTGTGCATCACTTGATCTTAATAAAACCACTAACCTTGGTTAGTGTTCAGTGAATCCTGTGTTTGTGTTCAGTACATGTGATCCTGGGCCAACTTAAAAAAAAAATAATAAAAAAAAAACTTTACATATTTACAATCCTACGAGGAGAAACTACCATACTGTACATTTTGAGTGATTCTCAAGACAACTGAAGAAACGTCATTTATTAGCTGGAGTATTGAACAGCTTCAAGACCACAGTAAAAAGCTTGGGCATGCTTATTGCGCATGCGCAGACTTTCAACCAATCACGTCCGGCGTTAATGATTAAATATGGCGCCCATCAAGCGCTTGAGCTCTATGGATTAGATTAACTTGTCAACTGTATCCAATGTTGGTGAGTTTATATGGGCCCTGATTAATTAAGAAGGGTGGAAAGTTCTGATTAACATGGCTTGTGAAAAGCAGTAAATTTGTCCTGGGTTTTTTCTTTTTGCTTCATTTGAGCTACGTAAAGCGGTTCATTTCATTAGCTAGGTAGCTAACAACAATCACCGCTATGTGATGTGATGTGATGCTCCACATCGGCACCTTATTAAAGCTGAACGTGTTCGCATTTGCACGCTGATCGCGAAGATGGCTGAGGCAAGAGAAGAGCGTCGTTTCGCCGAGGTATCGCGAGACTCCATCAAACTGATGGCGGAGAGCTCCGGGGTTGAGCTGCCGGATGATTTAGCATCGATGCTCGCTGAAGACGTGTGTTACCGCCTCAGAGAGGCCACACAGGTAAACCCCGGGCACCCTACACAAACATTACACCTGTATAAACATATAGCCAGTTTAAATAAACACGAGACTTGAGTCTGAGTTGATATGAATTTGATGCGTTTTGACCTCAGAACAGCTCACAGTTTATGAGACACGCCAAAAGAAGAAAACTGACTGTAGAGGACTTCAACAGGGGACTGCGCTGGAGCAACACTGAGGTAAACTCAAACTCTCATTCAAGTGCATTTACCTGAGCAAACAAACAAAGACAGTGTAAGTGTCTCTGTTGAAGTGAGTCCCAACTCACACAGGACACAGCAATACGCACTTACCCAGTATGGGCGTAAATTTAATTTAACAGTAAGAGGGGACAATAAATATAAAATTTCTCATGAGCAATTTTTGAAGGGGGACACACAGTCAAATTGTACTTATAAAGATATGTCCCCACAGTGAAAAACTTTGCTTCTATCATTATTATTGTAGCATGGAGACTGCGCCATTATGGTTATTTTCAAAGTTTTTCTCAGGTTCAATGACAAAGTAGATTTTTCTTCAAAACTATTTATTGCATTGTTTGTTGTTTACAGTTAAGCCATCAACATACAATAAAATGTAAACATGAGATCTAAACTAAAAACTGTGCTCCCTGTGCTGGTGCTGGCAATATCATCTCTTTGTTCTATTCAATTCAATTTTATTTATATAGCGCTTTTAACAATGGTCATTGTCTCAAAGCAGCTTCACAAAAATGAAAGAAAATTTACAAAAAATGAAAAAAATTTTAGAAAAGAAAATAATTGGAAGTGTGTATGTGTGAGAAAAATGTGTCTAGATAATAATGAGATGAATGAAATGTCTCTGATGAGCAAGCCAAGGGTGACGGCGACGGTGGCAAGGAAAAACTCCCTGAGATGGCATTAGGAAGAAACCTTGAGAGGAACCAGACTCAACAGGGAACCCATCCTCATTTGGGTGATAACAGATAGAAATGATATAACATCTTGTGTGTTGTGCAGATGAAAGTTCAATATGACAGAAATTATTTAAATTGACATGAAGACCAGTTCAGCATAGGGACGAGTCAGTAGGTGCAGAGGGCAGATGAGGTCTGGATCACTGGAAGCACAGGAGCAGCATGTGTAGCTCCAACCATCATAAAGCTGAATCCAGCTGGAGCTGGTCCTTCTCTCGACGTCTCAGGAACCTTGCAGGGTTGGCCTTTGTCTACTGAGGCTGGCACAATCTCCCGATGCCTCGGGATGGGTAGAAAAATACAGAACAGATGGGGAGAATTAGCGTAGTTGCCATTCGGGATAGGTGTACTGGAGTATGAGGTTATGGGATGAGTTATGTGTATGCCAGATTATGAGGTTATGGGATGAGTTATGTGTATGCCAGATTATGAGGTTATGGGATGAGTTATGTGTATGCCAGATTAAAAAGATGTGTCTTGAGTCTACTTTTGAACTGGGAAACCGTGTCTGCTCCCCGAACACTGTCTGGAAGGCTCTTCCAAAGCTTTGGAGCTAAATATGAAAATGCCCTACACCCTTTTGTAGATTTTGAAATTCTGGGAATTACCAGAAATCCGGGGTTTTGTGATCTTAAGGCGCGTGGTGGATTGTAGCGTATAAGAAGACTGGTTAGGTATGTGGGAGCTAAACCATTTAAGGCCTTGTATGTAAGTAATATTATTTTGTAATTTATTCTAAACTGAACAGGTAGCCAGTGCAGGGATGATCATATTGGGGTTATATGATCATATTTTCTGGATCTAGTGAGAACCCTGGCGGCTGCATTTTGGACTAACTGAAGCTTGTTTATTGAGGATGCAGGACAACCACCTAGCAATGCATTACAATAGTCCAGTCTGGAGGTCATGAATGCATGAACTAGCTTTTCTGCATCAGATACGAATAAGATACTCCTAAGTTTGGCAATATTTCTAAGATGGAAAAAGGCTGTTTTTGTGATATTTGAAATGTGATTTTCAAAAGACAAGTTACTGTCTAATATTACGCCCAGGTCTTTTACTGCTGAGCTGGTAGTAACAGTACATCCTTCTAAACGCAGGCTGAATTGTGAAAGCTGTTGTGTGCTGGTTTTTGGGCCAGTAAGTAATATCTCTGTCTTATCTGAATTTAATAAAAGAAAGTTATTGGTCATCCAATCTTTTATGTCCTGGACACACTCAGTTAATCTAGACAACTTAGGTATTTCGTCTGGTTTTGTTGAGATATATAATTGGGTATCATCAGCATAACAATGGAAACTAATCCCATGTCTTCTAATGATGTTACCCAAGGGAAGCATGTATATTGAGAACAGCAGAGGTCCTAAAACTGACCCTTGTGGGACCCCATATTTCACTGGCATTACACCAGACGGTTCTCCATTCAGATCTACAAAATGGTATCGATCAGACAGGTATGATCTAAACCATTTTAATGCTTGTCCCTGAATACCTATGTGATTTTGTAAGCGATTTATGAGAATATTATGATCTACAGTGTTGACTGCAGCACTAAGATCGAGCAGGAATAGGAATGAGACGCAGCCTTGGTCTGAAGCTAAAAACAAGTCGTTTGTAATCTTAACTAGTGCAGTTTCTGTGCTATGATGGGGCCTGAAACCTGACTGAAATTCTCCAAGGATGTTGTTATCCTGCAAGAATGTGCATATTTGAGCTGATACTACTTTTTCTAGTATTTTTGATATGAACGGAAGGTTTGAAATCGGTCTGTAATTTGTTATTTCATTCACGTCCAAATTAGATTTTTTAAGAAGCGGGTTAATAACTGCTAACTTGAAAGGTTTAGGGACGTGACCTAGATATAATGAAGAATTAATAATAGTTAGAAGTGGCTCTCCAACCGTAAGCATCACTTCTTTTAAAAATCTGGTTGGGATTGGGTCTAACAGGCACGTTGTTGATTTAGCCGAGGTGATAAGTTTATACAGCTCTTCCTGTCCTATACCTTTAAAGAACTGAAAATCTAAATGTGAAGCTATAGGCTAAACTGGATCGTGAGATACTATTAGAGGTTGAACCTCTGTTATTTTCTTCCTGATATTATTGATTTTTTCATTAAAGAAGTCCATAAAGTCTTCACTTCTAAACTGTGATGGGATACTCTCTGCAAGTTTTGTTAGGCGAGCCACTGTACTAAATAAGAACCTGGGATTGTTTTGGTTTCTTTCTATCAGTTGGCTAAGATGCTCGGTCCTAGCTGCTTTTAGAGCCTGTCTATAGCTGTCTTTATACGCAATTCTAAAAACTTCTAATTTAGTTTTTTTCCATTTTCGCTCGAGGTTACGGGTTGCTCTCTTTAGGGCGCGAGTATGACTGTTGTACCAAGGTGCAAGTGTTTTATCTCTGACTTTTTTTAATCTGATGGGAGCAACAGTGTCTAATGTACTGGTAAAAATAGTGCCCATGCTGCTAGTCACTTCATCTAGATGATCTGCATTTAGGGGTCTAATAAGAAATTGGGACAGATCGGGCAGATTACTTGTGAATCTGTCTTTAGTAGTGGGATTCATATTTCTAACAGATTGATAACGTGGGGGGACACAGCTAATCTGTTCTACAGGTAGAGTATATATCAGGAGGTGATGATCTGTGATATCATCACTTTGAGGTAAGATCTCTATATTAGAGACATCTATACCATGGGATATAATTAAATCTAGCGTATGATTAAAGCGGTGAGTTGCTCCAATTATATTTTGTTTAACCCCAAAGGAATTTAGTAAATCCATAAATGGGAGTGCTAAAGCGTCGTTAGCATCACCTACATGAATGTTAAAGTCTCCTACTATCAACACTTTGTCAGAGTTAACCAATAGGTCTGATAGCAGATGTCCAAATTCTTTAAGAAAATCGGCATATGGCCCTGGGGGTCTGTACACGGTGGCCAGGGTAAAATATAGCAAGGGTTTATTACGTATTTCATTGAGTGCAACATTAATGATAAGCACTTCAAATGAATTAAACCTGTACCTTATTTTCTGAGTAACAGTGAGTACATCATTGTAGATAGTGGCGACACCACCGCGACCAATTAGACGGGGCTCGTGCTTATAGAAATATCCTGACGGAGTAGACTCATTCAGACCAATATATTAATTTGGCTTAAGCCAGGTTTTGGTGAGACAGAGTACGTCAAGGCAATAATCTGAGATAATTTCATTAACAATAAGTGCTTTAAGATCAAGGGATCTAATGTTGAGAAGTCCAAACTTTAGAGGTGGATTTTGATTACTTATTTGGCCTTTTTCTGGTTTTATGGTTGTTCTGCTGTCTCCGGCTCCCTCCCTGGTTCTGAAACAGACTGACTCCTGAAGCAGAAAAAAATGCAGGAAAAGATGTTTTCCATACTCATAATAACTAACTTGTTTATATTATACTTGTTAAATTGAAAGATCATACTGTAAATTGGTGAGCCTATTACCTTCTACTGAACAGCCACAACTCCGAAAACATTAAAGAAATTGTTCACCCAAAAAAAATTTAATTGAAAATCTGTCATTATCCCTTCAATAAAAGCACCACACTTACCTGACACTGTACATCTGATTGACCCTGGTCTACCTGTCTCTCAATCATTTCTGTCTCCTTTGCCTGTGATTGATATTGTGACATTAGTATTTTCATAAACACCCATTCTTAAAGCCAAATTGCCTTAATATGTGAATTTGTACTTACTTGGTGTTTAGGTCACTGAAAAATGATCTTATGTCCATTTATCTATGACACTGCAAGGCAAGTTTATTTATACTGTAGCACATTTCATACACAATGGTCATTCAAATTGCTTTACATAAAGAAAGTAAAACTATCAAAAAATAATCACAACAATAAAAACAAGGAATTAAAAAAAAAAGGTTTAAAATTGTATTTAAAATTAATTAAGACACTTAGAATAGAATGGATATTGATTATACAAAAATATACAATTCGGACTAGGCACAGTGCTCATTTAGTAAATGTACAGCTAAACAATATGTTAATTGTGGCCGTTAATGTTAACGTTATGCCAAGTCGTCACAAATATAACACTGCATGAGAAACGGCGTTTGTTGTATTAGTTGCAGTGCACTATGTAAACAAGCTATTGTCAACAATGTTAACTAGATAAGTAATAATCTGTAATATCACTAATACAGCAGATTCATGGAAAATTACATCGGTAATCAGCATTTTTGCCGCAACTAATCTATGAATGAGTCTACATCAACTACATTAAAGAGAATCGCTTTATTTAAAGTGAATAAAATACCCGACTTACTGGATTTCAACATTAATTGAGCCGCAGCCACACACCTGACCTGAACTGGGAAAGCAGGCCTACAATGCATGTTTTCAAAATGTGGGATAAAACAAAGCACAAGGCAAGCGTGCGAACTCCATGCACACAGAATGGAGGTGCACAGCGACAGGGCTAACCACTACACCACCATGCCGCCATTCCACCATGGTACACCTACTCATAGAGTAAAAAACCTACGTACAGTATGGCCCTACGTACTCATATAAAAAAACCAGAGTACCAGTCAAAAGTTTGGATACACTTTTTAATGCAACGTTTTTTATTTTGCCGTTCCATTTTCTACATTCCAGAAATACATTTAATTACATGAAATAACACACCAGGCATTAAGTAATTAAGTGACAACTACAGCAACAGTCAGTTGGCATTTTAAGACAAGAACCTCAGCTGCTCTGGAATAGTTCTTTCAAGAACAGTCTTGACAAGTGCAAAACACATCAAGCACCATGATGAAACTGACTCTCATAAAGACCATCCAAGGAAAGCAAGACCAAAACTGCTGCAG
Organism: Channallabes apus; assembly: GCA_030522415.1. Lineage (NCBI taxonomy): Eukaryota > Metazoa > Chordata > Actinopteri > Siluriformes > Clariidae > Channallabes > Channallabes apus. The sequence continues at coordinate 21,817,111 of CM060108.1, read as the reverse complement.
AGGAGAAATTGGTTTAGAGTTCAATAATCACCCATGAACAGCACCTCATATTAGAGCCGTTATGAAGGCTTTACAGATCATAAGTAGCAGACACATCTCAATATCAACTGGTCAAAGGAGATTGTTTCATATTGTTGATGCCTTTAGCATTGTTTTACTATGTAGAAAGAAATAAAATTCAGGAACGATCATGGAGTTTGAAGATGTGTCCAAACGTTTGATTGGTAGTGCCTCAGTTGGCAAAGGTGGTCTTTGCAATGTATTATTGCAGATGATGGCTGATCAGACTAAGATGGATTTTCAGTAGGGACTTATGATACTTCATATTTTATGTTCAGTGTAACAAAAACATTTTAATTTATGTCTGCAATAGCAGCCTCAATTTTAGTGCTACACAATGAATTGCGTAGAAATCGAAATCGCAAAAAGGTGTGCAACTTATTATGCAGAATGTATGCATAGTCAGTAATTCATGTGGACCTGAATTATACTGAACATGACGTATGGACTCAGAAATTCATGCTAAAATTGTTCAATTAAAAGCCTCATTCTTCAGTGCATTGTTTGTTTTAAACACTAATATGTAAATTAGTGGTGTGTGTGGTTTTGATGACCAGGAAAAGATAATTTTATGCTTTTTGAATATTAATATAAACAATTCATGTAAATCACTTGCAGACGTCACGATGAATGGGAAAACGTCAAAAAGACACGAAAACTTTGTGAAGGTCACGCTAGCCATGTTGTGAAACAGGGAAAAGTCATAGTAAGCATAGTGTCCGGTGAAATCATACCGAATCTAGTGATAATCTTAGCCTTGGTAAAGTGGCATGTTTTTTTAATGTATAATTACTTTTTTCTCTTTTTCTAGGTTGTTTGTGGGTATGGAGCCCAAGATGCCATGCCATTCCGTCCACTGAAAGAGGGTGAGCTTTTCTTTGTTGAGGATCGGGAGGTGAACCTGGTTGAGCTGGCTCTTGCCACCAACATTCCAAAGGGCTGTGCTGAGACGACAGTGCGAGGTACAACATTTTGACTATTCCCAGCCTGAAGATTATGCAGGTTGTTTAGGTTTGTGCTGACTGTTGTATGTCTCTTTGATAGTGCATGTGTCTTATCTCGATGGAAAAGGAACTCTGGAACCTCAGGGTACAGGTGAAATGCAGTTTTGGTTTTCTTCATAACATTTTCTGAAGAATGTTTTTACATCTTACACTCTTAAAGACAAAGAATAGAGCATGGTTTACTGCTACTAGTTAACTGACTGGTCTTTCCTCCTCAGTCCCCAGTGCTGTCCAGTCTCTGTCAGATGACCTACTCAAGTATTACCAGCAGATTACTAGAGCCATATTAGGAGAGGATCCACATCTGATGAGGGTATGAGTTTATGCCCACAGTGGTCACAAGACTGATCAAAACAACCATAGTGCTCTGATTTTAAAGCATCAGCTAATCTCCTTTTTTTTTTTTTTTTTTTTAACTGACCAGGTTGCTTTAATGGATCTTCAGTCCAACTCCAAGATTGCTGCTCTCTTGCCTTATTTTGTTTATGTCATCAGTGGGGTATGTGACTTTCCTATTTAAATGTATTTGCTATAAAGTTTAATAAGAGTGTCTCCCCAGGGCAGAAATTCATACCCACTGATATGTTAAGTTAGTTAACTCAGTATATATGATGGTGTTTTAATGATCTTCGATAATGTTATTCTGCTCTAATAATTTTCAGTCAGACATTTCCACTTATTAGCTGGAGCAAAAATAATTTTTTTAAATCACTGACCCATCATGTACTCCCATTAGGTGAAGTCTGTAAGTCATGATCTGGATCAGCTGAACCGGCTACTGCACATGGTGAAGAGTCTGGTTCAGAACCCGTACCTGTATCTCGGCTCTTACGTACGCAGTTTGGTCTCCAGCGTCATGTACTGCATCCTGGAGCCACTTGCCGCCTCTATTAATCCACTCAATGATCACTGGACCCTGAGGGACTACGCTGCTCTGCTTCTCAGCCACATCTTCTGGTTATATTCTATACTACTACTATTATCCATTTACACACACAGCCAACAGTAGTGTTTTCTGACAATAATTTGCTTGACGGGACAATTACAGAAACAAAATGCTGTTGTTCTGGCTTTAAAATATCATCAGGCTAAAGGGTAGTGTCATTTTGTTGCTATGACATTCAATTAAGCTGATGTTGAAGAAGACATCAAAGGGAGTCAGATATTATGAAAGTGTTTGTTGGAAAAAAAATAAGCAATATTACTATTGCAACATGGAATCACAGCTTTTGAAAGTTAATTTAGTGGCAGACTGAATATCAGTGGTGTTGATTAACCTAAAAAAAATCTTTCTTTGATCTGAACCTGTGTAGAAGAAAAATGCACAAGGCGAGATACAGGTACATGATTTACTACGATAATGCTACAGCACTTTGTAAGTCTTGATTCTGATTAGCAAGGATGTCTTCATTTAATTTTCTACATTAACACACGTCTGATAGTAATGAGCTGAAAGTCACAATTACCGGTTTATAAACCAATTACCCATAACATTAAAACCATCTCCTTGAGTCATGGCTTTGCAAGGTGCTGTGGTATTTATCACCAGTACGTTAGTAGTGGATCCTTTGGCTTGCGCGGTGGGACTTCTATGGATCTGATTTGTTTATTCGGTGAATCCCCATGGGTGATTGATGGGATTGGATCTGCAGGGTTTGTTGAATTGTGTGGTAAAAAGACTCGGTTAAATAAACTAAACTGTGTAACTGTTTCTATGCTGAAGTTTGCTGAAATTCTGGAGAGATTTATTTCACATTTTTGGTAGAAGTCAGCCATTTCAGCGCATTGCGACAGTAAGTGGAAAAGATTTGGAAAAAGATTTCCAGGTGCTTAATTAGTTTTGTTTTGTTTTCTGCAACATGATGTGCTGTATTCTTCTAGTGCGTTAACAAGAGAAAAATTTAGTTTTGACATAAAAAAAATGTTTAGAGACTTTCCGACATATGTGATTGCAAAGATAAAAGAGAAACATAAATATTTGTAAAATGGTTCTGCTTCCAATGCGAATTGAATTATATTATTATTATTCCATTAAATGAATATCCAGTCCAGATTTTGGTAAATAAAGTAAAATAATTTTAAATATGAGCCCAACTTATATATATATATATATATATATATATATATATATATATATATATATATATATATATATTATGACAATGAGTTATGAAGATGTATACAGTATGTATAAATACCAGGTTCAGTAGATTTTTTTTCTAATCACCTACTGTGGTATTTATGTGCATCTGCTTTGAATGTGAAGGCTACAGTATATGTATGTATTTTTGGCATAGGACTCATGGTGATCTGGTGAGTGGTCTGTACCGGCAGATTCTGTTGTCACTGCAGAAGGTCCTGTCCGACCCAGTGCGTCCACTCTGCTCTCACTATGGAGCTGTGGTCGGCTTGCACGCTCTCGGCTGGAAGGTAACTTGTACGCATGTTAAAAGAGGTATATTCAATATTCCCGAGGTGTGTGTGTGTGTGTGTTTGCATTCCAGTGTATTTGTGTTTGCTCCAGGCCGTTGAACGTGTGTTGTATCCTCACCTGCCTGCCTACTGGGCGAATCTTCAAGCCGTGCTGGACGATTACTCTGTCTCTAATGCGCAAGTTAAAGCAGATGGTCATAAAGTCTACGGAGCCATCCTTGTAAGTTTAGTGTGCGGTTTTTACTCAGTTTCATGCAGGAATACATAACTTCCTTGTGGGATGTCTGTATGTACAGTGGTGTAAAAAACTATTTGCCCCCTTCCTGATTTCTTATTCTTTTGCATGTTTGTCACATTTAAATGTTTCTGCTCATCAAAAACTGTTAACTATTAGTCAAAGATAACATAATTAAACACAAATTGCAGTTTTTAAATGAAGGTTTACGTTATTAAGGGAGAAAAAAAACTCCAAATCTACATGGCCCTGTGTGAAAAAGTGATTGCCCCCCTTGTTAAAAAATAACTTAACTGTGGTTTATCACACCTGAGTTCAATTTCTGTAGTCACCCCCAGGCCTGATTACTGCCACACCTGTTTCAATCAAGAAATCACTTAAATAGGAGCTACCTGACACAGAGAAGTAGACCAAAAGCACCTCAAAAGCTAGACATCATGCCAAGATCCAAAGAAATTCAGGAACAAATGAGAACAAAAGTAATTGAGATCTATCAGTCTGGTAAAGATTATAAAGCCATTTCTAAAGCTTTGGGACTCCAGCGAACCACAGTGAGAGCCATTATCCACAAATGGCAAAAACATGGAACAGTGGTGAACCTTCCCAGGAGTGGCCAGCCGACCAAAATTACCCCAAGAGCGCAGAGACAACTCATCCGAGAGGCCACAAAAGACCCCAGGACAACATCTAAAGAACTGCAGGCCTCACTTGCCTCAATTAAGGTCAGTGTTCACGACTCCACCATAAGAAAGAGACTGGGCAAAAACGGCCTGCATGGCAGATTTCCAAGGCGCAAACCACTTTTAAGCAAAAAGAACATTAAGGCTTGTCTCAATTTTGCTAAAAAACATCTCAATGATTGCCAAGACTTTTGGGAAAATACCTTGTGGACCGACGAGACAAAAGTTGAACTTTTTGGAAGGTGCGTGTCCCGTTACATCTGGCGTAAAAGTAACACAGCATTTCAGAAAAAGAACATCATACCAACAGAAAAATATGGTGGTGGTAGTGTGATGGTCTGGGGTTGTTTTGCTGCTTCAGGACCTGGAAGGCTTGCTGTGATAGATGGAACCATGAATTCTACTGTCTACCAAAAAATCCTGAAGGAGAATGTCCGGCCATCTGTTCGTCAACTCAAGCTGAAGCGATCTTGGGTGCTGCAGCAGGACAATGACCCAAAACACACCAGCAAATCCACCTCTGAATGGCTGAAGAAAAACAAAATGAAGACTTTGGAGTGGCCTAATCAAAGTCCTGACCTGAATCCTATTGAGATGTTGTGGCATGACCTTAAAAAGGCGGTTCATGCTAGAAAACCCTCAAATAAAGCTGAATTACAACAATTCTGCAAAGATGAGTGGGCCAAAATTCCTCCAGAGCGCTGTAAAAGACTCGTTGCAAGTTATCGCAAACACTTGATTGCAGTTATTGCTGCTAAGGGTGGCCCAACCAGTTATTAGGTTCAGGGGGCAATTACTTTTTCACACAGGGCCATGTAGGTTTTTTTTTTTTTTCTCCCTAAATAATAAAACCCCTCATTGAAAAACTGCATTTTGTGTTTACTTGTGTTATCTTTGACTAATAGTTAAATGTGTTTGATGATCAGAAACATTTTGTGTGACAAACATGCAAAAGAATAAGAAATCAGGAGGGGGGCAAATAGTTTTTCACACTTTAAACTTTACATTTAGACGTTAGTAAGTTTCCATCATTGGATAGATACTTACACTGGGCTAATAGCTTATCTGCAGAAACTATTCACACATCTGCAGGCAGCATACAATAGCTTCCTGTGTGGTAGGAGCCAATTATTTGTCAAATTTGTTTAGAATTGTAACACAACCTGAAAAAAGTATAACATGTAATTGTTCTTTATGTAAAAATTGTGATACCTATAGAATTGCGATGCAAATCGAATCTGCCACCTAGGTATCGCCATAATATTGTTAATATATGTTAATGAAGATGGTCTTTTATGACATATTATTTGGTTGAAGCAGTTTTGATTTCATGACATTGTGTTTATTTTAAATATTTTTTTAAATAGTATTTCATTAAAAAAAATATTAGTGGATTGACTTTTTATCTTCTTAAAATTTTATTGGAAATATACAGCCACTGAGCACTTCATTAATAACACCTATAACAATCAAGTGACAACAGTGTAATGAATAAAATCATGCAGACAAAGCCCCAAATCAGACAAAGCCCAAAAGCTAATAAGTTAAAGTAATACTCATTTCATCCATCAGAAGGTGATCTCAGTGCTTTTGACCATTGTTAATGCTAGACTGACTGGTGTCACATATTTCTATAAATGCTGATATCCTGGGAGAATTTACACACAAAGTCACTAGTTTTAACTCGAATGCAAAAACAACCACCAAGCACAGTTCAGTGAACAGTTGATGTCAGAGATGAGAACAGAAACTGGCCAGATTAGTTTAAGGTGACATAAAGGGTATTGTTGTACATACACCTGCTTTTAATTGTGGTGAGCAGAAAAGAATCCCAGAATGCACAACATGTTGAACTTTGAGGGAGTTTGTCTACAAAAGTGGAAAACCTCATAATGTATAATGTATGTCTGCCACGAATGGAAAGGTGAGGCTGCCGTAGGCACAGACTCACCAAAATTGGACAGTTTTAAACATCTGTGGTTTCTGCTGAGTCATGGTATTCCACGGTGTATTCCTTCTGACCATGTGCATCCCTTCATGGCCACAATTTACCATCTTCAGGTGGTTATTTCTAGTATATTAATGAACCAAAGCATAAATCATCTTAACCTGGTGTCTTGAACTGGTTTCCATCTTGTAGAATCCATGTGAGTATGAATTAAAGCTGTTTCTAGAGTTCCTAATAAAGTGCTCAGTGCATGTAGGTTGTAATGTCCTAAACTCACACTTGTCTACGTCTTTTTTGTATTCCCTGAAAGTATACAACTTCCTTCTTATCCACCAGGTGGCAGTGGAGCGTCTGCTGAAAATGAAAGCTGCGAGTTTGACGGTGGAAGGGGGTGCTACTGCTTCTCAGAGTTCTGCAGCAGGAGGGATGTGTTTTAGAGAGAGCTCACCAGGCCTCAGTCCCCCTCCCGAACCGCTTTCTGAAGCCTCTCTGGGTATCGCTAGCCACTTGCAGGCAGCTGGAACAGGATGCCAGTGGGAAGAGTGGACCCCTGTCTCCCTGCCTGCCATGTACTGTGAGCTCTACTCCTTCTTTGGGGACAGTTTGGCTGTGCGTTTTAGCACAGGCCCTGCGTTAGGCAGTGCACCACCTGCAGCGCCTGTGCAACCTTCAGATGCCAGGAAGGAGTCAGGGAGCGGTGCAGGCAGCATGGAGAGCACACGCAAGATGCCACAGCTCACCGCCAATATGAACCTCAGCCCCAGACCAGATGGAAGCCCACGTACTGAGACTGTGCCACCTACTTTGGGGGCCACTGCCTCAGGGAGGTACGTACAGTCCAAGCTCTAATGCAGAAGCAATTGTGGCTACGTCATTATATTTTAGATTTTGCTTTATACAGTTTGATCTGTTGAAATAGTGGTAGAAATCATGGAACAGGAATATATCAGTAACAATTATTAACAGATCAACATGCGAGGGGAAAGTTTAAGGTGAACAAGCTTCATGGCTTTAAAAAATATCCCAAATATTATTTTACAAGTGTAAATAATGAAACTAATATTTTATCATTTGAATTATGTTAATGAGGGAATTCTAAGTGGGTCTGATTTCCCACTGAAGACCATGCAACGTTTGAGACGTAGAAATAGATTAATTATATCAATGTAAGGAAAATACTGTACATGCACCACAATCAGCCATAACTATAAAACCACCTACGACCCTTGAAGGTGTTCTGTGGTATCGGGCATGCATGGATCAGACTTGTTAGTTTGTTTAACTTAGGGTTTTTCAGCAGAACGTTTCAGCCCAGAGCATTACACCGGCATGTCTTCTTCCCGTAGCATTCCCATCTGTTGCCCAGTAGGTGAGGCACACACACACAGACACCCAGCCACGCACATGATGTAAAAGAAAATGTGATCCATCAAACCAGGCAACCTTCTTTCACAATAAGTTTTCAGCAGTGGATTGGGATCAGCATGGGCAGTCTGACCAGCGTGTGGCTAAACAGCCTCTTTCAAAGCAAATTGCAATGCATTATGGGTTCTGGCACCATCCCATCATAGTGAGAAATAGAGAAATAGCATTTTCAGCAAATTATACTAGAGTGGCTTTTCTGTGGGATTGACGGAAACAGGCAAGCATTTGCTTCCCAAGCAGATTAATGAGGAACTTGGTCTCCTTTTGGTAGGTACTAATCACTGGATACGAGGAGCACCTCGCAGGAGAGATGTCGTTTTGGAGATGCTCTAACCCAGCTTTTTAGCCACTGCAATGTAGCCCTTGTTAAAGTCTTTCAAATCCTTATTCTTGCCTATTTGTCCTGCTTCTAGCACATCAACTACGAGAACTGATCAATATACAGAGATAATCAATCCTATTCACTTCATCTGCTAGTGCTTATAATGTTATTGTCGATCGGTATATATGAGACAACATTGTGCGAATCAAAATGTAGGGGGGAAGTACTTATCATGCTCTTTTTTGCTTTTGACATACAGGTCTTTGGCTCGCTCTTCTTCCTCTTCCTCATCCGCAGTCCCTCGTTCCAGGTCCTCCTCCCGTCCAGGACGCTCTGCCAGCCAGTCAAGAGACATCTTCCCCAAAGCTCGCTTCCTGCCTTCCCAGGTGGGACCTCCTGCCTTCTCCTTTTTGATTGGTGGGCAACAGATGGGCCGGCGATGCCAGGGGCGACGTTTCCAGACAAGCTTCACTCCGACACCATCCCTCAGCACCCTTCCTCCACGGGCTTATGCACACAAACTACCAGTTATTGGCAGAGTGAGCAAACCTGTGAGACGCTGGACGTGCTCCCATTATTCACTGTATCTGCCTCTTTAAGGCACAATGACACACTGGGTTGACTGGTCGTCTTGTTGAAGCAGCGAGCTTCCTCATTAACTTTTCTGCTTGAACTCTTTAAAGCACTAGATTTAGAACGGAAAGCTCCAAAACTGTTTTATGGGATTTCCACAGACATGTCTTTCTCAGTTACACACCATAAACTAGAACCAGCAGTTAGATTTATTTGTAAAGTACTTTATTTTTGTTGATTGTGTTCCAATACATTATATGATTTAACTGGGAAAATTGTAAAATAAATCAGAGCACAGTGAAAGGCTGTTTATAAGGCATTTTTCACTATGCATTAAGGTTTGCTATCTTTTGTGCAGTTATTTGTTTTAACTTGCATTGAAATGGCTGAATCTATAATTCTTTAGTGTTTTAATGGTTATAAAACCCTACAACAGAATATTTCAGAAAGAATTAAATCCTGAGACAGTTTAAGAGTTCTTAACACATTTACAGTACAGTATGATTCACCCTCTTTTCTTCATAGTTTGATTCCAAAACGTCATGTATTTTAATGTAGTTATGAGGATTAACCCTCCAGGCATCTTGAAGGACTTTTTTTGCCACAATTTTTCAGTCCAGTCCCTGAGCAGTGACAAAAAATATTTTTGTTTGTTAAGCCGTGCACGACCTATAAATCATTCGAGCATAAAAACTTAAAACTTAAGGCATGAACAAGTGAGAAACAGGTGCAGATGCTGATAGATGATCAGGCCGGTGATTAGTATACTGGTGAATGTTGAGCGGTTGGAACAGATGAAAATGGAAACGAGGTTGTTGCTAAGGTTGTTACATAAATAGACAATTTTAAAATTGTACCAGGCACTTTGCAGCCCGGGACAGTAAAAAAAAATTCCCATTTCATTAATTTAATCAATATAATTTAATTTAATTTGAAGAAATAAGTGGTGGCTCAATGACTGTATATTGGATGTTCAACAAGAAGTCTAATGTAGAATGATTTTTCTATGTGTGGGGATTTAAGAAGCTTGATCTAGTTGAAAAAAAAACAGACAGGCCCTGCTCCGTCAGGTAATCCTGATCTGTGTGCTGATAGATTCATTAAATATTCAGCACCTTGCTGAGAGCTTTAGACGCTAGACTTTAGATTTGGTTACATTCCGAACAGAGCAGCACTAAAGCCTGTTCTTGCTCACGTCGGATTATGGTTCAAAACGTGGAATCTGTGCGGACTTTTTGCCGAAGTCATGCTTTCACTCTTTTGCTTCTCTGTTACTTCTTCTACATGATTATCGGTGCAGTTGTTTTCATGGTGATTGAACAACCTGAGCAGAATTCACTTGTTGCTGAAGTACAAGATCTTCGAGTGAGGTTTTTAGAAAACAACCGGTGTGTGAAAGAAAGTAGTTTGGATCATTTGTTAAAGAAGTTGCTCTTTGCTGGTAGACGTGGGGTAATTGTAAAGGCTGACCGTGAAGAATATAACTTTGACTTCACTTCATCGTTGTTCTTCGTCATAACCTTTCTCACAACTACAGGTGAGTCACAGAGTAAAAAAAACTAAATCTCAACATCTCTTATGTCATTATTATAAACAAATTTCTAGACACTGATTTGATCCCTTTGGGAAGTTTGGGATACCTAACTTATTTCTAAAAAACGTTTTTTAATGGAAACAGGTTTTAAGTTCAAGATATACCTATAGTTATGCAAAGAATAATAATATTTGGGCTAATATTATAAGCTCCTAGAATTTTCACCGTTCTGTGCATGTGCTCATACAGTAGGTTTAGGGCTAGTGAATGGTGAGACAGGCTTTTGGTTATCCTTTTTTTTTTTTTCATTTTTACATTGAATTCTGTAACAATTTTTTGCCTCTCTTACCAAACCTAACACTGCACAATCAGCTGTTATATACACTTCTAAATTGTAAAAGGTCAAATCCTTAAATAAGACCTAAATTCCTTATGCTCCCAGAATCATGCTTTCACAGTCTGAGTTCTGGAATATACCTGTGCCATCAGAAATGTGAAAATCCATTACTTGTTAAACTTCTCATTCAGTACATTCACGCCATCAGCTGACTTAATTTTATTAAGCTGAGCCTAGACCTGACCAACAGAAGCAACCCCAGATCATAACACTGCCTCCAGAGGCTTGTGTAGTGGACACTATGCATGATGGCTGCATCGCTTTATGTGCTTCCCTTCTTACCTTGATGCACTCATCACTCTGGAATAGAATAGTCAATATGGACTCATCAGACCACATGACCTTTTTGCATTGCTCGAAACTCTAAAATGATTTTTTTTTATGACCACACAGCTGTTTAGTCCACATCCAGTGATTTCTCGTTGCATTGGCTGTATGGAAATGCTCTTACTTTCAATATTAAACATAGCTGTGATTTCTAATGTTGATTTTTATGATGTACCTTTAAATATTTACAGTAGGTGATCTTCATTCATGATTTTATTCTCACCACATTTGTTTCCACAAAGTTTACAGTTCAACATTATCGCTCCTGGTTTAAATTGCTCAATGAGATATATATATATATATACTCAGCAAAAAAAAGAAACGTCCCTTTTTCAGGACTGTGTATTTCAACAATAATGTTGTAAAAATCCAAATAACTTTACAGATCTTCATTGTAAAGGGTTTAAACAATGTTTTCCATGCATTTTCAATTAACCATAATTAATTAACATGCACCTGTGGAATGGTCGTTAAGACCTTAACAGCTTACAGAAAGTAAGCATTTAAGGTCACAGTTCTAAAAACGCAGGACACTAAAGAGACTTGTCTACCGACTGTGAAAAACACCCAAAGAAAGATGCCCAGGGTCCCTGCTCATCTGCGTGAACGTGCATTAGGCATGCTGCAGGGAGGCGTGAGGACTGCTGATGTGGCTAGGGCAATAAATTGCCATGTCCACACTGTGAGACGCATAAGACAGCGCTACAGGGAGACAGGAAGGACAGCTGATCAATCAAACTGAAACGCCTGGTTTTAGACCACAATAATTCATTAGTATGGTGTAGGGCCTCCTTTTGCGGCCAATACAGCATCAATTCATCTTGGGAATGACCGATACAAGTCCTGCACAGTGGCCAGAGGGATTTTGAGCCATTCTTCTTGCAGAATAGTGGCCAGGTCCCTACGTGATGCTGGTGGAGGAAAACGTTTCCTGACTCGCTCCTCCAAAACACCCCAAAGTGTCAATAATATTTAGATCTGGTGACTGTGCAGGCCATGGGAGATGTTCAAGTTCACTTTCACACGGCGCCGCCTTCAGGATACAGTGTTTGAACCATTGGGTGCACATGGTCCTCCAGAATGGTTTGGTAGTCCTTGGCAGTGACGCCCATCTAGCACAAGTATTGGGCCTAGGGAATGCCATGATATTACAGCCCAAATCATCACTTATCCACCCCCATGTTTCACTCTGAGCATGCAACAGTCTGGGTGGTACGCTTCTTTGGGGCTTCTCCACAACTCTCCCAGGTGTGGGAAAGACAGTGAAGGTGGACTCATCAGAGAACAATACATGTTTCACATTGTCTACAGCCCAAGATTTTCAGCCGCTGGCACCATTGAAACTGACGTTTGGCATTGGCACGATTGACCAAAGGTTTGGCTATAGCAGCTCGGCCATGTACATTGACCCTGTGGAGCTCCCAATGAATAGTTTTAGTGGAAACAGAAGAGTTGAGGTGCACATTTAATTCTGCAGTGAGTTGGATGAGTTTTTTGGATAAAATCTTTTTAATAGGCCTTTTTCATCATTTTGTTATACTGTACTCATTACTTTTTATTAGTTATACTTTAAGTTTCACTGTAAAACATTATAAGTGATGTATATTATCTAGCAAGTTTGGCTGTCATGTTAATTTAAGAGCCATCTGCTGAAATCCTTTACACTGGAGGATAGTATAAAATACTGTCTGCAAAACTGGTGTTTCATAAGTGCGGTTATGGCCCAGAGTACAGTCCCCCTTAAATTTCAGCAAGTGATAGTTAATATTTAAAAACACCTTTAAAACAGAAAGCTCAGTGGAAGCCATTTGTCTTCTTCTTGGTGGTGTGTGGTGAATAAACACCTCCTGCTCCTCAACACTCATTTTGAAACCGAATCACTTTAGGATGTAAAGAGGTCTTTAATCATCCAGTTACATCTGTTACATATGCATTTCAATACATTTACAATGCATACATATGAATTCACCATACATTTGCTAACAGTTCTGTTGTGCATGTACAGGTTATGGTACCACTGTTCCACTGTCGGACGAGGGTCGAGTGTTTTGTATGCTTTACTGTGTCGTCGGCATTCCTCTCACCTTCCTCCTGCTCTCGAGCATCACCCGTGCCCTGGTGCCCAGACTGAGTCAGGCTCCCATACGCCACTTTCACGTCTACTGGGGTCTGTCTCGCAACCGTGCTGCCCTGATTTACTGCGGAATATTAGCAGTGTGCACAGCTACACTGTTCTTCCTGCTGCCTGCTGTCAGTCTCTGTCTGTTGGAGAAAGACTGGAGCTTTCTGGAGTCGTTCTACTACTGCTTCATTTCGCTCAGTACCATCGGGCTGGGAGATTATCTGCCTGGACGGACACACAGTCATGCTGCCAGACAGGCGCTGGAATTCGCCACGTCCTGTAAGTTCAGGAAGAGTATTGTTCAGTAGCTACGCTTTTCCTAACCATTATTAAGTAAGCTCTTAGTTTATCCTGGTCTGTTTCCTGACACGTACTGTACAGTATACATTGTCACTGCCTGATTTGTTGTTAACTGGCTCTGACGGGCCTTGTTGTGAACAGATGTTTCAATGTTTTAAGGAAGTATTGACTCTAAGAACAGCTACTTCCAGACCAGGTTTAGTGTATGAATGTAGCCAACTGTTTTTAGATAATCTCTCATTTCAGCAATGAAATTCATGACATAGCATAGTCCATTTTCTGAAGGATGTCTGCATTAGTACAACTGGATGTGGAACTAATCCAATCATGTAACAAAGAACGACTTTCAGATATGCATAAATGCTTGTCATGTTCATGTCTTCTTCTCAGGTTACTTGATGCTCGGTCTTGTTGTCCTGCTGGTCGTTATGGAGAGCTTCTGGCAGCTTCAGCAAGTGCAAGCCTTGGTGCGTCTCTTTGTTGGGTCTGCAGCAGCAGCAGCACTAAAAGAAGACGATCTTGATGAGCTAGGACTCAGTGAATGGCTAGACAACTATGAGATTTCAGAAGTGGACATCAAGTTTAGACCCCCTATCTCCATCATCTCACACCGCATGTCAGACTCATCGAACCCTTTTGTGGAGGATGCATTTGTACCTTTTACACCACAAGAGACAAGTTATAAGAAGACCAAGTGTCCTCCACATCACCCAGACCCTGATCTAGACCCAGCTGATCAAAATAGCTAATTAGCTAATTACCAAAATCAAATACACATTAGTTTCTAAACACATTGGACTTTCAACCAAATTCTGCCTGATGTTCCACTGATGCTTTGATAATCTATAGGAGTTTATTTGAACTGAAAATACATGCAGTTGCTGCCAGATTGTTGAATAAAATGAAACTTAGAAATTAATGTACTTTCCCTAAATTTTGTCTATATCAAGATCAGCTCCCCTAACTGTCAAAGAAAATTTCTTTCGTACATTTTTTTCTGTTTCCATTATAACTGAAGTGCAGATTAGGGTAATTGGTGTTTCTAACTTGTCTTTAGTGTGTGAATGAGCATTTAGTGTGTGTATGTGCTCTGCAATGGACTAGTACCATGTCCAGGGTGTACCCTGGCTCATGCCCTAAGTCTCCTGAAAGACTCTAGTCCCCACGCGACCCTGTATACAGAATAAAGTGGTATAGACGATTTCAGATCTTTCAGATCCATAAGAATTGAACTCCACTACTTTAGAGGTGGAAATATGGCATTTTCATTTATTTTATTTTCAACAATCACCAAACTATTCAACTATTGGATGAGAAAACAAGGAAATGGTCTTAAATTGGGGGAAAAAATCAAGGCCTAAGCTAAGACGTTTGTGAGCATTGTTAGACACCAAACCCCACCTTAGCAAGCTTACAGTAAATAACAATGGCTTATAACACTGGTTTATAAAAGCACTAACACTCTACGAAGCTTATAATTACTATTTAATTGTCATTTTAAGATCCCTGCTGCAAGGTGTTCTTTTTTTCTCCTGTAATGGAAAAAAAACCTTGACGTATTTTAAATAAACAAATTGGAGTGCTTGTAAAGTGTTAAGCTCTTTCGCCTGCTTATTCTGTGTTAAGTTGAGATAGAAAACTTTTGATATTTTATCAAAGCCATCCAGGTAAGTCAACATTTTTAACTTAGGACGGTTTGTAAGAAAATGTAATTCATGACCAGTCATTTAGGTCTCTTGCATAATTTTTCAATGACTCCTGTGTTAAGCCTAATCCTGTTGCAGCTGAGTGACACATTAGACTGTAGGCCAGGGTGTGAGCACAGGGTGTGTGTGTGTGTGTGTGTGTGTGTGTGTGTGTGTGTGTGTGTGTGTGTGTGTGTGTGTGTGTGTGTGTGTGTGCGTGCATGGGTAAGGACACAACATGGTGACTCAGAGTCTGTGCCCAGCACTGATGGCTCTGCCACAGCTCATCCAGCCTGACATAAACACTCCTGCCTGCGTAATGAACAGATGAGGTCAGACCCTCTTAAAATGGTGTGCTATCATTTACGTCTATCCCCAGGAAAGCCTGTGGACTCAACAACAGTGAAGGTTGTCCGGACAATTCCTTCATTTTGGTTTAGGATTAGGATTGTTTTTCCTGTTTGTTTTGGTTATATCAATGTCATTATTTCCCTTCACTCACCCAGTAAAGTATGTTTCAGCTTAATTGATTAGGAATTAGGAATTCTAAATAAAAACTAATAAACACAGACATGGCATGAGATATTCACAAGCATTAAGTCATTAATGGTGCAGAGGGTGGAGCTGAAACTGCTGCTTCACGGCTCCAGAGTCCTGGATTTGATACAGGGCTCTAATTACCGTCAACTCACACAGGTTTTCTCTGGTTCCCCCCGCCCCAGAGTTTCCAAAAACATATGTGGACATGGATTGGCTACAATCCTAAATGGCCCAAGGTTTACGTTTGTGTGTTGTTGGTAAAGTTAGCCATGCAATAGATTCTCTTCTCATTCGGGGGGAATTCTCCTCCCTCATACTCAGTGTTGCTGGGATAGACTTCGGATCCTGGAAAAAAAAAACGTTTATGCACTTCTTTGAAAAATATCCTTTGTGTAAGTTCCATAGAAAGTGGTTCAAAGAAATCTCTGTGAGATGCTGATGCAGAAAATAATTGAAAACCATCCACCTCTATAATGCACACGTTCACCACTGCTGAATGTTTGTACACATTGTGCATGATGGAATCTATTATAGGGATTTGACAGCAGGGACATTGCAGATCTCATGATCCTGCAATGAACAACTGTTGGTCATGAGGGAAAGTCCTAGAATGGAAGAAGCATCCCATTAATGCATTGTTGGGATGAAGGGGGTTTTCCCAGCTTGAGTCTATGCTATAGTATAATTAACGTTAAATACATGTATTATCTTGGATATATACATGTATTATTATTGTGGAGATATGGGTGACCTTATTAACATCTGACAGTCGACCACCTGACATTTTGAGGGACTGGTAGCAGGTGCTCCTGTAATTCATGTCTATATTTATCAAGCGGGCCTAAGTGCATGCTCTGATCTTTCAGAAAAGGGACAACACCACTACAACACCAAAAGTACTTTTCCACTCTAAATGATAAGAATCGAGAGATGTAACAGCAGCTTTAATGATTTTCTTCCCTTCTAAGAAATACCATCTTTGTGGTTTGCAACAAAAGGATATCGTTTAATATATTGTTTAGTGATTGGTGTATGTTTTTGGTTTATAAGAGTTATCCCCCTTTAATTCTCAGGATATAAGATTAAAGGTGAATGTACAGTATTATACATAGGTTCAATCTTATTTGTCTCTAATTTCCTACAGTAAATAGCCTTTAAAGTGTGTACAGTGAAACAAAATATAGTCCCATCCAAGAAACACACAATAAATTATATGGGCTTATATAATAATAATAATAATAATAATAATAATAATAATAATAATAATAAAAAGATGTACTTAAAAATTTAATAAGATTGCTGGGTTACATTTGCAGTAATTGAGAGACACTCTTATCTAGAATTTACATTTATCTTATTTACACATCTGAGCAATTGAGGGTTAAAAACCTTGATCCAGGAGCATTCAGTGTGTCCTCACTCATGCACCATCAGAGACAACTTAGCAGTGCTGGGACTTGAACATACAACCTTCTAATCAGTAACCCAATGTCTATATACACAAGGTACACAAAATAAAATATGTTTTGAGGTGGTTAGACTATAATTAATAATTTGTTATTACAATTTCATTACAATTACAATTTCTCAAAAACTCTGTTTTTATTGTTTGGCAATTTGGGATTTGATTCTGCTTTCATGCGTACTTTAGTACTGCCCAGCAAAGAAACATGCATTTTTTTCATTGAGTCTTACATAAACATAATGATATATTAAAATGACTGGTCAAAAAAACAACAAAAAAAGACTGTCTTTAAGTTTGACGTGCAGTGTTGTGGCCAATTCATAAAAATAATTCCCCATGCTTGCCTAGCAACTTTTTTACAGTTTGAATACTAGAATATGACCCTGTATCTTCAGGAAAGAAGATTCCCGTGGCTACATTCAGGTCATCAGGTGACTTCATTTTATTGCCACATAACGTTGCTGAGTCTAAACCTGCCCAACTGAAGCAACCCCAGATCATAACACTGCCTCCAGAGGCTTGTACAGTAGGCACTATGCATGATGGGTGCATCTCTTCGTTTGCTTCCCTTCTTACCCTGACATAACCATTATCTAGGAAATCAGAGGATCAATCTGAACTCATTGGACTACATGACTTTGTTCTAGCACTCCATAGTCCAATCTTTATGCTCCTTTGCAAACTGATGCCTTTTTGCCTAATTAGTCTCACCAACAAGTGGTTTTCTTATGGCCACACAGCTCGTTATTCTCAATCCTGTTAGTTATTGTAATACTTTCACTCATTCACTCATCGTCTATACTGCTTTATCTTGTATTCAGGGTCGCGGGGGGTATTGTAATACTCTGTGTGTGTAAATGCTCTTACTTTCATTACTAAACAAAGCTGCGATTTCAACTGTTGATCTTCTTTTATGGTGTAACTTCACTAACTGATTAAGTAATTTGCGTTCATGTTTTTTCTCGGATCACCTTCTTCTGTGAAGTTGATGCACCGGTGTTCCAGGTTTTAATAATGTTTTGGACAGGTTTACACAATTCCAGTAATTTAAAATCTTTTTATTTGTTTTCTTTGCTTGATGACTGCCATTAGTTTGACCCTTTTGTAATGGCAACCTTTTTTGTCCGGGTAGTGTATATACGTAAACTATCAAAAAGCATGTGAAAACAAAATGGTGGGAAAAAAAAAATTGCAAACTACTTGCTTTCATCAGGTTGGGTGAGGTTTGTCCGTTGTCAGGGTATTTCCTCTTGGTTGTTACAAGATAAGTGATCCATTCCGTAGAAAAGTAGGAAGTGCTTAAAACTGTATAGGCAACCTTTCAACACAACATGACCTTTCTGACTCCCTTTTTCTCTCTTTTTGCTCTCATGACTGCTCTATTGTGTTATTTTCGGCTCCGGGAATTTACCCACCTAACCCATATCACTCTAAATAGAATAATGGTCAATGATTTTAAAAACATATCTATATTTATAATGTGAATTTTCATTCATGTGATATTTATTTATCTTTATATATATATCTTTTTATTATCTAAAAAGAGATGTGCTGTTATTTAACCCATTTAAAGCAAACCTTGAGTGTTTGGCTCATGAAAGTACTGGACTGGACTGGAAAACAAGTCTGACTCATGTTTAAAAATCATACAGTAATTTTCCTGAAGAAAGAATTGCATATTTGCTTGGATGTTTTAACTGGTTATTGTGTGACATCCAGCGGAAGATCTTTAGTGAACATCAAGACAGTTGATCTTGTGAACATTGCACGGAGGGTTCTTAGTCAACTCCCAGGAAAACACTGATATGAAAAGCATATTCACTGAAATACAATTCCAGAGTTAAGGTTATGAGTGTGAAACAGTGAAATTGGTTAGAATGAACATGATGTTTTTATTTTGGGAATGGTTATTTTAAGACCATTTCCTTTTTTACCTAAAATAGCTAGGAACTATGCAGTAGTGCTATTACATGGGAAAAAAATCACTATAGCCTTTTATTGTCTCATCCAAAGCCAGCTGTGTCCCATAGTTTCTGACAAGCAGGCCCTATTTCTCCAGGGAACAGTTTCGCATTTTCTACTAAGTTGACTAGTCTGTGCACTGAAGATACATTTGACAAAAAGTGATTCCATCCATGAAATATATTCATTCATTCATTCATTTTCTATACCGCTTAATCCTGTGTTCAGGGTCGCGGGGGACCTGGAGCCTATCCCAGGAGACTTCGGGCACTAGGCGGGGTACTGTACACCCTGGACAGGGTGCCAATCCATCGCAGGGCACACACACATACACACACTCACACACCCAATCACATACTACGGGCAATTTGGGAATGACAATTAGCCTAACCTGCATATCTTTGGACTGTGGGAGGAAACCGGAGTACCCGGAGGAAACCCACCAAGCACGGGGAGAACATGCAAACTCCATGTACACAGAGACGGGAATCGAGCCTGGCCGGGGAATCGAACCCTAGACCCTGGAGGTGCAAGGCGACAGTGCTAACCACTACACCACCGCACCGCCCCATGAAATATATATATATATATATATAATCCCGCCATCATCACCAGCAGATCATATCCCAGGCTGCTCACAATCAATGTAAATATGCTGCTGTTAATCTTGCCAGTTAATTCCTTACCTTTTAAAATATGCTCCAAACTGTGTTATTGGCTACTCCCAATCATTTCATTGGGTTCATTTAATTAAATTAATTAATTATTTATTTATTTTAAACTAACGATTCACACCAATTCTTGGTTTTGTTTAATTAACTTTACTTCTTTTTATAGTATGTTTTTGAATGTAGAAACTCTTTTTCCTTGCAGACATTTTTTGTACAGCAGTTATTTACATGTGCCTGAGACTTTTACACAGTACTGTATTAAAAAAAAATTCAAAACCACTCACTCACTCACTCATTAACTCATTGTCTATACCACTTTATTCTGTACACAGGGTTGCAGGATGCCTGCAGCCTATCCCTGGTAACTGGTAACGGGCAGGAGGCGGGGTACACCCTGGACAGGGTGCCATTCCATCGCAGGGCACATGCACATACAGTACACACACATTACTCTCGCATGAAGTTTGCATGGATTTTGCGGGAGTTTGGTGGGATTTCTCTGGGTACTCGGGTTTCCTCCCACACATGCAGATTAGGGTAATTGGTGTACCTAAATTGCCTATAGTGTGTGAATGAGCATGTGAGTGTGTGTATGTGTTGTGCACAGCCCATACTGTATGATGGATTGGCACCTCGTCCAGGGTGTACCCTGCCTCAGTCTCCTGGGACACGCTCCAGGGCCTGTCTAATCTACAGTATATACACTGTAAACCCGAATAAATTGGCAAAATTCAAAAGATTTGAGCTAAATCGGTTACATAATTTTTTAAAGTAATGATGTTTCCAGTTTTAAGTAAACAGAACTATGAGTTTTTGAGCTTGTACTCATTCATATTAATTGTTCTTTACTTGCATTATTGAGTAGCCTGATTCATACTATTTAATAGCAATTAGCAATTTTTTAGTTGTTGCAAATCAAATAAATTGCTGTTGGTCTTTCGGCTGCTCCTGGCAATGGGTCGCAACCCCGGACAATCCGGTCCACACACAAGCTTGGCACAGGTTTTACGCCAGATGGCCTTCCTGACACAACCCTCCCATTTTATATGGGCTTGGGCCCTGATGACGTCAGACACAAAATCGCTAGTCTGAAAGATTTGAAGTTGGAGGAACTTTAAGGAGACAGTTACTGTTACTTAAGTACTTACAGATACTTAGAAAATATCAAATTTGTTCAGCTAACTTGAAAAGTGTCATTTCTACAAACTCATAAATACCAGAAAGTTCTAAATACACATCAAGGTCTATTAATCTGAACTAATTGTAATTATTTAAGTTAACAGTACTCAATATGTTTAATTACTTTGAGCATTAGGGTTTACAGTGTACAATAAAGCAGTAGAGACAATAAGTGAGTGAGAGTGAAGCTCCTACCTCTGTGAAATATCGAAATACACAATACCTTATGACATTTCAGTTTGAGCAGAGATGCTAATCGCTTTATCATCTCTGGCTCTGTACGAACTGCTGCCTAGAAACCAGTGTAGTGTTTTGTACTTATAAACAAACAACTCCACACAACACAAGTAGTGATAATTTATTCTGAAAAATGTGGACATGTTTGAGCTGTATAATGTGTATTACAGCTTTTGGACAGAAATTTGTCGACGGTCCCTAAAATACCGCTTCCAAATGTCTGAATATCAAACTAACTTCACCGCGGTGCTTTTACTACATTTAAAAATTAATACAGTCGTTAAGGGAACGTGAAAGGCGGGGGCGGGGGGGCGGGGGGGGGGGGGGGGGGGGCTTGACTTGACATGTTGCTGCGTCGTATCATTATGCAGTGAGTGAGCTAGTGTGATAGATATAGTGTGTGTTTGTGTGCTGTTTGAGACGGAGCCTCAGTTTGACATTTGTCCCATGTGAGCGGAGGAGAAGTCGAGAAGAGCCTCGCGTCTGAGGATAGAGCTCAAATGTAGCGTCTTTCTTATTTCACAAGCTTAAAGGAGGAAACACAAGTTACCCATGCGGCCATGACTTCGGTGTGGAAGAGGCTTCAGCGCGTCGGCAAGAGAGCGTCCAAATTTCAGTTTGTCGCGTCTTATCACGAACTCACCCTCGAGTGCACCAACAAGTGGTATGTAACCCGTTTAACTTCTCACGAGACTTTAACGGCAGGTTGTTTGGTAAAGTTTGTTTGTTTAAAGGCTCCTACTGTCCAGTGTGTTACGCGCGTCCACACACACACACACACACACACGCTGCTTCAGTGACCAGAGTGTCATGTAAGCCAAATGTCATATTGTTATTCATTGTAAAGTCACGTTTTTTCTTTTCAGAGAAAGTGTGGTCTTGTCCTCTGTGTGTATCGTTTACTTCCGTGTTTTCGTTTTTTTTTCTTTCCCTCTGTTCTAGGCGTCACTGTCATTTCTCTCAGTGAGGATGATGACAGCCATGAACATGCACACGCTTTTAGTCACTCATTTAATGCAGTAAATCACAGTGCATCTCGTTTTATTTAACACATCGTCTTTGTAGCATTTGTTTAAGTTGATTTAGGTGGTAAAATTCAAAGTGTCTTCTTTCTTCGTGACGTCACTATCCTGCACTTGTTTGTGGTCACTTACTAGAAGGTTGTGCACTGATAGACTAGACAGTTTTTCTAAATCCTTTACTGAAAAAAAAACTTTTCATACCTATGTAGTACCATGGTTATTATAGTGTCTATAGTAACCTACAATAAATAAATAGACACCCATCATTTGATGATATGTACCAAAAGTGATTACCTCTCTAAACAAGTAAGGGTTATCTATTAATACATTATTAACACTTTATAGACTTTTCATTACTGGCTTTAAGAGAAACACCTCGCCCCAGTATAGAAGACCAGGTTGTGGCTCCGATGATGTTTTACCCTTTTCTTTAACACATTAGGAAATTATGGGGGATACAACACAGATCTCATGAAACACATTTTGAAAGATGTCACATAACATTTTACCTAAAAGTTTTAGGGTTAAAAGCTCTATGTGACATATTTAACAGCGATATTTTCTTTTAGACATTTTTTTTTCTCAATCAATTTGCTTAAGAGATGTTATTAAAACGTTAAAATTGTTAAATATAATGACGCTTACTTTCAACTTTTTAAATTGACCTAGTTCTGTCACATGTGCAACCCAGGCACACCACTATTTTTTATGGGTACACAAGTTCACAGAATGTCAATGAATGAATCAGCACATTCATTAGATGTAACTTAAAATATGGGCTACACTGTATTATAATTGTATAAACGATAGAAAGGTGTATTTGACAATTCCTATGATTTGACAATGGGACAGTCCAGACATGCTTAAAGATGGATATATTCAAATCTAAGGAGGAAACAAATTACAGTCATTAAAAAGGCAAACCTAAACCTATAGTTATTGTAGACAATGTTTTTACACTTTATCATATTTTAGATATGTGAGGGTTTTTATAGTTTCACATTTAGAAGGTTTACGTTTTACTACTTACTGCTCCAAGGTGCTAAGTTTGATTCTCAGCTCAGGTCACTGACTGTGTCTGAGTCTCATATACTGATCAGCCATAACATTAACAGCACCACCAGATGAACTGACTAACAGGATCATAGGCAGCCAAAGGCTCTTCTCTGCTGGGTACCAAAATCCAGCCATTTCCACAAAACAAAACAAAAAACTGTGTAGCATAAATTGCTGTAAAAAGTTAATGCTGATCATGATGGAAAGGTATCAGAACACCCAGCACACCACACCCTGCCACGTATGGGGCTTAGCAGGCAAGCAGTCTGAGGTTGTTTATCTGGCCTCCAAATGCCCCAGATATCAATCTAATCAAGCATTCATGGAATGAGCTGGACAAACAAGTCCAATCCACAGATGCCCCTCCCCGCAACCCACAGCACCGAAAGTACCTTATGCAGCTAATGTCCCAGTTCCAGACACCACAGCACACTCCCAGAGATCTTGTGAAGTCATACTCTGAGGGGACTCAGGGGACACAGTGCTCAGGAGCCCATGCATTATTGGACTTAATGTTTTGGGTTTATTCTTTATGGCAGATTGGTTTATGGGGATATCCTCCTGGTTCAACGGTTTCCTCCATGTTATCCAAAAACATCCAGGTTAAATTGGCTATACTTAATTGCCACTAGGTGTAAACTATATATATATATATATATATATATATATATATATATATATATACTCACCTAAAGGATTATTAGGAACACCTTATCTAATCAACCAATCACATGGCAGTTGCTTCAATGCATTTAGGGGTGTGGTCCTGGTCAAGACAATCTCCTGAACTCCAAACTGAATGTAAGAATGGGAAAGAAAGGTGATTTAAGCAATTTTGAGCGTAGCATGGTTGTTGGTGCTAGACGGGCCGGTCTGAGTATTTCACAATCTGCTCAGTTACTGGGATTTTCACGCACAACCATTTCTAGGGTTTACAAAGAATGGTGTGAAAAGGGAACAACATCCAGTATGCGGCAGTACTGTGGGCAAAAATGCCTTGTTGATGCTCGAGGTCAGAGGATAATGAGCCGACTGATTCAAGCTGAAAGAAGAGCAACTTTGACTGAAATAACCACTCGTTACAACCGAGGTATGCAGCAAAGCATTTGTGAAGCCACAACACGCACAACCTTGAGGTGGATGGGCTACAACAGCAGAAGACCCCACCGGGTACCACTCATCTCCACTACAAATAGGAAAAAGAGGCTACAATTTGCACAAGCTCACCAAAATTGCACAGTTGAAGGCTGGAAAAATGTTGCCTGGTCTGATGAGTCTCGGTTTCTGTTGAGACATTCAAATGATCGAGTCAGAATTTGGCATAAACAGAATGAGAACATGCATCCATCATGCCTTGTTACCACTGTGCAGGCTGGTGGTGGTGGAGTAATGGTGTGGGGGATGTTTTCTTGGCACACTTTAGGCCCCTTAGTGCCAATTGGGCATCGTTTAAATGCCACGGCCTACTTGAACATTGTTTCTGACCATGTCCATCCCTTTATAACCACCATGTACCCATCCTCTGATGGCTACTTCCAGCAGGATAATGCACCATGTCTCAAAGCTCGAATCATTTCAAATTGGTTTCTTGAAAATGACAATGAGTTCACTGTACTAAAATGGCCCCCACAGTCACCAGATCTCAACCCAATAGAGCATCTTTGGGATGTGGTGGAACGGGAGCTTCGTGCCCTGGATGTGCATCCCACAAATCTCCATCAACTGCAAGATGCTATCCTATCAATATGGGCCAACTTTCTAGAGAATGCTTTTAGCACCCTGTTGAATCAATGTCACGTACAATTAAGGCAGTTCTGAAGGCGAAAAGGGGGCAAACACCCTATTAGTATGGTCTTCCTAATAATCCTTTAGGTGAGTTTATATATATAATATATATATATATATATATATATATATATATATATATATATATATATATATATACACACCATGATAATACCAAGAGAAACCATAGTAAACTTTAGCAGTTACTTTTTTAAATGGTGAGATGTGATTCTAAACACTAGAAAGAAAGACAAAAATAGAACACAAACTGCTTAGTAAGGCTTCATGGTTCCCCAGTGAAAGCAGAGACTTAAGAAAAAAAAAAAAAGAAATGCATTGGGGCTTAACTTAAACACATCTGAATTTTGCCTCAACTGACACATCTTAGACGTAGCTAATTATAATTGCTGAGCTGTGGCTTAGTAAGTTCTGCAAACATACTGTGGCTATCATTATGGATCATTTTTAGAGCTAAGTTAGAAAGACTTATTTCTAATGCCCCCTTTCAGTATTTTCAAGAGCGGATTACGTAATTCTATTGCTGTTTCCCTGACAGTTAGTTTCACTGACTTACCCATGAGGCAACAATTCAAACCACTGTAGCATTGTGTTATATGAAAAGTAACTATAATAAAGGAATTATAATATGTGGGGCATTCAGATCAAACCAGAAATTTTGACTGTATACAAACAGAATAACATAACTCAGTTACGATAGTATAATCTGTTTATTTCTCTATATAATCCCCTGAGAAACTAATCCCAGTGTTTCACTAGTGCTTGGATGCCATCAAGGTATGAAGTTTTCACAGCACGCCGGAGCGATGATCGGACTGCCTGTTTCATGTCTGAAATGCCTTTAATAACCCAAACATGTGGTACAGTAACAGCTTTTAAGCAAGGTCAGGACTGTGCGGGGGCATTGTGTGGCAATAACTCCCAGTCAAGTTCCTGTAATGTGCAAGTGGTGTTGGTGCAAGTGGTGTTGGTTTACAAGGATCAGGCGTTCCACTCGTTGAATAGTGACGGGAATGACTGCAATGGGAGCAGAGACCCCTTGGCCGGGATGATTCACAAACGTAAAGCCTTGTTTAAAACGTTTGCACCATTCATATGTTTTACTGCAGCTATGAGTCTCATCACCCTACTGTGCTTCTCACCATACATGTAAACTCTTCTGTGTCTCATCAGCGTAAAGTCTTTGGTAAATGTCAATCGGTTTTACACTTTCATTTATCACAAGGCCTGGTTTGACTTGTACAAGCTGTAAACTTCCCCTGTTAGTAACAGAATCTTTATCAGTGTCATATAGGATTGATTCAGCAAAATAACAAATTAGTGTCCTGACCTTAATCAACTGTAAGACACCTTAACATATTGATGCTATTATTGAGTTTCACTTTGGTAGAAGGTTGTGTCTAGGCAGCATTACACTACGCAGGAAAAACCCACTTGTATTTATGGCATCTTATTTTGGCCACATGTGCTGACAGTGTCACATGTATCCTTCCTGGAGAAGGTAGTCTAATAATTCTGTTTATACCGAACAGTTTGGAAAACATGGCAGATTTCAGTGTTCCTCGTAGTGTTGACTGACGAACAGATTTACTCTGCCTGTATCATGGACTAGATTTTGTAAACAGAGTAAATAAATATAGATACACCTTATCTAAGCCATGTAAAGTTTGTAGTGTATTGAGAAGTGCTTGTCCAAACTAAGCTGCATGCATGGCATATACTAACAATCATTAATTAGTAATCAGTCTTAGCATCTTATTAGGATTCTGCAGCTTTGGTATGAAAGTGTGTGGATATAATTACTGCTTCTATTAAGGATCATAACGTTGCTAATATTCTCAGATTCTCAGAATTGCTGAATAGATTCCAGTGTGCATTCATGAAGATATAATTAGCCAATTTTTTATCATGTGACATTGTTATTAATGTCTGTCTCATGTTGAAGGTTAACATCATTTTAAAAATCCTGTTGGCATTATGGTTTGTT